>FR997780.1:9602313-10329063 GCA_905475315.1 Autographa pulchrina
CTGCTCAGCAGCTGCTTCCAAATTAGGTGCATGACGTCACACGTTTGTAAACCTTGTAATCGACTTATAAGCTCTAGTGGACAATAGGAGATAACTCAATATAGAATAAAAATAAAAGGCTTGAAAAAATAGGGACTTTTATTATCCTGTATTACTTTCATTGACGTAACTTCACTTGATCATATCTTTTTTGTGATTTTTTCAAATAATAAACTCTTCCTAGCAATTTATATGATAATCAGATCCATTAAAACTGGCTCGGATTTATATGAAAATGAATTATGACACTAGGAGACATAAAACAGCTATATTAGTCTAACAGGTTTTCATTTTATATGTCAAATGAGATGTTTTAACTTGAAATAAAGTGATTTCATTACGATTTATAAGAATTAGCCCATTGTTATGTATATATGACGTTTTCCATGGCTGTTTACTGGTGGATTAGCACGAACTAGATTGAAATGTGTCATAATAAAATTGAATCATAGCTCTAAAAACCTTTGTAAGTACCTACCTTTATAAGAATAATAATAATAATAATAATAATAATAATAATAATAATAAATCTTTATTAATCCAAAAAAATACGCAAGTTATACATTTTTAGGAACATGGCAAGTAGGGCAGAGCAAAAAGACCCTGACTTCTAAACTAGGATTAACCTGTTTCTTAGAAGCCAGTGTGCCTTCGAAATTATGTGCGCATAAGCCAAAACAATTATAATATTACCTGGATAGGACACAAAGTTATACAAAAAGATAAACAATAAAAAGTATTTTTACAAAACGAGTGAGCTGATACAGGGCAGAAGATGGTTGTTGGTTAAAAACTTAATTAGAGAAAAAATATAAATAGGAGTATATTGTATATGTAATCGGTTGTGTGTATGTGCGTGTGTGTGTGTGTGTGTGTGTGTATGATGGGAAGAGTGTGAGTGTATGTGTGGGAAAAGTGTGAGTTTAAATTTGCGTGTAGGAATGAGTGAGAGCGAAATATTTAATAACTGGATATTTAAAATTAATTTATCCATATGAAATTCAAGTGTTATGATTGGCATCGTTTCCCGTCAGAAGATTCTCCGTCATTATATAGTCTAGTTTTGAGAGATACTCTTGTAAGGCAGATTTACACTGATATGAAGTTGCATGAAATATTTTTAATAATTTGTTTAAATGGTTGTAAATTTTGGAACTGCTGATATAGTAGTGTCTTTTAGCGAAAGATGTATTACAAGATTGAAGGTGAAAGACTGTGTGTTTGATTCTACCGGTTGGCTCTGTAAGTGGACGCGTTGAATGCTTGCGGAGCATGGTCTGGAGAACATACAACTGTCTTACTGTCAGCACTTTTAATTCCGCATACAACTGAACAGTTGGATATCTCCGTGGTCGACAGAGTAGAACTTTCAGTACAGCTCTTTGCGCTCGTTCTAGTCGTAAGAAGACGTTCTCAGTGGCTCCACCCCAGACTGGAATACAGTACGTCAAAATCGACTGGCACAAGGCAAAATACACAACTTTTAGTGTGTCTATATCGGCAGAATTACGTAATTTTTTAAAAACATATATTAATTTGCGAATTCTACCTACAAGTGTGTCGAGGTGTTTGTGCCAGTTCAAATGTTGATCGATGTGTACTCCTAGATATTTAACGGTTGGTGACTTGGTCACGGTGGGGCAGTCACAGAAAGTCGAGGACATACAAGAATGAAGTTTTAGAGTATAAGATGTTGGTGGACCAAAATTTGATCTCATGGCGAAAGGCACGTAAAACGTTTTACTTGCGTTCACAGTTAGTAAATTGTTACTCAACCATTTCATAACGCTCGCCAACGCCATCTCTGCGTTATGGTAACATTGAGCCCAGTCTTTACCCTCAACAAGTAGGGAAGTGTCATCTGCGTACGAAATAATTTTACAGCTTAGGATCGGTAACTGACATAACTCGTTGATGTATATCAGGAAAAGAGTGGGCCCCAGAATGCTACCTTGCGGCACACCGTACGCGATCGGGCGCTCATCACTATCATTATGCCCGACTCTGACAATCTGTGAACGACCCCTTAGGTAGTCCCGAAACATTTCCAGTACTACACCCCGGATTCCAATGCTCTCCATTTTTTTTAGTAATTCGGGTGCAGAGACGGTGTCAAAGGCCTTAGATAAGTCGAGAAAGATACCTAGACATTTATGTTTTTTATCAAGTACCTTTACGGCGTGCTCAGTTAGTGTCAGAACGGCATCTTCGGTACTTATTCCTTTACGAAAACCAAATTGATTTGGAGATAATATATTGTTAACGTCGAGGAAGGAGAGGAGGCTCTTGTTTAAGACTCGTTCTAATATCTTAGACATGGCGGAAAGGACCGAGATAGGTCTGTAATTATTAACATCGTCTCTGCATCCCGATTTATGAATAGGGTGAACCACTGCCCGTTTAAAGACTGCCGGGAATACACCTGAAGAAATAGCTAGATTGCAAACATGCGTAATGATCGGGACCAATACTGTACAGGTGGCCCTAATTATGTTTATAGGGATGCCATCCCAGCCTGTAGCGGAATCGGGCTTGAGGGACATGATTATGCCTTCGACCTCCATATCTGAGGTTTCTAGGAGACCCATAGACCCACTTGATTTTGGAAACGAGACAGTAGGAGTAAGGGTTATAGGGTTTATTTTGGATGCAAGACTTTCACCGATACCAGCAAAGTAGTCATTAACTACGTTAAGTGACAGGCGAGGAGAATCGGAGAGATGTAACAGTTCGACTGGAAAAGTAGTACTTGAACTAATATCAGCCACCTTTTTAATGACGTTCCAAGTTGCCTTAATATTATTTTTAGCTTTGGAAAATTCTTCTTTCTCATACGTGCGTTTGAGTCTTCTTAATAAAGAATTGCAGTGATTGCGATAACGGTTATACGTGATACGCAAAATTTCGTTATCACTATTTTTTTTTAATTTGCCGTGCATGCGGTCTCGGTTGTGAATACACCTTAGTAAACCAGGTGTAATCCAGGGCTTAAGGGTTCTTTGTTTTCTGGGTATTTTATATTCGCAAGTATTGTCCTTAATTATGACGGAGAGACTTCCTATTAACTCTTCCGCGGCACTGTTTGCATCTGACATCTTTAGAATGGGGGACCAGTCATTATCGTTTATAGCTTCTATAACTGCCAGTCGATTTAATTTGTACTTAGTGTGAGGTAGGTTGCGATCCTTATTATTGGCTTGGAGAGATAGTAATAGAGGTTCATGGTCAGTAATGGACGACTCAATGACAATTGCTGTGGCGCATAAACTAGTTTTCAGAAGGATATGGTCAAGGCAGTTAGAAACGCGCGTGGGATATAGGTGTGCTGGGAGAAGACCGTGTGCGGCGGCACAGGATAGGTATTCGTCTGAGTTGGTGTCATTATTGCCGTTCTTTATATCGATATTAATATCACCGATCAGGACAACAGACTGTGTAGGGAGCGTAAGAACTTTGTCCAAACTATCGATGAAGTTGGTTATGTTTCTATTAGACGGAGAACGATAAACGGCGATGATTGAAATAGTCTCTATGGTACAGATTAGACAGTTGGCGTCGGCAAAATTGGGTTCTTTTACATCATGTTTAATAGGAGATTTAATATAAATAGCACATCCGTCGTTTTGATTAAAGGTGTTTTTAGTACTGTAGGAGGAATAACCGTCAAGAGTTGGTAGGTGAGATACTTTGCTTAGCCAGCACTCTGATAGGACAATAACGTCACATTGAAAGCCCAAAAGTTTCATTAAAACAGAGATTTCGTCAAAATTTTTTTGAATGCTGCGGATATTAAGATGAAGTATCTTTAACCCTCTGTTTGGAAAAGTGATACACTGCGAGCACATTTCAGGTACACATTTATATGATTTGGCAACACTGAGGGAGTCTAATTCCTCATCTAGATTATTGAGGTTGGCCATTTATAACAAGTGTGTATAAAAAACAAAAGAGGAGACATTAGCAATGAGAAGAAGATTGGCTAGGGAACGGCAATTAAAAAAGCAAATAAATAAGAATTTAGCTAAGTGTATGCATATTATATAACGCTCGTGTAATGAATAAAGAAAAAACTTACGTGTGTAGTTGTGAGTGTGAGATGTTGAACTTATCCTAAAAAATAGTAACAAAAAACTATAGAATGAACTTAAAATTGTTAAGATTATAAAGAGTCATTGATTTACTTCCATATCACGTAAACACTGCTCTGATTTTATGAGAATGTATTGAGTCTAATAAAAACTTGTCTACATAAATTAATTAATAGAATCAAAAGAAAATTATGACAAAATTAAGGACGAAGATTATTAGAAAGAAATAGATACTACTAAAAAAGGAGTATTTATTGATTCAGAGGGGCACACATAACCTAAGAGAATATTACCGAATGGAACTATTAACTATTTGACACGGACGACCTCCGTGGTCGAGTGGCGTACGCACCGGTTTCAAGGTGTCGCTAGCTCTGAGGTCCCGGGTTCGATCCCCGGTCGGGTCAATGTAGAAATCAACTTTTCTACATTGTCCCGGGTCTGGGTGTTTGTGGTACCTTCGTTGTTCCTGAATTCCATAACACAAGTGCTTTAGCTACTTACTTTGGGTTCAGAGCAATGTATGTGATGTTGTCCGCATTTAAACGCTTACCAAACTATTTGCCAAATACTCACTTTTACTAACAGTCTGTAATCACGAAAATAAAGGGCAGTACCTACATGACCTAAGACTCCAACACATTTTTTATAATTGACAAAAGATTTTCATCATTAAGTACCTACTGTATTAAACTGTAAAATAAAAGGCAGTATCTACATACTGTCCCTACGTATACATTACAATGCACTTAAGTTGCCTACTTTAGGTGGGAATTCTTGGAAAAAAAGTACGGTTTAAATGATGAGTAGTGTCGCTAGACGTAATCAACGGCTCGACATGGATGGCTTGCACTTCCTATAAAGTTAGCAGTAAGTAACAAGTGCCCGGATTAAATGGAAGACAGAGTGACGTTATAAGTCTTAAGGTGCATCCAGACCGCCAGTTACTTTTTGTGGAGTAGTAGAATACACGATAATATTGGGTAACATTTTTCAACTTTTGCTGAAACTTTTTGCTTTATGTTAAAAACAAACACTTGAAAACGTTGCTGCTCAAAGAGTAACTGCGGTGTGGATGCACCTTAACTTAACTGCCGCACTCAGAGACAGAGACGAGTTACTTAAAGTATTTTTTAGTCTCGATTTGAGTAAACTAACTCTCACTCTTATGATAGTTGGGTTAAATTGGACCTGTAAGGACTTATCACAGAGGCGAGAGAGTTATTTAGGTACAATTAAATGTTATTATATTTTAATTTTCTTAAATAGCATGTTAAGCATATTCTTTTGTTTGAATTTAATTTAAGCATTGTTCTCATCCTCGCCTGTGACCGGACTTTTTAATAACATTCGAGGCATTAATTTAATGTTGATTAAAAGCAACGACTTGTTATTATAAAACCACAATGCAAAAATATAGTTCACATGCATTTAACAAAACTTTCTTATTTGATATTTCTCTTATTAGGGTCTAAAACATACATAGGGTCTAACTTTCTTGTGTTACCTTAATAACAGTAGAACAACATCAGTCAACATCTTTCAAAATAAACTAATAAGCATCTAACAAATAAAATTAAATAGTCAATAGATTTCGATGAGGCAAGAGGTAGGTCATGCCGAAAGAGATAAAATAATTATAGTATGCGTTTATATACCTAGTTTACCCTACAAAATACATTTATTTATTATTTTCAGCCATTATCGTCCCACTGCAGGGCAAAGGTCTCCCTTTCTTTCTTCAAAATACATTGCCTTGTGGTAATTCTAATTAATGAACAACAATAATAAATGATGTATTGTATACCAAAATGGTCTGATGGATGATGCATCAGTAATTATGTGACATCTCCGTATTGTGCGGAACCTAAACAATAAGCCTTCATTAATTACAGCCAGACCCTTCAAACCTTACTTAGGTATATTAACTAATAAAGTAATATTAATTAATGTATACCTATAGGTATTGAAATGTTGGTGAAAGACCTCCGTGGTGCAGCGGCACACTGGTTTTAAATGTGTCGCTAACTCTGACGACCCGGTTTCGACCCTCAGATGTTTCAGAAAACCACTTTTCTACATTGTCTCGGGTCTGGGTGTTTGAGGTATCTTCGTATTATTATAAAACGTCACTGGTTTTCTGAATTCTCATCAATTCCCTTTTCAGGCACGAGATACCCCGTAGTTTAAAAAGGGAGACATTACGACGTAAGATTATATAGAAAAAAAACCATAACATCAAAGGTATATTTTCAACAAACCATAAACTTCAGCACACCCTATCAATAGCACACTTGCTTGATGCAAATTACACATACTGTAGTGAGTAATGTAAGTTTTTGTGTTCGCAGCGTGTGTTTAGAAATCTTATTTGGATCACGATGTCTTTGGGCACGGGGTTACGGGCCGTTAATATAGAGAAGTGAGTTAATGCCCCGTGAATGGTACCTAGTAGCGAGGTAATGCTAGACACTGCTTCCGAGATTTGTATGCAATGTGTTAGGGATTTCAATTAGATGTTATCGACGTTGGTGCTGGAGAAATATAGCAAGGAGTTAGAGCAATGCCCCAGATGGAACATAATGTGATGATTGCCATTCAGAAATGACGATATAGGCCTCTTGAACAGTCGTAAAACTTGGTCCATTGAAAAAGTTACGTCATTCAATTGCGTAACCCCATAACGAGACAGTAATGTATTCCTACTTTAATCCTATTTAAAAATCAAGGCAGCCTACGACAAGTATTCAATG
Source organism: Autographa pulchrina (assembly GCA_905475315.1). Lineage (NCBI taxonomy): Eukaryota > Metazoa > Arthropoda > Insecta > Lepidoptera > Noctuidae > Autographa > Autographa pulchrina. Next base: position 9,609,194 of record FR997780.1, read on the forward strand.
AAGATATTTGCGGCGCCAGTAATTCCCATGTTAAGATTCAGTTTACAATGTTATGTTAAATACATGTGTGGGAACAGCGTAGGAAGCTAGAATTAGGTAATTTATAGCTGTTTGGCCCATCAGGCCCGGCAAAAGAATCCTAACTATAAGTTGCGAATAGTTCGAGTGGGTTTTGATGGCCCTATGTGGGATTTACCTGGTTTTGAGGTGGAATAGGTAAATATGTGAGATACATTTACATATGTGGCGTAGTAGTTATTGAAGCAAATCCTGTTAAACAGTAAGATGAAATAAGAGTGATTTGTAGAAATATGAAAGTAGCTACCTAGTCTGATACGAAAATTGCGATTCGACAAGTCATATCTATTACCTATATTAAATCTTTGGTGTACAGATTTTTTTATTAATGATAAGAGTCATTAAAATAATTTCATGTGAGTAACATACGAAGAAGCTTTACAGATTGTATCTCACAGGATTTTAGCACTTATTAAAAAGGGTCATCTAAACATAGACTTGTGCACGACGCCCACACATGACCCAATTTTGCCATTTGCCAGGATACCAATAATAACAAGATGGTATCAGTTTCTTGAGCAAATGAGAAGTAAATTAAACAGTGTATGGCAATTCTCACTGCCAATTGGTAATTGAGTCCGTGTGACTATTTCCATTGCTAACTGGATATATATCAACAGGCCATTAAAGTTACATTAGATATTCTAATATACAGACTGCAAGTATACGTTGACACAGTCATATAGTATGAAAACCTGACTAAGTTATAACAATAACTGTCAAAGTAATATCAAGTTACGAAGTAACGTGACAGAAATGTAAAAATTGTCTTTTTCATCCATATCTAGGTGTTCTTAAATTCAATTCTGTGTTTCCCAAAAAGTGATTTGTTGAATAGGTTTGAACATGTGTTTGTCGGGCGTGTCAAATGTGCAAACATTTTATTTTTAAGCAGCAAATTACAGTGATATTATATTTCGGAAAATTCACATTTAAACAAAAGCGAGAGAGATTGCTAGGAACGGGTGCAGGTATAGACAATGATGTATGTACTCATTCAGATTTTAGTAAACAATAAAGACTTTAAAACCCAAATAACTTTTATGTTTGATATAATTTAAGCCTTTCTCATACTTTACAATTAACTCTAGCTTTGCGAGAACAGTTCAGTTATGACAACAGTTATTCCCACGGTCGTATCAAGTGCAGTGTCTGCTAGGTTCATAACCCACCTTACAGATTCATTCAGCCATTGTTGATCAATGACGAAATTTATTGTCTACTATCTGCATTGCTTTGAACTTGTGGGAACCTGATTTGCAACTATTCGCTTGCTTTGATGTTGGTTTGCAGATAAATGTAAAAACAAACCGACATCAATTAAGAAAACAAAACTACTGAATCGATTTAGATGGAATCTTTTTGGGACCACCTCTGGTTATCCTATCGCTGAATATATAAAGTACCTAGTACTATAATATTTTTTGTAATCATTCCACAATTGCCGTAGATGTAGCATAACATACACACAGACGAATTGAAAACCTCCTCTCTTTGTAGTCGGGTGAAGACAACTTATCTTTACCCATTTTCTGGGCAATACAGCAGCACTTGGTATGACTGGGAAAGATCAACGTTTGGTTATAAATATTTCGTTCCGTTTTGGTTCCTTTATTTTGTTACATACAAGCTACATCACTGATCAACAGTTGTGAAATGTAAATTATGTCTTCAAAATTAAAAAAATGACCGAAAAATTTTCTTTGGTTAATTTATTTGGAACTAAATGACTTATTTAACAAATACTATCAATCAATACAAGTAAGCAGTAGTTAAAATAATGATATTATTATTCAAGTGAAGGGAATAACTGATTACGTGTGGGATTGGCTAATCGAATGCTACAATTAATGTATTGCCAAGAATTACCGCTATAAGTTACAGATTGTGGCCGAATTCAAATTGATATTTATAGACGGTTATTGTACGTATTAGCAGATTTATATGATGTTGTATTTACTTATTTAGGAATCCTACTTTGTTCCAAAAAGTGGTGTTTTAGGTGTCCACAAATGACTAAGAAAACATATCCCAGGTGAAATTAGAAAAAATTGGCATAGTTTATTGGTACCTATTGTAACTAAATCCATCAGGCATAAAAAGCGATTTTTTTTTATTACATAGCTGTAGTGTAGTTATATTGCGCATACTAAAGGACTAGTCTGTTATATATCTAACAAGACTACGGAATAACTCAGGATTAAACCCTTTTATTTTGATTAAGAGTAAAATTAAAAATAGGTAACTGTCAGTAACAGTAAGATTAATTATACAGACTAGACAGGATTAACAGTACCCTAAAAAGACTAACAATTCAAAAGTGACAGAACAGAAAATTTATTGTTTCAATAATTAAGATATAAAATGTCTAAACAAACAGAAATATTATTCCTAACTTAGATTTATTACAAAAGAGCGAATAAATTATCCATTTTAAAAATCTTGTCAGTTTTAGATGCCATTATTTATTTATTTATTATGTATACCAACAGCATAACATAATATATTGAGTACAAAATTAGAATAGGAATTACAAAATTTCTTATATGCATGCCTATCATAGGTACACACAGCATTTACAACATAGGTGAACTAAGGTTTTTGTATTTTATAAAAAAAAAATACTAATACGAAAAGAAAATATCTAGAGGTATCAAAATTAAACAAGTAGCTCTCTAATAAAACAAAACAATAGACGTCCATAAAATCTTAAGGACAAAAAATTATTGTCCGAGATGAAATTTCGAGATAATACATTTCTACTTTATTGTGTGAATTAAAAAGTAAAGCTTATCTCGTTGACCTGACAAAACAATGTGTTAAATAATATTACGGTACATTTTACATTCAAACGTGAGAACTATAAAAGGTCACCGGGTCACCAAACTTTAAAAAAAAATACAGTTTTTGGTAATTTTCCCAGTTCTTTTAATGCACATAATTGTTGCACGAATAAAGTTTTATTTAAACCGTGTTATCAAAGTATTAAAAAGCAAATTAATTTTAAAGTAGGTAATTCAGTGCAAATGTGTCAAATAATACGGTAATTTTATTAAATTATCTGTGACCCAGATTAGAATGGCAACATTTACTAGGTTGCCATGAAAAATATTAAATAATTTTATAAATTAAATAGCTAGAAAACTACCATTAACCCCTCTGAAACTACTAACATGAGACGATATTTTTATTTATCTTTGAGAACATTTCATCCGCGGAATGCACTCATAGCTAAATAACTTCATATTCGTTTAACAAAACAGAACAGTTAATAACACTCTAATCTTAAGTTCAATATAGATACCTAATAAATAATTAAAGTTACTAAATCATGGCTTAATTAAATAAAAATACAAATGAGACCTGAACAACATTAAACGCATCATAAATAAGTCCCATCTTACAATTTATTGTTCTAAAACTGTACTACATATCTCATGCAATAACAAAGATTTATGTACACACATACATATGTATTTTTTTATGAATGATCACTAATTTCTAATACTTTTACCGACATTACAACTTTCACTTGTCCATCAGTTTTAATTTAATGGACGCTTTATTTCAGTCGCGTGTTGCTCTTAAATACAGTTTTAAGAGTATTTAACTTACTTATAATCTGTGTAGATATCTATATGTGTCATCATTATTGTTTTTATTAAGAGCCGGTGGTGTCCTACTGCAGGAGAATGGCCTCCCTTCCCTCTTTCCACATAATCCCATCTGCTAATGCTATCTGCAGGCATACAGTTTTTATACTTAAAACAAACAATAATAACATATATCTGTCGTTTGGCGCCTCCAATTAAATATAAGAAACTAGTTCTAAACATAAAACATAAAACTACAATAACGCCACAGACTAACTTATCTATCAACCAACAATTTAGGACAACATTCAACATGGCCAGATCACCCCTTATTGTAACACCTTTCTCTTCAAAAATGCAACATGCGTAGAACGCAAAGAACGCGTGCTAGGATGACTACACAATTTGTTTCACATTACCCGTCAAGCAAACGAACATAACTTTTTAATCTCTCTATAACAAGCGTTCTGCGTTATACAACTATTTCCCATTGTTGGCCCGTCTTCCTGACGATAAAACCACCTTCCGTATCGACAATGAAGATCCGTTATCTCTTTCACACAATTTAAAGCTTTCATAAGAGGAAGCAGGACGGAAATAGGGCAGCACAATGACACAGCAAAATTATATGGTTTGTAAAGTAAAAGTGTTACCAAACAGTTTGCACTTTCTTCCTTTAGACAATAAGTTTGAGCTAGCTTCAGTAGAGTACATAGTTTATTACTACTAACATTAATAAAATACTTAGTTGTTTGAAACATTTTAACAGAGATCTTACGTAGTAGATAATTATGTATATTGTTTATCTTTTTCCCCATCCAGTATTTTACTTGGAGTTTTCTATGAGATCTTCACGACCCATTTCAGAGGGGTATAGGACTTAAAATATGCCTTAAGACGTACATTTAAAATTTTATGACCTTTCAGTTCGACCAAAATTCCTAAAAAACATCATTATGTGACAAGACATGTATAACAAATTCTTTGCAATAATTCATAAGAAGTTAAGCCTATTTTAATTTTTAGGCCTACTTAGCCTCCGAAATCACCATCTGTCTACATACTAAATTGCCATAGTAAGGGCAAGTGGAATCCCGTTTCCCCGCACACTATCGACGACATCACACATAACCTAGTATCGCGTATCGATGCGTGGGCGCAAGGCCGCGCACCCGACACCGCCATTCATTGCACCTAAGGCACCTCGCCTACTTACCTGACTGATTGGATAACTGAGGTAAACGGAAGCTTTAAAGGTTGGTAACAGAAATAGGATTTGTAAGACCTATAAATACTTGTTGATTGTACCTAATTGAGTTAGTCTGACAGTGGGACTCATATTGCGGTATGATAATGTTAAGAGAACAAAACACATGACATTTAAGATTTTTTGCTATAGGTAAAGGGCTCATAGGGCTGACTTTTCAACGCCAGACACAGATTTAATCCTTGGAATAATTTTGAATTTTTGAAACAAAGTCGGTCAGTCAATAAAAAATTGCCCCTTAAATACTTATTTATTTTCTTAAAAAGAAACACAATAATACGTCAAGTATGACGAGCAAATACGGTTTGTATTAAAATTTTAGATATTAACGGTAAATATGCATGAGCGTACCGTACATCAATCATCTTTCATACATAAATAATAATGAATACAGCTGTCAACAAAAAATAACTGCATCGATATATCACATTTGCTATGCCATATAATAGAACTGATTAGAAAAATATTTGCACAGCAAGAGAAACAATTGAAATCACATTATAATGAAATGACGAGAAATCGAGATACATACTTTTCAGTCACTGAATGTTGTTTGTCGTTATATTTGGATGACTATTGGCTTCTACAAAGAAGTTTCTGACTATACATCAGCCACTTTAAAGAAATAATGAACGTGTTTTGGGATTATGAATCTTAATGCAATGACTAATAGTTCAGTTCCCATCACATTCAAATTACTTTTAGGCCCTTTTCGGTAATATTTGGCATTCTAAAATGAACTTAGACACATGTTGTCAAAGTTGATAATTGCGTAATTAGTAATAACGTTTAATTCTCTTTCCATATTGGCTTTAGTATAGGTAAGAAGGCATCAGTTCACCCCTCATTTTGACACCTCTTACAACAAAGTGTGCAGATTAATTAAAAACAAAAAATTCAAATTATATACAAAATTAAATTGTTCCATTTACTCGAATCACAACTACTTTTTATATTAAAGCTGCTTTGTAATTAATTATAATGTTTGTATTTCGTATGTCCTCGTACATCTGCCTTTATTCTGAAGAATGTCAAAAACTGTCTTTCTTTAACAAGGTTTCCTTACTTGACTTTAAGTTACTTAAGTATTTCTTTGTTTTTTTCTACATATCAATCACTCTTCCCATTCAATATGTGATTTATCAACAGGTCCGGTTTTCACCGGCAACTGCCAACAGAAAGGACTCGTGTCCCCCTTTACATCTGTGGGTCATAATGTTTAATTCAGCGCGTGACTTACGTTCCTAAGCACGCATTCGGTGTTCCTAAGTGTCCAATGCTATTTATAGTTACTTTATCTTAGAGTTGGTCTTAAGTCAGCTTCTTTTTACGGCAGTGATTTGTTTGTGGCTGGCTGTGAGTCAGATTAGAAAGACTTTATTAGGTGCTGTTGGGACCCATGAAGTCATGTTCTTATGTAGATGGCTTTATAGGGAAGAGAGATTTCGTAAAATATTTATTTATTTTGCGTTTCAAAATCAATTCCAGTTTTCAGTTTGTGTGTCACGTTAAGATATAAGTCGGCTAGAATAAGATCGAGAGCTAATTAACTATCTGCCAATAATGATTAGGAGCCCGAAACAAACAATTATGTAATCTAAATGAAAATGCTAGTATTCTTATACTATTTAGAATTAATTCATTAACGCAGTGGGCGATAACCGGCCTTATTAAATCGCATTAACTCACCCACTATTAATCTCACATAATCCCTTCAACTTTGGAATACAAAGAAGTAAATCCAAACAAGTTATTACGCTGTCAATAGCACGCATACATAATATAAATAAAGTAATTTATTACGGAATACACGAATAGTAAGAGAGGATATCAATGACTAATAAATTGATAACATAATGAATACCAATTACATAAACATTACCATGGAATAAAGTAACAAGTATTGCGTGCGGCGTGATGTCGTTTGGAAGGGAAAACTCATGAATGAAATTCACATAAGCTCTAAACTACTCTAAACAGATTCATTCATGGGAAAGATTCGCTTACTACGTAATTTCTAACAATTAATGGTTTTTGTTCACAAGTGGGTCTATCGTCTCCCACTCTTAATAACAGTACAATGATTACGTAACTAAGAAAATCTTCCCACGTGCTGTGACAAAGAGCTAAACACCATGTATGGTGGGCCAGCATTGCCGATTCTGTAATGACCATAAAAGATTGATGTGTGAGGCGTAATGGTCGCGTTCTAAATGATTGATGTTTGGGAGCTATTCGGTAGCTACAAAATACTTGATCTAACAAAGCTAGGTTAAGAATATTGTTTGTTTAATGCATGATTTAACGAGGGAAATTGTGTTTGCGAAGAAGAAAGTAATAACTTTCATTAACGAAAAAAGTTATCGTAAACGGAAATTGTGTAAATACCTAACTTTATAAGAAGTAGTAGTAGACTTCACGTAATCTATGACTTAACTGAAAATTCCAAAGTGTGGGTTAAGCCTACTGACATTTATTACGCAGTATCTGGAATAAGAAATCAAAATTGCCTAGCAGACAGGTGAAAATTTATGCATGGGCGTATGTTATCCACTCCTAATCTTCATAAAAGGTAAAAGTCTTGGATTGGTCACAGACTGGCTTGGTGACTACACGCTGAAAAAGACATTTATCTTCTAACAAAGGAATTGCTTATTATAATGTTAATTCACTTGTTTTCTATGAACATATGTGGATAGAAATCATGTTTATAGAATACAAAACAATCTTCGTCATTTAAGGAGCGTCTGACAGAAATGTCACTCGTTGACTCATACCGATCGTAGAAAGGCAATACTGTTAGTGGGTGTCGTAAAATTGGATTAACCAGAGACGAGATATAATAAAAATGAATATCAAATATAAATGCAGATTATGTAAATATTATGTGATAATATGCTCCGGATTGCTAGCCAATTTTCAATCAACCAATTTAGCCTTATTACGCAATTATGCTAGACACGAAATTCCTTTTATATTGAGGATGTACAAAAACCAGAAATAAAGAATTATATCATTGCCATGTAATTCCTAAATGATAACCCTTTGTGGAAATTTAATAACGCGTCTCCCATTAAACAACATCAAAACTTGCAACATATTGCATCCTGCATTCAACTCAAGGAACATTAGTTCCACAAGAAATTTCCTTACGACACTCATAATAGTACGACCAGACAGCTCATTTGTGGACTTGAAAGGTTCAAATAGAACTTCTGAAGACTCGACACATCGCATCAGGTTCTTAGGCCTGACATCTGTCACCTAGTGAACACCTACACTACAACTAACTTGTGTGGTCTTCATTCGAGAATGTGTGACAAGACCTTTATCGCACAGGTGGTCTTGCAAGCTACTTGGAACCTTGTAGATGCAATTGAAGCTTCCTCTTTTAAATTTACAGGTGGTAAGATATCGTTATGGTATAAATTATTCCGTTAAGTTTGATGTTGAACGTAATTATGCATTGTTGTGTAAAGTTAAATAATTGTGGTTCCTAGATGAGGTATTTTTTTGATGTTTTTATTTAAACAAGGATGTCAAACATAAAAATAATTGTGTCATTTGTATTTTCTGGATAGGTCTTTTGAAAACAAACCCTACAAATTCGGTATGTCAAGTTAAACTACGTAAACCGTTTATTCTAAATTGGTTCTTTATGTTTACTGATCAACACACGAGGGGGCGTTATAGTACCTCTACGGTACAATAATTTCTTTGTTTCATCAAGTATTATCCGCGATGATCATTCGGTACGTAATCGCCGAGTCACGGCAGATTTCTCGCCGCTAAATGATGCCTGCCGATTCGAGAGAGCAGTTTGCTTGTGGTACAAGTTATAAGGGGCTAGGTGATTTGTTTGTGTAAATATTAATTTAAATAACTATGTAAGTGAGTTCCACTAAGGTACTGGCGGTGTATAAGATTACTTTAATGCTGAGCTACCTAGACTATGAGCGGCTGGGAGTTGCTAGATGCTGAATTGATTAACTCGATGTCGTTTAATCAACACAGAGGATGTATACCTTACACCGAATCTAAGTTATGTTAAAAGCTGTGCACGGTGAGGGAAAATTCTATAGTGAAAAATCAAGAGAGGAAGAAATATGTAATTAGAACTAGGAGATAAATATAGATGTAAATGGTGTAATATACTTTGTTTTAACTTTAATATTTTATTGATTGCACCAAATGTCCATCGCGTGCTATTGCAATTCCAATAAAATAACACATAACAATCTTTATTCTAAATTGTGAAAATGTAATCCAATTTCGAATGATTGATTTCGTAAGTAGCTTTATGACTTAATTCACGCACTTTTACTAATAGGTGCGTGCACTTTGTAATAGAAAACGCAATGTGGCTTTGTTAATCAATCAATGTTGCATGTCAATACCAATTTAACATGCGTATATAAATCTACAGTTTAATATATATGATCTGAACATGACGAAAAAATTGTTTTAGTAGGCCGAGTTTCGTTAGCATTGAGCTATTTAATAAATTAACTGGATATGTTTTTAAAAGTATTCACTACTAAACTAAAAAATGAGAAACAAATATATTACAGGGATAGGAGAAACATGATACTAAGTAACGATGTCATAATTTGTATATAGTCAGCAGTATTGCGAGCTGTTATAACAGATTAAAAACAAAGATAAGGAGCATTTTTTTACTACCCATATGTTCTAAAAACTAATTAGCATTTAGTCTTAAATCTTCTGCACCTAATTATTCAACAATACATTTCCACACGCTGGGATATCCCCGCTCCTCCTGTAACTTGGGCCACAACTCACAAGCTCACATTCCACGAGCACACGCGATCTGTTCTAGTCCAAGGCACAGGAATGCGAGGCAGATCTGATATTGCACCGCCATACTGTGGAAAATAACCTATAATAGGCATCGGATAGAAAAACAATGAATTGAATGTATGTTATAAGTGGTAATCAACACTATTATAAAATTGTATTGTACACGGAAATGTTGGGATTGGTTTGTTTTACATTTCTATTTTAATTAGACGTTAACTTAAATTTGTTAGCAAAAGAATTTATTGTAGAATATCACGCATTCAATAGACTGATTAATTAATTAATTAATTCTTTATTGTACACAATACACGTCTATAAATTACATTTATTAGAATAAGTTGATGTACACAGGCAAGCTTAACTCAAAATTGAGTTTTCTTCCAGCAAACCTTTGAGTGATGGTGAGATTATTAATTGTAAGTGGTTAGGCAGATAGAAGTGTACTGATGACCAGAATAAAGTAGATAAATCTAAATTTATAGATATCGCATAATTTTCAAGACACTAATTTAGAAGGATGTTAAAATTTAATCAAGACGTAGGATCTGACATAACGAGACATAATTTAATGAAAGTGTTATAGAATAAAATCCGTAACAATAATGTTGATGAGGAACTCGAAAATGTACAAAAGAGATATTCATAAACAGTAATAAACACACAATCAAAAATAAATTCAAATTTTTAATATCAAAATATTTAAAAAATTCAAATAATTTTACAATCAATCCAAAACCCTTAGGTAATGTGATCAAACCACTATTGCAATCGCAAAACCATAAAAAAACCTTTTTTCTTTTATTATCTCGTAAAAATATTGAATGCAACACTGATTACACCCAATTACTGTATCGGTGGGCTTTCGTAAAACCACAATATTCTTACCAAACAGTTACGAATGGAACCGAGTTAATTTTATAGATCTTGTCATGCGAATCTATTGTGTAATTGAACTAGTTCGATTGTTCTGTGTTGTCAATCGGATGAAGTGATTAAGTCGTTGTTAAATAGAATAGTAATCTATGAATGTATCGGAGTTGTTAGTATTATCTATATCTATACTTATAATAAATCTGTAGAGAGGTCAATTCTGTACATGAAATATATTTTCAAAATAACTATCAGGGGGTGATTAGTGATCGATACTGATGCCAAAAATGCAATCAGTAAAATTTTTGTCTGTCTGTCTGTATGTTCCTTATAGAAACAAAAACTACTCGACGGATTTTAACGAAACTTGGTGCAATTATTCTTCATACTCCTGGGCAGGTTATAGTATACTTTTCATCACGCTACAATCAATAGTAATAAGTTCGTCATTCATTGATAAGTTTCGTCATCCACGCGAACGAAGTCGCTGGCACAGCTAGTTTTAAATAAGATTGTTGCATTCTAAGATTCATAATTTGTTTGCGAATACAATTATTAGCAGCAACGAGGAACTGTCAAGAAAGATTTCGTCCTATATATTTAGATGAAAGAAAATAAGATGTTAAATGGACACTAACTGAAGGCGATCACTAAAAATTAATACCAAAAATGTGTTTGTCATTAATCGAATCGATAATAGTCAATCGTAAATTTAAAATGTGAATTATTGCGACCAAAATGAAGTATATTCACAAACGGTTTATTTATACTACATTCATTGCAAAACGCAGTGTAACGCCCATGTTAAAAAACTGCATAAATGCCTGGAGGCACTAAGAATTCATAATCCACCCAAATCGTGAATGAATATTAAAAATGAAACGCATTTAAAAAAGCCCATATCATTCAAACAGTTTTTGGTAGGTATTAAAAACCGGATAAGCAGAATCAATACCTGATAATCATCTGTACAAACTCAATGGTCTCGTATATAGGTACCTATTGAGAGTCATATAAGTGTCCATTCATCATATTAACATATACAACCGGTACCTGAACAGTAACGGTGGTTCTGACCTTGTGATGACGCAGCTGTAAGGTCGAGATTTGACATTTCGCAGTAATAAAATTTGGCTTAATTATAGAATTTAGGTAATAATACAAAGATATGATATGTGCTGTGGCAAGTGGAAGCTTAGATAGCGGTTTTTTTTAAACAGGAAAATGTTTTTTATTTCTGGAATATTTCTGGTACAGGGTATATTTTAAACGAAACGATATAAGAATTAATCCTAGTGCAATATATTCTACAGATTATCAAACATTTTTAAAGACGGTTGTTGCTTCTATCCCTAGACGGTATTAGATACTTCAAACGTAGAAAAAGAGAGAAATTTGCAAGATTTAAGGATTACTGACCCCGTGCTATATGCAATATTTCATTTCTTATACGCTACTTATAGCCGAATACTGATATGTCAATCAGTTTCAAGGAAAAATTAAGGCTCATGCTGTCTCTGACACAAAAGGTGTAAAATAGCAAAGCATATTAAATAATTGAAGAAAGTCCCTAACTAAAGTAGCATTTTAGTATCTGAGGTAAACGGTTAACTCTAAGTTGTAAATGTTTTCTTATTGCTCTAAACTCACCAGATAGGCGTCAATAGGCTTCTCCCTCGGCCTATGGTAAGCCTTCTGCAGTTCCGTCTGCTTCAAGGCATGTGCTATGTGGAGTGCGCTGGCGTCGAACCGCCCGTACTGGTAGTCGGGCGTGTCGCGCGACAGCTCCCGCGCGGGCGACGCGTGCGCGCTGCCGTTGGTCGTCCGTGTCGGTGATACCGCTGATAAGACTGTGGGACAAGCAATTGGTTTATGGAAGTTCATTAGAATCTATGTAAAGATTTCGTGGTGGTCTCACTGCTAGGTCTTTTTTTTATAATGAAAGTGACTCTACCTCGTTTTGGGATCGACCTTTATCTTAAAATGAAAAAAGGAGGAGAAAGCTACAAGAATCACTTTGTTGCTTAGACAGGGCAAAAGACCTGTCTGTTTAGGTTTTGTATGTAGGTCTAATATTTTATGGCGGTTTTGGGCATGTAATGTAACAGAAAAGGGATAAAAAAAGGTTGGGAAACAGCTACGCAGAAGCAGACAAAGCTCAATGTTAAACCTACTACCGAAGTAAATTTTATGTCCATATCCGAGTGATGTATGTCAGTCGATAACGGAACCGTTTACACATATAAATTACATTAAGAGCAGTATTTAAAAGGCTGTAAACATATAATTACATCGTCTAGTAATTGTTAAGAAAGTCCACACTAACGGGGAATGGTATAAACGTGTGATTAGCTATCGTACGCACAGCCGGCCGAGTGTATCGGAGCGAAGGCCGCTAGTTATATTAACTGGATTCTGTATACAACCGATAATGTGTTAATATTACAAGCTATTGGATTTAACTGTACACCTGTCAGACGGTTTAGCAGTTAAAAGTTTACGTACGGCTTTGGTTGATGGTGCTATCGCGGTATTCAGTATCGTGTTCCTGCTTGGTCCCCGGTAAAAGGGAAGGGAAAACGAAAGCACTTGGGGATGGTTTAAACCAGTAATGGTACAGTACTCTTTCGTCTTATGGATGGCGAAAAATATTCATGAAGTACCCTAGTTAAAAATTCTTTAGTGGTGACCAACGGGGTTGCTTTTGTTAAGAATAAATGTAACTTCTTGGCCTAACGCATTCCGAAAATCCGAAGCCTTTTGTAGGTTTTCTCCCCGAAAACATTAAATAAAGTTTTGGTCGGAATTATTATCTAAGTACCTACATATTTAACGTAAAATGCCTAAAGTTATCAAATACGCGCTTTTAATTACTAGCTTTCTTCATATGACGATGTATGAAGAGCAGGTTTGATGTACAGCAATAAAATATATCGGTATGATATCAATAACGTTACTCATAAGCTTCATTGAGTATTAAAAGTCAAACAGATAAGCAAGGTAATTGCAGGTACGGACTACAGTTGCTCATTCAATATTAATTATAAATAATTAGCATATTATATCCAAGGTAGGCTAGAGATCAAGCATTCATGACTTGTAACGAATACTGTGCATTTTAATATTTATAATAAACATATAAATAACGGCAGTAGGATTATGCGTGGTGCATTCAAACGGTCAAATACTTCGCTGTTATGTTTGCCGACTTTACGCCGAGGTTTTTATAGCTGGCTTGTGTAATGTCATTCATAAAACAAGCTATCATACAAGGCTGTTAGTCAACTGTTAAATAAAATACTTATTTAATGGTACAGTTAATTTTTATGCTGTAAACATAAAGCTTTACTTATCTTGTGATCTCGTGTTACCTACAAGAAAATTCTTGTAGCCGTCTCTCTAACTGCAGTACTCAGAGACGTTAATAGTTACTTAAAGGATACCTTATTATCGATTTAAGGAAGCCAACTCTCAGTCTTCTGAGAATTGACTTACTTAAAATAATAAATAATAATAAATAAATGCGGACAACATCACATACATTGCTCTGAACCCAAAGTAAGTAGCTGAAGCACTTGTGTTATGGAATTCAGAAACAACGAAGGTACCACAAACACTCAGACCCGGGACAATGTAGAAAAGTTGGTTTCTACATTGACCCGTCCGGGATCGAATCCGGGACCTCAGAGCTAGCGATACCGTGTAACCGGTGTGTACTCCACTCGACCACGGAGGTCGTCAATGATATTAAGACATCTCGTTGTACGGAAGTTAGTTAGATTTCTCCAAATTAATGACCCGTGTAATTGCATTACTGTACCAAAACATATCTATAAATAGATTTTAAGTGACTTAAATATAAAACTTAACAGATGTTGTGGTTTAATTGGATTTTTACAGCTCAAATCAAAATAACTTCAAAATGCTTTACGAATTTTTAAATTAAAACTTCACCGCAAGGAGTTAAAGAATCTTATATGTAAATATCTTAATCCATTATATAACAAAAAACAATACAAAGCAAAACCAACCTTATTAATAGTGAATAAAGTTGGATTACACTTGAATGTATTTATGACGTTGGAATGGTGTCAATGACCTGCCTTACTCCATAAGTTACACACTATTTGGCCAGCTATATGCCTACATAAGTTAGTCAAAACGGCGAGAACAAAAAGTAGGCAAAACGTTATTTTACAACTAGAAACAGATGTGTTCCGAAGCGTACATATGTAATAGTAATTGTATTTTAATTATTTTTGTTGTTTATACGCGAGGCTTTTAATTAGGTTATATCTTTACGTATTTCCTAACAAGGGCCAATCTTTCACAATATAATTAAATTGTCTGTAAAAAGTAGAGGTATAACAAAATCAAAAAAATCTAAATCAAAATATTTTTATTTCAAGTAGGCCTTTTTAAGCTCTTTTAAAACGTTAAATTACTGACACTAGTTGCAGGTTCCAAAATGTCATTCCAATGGAGAAGAACCGGCAAGAAACTCCATTGGTTACTCTTTTGAAAAAAAGGTTAACATCAATGTTAAAAATACAATTATTTTAATAAATATACAAATAAATACAAATAACATAAATCAATACCTAGTGTCCTAAATTATTTTGTAGCTGTATGAAAAATTTAGTTTTTTGTAAATAATAATAATGCGTGTAAATAATTAGACTTCAATATAATTTTAAAATAATATATTTTAAAATTACCAAGAAACTAGTCGAGCAACATATGACAAGAAAATTAGCCAACAAAATATTGTCTGTACTTAAACAAGGTGAGCTAATGAAAGTAAAATAGATTGTTTTGCTCGTAATTGACATCCATAACGAATTCGTTTGAAAAACGTCTGGTCGACATGTTACACCAGCAGTTTCTATAAACATTATAAATGAGCATCGCTCTTTTCAAATTAATACTTTAAAGTCAACGTGTATGAAATATCGGCTTATATAAAAACATTTAGTAAAGGTTTCTAAAAGGTAAAAGAAAATCATTTATTGTCAAAAATCAATTTATTTGCTGTGATCTATTTTAAGTATTTTATTTAAGTTGCACAATTTCAATATATTTGAAAATATAATATTTTAATGGCCTTCCAGAAACCAGTGGTTTTTAGCTAAAGCATAATTCAGAAAAAAAAAACTTTCGTAATTTCTTTCATAACAGCGCAACAAGCCATTCCTTAAAATAACACAGTGAAATCAAATTAAAATTCTTATGCAACATAAAAGGTACCAAAATACCGAGTCCAACATAGCAACAAACATTTCCTTGTACAATATACGAATATAACTGCAAAATAAATGCATTTAATATTCATCGGCTCTCGCAGAGGGGATTGCGTTATGCAGAATGTTACACATAGCTCTGAGCCGTGCAATGGATGGCGCAACACTGAGACTCAATTTAATGTCGTTTATCCCTAAATATGGTTGTTTATTGCCTTAACTAATATGGCTGTGAGGTTTAAGAGCTAAGGCAAGATTAATGGCGACTTGTACATGTTTTTAGGCTTGTTGTAAAGCTCTTGGGTAACTGTAGCAGTAAGTATAACAGATTTTTATTTCCTCAATATCATGTTCTACAATTTTTATTTACAATATGTGTTCATTACAGATAACATGAATAACCTAATCAGCTAACTGTATAGAGAGGACTAGCTTGATTATATATCTTAAGAAAAACTTTTGCCCAGCAGTAGATAGATATAGCAGTAAAGTGGATTCAGTATCAAAATTTAAATAAATAAACATACTCACTTAAACAACAATTAAATAGGTCAAAACAAATACCTGATGAACACATTACTCCATTCTTTTACGTGACTAAAAGTAATATACATAAATGCTCTAAATCTATAATTTTTCATTGAGTAAACAGTAAGAAAAATACCAATAGTCCATACATATTCACATCCTTATTAGTTTACCTAGATTCCTTAAACTGACGTATAGTTGCGTGCGCTGCGTACAGGGTACCTGCGTTGAGAAACTGTCGCGTATTACGTCACCGACCTTCTTAAATTCGTTTGCTTAGGCTATTTAAGGCATATTTCACGGCTGCTTAGGAACGCGATTAGTTGAAGCTAATCTCAGTTCTCGCTTTAAAGTGAAGTTAAAGCTGCAATTTGCACTACAGTGCGTAGTTTCACCCAAAAACAGAAAATATGTATATGCAAGGATTACTGTAAAAGGTGTAGAAGGACTGTAAATAATATACTAGAATTACTGTAAAAAGCTTTTTATTTGAATAACGCAGTCTCCCTCTGCAAGCCTTCATGTATGAATTCAAAGTTCCGCGGTCCAAAAAATCGTATCAAATTATTCAAGTTTTAGATATTTTAGCTATTTTTAGACTTGATTCTGGGTAAGCGGTGAGATCGTCCCTCGTATTAGAAACAGTCGGTACTAATGCAATCCTTTGAATACGGTACAGTGCGGATGTTGACCAAGCAGACGTTTTCGTCACAGACTCGAGATGACGAAAATATAACGAAGCGTTATGTTTCCTTTTAGGATATGACAAATTGTAAAAACCATGAGACGTGTAATTTTTAATTTGAAAAGAATATGTGACCAAGCACTGTTTACTTTACAAGTCACTATGTTGACATACTCCAGCAAAGTTTACATAATTTCAAAAAATTACAATTTTTGAAAATAGGACTATCCTTGACTTGATTTTTTATATTTTTCTGAAATGTATGATTAAATTCTTAAAATTTTACTGTACACAATTTGAACCTAGTTCGATAATAAGAAATGTAGATGTATTTAACTGAATTTCGAATAAATATATAATATCCCACCAAAACCATTTCATGTAAAATGTTGCCAAGACGACCACATAAGGTTTGCTCTGTGAAAAAGATATCAGATCGCATGTAGAGCCAAGCTTCTGAATCAACACGGTCTTACTCTACCGACCCTAACTTCACAAATTCTACATTATCAGTAAAAATGTATGGCTTCGCCGTTTCGCTACTGCGTGGAGTTGATGCGAATATTTAGTTTCTGAAGTAAGTAACGCAATAGCCAAGCCATACATTTTTACTATTTTGTACATCGGGAACCAACTCTATGAGGGTTCAAAAAAACGACGAAACACTTCGAGAAAAGGTAGGTAGTGCCCTTGCGCTTCGCTTGGCGTCAGATTTATTGTAATAGATTTTAGATAAATTTTGGGAAAAGCTTTTAAAAATTACATTGAACTACACTATTTCTATAAATACACTCGAGAGCAATGAATCCGGGTAACTTAAAGAATGTTGAAAATCTCGGAAACTAAAAATGATAGGTTAATGCAATAAATTGTATTTAATAGACAATGTAATACTCCTTAAATGAAAGTAAAAAAAATATGAGTCACCATACATTTTATTAACACAAAATTACATAAAGAAAAAAACTGCTGATCTCTCCTTATTTTAAAACAAAAATAGGAAACATGAAATTTTTGAACTTTATTACGATTTTCTTGAATTTTAATACTTCGTATTGCCTCCTCGTGCTTCCATTACTGCGTTTACGCGGTTTGGCATGTGCTGTACACCAAGTTCCTTATACGATTTTGGGGAATATTCTCCCATTCCTCTGTGAGAGCAATTTTGAGCTCACGAAGCGTGATTGGGGGAGGGTTTCGTTGTTTTACGCATCTGCCTAGCTCGTCCCAAGCATGCTCGATCGGGTTGATATCCGGGCTGCGCGCTGGCCACTCCATACGAGTAATGTTCATCTCTTGAAGGTAGTCATTCACAATCCTACCTGTATGAGGTCGGGCATTGTCATGCATAAATATAGCATCCTCACCTAAATTGACCATAAATGGACCAACGTGATCATTGAGGATTTCTTCCACATATCTTTCGCTAGTTAAAGAGCCGTTTTCTATGATCACCAGCTCTGTGCGACTTTCAGAAGAAATTCCGGCCCACACAAGTACAGACCCAGCACCGTAGGCTACTTTTTCTTCGATGCATGCTTGCTTGAATCTTTCCTCTGGTCTTCGATACACTCTGTGTCTTCCATCGTGCTTGTAGAGCATAAATTTTGATTCGTCGGAGAACATAAAAGTAGCCTACGGTGGTGGGTCTGTACTTGTGTGGGCCGGAATTTCTTCTGAAAGTCGCACAGAGCTCGAGTGTATTATGGTTAAGTATTATTACGATTCAGAAAAACAACATGTTATTATCACGAAAAAGCTTAACAAATTCTTATTTATTCAAGATATTTTTCTATTCTTAACTGCATACTTACTCTATATAAAATCTACATTCTCGTTGTTTAGCTTAACGTAATTAACGAGATAACGCTCATTAAATTACCCAGCGTTAATTCAACTTAAATCTAGACAAGTATTTCTAGTTGTAGCCTTGTTATTATATAACGCCAAAATCTTAGCTCAGTATTTATGCACTACTTGTTTTAATTGTTACTAGCGACGTAATTTTTAGGAACATTAAGTAGATAATATTTTATTTCTGACTGAAGTAAAAACTAACTAACAGTTACCAAATACAGCTCGAAATTAAATTAAACAACTATAATAAATTTACTTAAACAAGAAATTTACTTTTGAAATATCCTAAACCAATTCAAAGAGAACGTAAAAAAGGAGGCTGTTAAAGCTGTATCCATTTCTAATTCAGAACGGAAAATGTACAGTCGTTTATGGAATTCCTGTATCGCCCACGACGAATTTAATAAACGTATAGTTGTGGGCTTAGAGTATACATAAGACAGGGTAGAGTGCGCTTTGCTCGAGGCCCGATGTGGCGATCGTCAGCAAGTTTGCTGTACATGAACTTGCTAGTTTAGAAATGATGTGATCTTGTAGACAACGTTTGTTCATACCTATGCTCATTGTTCATACTCCAGTCGGCGCACTCTATGGTTAACATATTCATACTCTAAGGTTGTGAGTGACCGAATATCTAACATTGTAACGAAGCAGTTGTGTCAGAGGCTGATTTATTAAGCAAACACACGAGGCTGCAGTATGCTGATAGCTATAAATGTTGCCAACATTAGGAAACAATGCACAATTGGATACTATGTATGTGTTCTAGTCGTGAGAAGGGACAGTAGCTAGATCGGACTGTTATGATGTTTAAGTTATTCTTGGCCTATTTCTTAACGCCTCAGTTTTTAAGTAGGAAGTTTCCACTTCTACTGCATGTTTCCTCACGCGATTTCTCCTGAAATTGTGGATCATGCATAGGGCAGACCTCACCAAAGTCTTTTTATACATTTATGAGTTATCAATTATAGCATTAGATTAACTGTCAAAATATTTAACGCATCTGCATCAGTGTGAAGTTTTGTTTAACTTAATTATTAGATATCAATATATCATGCTAATAATCCGTAATTTATAATCGACAATCAAGATTTGCCAAATTCTTATCGTATTTTGAGTCTATCAAACTTACTATGTAACTTTTAATGTAAATAATACATTAGGGTACAATTTTACATTCAATTACAAGCCACAAATCTAATTTGAAGTGGACATGTTTAAAATATGTTTGAAAGCTCATAAAAAGCTGCCCTTTCTAAGTGTTCCAAGTAAATACTTGCAACACAAGCTAAGTTCGTTTAATGTCCGTACTCCGCAGGTCCAAAGTGTACCTGAGCTTTAGGTCACTGGGCTGCCACCGCCGGAATGTGGCCGGTTGTTTTGCAACAAGTTCTCCCTTCCCTTTCCCCCACACACCGAATTCTCGCTCCACCACCCGAAGTAAGCCGAAGTGTGCCGAAGTTCAAGAGCTTTCGCGTAACGTCGTGCCTTCTTCGGAAGTGAGACTGGATTCTTGCAAGTTATGTTTGTTATTTATGTCTTTTTGATGCGGATTTGTGATAGACATTTAAGTTGTTGAATAACGGACTCTTGTAAGAACGGTTTTAGCACATTTCTCATAAAATTCTTCAGCCGTTTACGACTGCGCAGGTTAAGTAACAGTTTGGCAGACGTTATCTGATGGTGACAGACCATTCCTTTATCTTACACGCATCTGCATAAAATATACGTGTTCGTATAATTTTTTATGCAAATGTATGCAAAATTCACATCAAATAAAACGTTATATCACGCATTTAATATGTATTAACCTAAATATTTAAATAATTATCCGCAACGAAATCCATAAAACCAGTGAACCATACTCCTTCAGACGGTCTTCTTAAAACGAACAGCTTTACCGTATAAAACAATCAATGGAGGACTGGAGGTGTAAAAAGGTAACGACCATAAAGGTTTGACACCGATAACGCTACATTAAAACTAAATGACCACAGACTAGAGTGACGTTATATTTCGCGCTGGTGACGTCACCGACGCACGCGCAGATCTCGTACTGGTTTGACGGATTTAGTGACAGGTGAGCGAAGATCCGTGGCAGTTGGGAGCCAGTCACCTCTTTTTATAACGTCGTAAATTAATTGAGCTACAAAAAGATGTACTTAACATAAAATTTTGCATGTGTAAAAAGTTGAACGTGACTTAATTAACTTTGGTAGGTGTATGAGAAGTGTTTTTATCAAAATAAGAAATTAAGAAAATTTTAAAATATCCTGATATAATTCAAACTGATGTACCGTCATGTACCATTATAACAAGAAGAATAAATGCCAATTTTTTTTCTAAATAGCCTTCAAAAAATATCTTCAATTTATGTCCTAGCTAATGTATATTTCCGAGATCAACCAAATCAAAATCAAAAATCTTATAACCAGTAATAAAATACTTGCATTTAGAACTAGTAAGTTCAAATAGCAGCTATAGGTCTTCACATAAAATTTAAACCCGCGCCAAAGTGAGGTTATCAACCTGTCATAAATGAATTAAATAGTAAAAACCCATTGTACTAATGACCAACATAACATTCCATTCACATGGTAATTATGTCAAAACGAGTGAAGTTAAACAATTTCCGTTAAAAGGGGCTTTTGGACTAATCGGCTGAGTATTGTAAACGCTTGGCGGACTTAATACAAACGTTCGAATGATTGATTTAATGCGTCGGGTGATTCGTTTCGATGTCGAATTGGAGTTAAACAATGGCTGCCCTTGCGCAGCGGCATTGTCCCCGATTGACCACTGCCATAGCTTTGTGCTTCTCAATATTTATAGTACCTAGGCTTTGTGAGTTATTTTTAGAATCTTTTGAAGTGTTTTTATGTAATTTGTCCTTAATTCGTTTTTAGACAGTTATTTCTTGGAAGTGTTAATTTATTCGTATGTTCGTATGTTTTCAATACAATACCTCAATGAATGGTGGATTTTAAATCACTTTTTTTTTCATAAGACTTTTTTTATGATTCTTATAAGTCTTTGACAAGCGACAAGTAAGGAACCTCATGATATTCGACACTGCTTTGCCAAAGGCGTTATGAACGAGGAGATCTAGAAGGTTATATTCACTTTTGTTTATTTTACCGACTGCTTGAAACGCTGAGGGTAATGAGTTTATTTGTTAAACATGTTAGACAGTACTTACATTCATTATCATGGCTGTTCCTGGCCAGGCCGCGGATCTGTTCGTTGACGTAGTTGTTGCTGCGGGGCACGTTGAGCGCGCTGCGGATGCCCACGGACGAGTTGTCCAGGTGGCCCGGGCCTATCTTAGGCACATGGCTCGAGCAGTACACCTCCTTGTCTTCTGTCCAGTGCTGGTTGTTGTAGTATGTCTGTAGAGAGAATATATAAGGTTAATTTACGATACGAGTTTACAATTCAATCGGTTACGATAGATTAACAATTCGTATTTTTCTCAGGGACCGCTTCTGTGGTGGGCTTCTTTCTAAATTATCAAGTTTTTGCAAAATTTGGAGAATTTTTTTGGAGACTGTATGCGTATATATGTATAGTGTGATTCAAACTTCTTGGCGACTGTGAAGTGCGCTCCACGCTGCGCAGTACCTCGCTCCGCACGCCCGCTAGCGCATGAATTTGTTACTGCGCAGTGACTCGCCTCGTGTTCAGAGCCGCCATTAAGTTTGAATCCCACTATACATAGTTAATCCTTAATTTTAGTAAGGAAAGTAAAGAAAAGAGTTCACTGTAAATGATGTCAAGTTGGATTTTAGTCTAAATTGTAGTAAACCTATACTACAATTTAGACTAAAATCAAACTTAGTACAATATTTACTTGTCATAATAATATGTGCTTATCTTATATGTTAATTATTTCCAAAACGTCCGTTTCCGTAACGTAAGTATAAATCACTTCATAAAATTTTGCTCTAAATATGCATTCAAATAACACAACAGAATATATTTCAATACCTACACAAAACAGTTACAAGCTTACAGTTATTTTCTTAATCTACCGACATTCTATATACAAGAGAAATCTACAAAAAAGCTAAATCTCTCAATGAAAATTTTAAATTCAAATTACACGGTTTCATCGGTACAACTGATTCATTTTATACAAATTATAGGTAACACAATAGAAAAATACTAATTTAAAATGGTCTCTAAGCTTTTGTGATAAGGTCTAAATGAGGGTTTAGGTTATAGTGGTTTTCAAATGAAAGGATTTTATAGTCAAAGCGATATGGCCAGTTAATTTGTGACAAAGTGAGTTTTTATTGAATTAAGCATTGTATGGATCTCGTGTTTTGTGTCTATTATTATATTTTCCAGTATTTTGTTGTTCTGTTATAGTGTAAGTGGAAAAGTAGTGGGATAGCTGGTATGGCAAGTATTTAAAAAATATATCTGATTTTGAACATGTGTGATCCAAGAGTACCCTAAACCGAAGAGCATGTATGAAGGGAATAATGAAAAGGAGCAAGTGGAAAGAAGTGGTCTCTGCCTACCCCTACGGGAAAGAGGCGTGATTATATGTATGTATGTGATCCACAAAATTTAATTATGGCTCAAGCCTGAGTCCAATTCTTAGTTCATGTAATTATAATATTTGTAAAAATTCCGTTGTTTTTATGAAGTAAGCGCCAGTTCGAGGGAACAATAGACATACATTATATACAAAAACAAGTTTCCGTTGTTGTTATGAATAAAAAGATCATGTACCTACTCGTATTTTTTGGTGTATTATTTAGGATGCTCCTTTAATTAGGTCGTAGAGGTCAGACGTCTGAATCTGTTAATTAATGAGTCAGATCTATTGTTTGAAACTAGACTCCATAAAAAATTAAGAAGATAACTAAGATATGTGAACTATAATAATTATGGTAAATGAGTTTCGTGATTGGACCGGACCAAAAGACTACGTACAACAAATAAGAATGCATTTTCCTAAAACATTACGTTTTTATATTTACACCAATTAATGAAACTTCAGTTCCATTTAAAGAGTTGTAATACATGATCGATACCTGGACTTTTATTTTCTTTAATTATACCAGTTTCAGTCATAACTAGTACCTACCCACGGAAGTTCAACCAACCTTTATCAGCTTACAAACATAATTTATGCACAGAACCAGGTCAGCTAAAAGCACGTGTCTGTATGCATTTCCCACAACAAAATGCATAACTGTTAATTATCGTATACACATCGCACTGGGGCACAGTTAGCAAAGCATGGTATGTGTAACTCTGTTATACGGAGGTTTACAAAGGGAGGATGAATCATTTAGTTACATTTTTGATGACGGTTTTGACCAAAGCCGTATAATATTTTATGGCCATTAAATAATGATTTTCTTATTTATATTTTTGATGACCTTTTTATATAATACTGAAACTATTTTACGGGCAGATTATTATTTTTAGAGCATATTATTTTAATTTTTAAATTAGTCTTAATAATCCTCTTCTATAAGATTTGAAATAAGTGTTACGTATATTGTTGTAAAAAGAAAAATCTAGGTGACCATTTTGAGCGCGAGTTTCATCAGTCACCTATTTCTAGAAGTAAATGCACTATTTAAGGTGTTTGGTTACCTTTGTTTACCTTCACCTTAATAAGATAAGTAGGTATCTCTTATATTTTAGGCTTCGAGCAATTAAGAATAATTTAATCACAATATGTTTCTCCGGGTACTGTAAGAATATTATCGACCCTATATTCATAATATGACATTGAAATAGTATAATTGGCTATTAAAGTTAAGTCTCGTACGGAGCCGTTTTGTCAGCTTAGGTCAACACGATACAGCCTCTGATCATTAACCTGAGTAAAGAAATAACTGTCAACGTAAAATGTAAAGGAAATTGACCTTTATCATTATCATTATACTAGCTGTACCCGGCATGCGTTGCAATGCAATTTTTTCTACCTACTACCTACCTACTACCTACCTACTACCTACCTACTACCTACCTACTACCTACCTACTACCTACCTACTACCTACCTACTACCTACCTACTACCTACCTACTACCTACCTACTACCTACCTACTACCTACCTACTACCTACCTACTACCTACCTACTACCTACCTACTACCTACCTACTACCTACCTACTACCTACCTACTACCTACCTACTACCTACCTACTACCTACCTACTACCTACCTACTACCTACCTACTACCTACCTACTACCTACCTACTACCTACCTACTACCTACCTACTACCTACCTACTACCTACCTACTACCTACCTACTACCTACCTACTACCTACCTACTACCTACCTACTACCTACCTACTACCTACCTACTACCTACCTACTACCTACCTACTACCTACCTACTACCTACCTACTACCTACCTACTACCTACCTACTACCTACCTACTACCTACCTACTACCTACCTACTACCTACCTACTACCTACCTACTACCTACCTACTACCTACCTACTACCTACCTACTACCTACCTACTACCTACCTACTACCTACCTACTACCTACCTACTACCTACCTACTACCTACCTACTACCTACCTACTACCTACCTACTACCTACCTACTACCTACCTACTACCTACCTACTACCTACCTACTACCTACCTACTACCTACCTACTACCTACCTACTACCTACCTACTACCTACCTACTACCTACCTACTACCTACCTACTACCTACCTACTACCTACCTACTACCTACCTACTACCTACCTACTACCTACCTACTACCTACCTACTACCTACCTACTACCTACTACCTACTACCTACCTACTACCTACCTACTACCTACCTACTACCTACCTACTACCTACCTACTACCTACCTACTACCTACCTACTACCTACCTACTACCTACCTACTACCTACCTACTACCTACCTACTACCTACCTACTACCTACCTACTACCTACCTACTACCTACCTACTACCTACCTACTACCTACCTACTACCTACCTACTACCTACCTACTACCTACCTACCTACCTACCTACTACCTACCTACTACCTACCTACTACCTACCTACTACCTACCTACTACCTACCTACCTACTACCTACCTACCTACTACCTACCTACCTACTACCTACCTACCTACTACCTAATTGTTTTTTTTTTTTTTTAATGTACAAAAGTATCCTATGTCCGTCTCCTGGCTCTAAGCTACCTCCCCACCAATTTTCAGCCATATCGGTCCAGCCGTTCTTTAGTTATAAATGGTGTAACTAACACGACTTTCTTTTATATATATAGATAGAAGATAAAATAAATCAGAATCATAACTTGTTTTTTTTTATTGACCAATTATTATTTTGTTTTTTGGTAATTATAAATTATGATACTTTAAGCAAAACGTAGTAAATGTCATTGTGATTATTTGTGATGTGAATGACGAATAAATTTATATATTTTTTAGTGTTTTTGCGAGCTAAATTCATTTAATTAGGTACTTGACGATAGTCATGCAAATTATCCCTGCAGTGACTCATCAAGTACTTTGAATATTTAATGAAATACAGGACAAGCTTACGAATGACTATTGCAGAAGTTGCTTTATGTAAAGTGTCGCGATATCAAAGCTTTTAAGGGCCATGTGCAGTAGTAACTGCAGTTTGCACATTACCAATTAGGCAGACAGTAGACAAGTAGGATCTGCATGCTAAAGAGCTATGCAAACTTAATTTAAACCTATCTTTTCCTTTTTATTATATTTTTTTTAATTTTCTATATTAAATGTAAGGTTGCAAAAGGATTGCGATAAAAATAATTGCTGGAGATCGCGGTAGTTTGCAATGCTTTCCCGCCTGGTCTCCAGCATAAGGGAAGGGAGAAGCGCTCCGGTGGTTCTAGCCGGTAAGAGTCCGACATACCCCTCCGCCTTCCCCAGGGCGGAGGAGGTCCATGAGGATTTCCCCGGGTAAAAAAAAGGATTGCGATAAAATAGAGTCCAGTTTTTCATTTACAGCTTTGAAATGATACTTTACTTATTACACACAACAAATACAGACTACTTAAAAATATTTCTCATTGCCGAAAATGTACGCATTCGCGGACCTTAATAAAAACGTACCATTCTGAATTTGCGAAACCTTCATAAATATTAATCATGGGACCTGTCTCGTCGATACTGGTCCCAGAACTACAGAATATTACAATGTTGCGAACAAGATTCCCGTTAAGGAAGTAAATAAAGACATTATTATAAATATTCAATGGATTCTTGACTTTCTGCAGTTAGCTAAGATGTTGATATCTAAATGTGTGTTCTCTGTATCATAAATTCCTAAGAATTGCTATGTATTCGCATTTAGATTGTATATCTGTACATACAGGGTGTCCGGTAAATAGTCCGACAAACTGTGGTGGCTGATACCTTAGGTTAGGTCCTATCAAATGACCACAACATATGTTCCCCGAAAAGTTACAGGTTTCGAGTTACAATCGATTTTCGGAAATTTTAGAATTTTCTACCTTCCCTCAGACTTTTCCATTTTTCTTGCTGATTAATAGCTTTTGTAATACTTTTTGTACATCAAATTAATCTTAAATAGTTACTCTACGCTTTAGTAAGTCTCATATTTATCTAAAAGATGAATGTATTGACAAAAAAGCCATTCGCATAACAATTTTTACTTTTCGTTTTTCTCACTGCTCAACTTTGAACTGTAGTGGTGAAAAATAAATTCATGAGTATGTAGGAGTTTTGTACAACAATCTTAAAAACTTGCTTGAATATTGGTGATTTTGGGAAGGTACAATACTTGCGTATTTTCTTTACAAAGTTTGACAAAACAAGCTGCTGAAGTACACATGGGCTTATTTGTTGAAATATTACTAATGTAAATCTGAGGAAAAATGAGACGTAACTTAACGGGGATCGTCATTGTCCAGTGAAATAAGGTATTTTCTTCTAGCGACTAACTAGTTACACAAAATAATTGTGGCTAATTTTAATTTGGAAAATATGAAAATGAAAAAAAAAAGCTCTGTTATTCTTTTGCAAAGTTACCGAACCCTTCGTTAGCATGTCCATCTCCAACTTGACCGGTTTCTTAGAAGACCCACTCTTCGTAAATACATTCTAGGCAAGTTGAACGATACAATATGGTTCGGGAAAATGGGTGCTAAGTGCAGTATGGGCTTGAAGTAAGAGCCTCCTCTAATGAAGGATACCAAGGCAGATGGATTAAGCGTCCAAAACCAGCTATTTCATTGTTGTTGCATGAAAAATTAAGTGTTATAAAATCGATTCATCTAGTAAAAAAGTACTGAAGGAAAAGGTAACTTTACACTAAAACATGTTTTAATCTGGCATAGAGAGTTAATGGCGAGAAGAAATACCTAATTTCATTGTACTATGACGATCCGCGTTAAGTTACGTCTCATTTTTCCTCAGATTTACATTAGTAATATTTCAACAAATAAGCCCATGTGTACATTCAGCAGCTTGTTTTGTGAAACTTTGTAAAGAAAATACGCAAGTATTGTACCTTCCCAAAATCACCAATATTCAAGCAAGTTTTTAAGATTGTTGTACAAAACTCCTACATACTCATACATTTATTTTTCACCACTACAGTTCAAAGTTGAGCAGTAAGAAAAACGAAAAGTAAAAATTGTTAAGCGAATGGCTTTTTTGTCAATACATTCTTCTTTTAGATAAATATGAGACTTACTAAAGCGTAGAGTAACTATTTAAGATTAATTTGATGTACAAAAAGTATTACGAAAGCTATTAATCAGCAAGAAAAATGGAAAAGTCTGAGGCAAGGTAGAAAATTCTAAAATTTCCGAAAATCGATTGTAACTCGAAACCTGTAACTTTTCGGAGAACATATGTTGTGTTCATTTGATAGGACCTGACCTAAGGTATCAGCCACCACAGTTTGTCGGACTATTTACCGGACACCCTGTATAGGAATGTTTCATTAACTACACGTTAGGCTGTGTGCACACGGACTACTTGAAGCATTTCGACTGCTTTTGTTTCGACTGTTTTCAAAAAGCAAGGGGATGAGAGGTGCACGTTATGCGTGAGAGCGGTTGACAGCTCGCGCAGTCCGTGTGCGTTGATCACTGACTAACTACTCGTGCAGTTTGTGTACAGGCGACCTCAGGGGACACAATTTGTTCCAATAGTCATAATGGTTTACAATAAATACCATTTTAATATTAATGCATTACTACTCATGTCATTGTGTGGTTGACTGTATGAATGTTGTTATTATTTCTTAGAGTTTTAGAATTATGGGATAACAGTGAATGTCTACGCTGATACTGATAGTAAAGTCCAAAGAAGTGAGAAATACTACGATAATTATAATTTTATGATTTGACGACTAATTAGTATCTAGCTATAAAAGATAATTAGTTGTAAATTTTACGACCTCTCAACACCAAACAAACGGACAACTCAATAATACAAAAACACATAAAATGCTATCAAAGTAATTATACGCGAGACTGGATTATTATAATACTAAGTACCTAATAGGTCACTCGTATTTTCGCAAACTTTATTAAAATTTGATAGGCCATGTGAGAGTCAGGGTCCATACCGAATCTGTACTATAATTTTTAGACCTTTTGTACGTATGGAATGCAATAAACAAATTGAGTGCAGTATTGAGTGTTTCATTCAGCTTATGAAGTATGGCCACAGAATACACATAATATGACCAAATAATTTAATCGAACTTTTTGATCAATAGAATAGAAAATTCATATTTCTTCATTAATTCAGCTCATTTTTTCCCACGGACATGCATGCCAATTAAATAAACAGTATAAAAATGTCTGCTTGATCCAATTATTTGAATACTGTCACTAAAATTTGGAAAATTCGCGCGAATATTAGTGATTCGAATTACAGATGATGGTATTCACAAAAACTTGGTAACATTGCAAGGTCGTCCAAATGCCAGATGACGGTACTGGAGGTCGCGAAGATGAAGGCCGACTGGCATAATACAAGGAAATATAGTGGTTATTTAAAAACATTATTGTTTTGAATATTCAATAATATTACGGTAATATAATTAACTGAATATTAATTACGGATATTAATTTGTTTAATGTTTTAAAAGATGAGAAGTATTGAGCCTTTTAAAATGTTTAGCTGTATGCTGTGTAATACTATATAATATGTTGTTTGGATCGACTTCTCTACAGATTCTTTAATAAACTATATAACGTTCTTTATATGTAACATAAATATTATAATATCCATGTAATTTACCTTTTAAATAATAAAGTAGCTAGGATTTCGACCAAATTACGTTCAATATATATAGTTCGAGCAAAAGCACCACATTTACTAAAAATCTACTTGAAATTTTATAAAAACCTTTTTAAATCTCTAGTGAAATAAAAATATATAGGTTGAACACACCAGATCCTGTTAGCGAATCAAACTCTCGGCCAGATACCGTTAGCTGCAGGATAACATCAAAATACGAGCTCCACTAACTATCAATTACTGTTGCCGCTGTCTGAGGAGCGAGTGATGAATGAAGCGGTGCTAGTAAGATCTGGTTGTACCTTCTGGTAAGATTGTGTTAATGGTGAAGTGGAAATAGATGTGGTGGTAGGGTGGTGATTGATTTTGGTAAGTGGTAATAAATAAAAAGAGATTGCCAGAGGTATTCAGCCGAATAAAAAAAATGTAGATCATAATTTTAGTATTACTGATTTTTGGTTCTATTAGAATTTAGGTGATTTTTTCGTTTATTTTAGTACAATAAATGCTGCTTTTAGATAGTTACAAATAGTCAAGACAAAGTTAATGCAAAACATAGCAGTGCCCCATTTTTGGAAAATAATTTTATTCAAACCCTCGTTTCTTCTGATTGGGATATAGAGAACATAAGATTAGATATTCAGTCGTAAAAGAATTGAAATTAAAATAGGATAATATTTAAAAAACTCACCTTTAACGTCAACTTGGTTCCACAAACAGCGCATTTAAAGCAGCCACTGTGAAAAAACGTGAAGTCCTTCAGTGGTCCCACCCTATCAACTTGGTAGACGATCTCGTTGCAACGAAAGCACGTGCTCTCGTAGAAATTCGGCCGATACATTGTAGTAACAGCTGTTTTCACGACATAATAACAACACTACACTCAACACAAACGTTTTGTCACTTCACTATCATTTAAACACTCGTTTTGGCCTGTAACAATTTTTTATAGGTTAACTACTTAATGTAAGTATTAAAAAGAAAAAGAACACTTTTGAATTTAGAACAAGATTCGCTCGTTTGTTTTAATTTTAATGTTTTTTATTTAATGAGGGCTAAAGCGTGTGAATTCGCCGCTAGAGGCGCTAGTGTAGCGTGAGGTCTCCAAAATGTCACTTGTCACTTTAATGGGTGGGCTGCGCGGTTTTATTTATTTCATTTAAGTTTAATTTTGAGGTATTACAAAATATTTAATTTAAAACATCCTTATTATGGCAAATACGAGTTATGGGTCAATGAATGTCAATGCTTTAAAAGTGGAACTAAGAAAAAGAGGTGCAAAGTTAAGCGGACTGAAAGAACAGCTAATTCAGAGGTTTGTTTACTGTTTACAAACAAAATATTTTGTCGAAATTAAGCTTCTTTACCGAGTTTACAGCTATGTTTTTCATTTTTTACAGACTTTAGATCTTTAGATCAGGACCTCACTCGCCAGTGGCGCCAACTGGTGAGCACAAAAACGGTAGCCCTCATTGCCTGTTACAAATAAAGATGTTCTTTTTTTAAACAGTTGCAAAAAATTTCGTCTTAAACTCAATATTAAAAATAATATGGCTATTAGGTACGTCTTAAGTGATCAGTCTGGTGTTAGTGTATTTTACATTAACATGTATAAAGTACCTAAGTAACGTTAGAATAGCCAAATTCACGGCCACCCCTACTGCGGGCACGCGACCGTATTGATCCGAGAACCCCCTCAAATGACCAGTACATTGACCCAATCATTAACTACATAAATAGGTTTAATGTTAAATCTGATTCGGTAAGTGTATTAGTAAGTTTAGCTTGCGAGTGAACGTTGAATATAATGTGACTGCAATATTCCTTAAATAACGTAAACTTTGAAACCTATTTCTAAAAGTGCTAGGTTGTAAATATAATTAATTCAACTGTAAATATTTTTTATATTTTGCTGGAGACGTAAAATAACCTACATTGGCTCTTTGGAGACAAATTGTCATTCATTCTTCAGTTCGTTCATGACCATACCGCGAGTGAATGATAAAACAAGCATGCACACGTAGTCGTAATTAAAATACGATGCAAATCCTCGTGATCGACACTACATACCGGCAAAGAAAGTGTGATCAATCGACATATGATTTACATAAACAAAAAGCGACCTCATAGTCCGGTAATCTGAATACCATAAATACAAACATAGATGAACACATAGGTACATACAAGCACACACACATGCATAAATCTTCAATTCATAATAAAACAAAGTCGCTTTCCATGTCTGTCTGTTCCGCTAACTCCTATATCACTCAAAGGATTATGATACAATACAGTTTTCAAAAATAAAAAGATTGTTAAATGAGGAAGGTTCATGTTTATGTTACTGGGATAATAATATATAATTAATAAAATTGTTGTAAGATGGCAAAATAATAACTATAACTAGGTACCGTAATAAATGATAATCGTGCAAACCCGGGGCGGATCACTAGTTGTGTACAATAAAGATCTAGCTATTGACTTACATGCAAATATCGTCATAGCGTGCATCAATGCAATTGTAATGTTACAAATTTTGCGTATTTTATGGGTAATAGTAAAACGGATTAATTGCGTGCTTTTTAGTGTTAGTGGAATAATATTTTGCAAAATGGTTTTTAATGTTTTGGAAAGTTATTTTTTAAATATAATACCTGCCTATAAATATCTCATTGCTGGGGACAGGCCTCTTCTTATGGAAAGTACGAGTTTTGATCGCCGGGCTTGCACATAACATAATTAAAAATATTATATTAGGCCATAGAACAGGTAAATATTTCTCACCAATATCTTTCTATGTTATATAAGTTAACATCAAAGCAGAATTAATACAAAGCTTTAGTACTATAGAAAATCCATTCTCATGTATGTTTATAACGATCAAATTCAATCCTAAATATATTAAAAATAAATAACACTACACTTTGATTTCACAATATTATGATGAATGACATTATTTTGACGTTTGCATTTTGATTTTCCCGCCGCGCATGCGCATTGCGGAGCGTTATTACGGTTGCGTTCCAAATTAGTCAAGCTTTTGAAAGTTTACTGGATTATATTAAAATTTATATTCGCAGTTATTCATTATTATTAATTAGTTTCCAGTATGTTATTACAAAGTATGTTAAAAATAATAGTTATAATTTTATTAAATGTTATTTATATTTGCTTTTGTATTTATATTTTTTATTTCAGTCATAAAATAAAGTAGACTTGGCAATATCATGGGAATATCATGTAATACTAGGATAGTGAGGAAAGCTGCATACTAATAGCATGTTGAAAACGACCATAATAGTAATTGCATCCTCGTCAGGTTGTTACGTACAAACGTCGATACCTTTCAACATCGAACGCAAATCATAGAAACGTGCTGATATAATGATGGTTTATGATATTTATGTTATCTATACGATTTTAGGGTTCCGTACCTTAACAGTAAACCGGGGTCCTATTATAAAGTCCGGTGAAGCAGTCAAAGCCTGCGCCCAGGCTAACTGCAAAGATCTCTACCAAAAATGGGGTCCTGTTACTAAGACTACACTGTCCGGCCGTCTCTCCGTCTGTCACTAGGCTGTATCGCCTGTATCTCATGAACCGTGATAGCTAAACAGTTGAAATTTTCACAGATAATGTATTTCTGTTGCCACTATAACAACAAATATAGCTATAAAAACAGAATAAAAATAATATTTAAGTAGATACCATACAACAGCATCATCTTTTGTTATTTTTAGTTTTTTCTTGATAATCAAGGGTACGGAACCCTTCGTGCGCGAGTCCGACTCGCAGTTGGGTTTTGGTTAATACTCGTAAACTATGCCAATTACTGCGTCGTGTTGGTTACCGATTAACGATGCAAGTAGCACGATATTGGTATAAACTTGACGAAATAAGTAATGGCTGACAGTTATGCGGTAAGTGTTACGAGTTAAGACTATTGCAGAATGCAGGTATTGATAGGTTTTGTTCTATTGTTCCTGTCAGGGTTGTCACGAATATAACATTTTACTACTATAATAATGATAAATGTTAATAGTTGCATGGAAATTGTTCTTTAGTTTATGCTACAACCCACAACTCATCTGGCTAATTCTTTGAAGCTTGTTTATGACTCTTTCACATTAATTTATAATTTTGTGACTGATTTGACTTTTGACTGGCCTGTTGGTCTAGTGGTTAGTGACCCTGACTGCTATACCGGAGGTCGTGGGTTCGATTCCCACCCAGGACAAATCTTTATGTGATAAGCACGATCATTTGTTCTGTGTCTGGGTGTAACTTATCTATAATATGTATGTATTTAGAAATAAATAAGTATGTTTATCAGTTGTCTGGTTACCATAGTACAAGCTCCACTTAGTTTGGAATCAGACGACCGTGTGTGAGTTGTCCCAGGATATTATTATTATATAGCAGCTTATAAAAAATGTTTTATAAGCTATTTAACAAGAATATTGTCAAACTTGAGTAAAGCTCTAACAAAGAAAAAGCGTATCAACATGTTTAAAATATTACATAGGTAATTGTTTTCTTCACACCGCTGTACATTGATAAATTTCCTAATTTGGCGAAGATCTTATTGATATAAATTATACATGAAAAAATACACGTGCTTTGAAGGACAACTGATACATACTCGGTGTTATATTATGTATTAATAGGCCATTAGTAGACTGTTTACGTAGTATCGATAAAAGCATAGATGATAATTAAATCCATTTGCATCTCTAATAAGTCGATAATTACAGAATTTAAATAATAATTTAATGTTACTACATTTACTAACACATCAATACCTATAATGTAGCAGAAGTTTTGTAGACAAGAGCTTATGTACCAAAGATATAAAAAAAACATGTTTAAAAAAATCCGCAGTCGCTTTTTTGAATATCGAACTATTTAAGAGCAAATGTTAAAAAGACGTGATTCTTAAATGTTTTTTTTTGTTTTATTTTATTAATTTTATTGTAATTTTTATTTTATTTATAACCAATTTACGTCTATATTAATTTAAAATTATTTTAATAATGAGATGTCGTAGAAATATACCAGTGTTTGGAATTCTATTCAGAGGTGTTACGGTCGTTCAAACAGATGCTACAAAAATTAACAAGGTTATAGCTAAACATATGTTTTGTAGCTACAAGTGTCAAATATACGATTTAAAAATAAGTATATTGTAGCTACATTTACTGTTAAGTCGTGGCTCCCATATGGCGAAGGTTTTAAAGTAAATTGATTCTAATGCTAAAAATATTACATAGACGCTATTTGCGCTCCTGTTATTTCTGCAGATCAAATTTTTCCTTTCCATTCTATGTAACCACCGTGTGAACTGCTTTATAATAAAGCTACTATTCTCTTCACCACTTCAAAAAATAGTAGCTTCTCAATACAGTTGTACCACTGGCCGCAAACTATTTACGAGTCAACAATTATTAGTTACATCTCAACTCTACCGCGTCCGAAATACCTAGTTAATAGCAACCGTGGGATTATTTCAATAATTACTATTAGTTTTTGTTTTTCAAAGATAACTTTAACAATTAAGTAATTAGTCGCAAATAAAAAACTAGTTAAGAAAAACGTTTTTTTTCCAACTTATTATGTTAGTTACATAGCCAAATTGCTATGTTATAATATTTAAAGATTTCGATATTATTACCGGATCTCGAATCTTTTATATTTTGTAACAGATTAGCATATGTATATTAAAATTAACATCAGGTAGTGCCCAATAGAATGCGGAATTTAATCATCGTATTTTCAAACGACCTTGCTTAAATAAAGTAACCTTTATGGTGTGAAATGCCACGCACGCTACGAAGCTAATTTGTACTAAAAATAAGTACAGAAAAGTTCGTACTTCAGATGTTCAACTGTTTTCTGATATTTTATTTTTTGGTAGCTTCAGCCAAAACCTAATTTTCGCATGCGCTTTAGAAGAAGCTTATAAAAGAGTAACACCTTAAAAAAATAACCACCTTCAAAATATATGTCCAACAATAGTAAGCATTCCAAAAAAGGTTAGGATAAAGTAGGTACATACAATCGATTTTGAAAGCGACTTTTCATGGTGACGGACGTAGGTGAAGCTTTTGGCCAGCGTTGGTCAACTTTACCGATACTGCGCGAGTGTGGGCGTAGCGTGGGACGAGAATGAATGATTCCTAAAAACTACTTTTACTGATTTCTTAATAGAGTAGGCACTTAGGCAGGTAGGCAGCAGGTGCCGTGTTATTGATATTTTTTGTTCTATGCGCTACAGTTTTTTGTTATGTAGTTTTATTTGTAGAGCTTCATTGATCAATATTAATATTATAAATGCGAAAGTGATTCTGTTGGTCAACGTCTTTATAGTTAAGCCGCTAAAACCGATTTTTCCTAAACTTGGTACGGGGAAACTTGGATCCTATGAACGAACATACTTTTTGCAGCGATTAATATACGCGTTTGGAACTGCAAGCAAAATATAAAATTAAAAAGTGACAGATTGATAAGACTATAACAGTAAATAAGCTATTTAAAGTTTTTTTCTAACTAACTTCGACAGATATTAGAAATCTATTGTTTTTGACTTTACTAGGTGTTCACAAAACGTCAATATTTTCTTGCATCATCGAGGAAACACGAAGTAAGATTTTAAATCGATTTGTTATAAATATGATACAATAGTGAGAAGTTCAAGCGACGCTAATCGAAGGTGTTTTATGTCATAGCTTATGACATAACCATTAGGCGTGAGATGTTGCTTGGATTTGATATTTACGAAATACTTGGAGAAACGTAAAGAAAAAACTAAAGATATCATATTTTGGGATATTCTATACTAAGAAAGACTAGGACTATTTAGACTTAGGGACCACATCTTGACATCCGATTGTGACATCTAAGGTTGTATTTAATTAAGTAAAAGCTTCATAAAGTTATCGCTTGTTCTAACTTATAAGAGTTCTGCTTTACTTGTTAACGAGACACATTTTAGCTGTGAAACATTGGATTTTTCGAAAAGGTACTAGAAAAGCAAGAATCAAATAATTTTAAATTCCCCAAAACTTTATTTAAGGCGAAAATTCTCGATACTAAATGCATCTAACAGGCAAAAACAAAACCCACTGTTAACACATAAAAGTAAAACTATTCCATAGCATTTACTACTAGAAACTAGAACTAGGGTGTCTTCGTGCAAGTCGGGCAGAGCGACAATCAGCGACATTTGGACGACCACAAGTCTGTGGTCTGGTGGCATTCATGAGCTACACGCTCGGCTTATCGCAACTATTTGCATACTCGCTGTCACATACTGATCTCGTTTGTATTGTAGTGATGTGCAGTAGTCAGGAATATTTTTGGATGTTCTTTTAAATGCAAGCATAAAATTATCGGGTCGAATTTGGATGAGGACTGGTAAGGGACCGTAGGGAGTGCCACGAGAAAAGAGAGGTCGCATATGATGCTGATAGATACAATTTTTGTGTGCTTTGGGGACCTGCTCGGTCTTCGTTAAGAGTTAGATAGACACACCATTGGCTTTAGTCGGGTCCCTGAATTCCTCGTGGCTAGGAAAATCGAAGAATATTTCAACTAGTAATATGTATTATAGCGAACTCCCCGGAACTCCCCGGTCCTTATATCAAATTATGAACTAAACCTTTGCTATACTAAGTTTATATTATGGTGACATTTAAATATTTCCATGTCTCTGAACTTTAAGATGATTTCTGTTTTCGTGGCCAAATGGTGGTAAAAAAAAATAGAATCGAGTAGGTAACATTTTTATTTTTTCTTTATTGCTTCGGTATATTGCTTTGTTAAATAATACAAAACTTTTTTCCTACAATCAACTGAACAGAGTTACAGTTATATTAGAATCAGTTTACAGTAAACTTTAACTAAGCTCTCCGGGGAAGACGCGCGTGACGCTA
This sequence comes from Autographa pulchrina, assembly GCA_905475315.1. Lineage (NCBI taxonomy): Eukaryota > Metazoa > Arthropoda > Insecta > Lepidoptera > Noctuidae > Autographa > Autographa pulchrina. The sequence goes on from FR997780.1 coordinate 9,647,334, forward strand.
TTTATATTCAGCACACGATGATATCATATTCAGCTCATTATTTGATCGGAGAGCGTTTTAGAAGAGATCGTTGACTTTATTTTACGTATTTTGATTTATTTGCATTAAAAAAGTTCATCTTTAGTTATTTATTGACTAAAATTACTATTATAAAGGGCAATTAGGTACTACATAAAATGAAGCACAAGCAAAAGTACTAAGGCTATTTAATTTTTAACGTACAAATTACCTTATTTTTTATCTAATTTTATTATTTATTTTCTTGTCTCTTCCATGATTAAATTACCTATATATACAAATTTTAGTTTCTTTATCAATATATTTACATCGTGTCCCATCACTAACACGCACGCGCAGTAGTTGGTATTGTGGTGGCATGCAGTTTGCCCACATCCACGCGTAAGGCGAAGGCAAACGACAGCTTAGAAAACTTAACGTTGTACTTATTACATATTCCTTCATATACATAATAATTTAATCGGTAAATATATGGTATTTATGATATGTTTATTTGTGGTATTAAAGTTTCTTGTGAGCCCTACTTTTTATGTTGGAAGCATCAAACAGGTGTGAAGTTTGTCGTTGTTACCAAGTTTCGGTTAGGAGAACATGATACTATGTATACACAAGTACCTCTATTTATATATTTTAGAATGTTTTATTTACCACTGCATCCTAGTTGAAATTAAATTTACTAACTGGAACTGATTGACTTCCGATTACAACGAGTTTTGCCACTCATCGTGTTTATCCTAAAGTACAAATTGTAGCGAAAGAGTATCAACTCTGGAGGCTTAATTATTATGTCTCCCACAGTCTTATTTCGTATCAACCTCTCCTAAGTTAAATAATGGCACTTGCTACATTAGCAGCTCAAATTCAGAAAGTAAGCCAAAATAGCTCAAGGCTATAAGCTCAGTATATACTATTAAGTGCTTTAAGATTAATGTCTCAAAATATGTTCTTATCTATTCTTTGTGCAATATTTGGAAGTTCTCCGCCACAATATTGAGTGTAAAATAATTTATGATAAAGTCCCTGACATTTTTGTTGCTCAATGATTTCCGAGTTATTTTAGTTTCATTCAACTTTACTTGTTTATTGATCTTGCAAATACAGTTTTATAGTTATTGAGAGTCCCACTCATTGAGGTTTAATGTTTGATTGGTTATATTTGGCGTGTTAAAGTAAAAACCTCCGTAAGGGATAAGTATAGCCTATAGCTATAGCTGACTATTTAAAAAAAGGGTTGTATTTACTTAAAAGTCACTGAATGTAATGTAACCATTAGGTACATTCAGTGATTCAGTTTACTTCATATTGTAGTGAGACAGATTTTGTGTAAAAATGGTTGAATACTCATTTTGTGCTAAAGCTCAAATATTTTTGCAATCTGTTTCGAGTCTAGATGAACTATACCTTTAGTACCTACTTGAGTTCATAACATAAGGGTAAGCATATGTCGTAGAACTGAAAATGGGTGGATTATTGAAAATATCGAAGCCACAATTTTTTATTGTGCCATAAACCTTAAAGCAAATGCTACCTCTATGTCTGGTTTTCTTTTTAATAGGTTTAATGGAGTACAGTATTCAAAATTGGAACAAACAGATGTAAGAAACATAAAACGCGCGCATTTACATATTTTGTCACAGTCAATGAATCTTACACAATTTGCAAAAAGTTTCAATAAAAAGTTTATCGTATTCGTGTTAAGTGGTTAGTGACATACATACAGACATTTGTAATACGGGTATTGATAACGATTTTAATTACTTACTTCTGTTTATAGTTTCTTAGTTTTTTTGTTGTGCTGTAATAATCAAGGTCGGTTATTGGTCTGCCTAGACTAAAATGCTTTTGATATGGATTTTGAAAAATCTTCGAATATTACCGATTTTTGGGACACTTTACACTTCTATTTATTTTGTAGAATTGTGTTCTTTTAGTTTGAAGTATGTAACCTTTTTAAATCCGTGGCGAAGCAAAAAAAGGGGGTTATTTTTATTTATTGTATTGTGAGCTATTTTTGTCAAGATGTTTTCTGATAAACATTAAATAACTTAATTTATGAAAGTACGTATAAATATCGCCTCTTTCAAAACATTTTATTTCCTTATACTAAATCTATCTTGACTATATTTATAGAACGACGAAGTAAGAAACACCTGTTATGTGAAACGAGACATGACAGAGATACTAACTTAGCACAACCTTGTAAGGACGCTTGACTTATAACCTCCAGTAACATAACGTAACGGTGGATTTAACTGCTCACTAACTTCAAATAACAACGCTAACTAACAAAAACAACATAACTTAAGATCTTAAAAAAATACTACGCACAGGTCAAAAACCATACATCCAAACCAATTCCATACAAATAGAAACGTCACATAAACGTCAAAAACGGTATACATGCGAGATGCAAGCATAAAACCATTTTCCACGAGAACAGTCCATTGGGTCCCACAGCACAATACACACGTATAACGGAATTCACACAACGGTACATTGAAAAGTTTAAAAGAAATATACTTAATAAAAAAAGCAAACGAACGAATCTTGTTTTTTTCTTTCGATATTTAAATGAGTTTAGACACCTGTTAGGTCATTTATGGTGTCGTCGATGCGCGCGGCTCTCGCGGGGCACGGGCGAGGACTGTCCGCGATTGTTTACTGTGGGCTCGCTGTCGACTCTACAAAGAACCTGTTAGGTAAAGCGTGTTGACTGTACATACTTGTGGCATGCTTCTGTGAGGAAAATAAAGTTTATGTGATATGCTGCTTGTATGTGTACATAAATTGCATAATAAGTTCTAAGTATTGAATATCATAAAATAAATAATTAAGGTTGGGAAAAATAATTTTTATTTATTATCCTAGACATAGCTTTTTTTAGTCGTTGTTGTAATATTTCTTTTATACCTATTACCTTAGTTCTGTTCTAAGGGTGTGCTAAACTCGCATGTGTATAATTTTTGATTGGTCAATCTAGTGTATGTGTCTGTCTGTGCTTGTGTGGTTGAAATCCACACAATATCCACACAATAGAATATAAGAAAACAAACTTACCGTTGTTAGTTTGATTGATCAAAATTAATTATTTGACTACCTACATAAATAATTAAAAAATGATTATACATACTTGTAGGTATTAAAAAGATATAATATATATCTTATTAATCAGTTATATTTTCATATAATTAATTTTTTATCAATATTTTGAGGTGGCATAAAAAGGAAACTCACTCGTCAAAACATATAATTGCATGTTTCAAAGTTAATTACAAGCTATTTAAACACAGCTACTTAAATTATATTGTACCTATTTCCCCATCTTACCAAATCCCTAATCTGTGTCCGCCGGTAGACACGGCACCGTGGCTAGTCGGCACATCGGGCATTCCGACCGACATCGCCCGCCGCCGGCGAAAGTAAACCTTACCAATCTTACGCGAGCCTCTTCACACATCACACACAAACAATACTACACCTTACAGTTCTGACAATAAAGTGGAAATCAGCGTATCAGTTGAAAATCTTCTCCATTGATCCATGTTTTTGGAATTTGAACTTTATATGTGGACTGTTATGGTTGGTTTTTGTGTAGCATGGTGTTTATGTGTAGTAATATGATGGTCAGAGTATAGTGGACGGTGAAATAATGCCCCGTAAGGCCTAGGGATTCGTTTCTTATTGTGTTTAATTGTATGTAAATAGTTGTACAATGCCCCTAAAACTTTCTGATGGAAAAGAAAATTATGTAGTACATGAATAGAGGTGATAAATAAAGTATAACAATTAGTTTTCATTGATTAATTTAATTGAGAAATACAACCTGTTTTATATAATTATACTAGCGGTATTTATAAACTTTACGTTGTGTTTGAGTCATAAACCGTAATATCTACATATTGCATAAATAGTTATCTCACCTTTTAAATGATTTCGCAACCCCTCGCTCAAAAGTATGAACTTTAATAAAGTCACCACCCACTGAGTACATATTTTTTGCATTATAATTTTTTTTACAGCTTTTTTATTGCAATCTTGAAAACTTTTATTGACTTCATTGGGATCAATCAAATTAAAAAAGAACTGTTGAACAAACCAATTTTCTCGCAATACGCAAAATCAAATATCTCAGTAGAAAAGACATCAACGAGTTCTTCCGTTCGGAAACGTTTGATAATTTAATTTATTTACCGTTCAATATTCAAACATTTTGTATAAATTACACTAGAAATAAATTTATTTATATACTTTTTGTATAAATAATTTGATACCGGGAACACAGAATGTGCTTATCCGACACGATTTACGATAGAACTGACTATGGCGGTTTTCTAAGAAAAAAAAGTAATTATTTAATAGCAGACTCATCTTACCTTATACCTCTATCGCAGCTTACTCTTTTTTCTGTAAAGAATATAAGTAGTATTTATCAATAAGTGAATATCTGTGAAAAATTATAAATATGAACGCCTTTTCATATTGTTGTAGCAAACTATGTCTTACAAACGGTTGGCTATGAAATTTCTAAGAAGGTGACAATCATAGTATCAGTCAGATACATAAATAATACCTAAATACGATGGCTAGATATACCTTATATTATTTTACTATACTGACCTATAAATGCTGCTGGGAACAGGTCTCTTCTCATATAGAGAAGAAACGATTACCACGCTCGCTCATGGCAGATGGGAGATTTTAGATTCCATTTTTACTCCACTGTAGAAAAGTAATTTAAACTTGTAAGAGTCATATTTTTTCTTGTCATACACACTTGCATTTAAAGCATGCCGAACTGAGTAGTCGAAATTAAAGGACTGTACTGATGTTTAACATTGGTGATTCCCTAGTCTAGCAAATAAATAATTCTATTCTAATATTATGTAACGGGAATTAGCTTAAACATGCATAAATCCAGGAAACTCCGGCCGCGGTCGCTCCGAGTACGAAGTTTATGATTTGCAATCTACCCCCAGTGATTCATCTATCCAGCCTTAAAAGTTTCTTGCACTTTTGCAAATTAATGAGTGGTAAAAAAATTCGTTCTCTTTTACGTTTTGTCAAGGAATAGGTATTTTATGCATGTTCGCACAAATTCCCGTTAATAATATTATGAAAAACATGCAGGGCGATAGTTAAAAATTTAGTATTGTTTCCTCTTAACTGAAATAGGATTCTATTATTCTCACTAAACAAAATTACTTCCAATGAGAGATTATTCTTATGACAAGTTTTTATTTTTGTGTCAACTTAAAACAGTAACAACATTTCTATTAATTAAAAGTAAAACATAGCATCATATAACTTTATTTATTTATACAAAATTGTATGAATCATCTTAAACCAAAAATATCACATTAAATAATTTCACTTAATCTAAACGTTGATACAACGCATATAACACAGTCATACATCATTTTAAATAACTATAGTTATCATAACTAATAATTATGCCTTAACACTCTCCTTTTAAAAAAATATAGACAATGTAAAAAGTGCTACAATTTCAACCTTAACCCTAGTATTATAAGGTCGACTTTCAATCTCACCAGATTGGGCAGAATACCGCATTTTACATGGAGCGACTGCCTATCTGATCTCCATAACACCTTGGCTAACATGGTACTCCTTGGTAAGACTGAATGCCGACATTTGGGCACCTTAAAAGACTTACGAATTTGATATTCTGTTGGAAATAATGTCCGATTTAATGTTGTTAATATTTTTTACTCTTATTATTTGGTAGTTATAAAATATGTATAATAACATACAGTAATAAGAACAGGTAAGAATATATTTTGACAGTTTTTTTACGATATTATTGAAGGTGATTTCAGATCTAAAGTCACAACAAGGCTGAAATTAAGCACTTATTTCTCTGCAACACTCTTAAAGAGATGCGTAAAGACATAATTAGTAACTTAGCTATGTAATATAGTTATTTAGCGCGGCGTGTGCATCTGTTGGCCGGTCACCGAGATCTCGAACTGGGGCATCGCAGTGTGGTTCTTCTTCTTCAGAACTACATCCGTGCCCCATGTCCACTGTAACAAAAGAAAATAACATTAATATTGAGAACTTGAAAATGTTGAGTACCTCTGTACATTAAGTTTCTAAACATCTAAGTCAGGGCTGCAAAACGTTTTGTGGATGTCTGATGTCACAGCAAAATACATTTAATTGGTTGTAATTTATATGTTTCTACCTGTGTCCCTATTTTACGGCCTACTGAGTCAAGTTCCCATAGATTTTATTATTTCTGCTATTAGGGGTGGAGACGAATCCAACAAGTCAATGATTAAGAAAATCGATGCTGGCTTTATAAATGGTGTAATTAGCCCGACTTTGCTTTATGTATGAAAGATTCTGCCAATTCTTCACGTGGTAAACACATTCTGCCCTCCCGCCTGCCCTGGTTATCTGCCTATCCCTATCTCATTCCTTCACCACAACTGTATGGAACATCACAGAGTCCTTTAATAGATAAATAAGTAATACTAACCATAACAATAGCGACGATAGTGCCGAGCGAGTAGCCAGCGAGCACGTCGCTCCAGTGGTGCTTGAAGTCAGTGACGCGGGACAGCGCCGTGAACCAGCTCATCATGAGCGCGCCGAACTGCAGCACGTGGCGCAGCGCGCGCGTGCCCGACCACGTCATGCGCCCTTCTAGGTACAGCTGGAAGTAGGAAAGTACAGGCTATAAGTATACAGGTATAGGCTAGATGATAATGTACTTAAGAAGTTTAATTTGAATTAAATATTTTTTAGTCCTCATTTTCCTGTCCCTACAAGAATTTGCCTCCTAGGTTTTTTTTTGTATTTTTTAGCAAGATACTTCTCTTTGTGATATGTGACTAGAGCAAAATAAATAATATAGAGCTCTTTCGTCATTGGTAGACTTTGGACAGGAAAGACTCAATACTTAGGGCAATACAGGGCTGAACAATATGGAGACAGTTTTGGACACAACCACAGACCACCGAAAGTCTTTGGCACAACAAAGGAATTTTCAACAGAGAGCAATTATTTATCACTTATTAAGCTTCGCTCATTGTGAAATTTCATAAATCTTATTGCCATTTCTATTTCCTCTACAAACAGTTCTATTTCCTGATACTTACAGCCAAATAGATCATGGTGTAAGCAGCGATCGCCGAGTGGCCGCTCAGGAAGCTCTTCCTCATATCCTCGAACTTGTCGGTCCTGGAGCCCTGGCACTCGTAGTCCATGCCCTGGATGTACCTGTTGTGCCATTCCGCTGAGTTGCAGTCCACTGAGGGCTGGCAGATCTGGAGAAAAGAATATTTGGTCAATGCTTGTACTAATGGTTTTTTTTTACCAACGCCGAATTTATTATAGCAGTATATAATGTCCAAGGTGTACCATAATAAGCTAGGTCCTCCTTTCTTTGCATTGAGTCTGAATAGGCTCAACTTAAAAGTGGTGGAACCTCTATGGTATTTTCTTTTAGTAAACATGTTACAGTCACTAGCTAGGTGTTTTTAACCATTGATTTGACTCTGGTTGCTCGGCGTTTCGTATAAGGCGTTAGTAACTAACAATGTGTGGTTTATTTTTGTATCAAACAATCACGCTAATAATAGTAAAAAAAACTGCCACGAAAAAAAATATTATTGATTAATATAAAAAAATTACAGTACAGAAGTACAAAAGTCAAATAAGATATCACGTTAAAATTCGTGTACTTGGCAACAAAGTATCGAGACTCAAAGATAAGTACACAATTAATAATAATTATTAATATTAATAGGAAGTAAATAAGATACACCCAATAGTATAAACAGAACTAACCCTTCGATAACATTGGCAATCAGGAAACATGCTCGTTACTGATAACGATATCTACTTACTATTGGGATTTATCGATTTTAGGGCTTACTATTATATACTAAAAGTATTTACTACATATTTATATAATTTTCGTACTTTTTATTATATGGTTTAGAATGTTATGTTATACATGATTGCTTTTGCATACCCATACATTGTCCCGGGATATTATTATTATTATTATAAATTACATTGTTGACATTATGTTTTGATTTATAGACAATAATATGTGTGCAAATTACATTCTGCTTTTAATATATAATATTATGTACTGGTATAGTATATATATAATATAATATAAATGCGGACAACATCACATACATTGCTCTGAACCCAAAGTAAGTAGCTGAAGCACTTGTGTTATGGAATTCAGAAACAACGAAGGTACCACAAACACCCAGACCCGGGACAATGTAGAAAGGTTGGTTTCTACATTGACAGTTGACACGTCCGGGGATCGAACCCGGGACCTCAGAGCTAGCGACACCTTGAAACCGGTGCGTACGCCACTCGACCACGGAGGTCGTCAAAGTATAGTATAGTATGTATTAGGCAATCTAGAAAAGAACATTTGTTACTTGTGTGAAGGTCAGATAGTCACTTGATCTATATTAAATACTGTATTCAGCTGGATTCGGTTATATTGGATGCCAACCACAAACCAACCCCAAACTCTTGATAAAATGCTAGGCAGAAGTCGCAATGCGTCATTAAGCAATTGAATCCTAATATTTCCCGCATTGCAATCAACGGAACAGGTTATCAATACATTGATATTGACATTATCAACTACAAGTGGGTCAATGGTTCAGATCTGATAATATTTACCAATGACGTATGTAATGTTTGATAAGATAGACGGAGCCACGGGTTATGGTATGTTTAATAGAGTTTATGAAGGTAATTGTAGCCATAACTAGATATTGTAAAAAGTAACAAAGAAATGCAGCAAGTCATAATAAGAAAGGAACGTGCCTAAGTGTAACAATGGGGCATTTGCACTATTATAAACATTATAACAACTGTTTCTTTTTTTAACTCTCTGTTTGACCTAGCTCAGGTAAGTACAACAAACCTAACTACCCTGTTCACAAGCTAGTCTACATACCATCTTTATAATAACAATCTTGTTGTCACAGAGGCCAATGCGATTTGGCCAGAACATGAAGTCAACCTAGGTATACGTACTTTCCGTAGTTGTACTAAATCCTGGATTATTCAGGTAAGTCAAGTAGGTAAAGAAAATCTTAAAGTCTACTTACATCAAAGAAGTGAGGTCGTGGTCTTCCGATGGTATTCTTCGAGATGTTAACAGAGATCTCGACGAAGCAGACTCCGAGGGCGAAGGAGACGGCGGCGCAATAGAAGCCGCGCAGCCACGCCGGTATCTTGACCCCGAAGACCCGCTCGCCGGCTTCAGCCTTGCGCAAGAGTGCCCATTCGCACACTAGGAACTGTGGAGAAAGAAATGAACGTAAAATAAGCTGACATAGCGAAGAAGAGTTCTACCGCAGTTAGCTTTTTGGGGTTTGAAAATCGAATGACTTCAACCCACGTCGAGGGCACTACGTGGGGATATGTCAGAATTGCATCGGTCAACCCGGTCCCGACCTCGCCTTTGCTGAAGACGCGGGATCGCTAAGCATTCTCAGCGTAGCTCCGGCGGTACCGCAGTTAGCCTGGTCGCAGGCTTTGACTGTTTCAAGGGACTTTAAACTTTTTCGAATAGTCGAAAAAGATGTCGACCTCAGATGAGAAGTGATAAACTACACTGACGAAGCTCGAAGTGATATGGCTTAGGTAAAGCAATTTGTTTTATCAACTTTGCTTATGCGATGTAGACATACTAGTTATACAATAGAAACGTCCAATTATGTGAGTTTGTTTGAAAGTCTTACTACGATACGACAACTCATTATGTTTGCCGTTTATTTTGTACAATAATGTTATACTTATCCATACAAAAAAAAAACATTTTTGTACCTGATATGTATGCGAACGTGAGACAAATTAAACGCAGGACAGCCGATAGCACACTGAGTTTATTTGGCAAGCGACATCGCTTATATATTGAAGTGGATGCAACCACCCTCAGATTCTTAACTAATATATAACAGTAAAATTTTAATATGACGTAAAAAATTCAACGCGTGCAGAAATCACTTGATGCATTTTAATCACCTAAACTAATCAAGTGCAACAGTAAAGCAGTTAAAAACAACTAATCTCCGTTAAGTAGTCATCAATTCCGTCATAATTTTCTCCGTACCAAACAATGGTTGGATTGATAAAAATAATTACTTGCTGTACAGTACACCGCACAGAAATGGCAATAAACTGGTATTGATACCGATCTTATGCGGAAGGGATAAGGTTAATTTTATGAATCATTTATTATTAGTAATGTTTGGTCTAGTGTACAATGTTAATCGTTTTGAACACGTTTATAAATCGCATGTAATCGATGTGACAATAGGTTATTATAGTTTTAATTCTGCCTTTGTGAAATAATTTGATTAACGTATCCGCTGTTTTACATTATAAGGTAAGAAGTATAATTATGAGAAAAAAAGGTGCTATTTAACTCCATCATAAGAGATATACCTATTACGAGAGCATTCAGACTTCTTGTGATATGTAACTACCTAAACTTATATACCTAAATGTTATGAAACTCAAGCTTTGAGAAATTAATAATTTTCAGTGCACTTAACTGTAAGATAATTCTAAGAGGAACTCCAATAATTCATTCAGTTCCAAAGGTCATGCCATGCATGGTACATAAAATACCTCATTGTCCTTTTAATTGGATAACTGCACTCGTACAAGACCAGTCTATTAGAGTACAATGCATTTAAACGGAATCTATCCGGAACTTGGTCAGACGGTGTATTGTAGCAATTTACGTCAATTGCTGGATATATGGCGTAGCGCGACATGTGGCGCGACAGTCAGTTGTTTTGTTCAATGTACTGTCATGTGGAAAAGTGTAAAAGGACTTCTAATAAAAACATAAATGTAAACAAGAACCGATTGAAATAAAAAAAATATGGGACCATCTATGGTATAACCCTATAAGAAAAATATATAATATATTATTTTTTGAATTTGTTCCACAATTGCCAGATTTAATTTAACATAGAGTGAATTTTTTGCCATTCTTTAGAAGGGTGATAATGTCCACTAGAATAATATAAAAAGAAGCGTTTGTTCACCTGGGTGATACAGTTCCAAGGTGAACGAATTACAATAATTTTGTCAATTCATTTCACCTGGGTGAATTGTGCCCGAGGTGAAATGAGGAGACACAAAAATCTATTTTGTTCATCTGGGTGATATCACCCAGTTGAACAAAGTGGAATATACATATATTTGGCTGAGAAATTATAAGAACCGTGTGTTTTTATAGTGGTCTCAAAATACCTGTCTAATATGAGTTGCGGGTTTTATTTTTAGAAGTTATGTAAAAAATTATGTAAAGATTTAATTTGGCTTATTATAAAACAGAAGACGTGTTTGACATTAAAAATATAGGATAGTCTTTTACATGGATTAGATAATCATATGGAGTTAGAAATTTTTTAGAAGAATTGTGACTTTCGCTTCAGATACTGAGTTTATAAATGTAATTGGAGTAACTCTTTTATTGTATTGATAATAAATCGATATTTTAAATGAGATGTTTTAGTAAATGTGAATACTGAATAAGATGCAATATTTAAGTTCTTATTATTGAAACAGTTATTGAGAAGAAGTATTGTGTTATCCACAGGCGTATGATACATTTTTTATGTTTAAACAGAGTTCCTACTCATTTGTAATCATAATAAAAATGAAATTCATTTATTTTTTAAATATCGCTATTTCCGGATGTGACGATTGACCAATGTCTTAATACTCATTATTTCTTTATCTTTTTTCTACATAAAGATTATGTTTATTAACGATAAACGTTTACTCACGTTTTCTGAAGCCGTTTTTCCTTTTAAATATCATAATAACTATTTGCTTTTCGCCATTTTTGCGAACACTTTAAGCGGATCGGTATCACAAGTTTTAAATACCGGTAGAATTCGTTACTCAAAACTGTTTACTGATTACACAACATGTGAGATGGAAAACATAATCGATTACACATGTATGTAAAAAAGAACCTTCAATGGTATTTATATGGGCCTACCTCAGCAGTATACCTGATCTGTATCGATGATAAAAATATTGTTTTGAAATCTATCCCCAATCGCCAGAGATATGGGGAGATATGGCGGCATGGCGTAATAAACATAACAAACTGCTCCTTTTAAAGTCGGTTAGAAAGAAATGTAACCTAAAAGTAGTTTGAGTTTCTTCGTAATTAAGTTAGTGTGAAAATATTGTTATTGCTAACAGATGTAATTTTAATTAAACCGCACAGGTTTGGCTAGAATCCGCCAGTTAAAAAACTGATGAATTATCTGTTCAGGTAGACGATTTTTTATGATTGGTAGCAACGATATAACTGAGGCGTAATGCATAACAACTCTACGTACTACTTTAATACGATTTCAAAATGTACATTCAATTTAAAATTTCTTTGACTTTTTCAAAGTTATATGTACTTTCTTAATTATTCTAAGGACAAACGGTGAAGGAAAACATCGTGAGGAAACCTGGATTCCAAAATTTGAGATCTGAAATCGCCAGAGCAAGCGTGGTGATCAATGTTCGTGCCTTCTCTTTATGGGAAGTGGCCTGTGCCCAGCAGTTAACAACGTTTATAGGCTGGATTATTAAAAAATATATATTTTACAATGAATTCTAAACTTCGGGAACTAAATTATAGAAGGTAATAATTTCGCGATAAAATACGTTCAAACTTAGCTCTATTTGTCGCATATCTCGCATATAATTATTCAAAAATTCACTCCATACTTATCTTTAATCAATTAATAGTACCTAAATTAAAATAATTAACACAGAAAAGTACAGGTTTGTTCTAATTATAATAACAAAGTAGTATAATCTGTAGTCACAAGGTAATGTGTCGACACGTGCTTGGAACACATTGTCACGTGGCTCGCATCTCATCTACATGCACTAATTGATTGCAAGCCGTTAAGATTACAGACTAATTTCTACTCTCACTCGATAAATGAGGTTGTGAACTTGTTACTGTGATTTTCAATTAGAAGACAGATATTTTAATCTATGTTACCTTGTAGGGAAATTGCGAGGAAGTGATATTTCCCACCTATTAGATATAATAATTTCAATTCATTACACACTCAAATATTTTATTTACAGTTCCTAACTGTAAATAAAATATTTGATCACGATGAGTGCTTAAAATGTTGTTTTTTAAAACTCTCAGTTGTTTTTAGGACCACTATGCATCTAAGGTATCTCGTGTATCAATGTAAATTGGGAGAAAAATTGGTTGTTCTAATGAAATTTCTGACAACCAGTCTTACAATTGTATTGAACTGCATAATAAAACAGTCAGCCGTACCAACCAATATTTAGCTGAATTCATACGCAAACATTTATATGAATAAGCATTGCGCCAACCCCAAATAATTGGGAACCGGGCAGGAAGATGGTTCAGCTGAATCCTGTAAGACTGGGATCCGACCCCAACACAACTTCGGCAAAGCTTAGGCATAAGTAAGATGAGCAGTGTACTTACGGCTACGGCAGGCAGTCCCAACCCGATCAGTCTCAACATGAGCACGGTGACTGTGTCGTCCTTGTAGGGGTACATCAGGCTCTGGTCTCCGCAGAAGAACCCTCGCTCAAACGGCTCCCAGATAAGGGATGTCGCGAGAATACATAGTATTACTGAAACAAATAAATAGGCATTTTGTTATGTTATTTATTCTTCGATTTGTATCTATGGCAATCTATGCATCATGATTCTGTTACATTAGGTGCTTTATAGATATAGCTTTACTGTCTGTAATAAGTAAAGGCTTCTTTGCCCAGGAACAAGATTTTATATCGGATCAAAAAAAATCCGGAGAAAATATACTGTTTTTCCCATTTATTTCTATTGTGTGTGTGTGTGTGTCTATTAAGATCCTGATAAATATTTCATTTTAATAAAATTAGGCAAAATATGTCAAAAATTAGGTAGATTTTTAACATTTTTTGTGGCGTAGTATGAAACTTGATATCAATTCATTTACGGCATATAAACTAGATAACTAAAAAACGAGCTTCGACAGGTTTAATTTTCGTGTCTGTGATTTATGTAAATTTATTTTATTATTTCTTATTGAATTTAAATAATGATGATATTGGTATTATATTCTATGACGGAGGTAGTCAGTACCTATAGGCATAAAAATATTGTCTTTATATGTTTAACAACCTGTGGTCTACGATTACTTTCCTTGCTTCTATCCCAAAGCAAGTAACGTGATGCTCAATAGCATATAATCTCTAAAATTGGGCTATCATAAATGCAAACAGATTTTTAAGAAACTTCGTAGTAAGCTTAACAGGTTAACGCGATCAGTAAAAAAAACTCTAACTTTATTAAAAGTCATCATCATTAGGCCTTAGACATCTTGACAGATGATTTAAGCAGCGCCTACGCGAGAGGAGCATCGTCGCTCGTGGCTAAAGAGACCGTTCCTAGAGCGACACTTTCGTCCGCACTGACGGCACGCAAACTTAGAGTCCGTTGCGATGGAACTCTCATCGCGCGCATGTCTTTTGGCACGTTTTTGTGCCAGATTTTTAAACCAGGCCTTGTCGTGGGTTTTTTTAATTAAAAGTAAGGATTTATATAAATCATCAAAATTGTTAGATGGTAAATGACGATACCATACATTTTAATGTTCACATAAGAAATAGATATTACTATTATCATGACATACAGATCCAGCCAGCCATTTTCACATGAGCTGTGATTTCCATCCCAACAATAAAAACGATTCTGCTAATATTTCTGTGACGGTTATTTTCACGCTTGTTACATAAGAAAATAACTGTTGTCAATTATAATAAGTGATGTGTTACTGCCTACTACTGCCTATAATGCCTACGTTTAAGATAAACTTGTGTGATGTATCATTTTGTTTCATTCGCGTCAATGTTTTGGACAGTCGTTATTCGGTTCGCGATTTCTATCTACTACATACATTTGTATATTAGGGAAGTTGTACTAAGGTTATTGTTAAAGATTTTTTTTTTTTACATACATACATACATACATATAATCACGCCTTTTTCCATAGGGGTAGGCAGATACCACTTCTTTCCACTTACTACGATCCTTACACACTTGTTTCGCTTCGTCCACTTTCATTATTCCCTTCGTACATGCTCTTCAGTTTAGGGTACACTTGACCTGGCCTTTTTACAAGACGTTTTAGTTTTTGTTAGATAGATAGGTATTTTTTACAATCCTAAGCAGAAATACAACGATTTAACTACCAGACCTACAAAAAGTATGAAGAAACTTGTAGTAATTATAGTTATTTGAGCTGTGTTTAGTGTCGGCTCTGCTCGTGTTATGTTTTAAATTCAAAACATTATTCGTTACACATTTTTGTTGAAATTACTGTGTGTCAGAATAACCGTCGTTTACTGTGCTGAAGGATAAACCTTATCTTAGATAATACAAATTCTTATCACTAAGTAATTCCAATTATGCAATGTCACATCGCACACGGTTTTTTTGTTATGCTTCATAAAAGCATGTAATTTTACAATTTAACTGTGCACTGTAAACAAACTGAACATGCACATTAAAACGCGCGAGAGTCTTTTAAAACAGATATTTTTAAGGAGGTATGTAAATAACTCTTCTAAAAAAAATAAGATAAATGGTTTTGTCGTTCCAAAGTTATTTTTATAAAACTATACTCATTGTTTATCTGCTTTTGCAGCTAAGACAAATTTAGGCACGAGCTTAGCAAATGATGTAAAATGCCAAATAAAAAACTATAAACTTGATAAAAGTATCACGTTTCTTTAAGAAAGGTGACCGAAAAAAGACCCAAACGTAACCGAATCCGAGATAATAATAATATCCTGAGACAACTCACACAGGATCAAACCAGGCAGAGCCAGATAAATCAACATCATGATAATGTAATGTAAAAATCTCCATATGAATCAATCAAAGCTTAAACTATTCTAAGTCACTATTTAAATAGAACTTACATGCAATTATCAGGAATCCGTCGACCACCACCTTCCTCAGTCTTGACACGTCTTTCGACATTTTTCCTCCCTTCTCGTTAACGCAAACGTTTATGTGATACTTCGTTTTGGCAGCTTACGTATTTCCCACTTCCTTTAAACCCACACCGCTGCTTCCAAAATGGACCTCAAAAATTCTTCAACAACCCAAAAATTTCAGAAGATTTTTAGAAAATGCAGAATTGTTTTTTAATTTGTTTCGATATTGCTTTGAACCGCTGCAGATTTTCACGATTTCCTTTCAGAATTTTCTCGTATTGTTTTTTCCTTTTTCCTCAATCGTTTGTTTTCGCGTCTTATAGTTCGTTGCGCACGCGTCTCGTGTGTGGGAGTGGGTGGCGGCGCGTGTGTTTAGCAGCGGTTCCGCGCATGTACTGATGTGGATGACCGAACAGAGCGCTTTAAATACCGCCCTCTATCTGCCGCGAGCACTGATAATGTCATTAGGTTATAAACATAATTAAAAATAGCAAAGATTTTCAGTTTTCAGGATGTCGTTGCTTTTATAAATTTAAGGATTTCAGAAATGTTTCTTTTTCTCCATGAGACATATCCGGTATATAAAAACTTGTTTGGATACCTGTTGTATATTCAAAATGTTTTTTTAATATACTCCTCTACATAGTTATTTCGTACCTAACTTAAAAATTCGATCATTGAAATTGGAGAAGATATGGATTATGCGATCCTGTCCTTGTAAAAAATATTTTTGTTTATGGCAGGCAGGGCATGGCACCACCATGGCAGGGCCTTTTTTTTACGGTAAACCTTATTTTCTGTGATAGACCTGTAAGTTCATGGTATTGGCTGGTTATTCTTCAGTTTTTTGTTATTATACCGGCACTTTTTTTCTTTTTAAGGTAGTCTAAATTAGCGGCTGACATTGCATTTTATACCGTAAACGCATTTCCAATTTCCGTATTCAAAGACGTTAATGTTTACTTAAGGGATTTGTTATAATCGATTTGAGTAAGCCAGAAGTCTAGAAGTTGGCTCACCTTCCGATTTAGGAGATGAAAACGTTAACAAGTGTTTAAAAATGCTACCTAAATAAAATACGATATTCTGTTTAATATTTTAAGTACCTAGTCAATTGTTTAATTAACAAAGAGAACTTGTTTAATTTTCCGAGAGTTTTCCTTATTTGGTTGAAACCAGTTTTTGTTTTTAACCTCTGTTAGTACCTTCTGTATTAAAATCAAGATATTAAACTTAATTTTGTGTTTATTTTTTTATCCGAAAACGGCCATTTTCTTGATTAACGGTATGTTTTTTTCATATGTGTTTTGCGCTACATCTCCGTAAATTATGTATTGCCATCATTCTTTAAAAATAGGTGTTTTATTTTTTTGCTTTAAATCTAATATTATAACAACAAACACTTTAAAATTAAATCTTATATTAATTATGGATTGAATCTAAAAATATTTATTGTCATAGACATTTACTGTTCTCTGTTGTATTTCTACCCTTACTTTTAACTTCGCTTTTCGCCACTATAAATACATCGTTAAATAAAAATCATAGGGCCTTCAGAGAACAAACAACCAATTTACTTTGTAATCGAAACATTAATTAAATCTGCTGACAAAGAAATTCCTTTTTTTGTTATCACTAACATAAACACGAAACAGAAATAAAAATTAATCAATTACAAGAAAATTGTTTATTATTTATTGATATATGAACTTATTTGAGGTCAAATTGTAACGTAGAACAATCGTAAGATCAATCCCCTTAAGGGGTGAAAAATATTTTGCAGTGAACAACGTCATAGTTATCAATATGTAGATAAGAGATGTATAAATATTGCTAGTCATATTAATGCGACATTATTTTTATTAGATCTGATGATAATAAGATGTTCCATTTATTTAAGACTAGCTGTGCCTGCGACTTCGTTCGCGTGGATGACGAAATTTATCAATGAGTTTTTAACCGCAAAATTAAGTTTGTTTTTTATTGTTTATACTTTTCCGGGATAAAAACTACCCAGTGTGGTGCCCAGGATAATAAAGAATACCAAGTTTCATCGTAATCGAACCGGTAGTTTTTGCGTGATACCTGAACAAACAGACAGACAGACAGACAAAATGTTTTTTTTCACACTTTTGGGTTTGGTTTCGGTCTAGTAACACCCCCCGCCATTTACTTTTTTGATATTTTCAATGTACAGAATTTTCACTTCTACAGATTTATTATAAGTATAGATATTGTTGTCAATGGATAGTAAATAAGGGTTAAGATTACACATGTGATTTCTCTACTAAATTGTGTCAGAATTTGTCTGCAGTATTTACGGCAAACTATCTGAGGACGCTTGACCACAGCATCCGTCGACCATATTTTTGTCAATATCTAGATGACGTCACAGGATTTTAGTGGACACGTGGGGGTAAATGTATGTGGTGGCGGTGGACAACCGGCGTAAGAATGAAACCTGCATTCAAAAACATCATCCTTTTTGACTCTCATCTTCACACTACACGTTAATTAATTAGCTCTATGTGGTATTGAAATCATGCTGATATGGAGAAGTGTTCACAAAAACCTAGAGATACCTCTAAAACAGACGGCAAAATATTTAATATTGATAATTTGATGGTATGGTAAGGTAGGAGACCTAAATGTTTTTGTGCGAATGTAAACTCGTTTGTTGAGCCATACATGTTTTCTTTAGATTTATAGTTTTATGAAACAGGTTTTTCGAATATATGTAACATAAATTATGTAATTTACGGTAATAGTTAAGTTTATTCGCATAATAATAAATCAAGATTTAAAAAGGGAGATTCTCGTTTTTTAAACAAAATTAAAAAAAATGCTTACTTATTTTGACCTTTTTGCCAAAACAAAGTATTACTAATGCTGTTTTTTCAGACGGTTAGTGGTTAAAATAACTAGAACCATGTAGATTTGTACTGTTTACCTAGTAGCTGTGTAATTTGTACAGAGTCGATATGACAGAGGGGCATTAAATTACACTACATATACTATACGAGTTTCGTATTAATTCGATACGGTATAAAAATAAAAAGCGCCAAAAATGAGAAAATATTTTTTCAAACAAACTAAATAGCTTACAAATTAGAATAAAACGCAACCACCCTGTGTAAATTTTGACTGACTTACTAACCTACTTGTGACATGCGTAATGCAGACATAATCAGCTGTTAGAAAAGATACATCGTGTTGAAACGGTGCAAAATCTTAAAAAATCATTTGCGACTAAACTACAACTCCTATTCAATTGATTTTTGGTACAGAGCTTGAAAATGGTATCTAGTATAGGCGGTTTAAAGAAAAGCCCCTCTGTCGTATCAACTTTGTATAAAGATACAAAATTTATGATATTTTAATCTGTTGTTCGCTAAGATAATATAAAATCTAGTTCATTTAGATATTAGAAGATAGTCATTAACAATAATAAGCTATGTTATAGTTCAAGACATTACAGAACTCCAATTTCGAACTGTCACTTAAAAAACTTGTAAGCTTCATAATAATATTTTTTTTAGGTATATGTCTGTCATTGTTTGTATATAGGGTGACTGGTAATTAGTGACCGATCCTTAAACACTTGATTGTACTCATGATTACAAACAACTTTCCCAAAGAAACTTTTTTTGTATACTCATTAGTTTTCTTTTTATCACTATAACAAAATTGCTGGCGCGCGAGCAAAGTTCAAACTTCGCGCGCGCGCCGTCGCCCGATCAGCTGTTAGCGGCGAGGCCCCGCGCCCGCTTTGTCAATGCTGCCGGCAATGTAGTAGCCATTTTCCCCCGCCCGCACCGCGCCCCTTGCCATGCAGTAGTGACGTAGGTATAAAAACAGTTGCTCCGGGAAGCGTGTCGCATGCGCATTGTTTGTTTATTTTTTGCCGCCCCGCCCCGCGCGCACTATGCCGTACAACTACACCGCGAGTGAGTAGAGTGATATGGTGATGTGCTACTATTCGGAAGGGGGTAATGGTGAAGCAGCAAGACGATTGTATCATCTTTTGTAACCAACAAGAACTCTCCCAACCCCAAGAACATTTTTACGCGCTGCACATTAAACACCGCTGGACTTATTTTTGTGGGGGCACGTGAAAATCTTAGTGTATCGTGATGGGCCAGTCAATACTTCCGATGAACTAAAAACTAGGATCGAAAACTGTTTCGAAATAGTGAAAAGTGACACTAACACCCTGCGGCGAGTGCAGGCTCACATTATAAAACGTGCGAATAAGTGTGTTTAAGTGCAAGGTGGACACATCCAACAATTAATGTGAGTTAAAACTTAGTTGATTAAAATCATAATAGGTATCTGATTAAGTAATAATTTATCGTTGTAAATAGCCAAGTTGATTCCAATTTTTTAAACACGCCAGTCTAATGCGAAGTTTAGCAACGAGACTAATTACAAAATACCTACGTTTTGCTTTAGGCTGCTAGTCCAAAGCCTAGGTAAGTGTGATGGGAAACTTGGAATAAATTGAATCATGCCCAGTGTCGAGTAAGTATCAAATCAGTTAATAATGTAGTGGTATCTTTCAAATCGTTTCTAAACATCCATCGTAAAAGTAATAAAAACAAACGCCTGAAGTTGGTTTATAAGTAGTCGTAGTTAGTTTTTAAATTGGAGTGTAAGTTAGAAAGATTATGTATATTGTAGTAGCGCGCGCGCGTAAAGTACCAAAATCCTAGTCTCGGATATTATTTTATTGAAACATAATACTAAGTCTTTATTGCATTCCTTATCTATTACATAACAAGGTAATATAATATAATAATTAAGGCATTTATTGGTTTAAACATCATTACAAAGTAATTAAACCCACCAAACTGTGTGTCAGTTTGTCGGCGGGAGCGCGGTAAAAGTTCAATAAGAACCCTGTCGGGCACAGCAACATTAGGAGAGAGAAAAAGGGCTCAGTAACAATTTAATAATATTATTTAACATGTAGGTACATTGCCTGTGTCATTGACAACGCGGGCGCGGGGCCTCGCCGCTAACAGCTGATCGGGCGATGGCGCGCGCGCGAAGTTTGAACTTTGCACGCGCGCCAGCAATTTTGTTATAACGATAAAAAGAAAACTAATGAGTATACAAAAAAAGTTTCTTTGGGAAAGTTGTTTGTAATCATGAGTACAATCAAGTGTTTAAGGATCGGTCACTAATTACCAGTCACCCTGTATAAATCAATAAAAATACTGCTATAACAGATCGTTTTGTGGTTTTCCCTTCTATTTATCGAATGTTGTCATTAGCACCAGTCTGTAGTACCTATAAAATATATTTTTTAAAGTAATACTCACACAATAAGCACGAGTATATTTATATTTATAAGAGGCCAAAGGGTGCGTCCACATCTGACGAACGAGCACTACACGAGCAGCTCGCGAGCCACTCGCGAAACGTTCGCGAACCGCTCGTGGCGTGCTCGCGAGCCGTTCGCGAACCGCTCGTGGCGTGCTCGCGAGCATGCCGCGAACGCACTCATGTCAATTACGTCATCTGAAAGACGTGCGCGCAAGCACGCCACGAACGGTTCACGAACGGCTCGCGTGCTGCTCGTGTAGTGCTCTTTCGTCAGATGTGGACGCACCCTAAGACGAGTCTTATAATGTAAGACACTTGAGAGATCTAAGTGTCTGACAGGTGTAGAAATTACTCCTGTTTATAATAGGAACGTTCTTAAATCATTTCCGGAAAAAACATTTTTGTTACGCAGTCAAAAAACTCTGCAACAAATGATCCATATCTTTTTGTACATATAATTAATTGTCGCCTCGACGCTGAGTTCCACCCAAGTCAAATATAGGAGAATGTTATTCCTTTATAAGAAAACAGAGTGTGTTAAATTAATTTTAATAAACATTTATAAATAAGTAGCATTTAACTAAAGATTATAAAATGCAATAAATGTTATCACAATAATTCAGTTTGAAGTAATAACCGTTATAATTATTGTGTTTAAACAGTTTTAATGTGGAACTGAAATTGTTATTGAGATTAAGTAATTCAGGTTACTAATGATTATATTTAAGTAGGCTTTAGGTGTTTACGAGTATCTATAAAAGATATTATAGACGCTAGATATTTAAGAAAACAATTCTTTGTCGTATTTTTGTTTTTAGGTAATTTTTTGTTTTTTAGAGATGACAAGGTACCGTAATATAAACTGCTTTATTTTTTATTTTTTCACCGGTCCTGCGTTTAATTAATATTTCCTCATTAATTAGATTAATCACAGTAATTTCTGACTTAGACTTTTTTAACAAGTTAATATTTAGAATTATTGTATGTAATTAATAGTCGATAATATAACATATCATTATACTGAAAGCCACCATTGCACACCACTCCATTCTTCCCGTACTGGGGGGTCATTTTAATCTGTTAAAAGGGGTGTGTCTTGATAACAATCATCGTGTTTTTGCGTGAAGATAACAGCATGAAATAACAATATTCAGAACAAAGGTCATTGGCCTTAAACTGTGACCTCTGATATCGATTCGTTTCATCTTCAAGAGCCTATTAAAAAATATCTTGTGACGTGCATTCGCGACTGTGAACACACAGAACATAGAATTTTTCCTTAAGGCTAGAACGCCCATGTGACAAGCCTTTGTTTATTTTCAATTGATTTCAAAAAGTGGAGATTCTCAGTTCGTCTGTTATGTTTTTTTTCTTGTATGCACAATGCACATATTTCGATATCTACGGCATTTGTGGACCGATTTCACCATATGAATTTTATCAAAATCGATGGTGATTTTTTTTAATTCTAGCCTAGTAGTAGAAACATTGTCAAACGAAGAGGGTTTCTTTGCCTTTCTAACCTCGTATCAGAATAAATTCAGTTTATTGGTTATGCCAGAGGTTCGGTAGGCAATAGTTGGGCACAGGGGATTTTCTCAAGTTATTGTGAGATTACAAGCTACAATCTGTATTGCATTACTAGGTTATAATATTACAGTATGCAGCTGATGTGGTATATAGGAGGAATAGCCACGTTAAGACCTTTAGTACAAGGAAAAGTAATGTAAGAAAAGTTAGCATAAGAAGCAAACATGGTAAATCTAAGCATCGATAGGTACAAGCATGGGTATAACGCCACTTAAATTACCTTAAATTTATCAGAAATATTGAGAATTCAGAAATATCTTTGTTGTATTGCGTATAAAGATTTTTGTATGAGATGAAAGCCTTCTCGTTTGGCATACATTTGACAAAATAATGAAGCAGTCAAAGCCTACGCTGAGTCTAACTGCAGTCTACCGAGTTTAGCCAGTTTCCAGATGGGTTATATACTTCTTTATCTTCCTGCCTTTTCCTAAATTAATTGGGGTCGGCGCACCATGTTTTTTCCTTCCATTCCACTCTATTAGCTGTCTTCATGATCTTCTTTATCTATCTTCATGGCTTATTTTGTATACCTTTATTATTTTGACCGGAGACAAGGAATATTACAGAAATTTCCTGCATGCACATGTGTACCTGCCTCAGAACATCCTATTGTTTTTTTGGAGTTTCCTAAATTCAGTTGGTTGCAATGCGGTTGGTATCTAAATTGTATATAAATTAGTGCCGTGTGAGTTAACAATAAAATATTACATCATAACTAGATATTGCTGTGGATGTAGTAGTGTCTTAGTTTAGATAAGAAATTGTTTTTCTTAAAATATATTTTTATTAGTTCATGCGTCGATAACACGCATCTTGTATATTTTTAGATATTCGGTGTTCCAATTTTAGGTTGAGAAATTATTATTTCTTGCATAGCAATAACTTTGAAATAGTGATCAATGCTTGATCGTTCCAAATGACAAAAGCTGTGCCCAACAGTGGGACATTTATAGGCCGTTATTGTTATTAGTTAGTCTGTCAAGGGATACTCTATCGACTAATTAGAATCTCGATGCAAGTTAGGCAGTTACTCCATGCAAAATAATGTGTAAAGCTAAACCCGGAGAGACTGAAAACTGACCCTAACCTATCTTACTGTTTGCGTAAAATTCGTCAATATTACGTACATACTTTTGAATTCGACCACATCTAGCTTTGGTCAAACAAGTTGTCAATTTCCATAGCTGACTACGTATTTTCATAGTACAGAAAGTAATTTCGTATAAAAGATACTAAAGCTATCAGCTAAGTCAAGTAACAGTCTACTTCCCCTTACCATACCGTGCCACGCCCACCCCACGCATCAATCACATTTTCACAACCCGGGTGACGCATGTGCTGATAACTGTAACCTTAGAGTAAAAACAAGTAAAAACTATAGAGTGTACGTCTCTCTAAAAGGCACTTAGTGCCGAGAGTACGCAAATTTTTAGCTGTATGTTGTATATTCGTTTACGAATTTAAGTAAATTTCCGTCAACGACAGGCGTTTATGCGAAAATGTCGATGATTCCGCTATTATGATAATCTTATTAAAATTGCGCGCTCTCTTTTGATATTATTTTTACGACGAAACTAATTCATACTAGTGCTCACGGTTCATACCCTGATATGCGCACTCTGTTGTATCTTATTTATCCTCTAAGACTAAAACTAAATATGCCGCGTGTCACTTGTTTGTCAAGTTAAATGTCTTATCAAAGCTTATCGCATGGCCCCTAGGGGGTAGGCAGATTGGGAGCTTGGAGATTTTAATAATAAGCGTCTTTTAGCCTACTTGCAGTTTTTGGATACTGAAATAATTTATTTATTTTTTTATTTTTATATCCAATGTAACTTTTACGGATCTACTCAGTTTTCATAAATAGGTGTCTGATATTCTACTGCCATCTTGAAACTATAATGATGATGAATAAAAATGATCGAATTTGCCACTATGTAGTAACTGGGCTAACGAACAATAATTCTTTTTTTTTAATGAGACCAATAATTATAGTCCGATTGATTATTTTAAGTTAAGCACCGAAATAGAACACAAACAGTGCAGGTATACATTAACAGAACACTGATAAAGAATTAAAAATAATAACGTAAACAACTGGATATTATTTACGGTAAT
The DNA here is from genome assembly GCA_905475315.1 of Autographa pulchrina. Lineage (NCBI taxonomy): Eukaryota > Metazoa > Arthropoda > Insecta > Lepidoptera > Noctuidae > Autographa > Autographa pulchrina. The sequence continues at coordinate 9,672,411 of FR997780.1, forward strand.
ATTTTTAACTGAGGTAAATAAACTGGTGACTCAATTAGTAGGTATGTATGAAATCGTAATTTTTCTATTGACTGGTAACCGTGATAATGATAATAACAGTAATGATTTATACTTTATCACTGTTTGTGGGTCATTGGCACATGGAAAAGACCGAGTACCTACCTATGTAGACATTTCAGGCAGGATTATAATAATAATAATAATATAATAATATTCCGGGACAACTCACACGGGGTTATCTGATCCCAAGCTAAGCAGATAAGCAGATAACTGATAAACAAACTTATATATTTCTAAATACATACATATCATAGATAAATTACACCCAGACACAGAACAAATGAACGTGCTTATCACACAAACATATAGTTACCGGGGTACATACTAGGTTTGGCGCAGCAGAGCTTTCTTGTGGTTTCGAACAATTTTAAATAGAAAAAAAAAACAAGTTAGGTACTTCACATACATGCAACCAGAATCAGATTTTTGTTAGAAAAGGTTAGATTACCCAACATTCTATGATGGCTTAATTCGAATACAGATTAATTTAAAAGCAGAATAAAAATAACCGATTCTCTTTGGAAACCGATAGCTATTTGACCGTGTTGATTATTTTCATTATCGTCAAATTAACCATGACATAAATATACCAGGAAAATCCTTACGCACTACTCAAGGCTTTCTTTAAGAGAACAGATAAAGGATTGTAGTTTCAAATAGGCAAGTCTTGTACACTTACTAACGGTAAGTACCTACTACCTATCAAAAGATCAAGGAAAACAATGCGCACCACTCTACATCATTACTATCCTTAAGGTAGGTAATACATATAATATTCAATTGAGAATAAGGTCAGCGAATAAGCATTGCCATACAACGTGGCAATGCTGCCAGCCTTTTGGGCACACTCCCAGTCGACAGCGATGTGGATGAATTTTTTGATGCCTTGTTTTAGTTCTTAGTTTCATTTAGTTTATAATTCTTCTTATTTCTTGTGTAGGCTTAGTTTTATAATATTGTAAATATTTTAAATTTAATTTCATCAATAAATGTTACAATTTTAACCGATTTTTTTTTTTTTTAAATTGAGAATTTATTATACTAACACTATGTATCGGAAAAAGTGTGAACATGCAGAAATACCTTTAAGGGGGCTGACTTTTCGACCTTTTCGATGGTTACACCGGCCGTGATGCGTAAAGTAAATGATTTCTCATTTACCCCCAGTTCTTCAACTACCCACACTAAACTGACTGTTTCCGTATTCTGCACATGATCATGAACCGTCTATTTAGAGAAGCGAAGTTATGTTTATCGAATCAATGGATACCAAGACTTTGATAGTTTACAGGCGTATTTCCGTTCATTAATATTGTTGTTGAAAATTATTGTATAGGTGATACATATGGAGAATTACACTGTTTTGTGCTTCCAGACTATACGCCACAGTAATGCAACCCATACTATTGTAAACTAGAGGCATTAATCTGTCTATTTCACCGTATTTAGTTTCTGTACAGCGTGGGTATAGTTTTTGACCTTTGGATGTTTGGTTTGCAGATTTTCAATCTTCTTCAAACTCCTAAAAACAGGAAGGATCTGATCCAAATATACTATAGAAATTATTGCAAAATTTCTATATCAATCTTTTATGATAGAAATCAAAAACATTACTGACCTATTCGCATCAGACTTTGCTCAGCACATTGCAATGTTGCTGTACCTTTGAGCCATAAACAAACATACTTACAAATATGTATGTTAGTTAAACGGGGTAAAAGTACAATAATTGATCAGTGAAGTAAATAAGAGATAAACTGAGGTTCAAGAGTTGATGGAATCGTTGCACATGCGATATGACTCTCCGGCTTGTGACCATAAATTATTTTGATAAATAAGAGCCCGATCACTTTTTTTTACCTCCCCTAATACCGGATAAAGAACCAGGTAAGAAAGGTGGATTTTAAATATATTTTTATAAAATTGAAATAGCATAAAGCTGAAAATAATTGCGTATTTTAGTATTTAACAAAAAAATAATTAACGCATATTATATGGCGTAGTTTGATCCATACTGTTGATACAATTATTTTTTTTTTACGCATCTCGTGACGATAAATATCAAAATACCTAAGCATCTTAAATTATTGATATTAAAACATACGACTGATCATGTTATTAGATAAGTGATATTTGTGTTTCTTTTTTATTTAATAATATTCATTCATTGAAGTAATTTGTTTTTCGTTTCGAGACCAAATCGGGGACGTCGTGAAAAAAGGCCAGGTCAAGAGTACCCTTAACCGAAGAACATTTAAGAAGGGAATAACGAAAGTGGACGAAGCGAAACAAGTATGTAAGGATGGTAGCAAGTTGAAAGAAGTTGTCTCTGCCTACCCCTACGGGAAAGAGGCGTGATTATATGTATGTATTAAAGTAAAATTGGCTGATAGATGTCGTGTGCAACAAGGGCTGTTTGAGTATGTTTGTGTAATATGCATGCGGCGTGGCTCCAGATTGATGGCCACCCTCCTAATCACTTCATATGTCAACTGGCAGCTGGTACATCACACTGTCACAACAATTACTGTTCCACTACACATATTGCATCATTTCCTTATTACTTCTAAATAATAATGTCGCAATAGCTTAGTAGTAAGTAGTTGACTGATTTATTTGCTCAGGAGTCATCATCTTCCGAGCCCTTTCCCAACTATGTTCGGGTCGGCTTCCAGTCTTACCGGATTCAGCTGAATACCATATTTTACATGGAGCGATTGCCTATTTGACCTCCACAACCATTTTACTGGGTAACACAGTAAAATGGTTGTGGTATCCCACAGTAAGACTGGATGTCAGAATTGACTTAACGACAGCCAAAGATCATTGTATGTCAGTCGGGACCTACGGCTTAATGTGCTACACTTAGCCACGAGCCCCTTTTTTCTTTATTTGCTCAGGAGTACAGGTTCAAAATAATTTAAATTTATGATTCGTACCTTAAAAAACATGATGTTGTCGTAAATAGAAGGCCGGCATGTTTTAGGTGGTCTCAACTCTTATGTTTATTTCAAAGCTGTCAATAGAGAGGTGATAAAAATAAAATTAGAAGTTTGCAGCACCTCTAATATATTTAACAAAAAAACATAATCTCTGACAAAGGTAACACAAAAATATTATTTCATCTTCTACTCTTATATATATTTTTAGTACTAATTGTATATCTTTTAGGAACTTATTAAGTATTCGTTGTTATATTTAGAGCAGAAAGAAGAAATGCGCAGTCATCATCATCGGTATTTTATTAGAAGAATAAAATATTTTAGATTCAGCTATTTAACAGTTGCTTGAATTGACCGAATGACCTGCTTCATTTGGTCATTTTTACGATAATTGGCATTCTGCTAACTGTCATTACGATCATTAATTGGTCATTACGATCATTCTCTTTAAGAGTTCAATGAGATTTTATTGTAGGCTTATCTGAATACAAAAATTAGGCATAATGACAAGTACTGAAGTACACTGACCGACCACTGACATGCATTTAAAATAGCTGAATCGAGGCCCTGGAGACTTATTTAAAGAACCTAAAATAAGATTAGCCGTCATCACGCTATTTGATGTCAGCCTCATATTGGCATAATTCAGCCTGTATATTTTTTCTCGTCTTTCGATCCAGTATGTATTTTTAATTTAAGTCTAAGTAAAATTAAAATAATACTTTAGGGAATATTGCACATTTTTTATTTTATATTACTTGGCACCCATCGCAAAAAAACATATTTTAATCAAGCTAAAAAAACGAAACAGAATGTAATATGTAAGTCTGTAGTTTATTTTTACTGCAATATTTATCATAATATAATAATTTTTAAGTTTCTTTAATGAAGAGCAGTAGGTACATTTGTAGATATCAGCTGGGGCCCGAGTCTGCTATTTACACTCCGTGTCAGTGTGCTCATAGTTGGCTCATAGTGGGACGATTTCACGATAATTGGCATTCTACTAAGTTAGTAGAATGCCAAGTTGACACGGAGTGTAAATAGCAGACTCGGGCCCCTGGTCAGTAACCAGGTAGACAACGCCATCTTTGTATTTTATTCGGAACTTTGAAGAACAATAATAATTATTCTCTCATCTTATCTTAAACTACTGGTTTAAGTTCAAAGCTCTGATGTTTTAATTTTATATGAAGTAATTGATAAGTATGTATAAAACGTAAGTACTTATAAAACATTTCTTATAGATGGCGTTGATTTAAATATATTTTCGTTAAATAAAATCTTTGCATTTAGGTACCTACTAGCGTTGGTAGTCAAACTCATACGAGAATTAAATCATTAACTGTAGTTTATTTTTCAAGTTTTTAATTAAGTATTAGATATATCTCTTACAAAATAAATGCATGCTCTTTAGTCATTAAATTGGTAACTGTTGTAAAGAAGAATAAGTACTTTTAAATTCATACAAAATACATACAAAACATAAACATTCACAATACAATATATTAGATTTCATTTCGTTTTGTAGGCTTCAAGATACTTGCCTTGTTTGTTTAGTCACGTTCAAACTAAGTGCAAGAAAAATGTATATACGTTTTATTTACAAAGAGAAAACAGTCGGAACATTTTCGTAATTAGACTACTGTACTAAAATTTTATAAATCCTCTCATAGTAACTTTATTTCACAAGAATACTTTTATAGCTATTTTGCATCTCTTTGCAGTAACAATAATTAGACGGTAAGATTAAAAATATAATGGAAACAAAAGCTGCCAGCAGTAATTAATGAAGTAGGTTCAAAACCTGGTCTTTGGTTTTCTTTTTAAACCCCCAATGCAAAACAGGGATAAGTAGTACCTACGTGTGTTTATACCAAATGGCTACACCGATTTTGATTATCTTTAGAACTTTTTTTACTTGATCAAGGGTGTACAGCTAGTTTATGAAGTCTTTTGATATTATTTCGGGGGTTTCTTAAATTCTTAATACTATATAATTGATTTATATTTATTAGGAATGAAGGTTGTGTGAAGGTCATCGCGCCAGCGCAGCTCGCGGTAGTGTGTTAGTGACAGTCTCTGGAGGCTCCACCCAGGTGGTAGGCAGTGAAGAGGCAGTCTTAGGTTTTAGCACGTAGACAAACTGAAAATATAAACATAGACGTTAGTTACGGCGAAGGCAAAAAGAGTTTTTTCAATCTAATAATCTGCTAGGTTCGCTAGTCTGTCATGGCTTTTTCTGTCAATTTTCACAAATTAAAGACTGGTTCTTGATAAATGAGGAGTTTCGCAATTAAACTAATCAGTTTAATCTCGAACTCCTTTCAAATACTTGTTGTACAACCAGTTTTGTATATTTTACTATTGAAAAAGCAACTCTGTCAGCCTAGAACCCTGCAGCGAGTTTTATTTTTGTTTACAACAACTGTGTTTCTTTTTAATTAGGTACTTTAACATAGATATATTTCCTGAGTGATACAATGCTTGCTTCCTAATAAAGGTAAAAAGTTAATTATCTACTGACTTAAATTTTAGATCTTAGATTAAAAAGTCTATTTTTAATCTGCCACTTTACGCACGCCATTTTAAGATCTTATTCTATCAATAAAACAGAGCCTTACCACAAGCGAAGCATAGATAGCTCCGATCGCGAATCCAGCAGCGACGTCGCTCCAGTGGTGCATGTGGTCGACGACGCGGGAGAGCCCCACGTACCAGGCGCCGATGATGGCCGCGTACTGCACCGCGTGACGCAGCAGCTTCGAGCCGCGCCATTTGCACTTCACTTGCACGTAGAACTGGGAAGTTACAATGTAGAACGTTAGCAAAATATCCATGTATATACTTAAAAGAAAATCGGGTTAGTAACACCTTTTATGAAGAGAATAATTACTGATTTTCATTTTCTGGGAGACTGGAGAGACTACCTTTTTTGCTGCGGATGTGAATCAGCAGCAAAAAAGGTAGTCTCTCAGCTAGTTAGTTAGAAACTGTTTTTTCTTTGCTAAAAGTAAAGAGATAATTTCTTGATTGATCGAATCGAAAAAAACGTATGCCAGTTACATTTCGGCGTAAAAATGGCGACGCTTGGTATAAATACGTACTTTTTCAAGATTCAAGAATTCACCAAAATGCTTGTGCCATATTTCCAAATTTATAAAATTCTGTTATTCACAGGTTAACCCCGTCGATAATCATTGCGTGTCTTTAGAAGAATTTGCGCTTATAGTTCTACTGAAGTCAGACAACGATCATTATTTTCTATAAGTAAATTCCACTTACAATAAAGAATATGGCGCAGTACATGGAGAAGCTGGCGTGTGAACTGGGGAAGGACAGCCGCATGTCCATCAGGCGTCCGGGGTCGGCGCCGGGCGTGCAATCGTACTCGATAATGTAGCCGAGTGTGTTCAGCGTAGAGCCGGCCGTGGGAATCGGCTTGCAGATCTGGAAAAGCGAGGAGAAAGAAAAATCCTTAGTAAACATTTCTTAAGAAGTAACTGGAGTATGTTCACCTTAAAAAATGTTTAATTTATGAGTCTATTTTTATGATCTGGTCATATTTGGCAGGTGAAACATTATACCAATTTACAAAGCTTAGGATACAAGTCGAGAATCAGTATAAGAATATATCCATAAGTCTCGCTTAGACTTATGGATATATTTGCCGTCATAAAATACTAGATTTAAGGGGTTTTAACGTTTAGAATAGTTTATTACATGACTCAGAGCCTCAACAAACTAAGTATGTTTAATTATCCATAGCATCCAGAATCGCAATAATGCACGTGTCCAGGCCTACAAATGATAAAGGGTAAAAAAGGTCTAATTAATTCCTTCTGTTGGAATATACAAATATTCATTCAACATATAAAACCTCATTACGTTGACTTCTTACTGGCAGTCAATAATCAGCCAATACTTCATTGTTCAAACGTTCTTAAAAACGTATTACTATGCTTCACTTGAAATAAAATATGGTTGACGCGAGTTGCTGTTTTACTTTTTCCTGAACCCATTTTTCCTATTTCCAATACCTTCAATCATAATTTCGTTTTTCTGAATACTTACGTCATAGAAATGCGGCCTTAATCTTCCGATGACGTTCTTAGCCAGGTCTGACGTGAACTGCTGACAGGCGGCGCCGAAGGTGAACACTCCTATAGTCTGGTAGCTCTCCCAGATCCAGCCGGGGATCGCCGAGCTGCCGATGTACTTGTCGCCGATGCCCTTGCCTTGGCGGTCACGGGTTATTTCTACGACGAGGACCTGGAAAAGTGAAAAAGTCGTTGTTGTTATTGTACATTCTTATAAAAAATATGGATTAATACAATGTCAGTTAAGGTGTGCAGTCATTTGGATGTTTGTTAATCAATCAAGCCTTTAAAGATTTTGTTAGATTTTTTCCGTATATTTTGCATTGAGTTACATAGATACAAAACATTTGGTCAAAACAGTTGTCAAATATTACCTTGTAGACTAACTACAACAAGAACAGACTGAAAATCTAAATTTACGTCTGACAAGTGCTGTAGAGTTTTTTGAGCAAGATGCACTTACTAATAAATGGTGGTTAATATATGTATTTTTCAAGCTGTGCCTAGAATCACTGTCTGCTATAAATTTAATATTTTAAATAAAGCTCTCTTACCGAGACTACAATGAAAGCGAAGCCGACGCCAGCAAGCACGGCGACCGAAACCATCTGGTCCTTGTAGGGCAGACGGATAGTCTCGTCGTGCTCGAAGTAGCCGCGCCGGAACGGCTCCATCCATAGCGTGAGCGATAGGAGCGCCAGGCCCACTGGAAAATGGAAAATAAAGCTTTTTAATAAAATATGTTTGTTCTGAGTCCAATTCAAGTTATTTTACTCGTTATTGTAGGAGACTGTCACTGATCATCTAAGCCTAATGTAATACTCTAGCAATAAAGTATAAGCTGTATCAGGAAAACATTCATGAAATCAAATGAATCAAATGAACAATTTTGAATTTCGATGATTAAAATTTATATTTCCGATTCAATGTCTTGACATTAATACTTGTATTATGGTCTCTGGTAGAGTGAGGTGATGTTTTTTATTTAACTAGATAAGTATCTACAATGAAAATGTATACTTGCCTATCCTAATTGGTGTCGAAAATCAACATAAGCTTGTGTAGAGAACCTCCCGATTGGTAAGACCTTAGATCGTTTGACTCTATGTGATCAACCTTGCTACTTTCCGCGTTGTTTGCTCAATAAAGTGGTATAGCATGAGCGGTTTAGGTCCTTTTTTAAAAATACTATATTCGCTAAATATTAATAACTTATTTTGATGACTCAAAATATAATTTAATAAGCAGAACGAATAATGATTAAGATATGCATCAGTTCACTTTAAACCCGGATTGTTATCAGTGAGTCAATGTATTATATCTTTATCGCGAATAGATAAATCAATTCCTAAATTATATTGGAACTGTTTATCTACATTTGTCATATCAGGGCGATCGATGAAACCGTGGAAGGCTTCATTTAGGTCACTCACGAAGCCTGTTAGTTTAGCAAAAGCAGAAAACTTTGCCGTGTCACGGAAAGCACGATAAGCCGTTGGCTACTGTCAGACTTTTATCTTTGGCAGTCTTTAAGTCATGGCCACTAAGGGATATTGTGTGACCCAGTGAAATGTATTGTGGAGGTCAGCTAGGCATTCGCTACATGTAAAATACGGTATTCAGCTAAATCAACAAACACTGGAAGCCGACCCAATAGCTTGGGAAAAAAATTAGCTGAAGAAAAATCTTTTCCTCGCATAATTACGTGTGTTGTGGTTGGTATGATAAATAGGTGCCCTACGCCTTAGAGTGATTTCAGCGCCTACCTATTTGAATATAGCAATACATAGATATATTATATTCAGTACTTTGAAGTGCAGTGAGATCTAGGGCTAAATGGTATCAAAACTATAACCAGTAAAAAATGCTTAGGTTTGTTATAGGACAGATAATCACGGATTTAAATATTATTTTAATGTCATTTATCATAAGCAAATATAGGTAATTACTTTATCAGAGTTATCGATTACAACTGGCTGATTACATATAGATATGAAAGGTAGTCTGGTATTTAAATTATGCGACAAATTATCTTTTTAAATTAATTATCTTCAAAAACCCTTCACAAGTAGTTTCATTGCTTAATAGGTAACAAAGATACTAGCTCTTTTGTACATAATTTTGTAATTATGGTAAAAAGTATAACATAATCGTAAAAAGAAAAAAATAAATGTAAAAATCAAAATCAAGCAGTATATGAACTAAAAAGAATTTCTTCCGTATAATGTAACACTTTTCGGTAAATCTAATTTGATTCATAAAACACAAAATTACTTTTTAAAGTGTTTTTACTAACAGTATCAGTTTGCGTTGATAACGTTAGACGTTATCATTGAAATCACCACTAAAACAATAAAAGTACGGGGTATTTACTGTCCTCAAACAAAAGTTAATTTATTTTCTTGATAATGACGGCAGAACATAATGCTACTTGTGTCTATGCTCTGAAAAGTGAATTTTATTGACGTTTCAAGGGAAAATAACTGATTACACATTAATAAATTGTAATAAAGAATCGACCTCAAAGTAATTTAAATGGGACCACCTCTGAGCTATACCATATCGATAACAAAATTAATTTTCTGAGTCGATCTACCACCGTCGGCAAAATATCGCGTAATAAACGATAACAATAAATTATTATATTATATTATTATATATATATAGTATGACAGTCGGGACCTACGGCTTAACGTGCTATCCGAGGCACGGAGGGGTCTCGATATGTTCGGAAATGGTCCCCCATCCACAGACCAACCGCGGCGAGCGCGGCTTAACCTGTATTATCGGTCAAACCGTACGGCTTACACTCAGCCACGAGCCCCTCAGTAAATAATGAAGAAAAAAATATATAACCACATATATAACTCATTTCAGAACAATAAGTTTAAGCCTCATCAAGGAGCATTGGTATTTTGAGGTCTACTGGACGAAAAGTCATAATGTACTTCAATAAAGTCTGCAAAAAAAGATCAATTTTTGATCTATCGCAGAGTTTTGGTTTATTTTCGATGAATGAACTGGATGCAACTGGATACTTGCATTAAATTAACACTAGTTAAGGGGATCTGGGTTACGACACTTAAGGCCAGGTCATGTCATGCAGTTAAAATAAGTCACAAAAATTATGTTTAAAAAACTGTCAATTTTCTTCAAAATACATAGGTACTTTTAGAACCTTTAATTTTTTTTAAGGAAATGAGTAAATGTATAGCTTTTAGTGTTTCGTTTGTCTTATAGACTTATTGCCTTCTGAAGTGATAGTACTAGAATTACCTTGGTTATAATAAGATGTTATAATCTCCAATGTGAAACTGTTAAAAGGTGTGTGTGACTATATACTACATATCTACTAATGGACTGTATGACATTTAAAATGCACTATGCTAAAGTAATATCATTACTTAAAGCCACTTACCGCGGTCATAAAATGTAATCTGACCTAACCAACTACTCTAATTTAATTGACTACTCAGTACCTGTTTACTTTGCTTGGCACGTCATGCGTCAGAGGGGACACACACGACAATAGGCTATTTTTAGTACATTTTACCTTTTATTTACGGAAATGTTAAGTTACCTACTAGATATAAGTGTTTAGTAGATTCTATTATGCATTGTTATTTAATACTCTCATGAATATTATAAACAATGGTTATTGCAATTAAAGCTTGTGTGTTTATTTGTGGCTTGTTTATCCTTATTACAATCTTGCCATGTTCAACGGTTCCTACAAAATCTGACTGGTAGTTTCAGAGATAAGTGCATCCAAACAAAGAATACTTTAAAATTGTCTAATATTAGTATGAAGGAATATACGGATGGGTATTATATAGATTTCTTTTTTTATTTTTTTTCTAGAATTTTCTCAGAAAAGCAGTGAATACTTCCTGCAATACTGAACGGAACATAATTATAGGAAATAAAACCTATGACGGATCGATTTTCTATTAAACAATTAAATAATGATGCAATGAACTCAAATAAATTAGGGTCATTGATGGATGCATGTAATTAACGGACTTCCAAAAAGGAGAAGGATCTATTTCATCTAATGAAATTAAATTCGGGTAAATTGTTTAAGCGCCTGAATTTTAGCCTTACATAATTCTTCAAGCTTGTTGAACACACTAAAAAGCATGGTACTCCTAGCGTAACTATCCCATTTTAAATAAAATGAGGGCACGTGTAGATAAGATTAGATACAGCAAATATTTCGAAACTAAATAGGCTAAATATCACTTCTTACATAACATAATAAAATAGATAGATATTTACTTGGTATATCTAGATTTAGTAGTAGACAAAAAGGAGGGAAATCTGAAGAAAACACATAAAACTACTCGTATCTGTTGCCAATAGTTCCGACGCGGTTCCGACGCATGAGTGTAGGTTGTCGCGGCGAAAAGTAGCCTATGTACCTATGTCTTTTCTTATGGCCAAGCTTACCCCGTATAAAATTTCATCCAAATTTGTTTAGCGGTTTTGCAGTGAAAGCGTAACAAATAGACAGAATTATGTTTATATTTATACAATTGGTATACAGGCACTTTTAGAACAGGATATCGACTCGTTTGCAATACCAAAAAATACTATTTCTACGGCGATAAACAGAAAATTTGTATCATCACATATTCATAATTAATGATTGCAAACTAATAAATGATTTGATTTGAATAAAGTCTGTTTTAGATTAATTGTTATGACACAAATGATGCTTCCACAATGCAAGTCTGACAGCTGCATACTAATGTTGCGATTATGATATGTAACTAAACTTTGTTTGCGTAACTTTTTAACGTCCGAGTTTATTCTTCTGATTCATTTTCATCGAATTATGTCTAAATGACTGTTTTGTTCTTTGGAGTGATCACCATATTAGCTGAACCGATTTACATGAAACTGCAAGTTTGTAGAGCATTGGTAAAAGATTTAGATAACTGAATCTAGGTTTTAAAATATCATTTATACTATACTTTATTGATGAAGTTCTGTAAATAGATTCCCACTGGTTTGTAATTCATAATTTATAAATTTAAACATCTTTGAAATATTAAATTAGTATACTGTCTGTACAAAATTTTGAGTTTTTTCGAAAAAGATTGTATCGAAACTAATCGATTTATCATTGAAACGATTAATTTGATCATCGTGTACTTTGGTAGTACCTACTAAATGCCGGCGCGATCATGAAAAATGCGATAAATAGGAAGATATGAATTATTATTCATGATTAGTAATTTTGCGACAAATAATCGGACTATTTTAAATACCTAAGTATTGTATTAAAATATTCTTAGGTGATATTCTAATAGGATCAATTAAGAATATATAGGTATTTATAACACATTTGGGATGAAAAATTCCGAGTTACGATAAATATCAATATTTAAGGAGGTAAGCTGTTGATCTGTGGAACGCAAGCGTAGATTTTATCCTAATTTTACTACAATTTGACAAACCAGACTCATAAGGAAAATAATTACATTACTACAATATGTCCTATTACCTATAGGGAAAAACAACTCTATTTATTTAGGATACACCTACCTACCTAATATCTATATCTACGTTATAAATATTATGTAAGGAGCGATCACCTTATATAGCTACAAAATAATTATACCTATTTTTACTTACATAATATTTCTATCTGATTACATGAAAGTTTTTACAAGCATATCACTATCCGAGCCATAAAATTTAGCGTTGCGTCGAAAACAAATTGAATGCGTTTCGCCTCAATGGTGCTATATTATAGTTGTGCCCGTTTTAATGCAGGCTGAGTGCAGGCCAGAGGAATAATAAATAAACTGATAACAGTTTTAACTACCGCTTTCAAGAATGAGGACTCTTAGCTATACCTACCTAGAATAGTATTCATTGTTTACTATTTGTTTCTTATATTAGTATCTGGTAACTACCTAAATATAGACATACTAGCTGTGCCCCGCGGTTTCACCCGCGCGCATGTCAATTCATACACTATCTTTATAAATTATAGCCTATGTGTTATTCCGATATATAAGCTACATTATTTTAAAGTTTCATTAAAATCCATTCAGTAGTTTTTGCGTGAAAGAGTAACAAACATCCATACATCCAAACAAACTTTCGCATTTATAATATTCGTAAAGATGGATGATATAGGTAGGTAAGGGTAAAGTTAAGGGTAAACTCTATGTAGCAGACATTGGCCAGTCAATAAGGCTGTGCAAACTAGACAGGTTCTACTCTAGAATTCTGGAGAGTTTGTTGCGCCGTTTCTTCTCCTCAGCCAGAACACATAAGAAGCGGTGTAGGGTGGGCGAATTGGGGTCGGTTCATGTCTGGTGGAGGTGGCGGCGCGTGTTGTCGGTCGCGCGGCGCTGGGGCGGGTGGGCGCATGGTGGAGCGTTCGACCTTTCACACTGAAGTGATGCGTGGGTGCGTCTGGTGTGGGAGGTCGGATGTTTTGTCGTGTGTTCGTTCGTTCTGGCGTTGCGCGGCCGGTATTGCGCGCTGCCTCTTCCGCCGGATATGAACCGACCCCTAGGGTGCTGTCGTTTTTGTATTTTTGACGTTTAATAAGTGCTAATTTGTAACCTAAGTTAAATAAATTATTTTGAATTTGAATTTGAACTTTGGTATTGTCTAAACCATTTATCATCATATCATGTTCTATTATAATCAGGCAGATTTTCTACTCAACCCTCAAATATTTAGTCCTGAGTCAAACCTGACTTGTACCTTTAAGTATAAGATAAGTATGAGAATACAGTTCACCAGAATATTTAACAGTACCTACCTCAATGACATTTGTTTATAAGAACTAAGAAGGTTTATTAAAACCAATTTACCTGAAGGCCTATTGTAAGTAAACCTGCCTATTACAGTTAAAAAAAATACTAACAGGTTCTTTAGTAGCGTGCTAATCTATGAACTAACTTCGAGGTCATAGAATGTTTAAAAAAGTCTGAGTTTAGTCAGATAATTCCTCATTTTCTAACGACCACTGCATTGTATTTAAAGAAAAAGATTAAAAAATAATGTAAAATGTTTTGAGGGTAGTTGAGGGTATTAAATTAAGATAAGGTGAATGCAAGTTATTATTTAGTTATACTCAATTAGAATAATTAATTTAACGAATAATAATCTAACGGATTTAATTATAATTTACCTACAATACCTTTTAGGCACTTCATTTATTATCTTTCCATAAACTAATCCTGTAATCTTTATTCGACCGTGCAAAGGTAACAAGGTAAACAGCCTGACCTCAACAAAACATTTCTCTTCATGTACTTACCGCCAGCTAATATGATGAAGTCTAATATTATTTTCCATATCATCCTGTTCACTGCCATTGTTACACTATAACATATTTACGCGAACTTTTTACACTAAAATCCCACGGACACACCGAGCCTCGATAAAGGCTGTCACAACACTGATAAAATGACTAATCAGTGGGTAAGTGTTACTCATGTTGCCAAACACTGCAACACTGCAAAAACTACCGTTGTGTTGCTAAGGTCCTTGCTCTACTAAGTTTCATCTTAAACCGATAACGTAATGTGGAACTCTCGACTGAGAGTATTATAATTATTGTTGTGGGTTTATATTGAAATAATGTTGATATAAACCTCCTTTCTAAATTTTGAAGACAGCGCCATCTGTGTTTAGTGTCAAGAGTTATTTCAAACTCGATTGAAGTATAACTTGTGTTAAGCCGCAACAGATGGCAGAGTACGTTACATATTCATGCGGCACTTAATTCTCTTATCACTGATTACGAGAACGTAGGGTTTTAAGATTTCAAAAAGAAAAAATAAACACTTTATACAGATTTATTATGCTTTATAAACTTTTAACCACATTTAAAAAATAAGTAAATAAATAGCTGCCTCAAAGCTAGAATACATCAAGAAATCTAAAGGCAGTGCGTTTAAAGTTCTATTATACATAAAAAAAAACATTATAAACAAGTCATTCTCCTAAAAATAGTTTTAAAACTTGACATTAGTGTCACTATGAGTAAAAATAAACTTTTATACTATATTACACTTATCTAGCACCTAATTGGACCTAAAGCTAATTCTTTATTGGGTATTTGTAAAAGAGATGTAATAAATAGATGGTTAGTCGATAATCTAGATTAATAATTTACACTTGACTAGCCTGTGACGTCAGCTGCATTAATTAAAATTATGTACTTTAATTTTTTTCCTATAATTACATACGTTTGTTTATAAAATTAGGCTATTTGCAAACGATAAATAATACAAGTACTAAAGCAACTAGACTGTAAATAGCCTTATTCTACAGTCTAGCACACAAGTCTTTAGCAGTACCCAACAGCTGATTACAAACATCAACCTTTTAGCTATGCTAAGGCCGATTTACATCAAACGATCGAATACTCATTCTATATGCCTACAATTTTCTTTAAAATTTTAATAGATTTTGATAGGGATAGAAAAAGCATTCGCTCGTTTGGTGTAAATCGACCTATACATGGAAGCTGTAATCTGAATCTTATAATTGTATGGGTTATCGACAAACCATCTAATATACATCTCAGATCTTTCCTTTCATAAAAGCCTATATCACAGTATAAAAAAATACGTTACAGTTGTCTTCGAGACTAACATAAATAATGAGCTGTGAAGTAAATGTTTACTTTTGTAGTATCGTATCGATACAGTGAAACTATATCTACAGTAAGTCAACGCTGTATGCATGGAAGTATAAACCTTAAGTAGTTGAGATAAAGATTGATTTGCAATGGTGGCTGGTTAGCATTTAAGTAGTTTAAAATAAGTCTTCTTTATGTGAGATAAAGATTAAATTGCAATGTTTCAGGCTTTTTCACTATATGAGTGTCATTAAATTTCGTTGTCTCAATGTCTATCAAAGCCATTTTACATAATAAAAATTAAAATGTTGCAATTAAATGCAGAAAAATTTGTATCTTTGTCAATGTTTAAATAAAATGCAGTTTTTAATAAAAAATATTTAAGTCAAAAGACCACTTCATTAAAAGTTTAAAATAGAATTTAAATAAAAAATAGTTTTGACATCATTGACTCATACTGCAGAATATAGTTTTTGAATTCATAACAATTTTGAAAAACAACATACATGTGACATTTACTTAAAATATACCTTAAAATAATTGTACTATCACATAAAAATGTGCAACTATATGATTAAAAGAATTATGTATTACAATTTTGTACAGTGTACCAAACATCAGCAGTAAAAAAGAACAAAGAAAATATACTTTACTGCTTTGACATAAGACGCAATTTGTCAAAGCCACTACCAATGTGTGGTATACTGTACAATACCGATTAATTGACTATAATTTAATATTTTACAAGATGCATTGAATATGTTTTATTGGCTAATTTAAGACACTTTTATACACAGGAATAAGTAGCTGACAACATGTTTTTTTTTATAAAACTTGAAGTGAGAAGTAAATGTTACAGTTTACTGCATAAATGATGATTCATTTACATTAATATAAATATGAAAACTCCAGAAACTATGAAATTACTATCAAATAATAAACACACTGATATACGACAGCTGTCAAATGCATAAGACACGTGACAAACGTCACGACTCCATTTTTGTTTTAAATTTAAGTAAGTTATTAGTAAATGCATTTTTTATGCTGAATGCAGAAAATCTTGTGAGTAATGAACAGTAACTATGAGTGCAGTATAAACTGTATATAAATTGTACTGTTTAAAAATATGTACATTAATGTTATAAAAGCAACGAGTTTAGTGGTTTTCAACTTCGTAGGTTTTAATCTAGGTTGAAAACCAATGCTCTTTAAACCTATTTATTTACTATACAATATCATCATTTTCTGTATAATATCAAAGCAACGATTGATACACATAATAATATACAAGACACAAAACTCTTTTATCCTATTACATGCGAATCAATATCTATAATTCTCAATTTCATTTAAAACAATAGCAACGAATTTAGGCTGTCTAATAAATATCCAGGCTTTACACAAAAAACTGAAAGCCAGTCTGGGTCAACAAACGTCAAATCAAGTCAACATAAGCCGAAAATAGTCAACAAAGCCGTTGCAAGTAAAAAAAAAACCGATTCAAACTTACAATAATAGCTGCCTTAAGCCAGATCCAATCGGCTTCAGAAAGTTAAATAATTAAATATAATTATCTTAAAACTAAATACTTGTAGTACCCAATAACATATTATATACATCAGTTATATATTTCTATACAACATTGCACAATCCTCCAAATATTTTTTATACAGGGTGTTTGGTAAAAAGAATCACAAAAATAGGCCATTTAATCACCTTTTTTTAACCGACTTCAAAAAGGAGGAGGTACTCAATTCGACTTTTAATGTTTGTTACCTCAGAACTTTCGACTGGGTGAACTGATTTTGATGATTATTTTTTTATGCGAAAGGTGGTGCTTGAAAAAAAATTGTTCCAGTTATGACAGTGGGACCCATAAGAAACCCATATAAGACTTATTTTGAAGTCTGTTTTTTTTGTTAGAATTATTGTAGGTCCATTTACTAAACACCCTGTATTGGTCACGTGATCATTTTAATACGTAACTTTTTTAGTTATGTATCTTATAATATAACATGTCTATACTATGCCTATATATTCATGCTTATATACTTAATATATATAGCTGCCCTGTTCTCCTATGTTCAGTGAAACAAAGTTCCACAGCTTTTTTATGTATCTTGATTGTACTCGTTCAAGGGAGATTACTCTCCCATTAAATAAAATATAACGAAAAAATTACAAGCATAAAACCAAAAAGTTCTTCATTTGTAATTTTGCGGTAGATTTTTTACAGTTTTTAAAGTAAATATTTATAAGTGCGATTTATTTAAGTTACGTGATTGTAACGTATCTAAATATCTAATATTAATATCATAAATATAATTATCTGATAACATTCAAAGAAGCGTATTTCTTAAAATAATAGTCCAAATAAATACATAACACACTAACGTTCATAATATAATTTTTTAAACTGATTTTTTTTTACTTTCAATAAAATTTGCATTGATTTACCAAGAGCCTATAAGGGCCATATTAAATCATTGAGGATTTAAAATCATAACAGTTCTATTGTCAAAGAGAATTTACTACATAAATAGCTGTTTCCTTTTGTCGCTAGAACAATGTTATGGTTATAAATTCTTATAAGTAGTCTGCTGTCCGGATACTCAAATCAATTTTAAGCTGTTATCCCCCTGGTTTTTGAAAGCTTGATCAAATTTAAACATGTCAAATCCATTGATCACGAGTATGATAAGTTGACCGAAAGACTAACAACCAATCACAATGCTTTAAATGACGTTAACAGGTAACTAAATAATCTAGTATTGATCAGCTTTTCAGAAACAAGGGGGCTGTAGGCTGTCTCTGTTAAAAGAGTCGATTATCCGAGTAGAAATTACGACAGTATACATTTAACTAAAGGTGCATTTTTTTCAGGGACTGTCCAAATAAATTTCAACCTTAAGAAGAATTCGAAACACTTATTGATACACTTATCTCAATGACGTCACAAAACTTTTCAAAAGTACCTTTTTACAGTCAGCACAAAATCACTGTTCCCGCGGCAGCTTGCAAGCATCGATGTACTCATGCGAGATCCACGAGACAGTAGGCTGTTCGTATCATAGTTCCTCTGCGTCACTCTCGCACTTGGAGCTGGGGGGTGACTGTCAGACCTGCACGCGGGTGGCGCCGTTGGTGGCTCGCAGTTCCGCTTCGTGGTTCAGCTGCCGCGAGCGAGGAGTCTTGCGGAGGTTCGATACAAATGAGAACTGGAAGTGAAAGGTTTTGTTAGATGGAAATGTGGAGAACTGCTATATAGCATTCTAGAAGAGCACTGTTTCTTCTGCTGAATCTTTTCGAAGGTTATGGTGGGTTCGGCTACCAGTCTAACTGAATTAAGCCGAAAAGTTATCAAAAATACTTCTTTTTCAATTGACTAAATTTAAAGATATCGGAATCCGGACATAAATGCAAAGAAAATATATAGGAACAGCACCCCAATTAAAAAATACTTTTTAATTCGATTCTCGATATTATGAAAAACACTTCCCGACTTGCGGAAGCAGTAAAAAGGCTTAAGAGTCCTATATTTTTTTTATCTGGATTTTAAGTCATATAATTTAGCCTAAGAATATATAAAAGTAGTTCATAAGTTGTAGATACTCACAATAACAATCGCATACATCAGTCCAATACTGAAGCCAGCGAGCACGTCGCTCCAGTGGTGCTTGTAGTCTGACACCCTGGTCATGAAGGTGTACCACGCGAACAGCATGAGGATGAACTGGATCCCGTGGCGCAGCAGCTTCGAGCCGCGCCAGGTGAACCGCTTCTGGAGGTACATCTGTTGGGAATGGTTTATGGTTAATATAGGTTTATAGGCAAATACTATATGCTATGTGTAACTTTATTCATTGGATTTATAAGAAGATAAGTCGAAGCGGTTTTTTGGAAATGAAAAAGCTACATATGCTTTAAAAATAAGACTTAAAATTAAAAACGTGATGGCTGGCCAAAGATCTCCCCCTACAATCCATTCGCTGGATTGTAGGGGGAGATCTTTGGCCACCTTTATTATTTTACCCAGCAGAGAACATAAAAAAATCTGGAAATTAGTATCCATAGTATAATAAGAATTAAGGGGCCAGATATTAAAAATGTTATATACACATAATATATCGAAATATATTAAACCACTCTTTAGAAGTCGAGAACGGGTGAACCGATTTTTTTTTCTTTGATATGTTGGCTTCGTATCCACTTTGGATAGCAGAGAATGAACGGGAACTTTGAGCCGATATCGCTGGGCACCGCTAGTTAAACATAAAACAAGCTTACACAGAAGTAAAGCATGGTATATGTCGAGAAGGAGGAGTGCCCGCTAGGGAACGAGAGCCGCATCTCCTTCTTCAGCTTCTCGTTCTCGCCGAGACACTCGAACTCAGTTAATACTTACACAGAAGTAAAGCATGGTATACGTCGAAAAGGAGGAGTGCCCGCTGGGGAACGAGAGCCGCATCTCCTTCTTCAGCTTCTCGTTCTCGCCGAGACAATCGAACTCAGTTAATACTTACACAGAAGTAAAGCATGGTATACGTCGAGAAGGAGGAGTGCCCGCTGGGGAACGAGAGCCGCATCTTCTTCTTCAGCTTCTCGTTGTCGCTGAGACACTTGAACTCAGTTAATACTTACACAGAAGTAAAGCATGGTATATGTCGAGAAGGAGGAGTGCCCGCTAGGAAACGAGAGCCGCATCTCCTTCTTCAGCTTCTCGTTGTCGCCGAGACACTCGAACGTCTCGATGTAGCGCCACTTGTTGGTCGGCAGCGAGCAGTCGATGTCCGGTCTGCATACCTGGGGAGAAAACAAAGAATATTAGATAAAAGCTTAATGGATAAAAAAAAACACTATTTATTATGTAGAAATTTAGGTTGTAGAAATCGGAGAGGCTGTTGCTAGACATAAAATAAATCAGTATCGTGATTAAAAGACAATTGATAATTATAATAGCCTTTAGAGATAAAATCCTAAACATATAGCTTGCGTGTTCATTTCAGTTCCGTAATAAAATTATGATTGATGTGTATAAACAAAACCTATCATAATTCGACTTTACTATGATACACCAACAATAGTTTTAAGGTCGCACAAACTTTCTCTTTACTTTTAAACCAGACCAGACGCTATTGTTTTACGAATATGTCTGGAAACATGCGAAATAAATAACAATGCATGCACTTAGATGGTCTCGTGTCACGACATGAGTTAAAATTTTTAAACAACTAAATAGTTGTAAAATCGTTTCCTAAAGCCACCGTAAAATCTTTTACCTAGTTATTCTTCCACAATAGGTATAGACGGTAATAATTTAGTATAGTTCTTTAAATAATATAAGAAAATAACGTCCGATGAGTAAGTTCCTAATTTTTTGTGAAAGGTGTAAATGATGAGATGACATTGCGTCGACCCCAAATGATGATTATTGGGAACAGGGCAGGGAGAAGAGAAATGGGTAGGTTTCTTATAAAATAAATTTCGTAATCCTTTCTTGCTGGAATATTGAAGTAACCTTAAAAAATTGACTCATTGCAACATTATCACCTTAATAAGTATATGCCATTTCCCTACACCTACATAAATATGATAACGGACTATAACAGGACGGAAACAACGGTAATGGAATACCTCCTAAAACTTAACAAGACCCTATCGGAAACACTTCCAGACAAACCGGTTCAAGTTCGCAGAAACACGTTTATTAAACAATTTCACGAGATACGCCCATTCTAGTCGTTATTCTAAATTTTTGAGTGATTTTACTAATCAAGGTAATTGGAAAAAAAAATCAGCTAAGAATTATTTTTATGTTTATTAAATATCAGTTTCTAGATGAGATAATATTTTCAAAGTGGAATTAATAAAGAAATAATAATAGTAAAACGGATATGTTTTTGGCACATTTCTTGGTTTCAGAGGATCTTCAAAAAATAGCTACATTGAAAAACATTTTTTTTTAATTTTCATTAACAAATTACCCTTATCCATTGCTAATTAAATGCAATACAGACAGGCACTTTTCTCTACAAAAACATGAAAATAAAAAGATTAATTCATCATGTCATGAAATAAATTTTGCCAATATTGAAGTAACCAGTTTGTATAAGAAAACAGTATTTTTCCACCATATAATATTCACGTACGATACAAGTCAATTAAAGGGCAACTGTTAACTGCGCTTGCTCGGTAGCGTATCAATAAACTATCAATACTTATGTGCCGGTAACTAGTAATAAACTTGTTTTTACACGATTTCACGGTTTTCACACAGTAGTACCACTGATTATATTATTGCTTATAGAGTCTTTAATAAGGAATAATGGGTATTTACAAAGTTTTTGATCTTAGGTCAAAGTTGCGAGAAGAACGAAAGATCACAGTAAGAAAGATTTTTGTTCATACGATAGATTTTCTGCATTGGATATGTCTGAAAAATTTGCGCGAAAAGTTAATAGTTAAAACTATATTTAACTGCCTTTATTTAGAGACATCAAAACATAATTAATATCCGATATTTAAAAAAAACATCGATGAATGTATAAACAACCTACGCAAAATACTATCGTAAACTATTTGATGGAAAGCCGAACAATATTCCAATTATGGTTACGGGGCGTTGTCAAGCACACGAGGCATTGTAAATCCTCTGACAATTAATATTATTCGCTGTAAAACAACCTCCTGATTGACGGCCGCCTTAAGGCACTTATTATTTACCATACTTAGGCACTATACTTACATTTTTTGCCTTACTTTTGCATTATACTTATAAAAGTATTTTAAAACAAAATACTATCGCTTGTTCTTTGCGAAAGCAATTAAGTTAAGTGTATTTTAATAGTTAAATTATAGCATTGATTTTTTGTCTTTTCTGCAAGTTTTTTAGGTCTGTACCTGTCTAGTAGAGAGAATAATTATATTGTAGAGTTTTTTGACCTATTGCCACTAATTTTACAAGTAACCTTTCAATAGCTCTTGTGTACATTATTTTGTATGAGTTCTAACGGCATTTAAATCGATTAAATTATTTCAACTTTCAGACATAATATAGCGGTGTGAAATATCCGAACGAAAATAAATCAGAATTATTATTTACGAGAACATAAATCATACAATTGAGATATTGAAATGTTAAAGCTATGCAACGTTTTGAATTATTCATTTTAAATCTTAGTTTCCCGTCGATCAGCTAAATGTAGAGTTATTTTGATGTTTTTTTCAGGCAGTAGAAGAGTTTTGATATGTAGATTCTGTTCATATCGTAGAAATAAACTATTTTTTTTGTTTACGAAGTTGCGTCTTACCTGCTGTTTTCGTTTAGTGAGTGCGTTCATCAGTAAATACAGAAGAAGCATAAACAAAAAGAGTTACGTAAAGGATGTAGCTATTCATTGTTGTGCCACAATGTGTTCTCTTACATAACTCACTGTCAGATGACCTGCCTTTTAGACATAAAGTTAGTCTTCACAAACAAAATACGATGACTAAGACAATGCAAAACAAATGAAAACGTGGTTTAGCTATTAAAATTAAAATATAGCCGGCAGAATACAAGTGCAGGACAGGTAGTGAAATTATTAGGCTGCGCGCACACGGACTGTTCGTAGCAGTTCGACTGCTTTTGTTTTGACTGTTTAAAAAAAGCAATGGGCTAGGCGCCTGGGACGCGCGCGAGGCCGACAGCTCGCGCAGTCCGTGTGTGTTGATCACTAACTGCTCGAGCAATTCGTGTACGGGGGCTTTACTGTTAATTACAAGAACGTTGTAATTTTCGTAAACAATAGAGCTTTCATTTGTTTCTCTATATTTCTTGAAATGTTTAGTATGAGCACATTGCGTCCGTGTTATTTAATAGTCACAGGGTTTCTTTTTAATTTTAGCGATGCGACTTGCTATAAATAAATGTATGCTAAATGACCAAAAGATGTTCTCAGTTCAAGCTAAAGTTTTTACACAATTATTACACAGCCAAACCAACAGCATTCGATTACCAAGAATAAGGTTTAAAAAGTCTCAATTATTATTTAATAATAAAAAGTTAATATTGTCATGTCATCTTTAAGTGCATCTCATAATTTGTGTTACCGCAGCATATCTGTATAAATTGATCGGCAAATACAGTATACATATTACTACAGGTTATTTTCTTTTAAAACATTGGAAATTTATATTCAGTTTACAATCTCGATAACACGACGTTAAGTGGTTTTTGTTCACTTTTTTCACGTTTTTTGGGCGAGTCAATCATCCAATCAAGTACCACCCTTCACTGGCCTAAAAACAAGTTCGTATAATCATATATTAAGGTTGGTACATCACCTTTTCCTGTTTTATTGTTATTTTACTAGCTGTGCCCCACGGTTTCACCCGCGTGAATGACAATTCATACACTATCTGTTTATACCCTATGTGTTAGTCCGATGTATAAGCTACATTATTGTAAAGTTTCATTAAAATCCATTAAGTGGTTTTTGCGTGAAAGAGTAACAAACATCCATACATCCAAACAAACTTTCGCATTTCTAATATTAGTAAGGATAGCTCAGGTGCTTTAGTCGAGCTAAAATGTTGTCAAAAGTATTATACATCTGTAGTACGTAATCAAAGACAACCCAAAATGATTAGGGGTTTCGCCGACATCGATGAGAAATTGGTGTATTGTTTTATTTCGTGGAACCGACTCAAGAAGAAACAACGATAAGAAACCAATGGATCATATATTATAAATTATGTCTTGGTGTATATTGGGCCAAAACGATACTGTAGTAAACTTTCACAGAAATTTTACCACTTGGTAAATTCGAATTTAAATTTCAGGTGTCCACACACACATTTTTATAATCATCGAAATCGTCGTAGAATCGTTTAGAATCATCGTATAAAAAGTAATATACATAATCAACATCACAACATGCCCTTAACACACATTAAACAAAATCTCTCCAGTCTTTTTAACGTAGCATTTTATGAAGTAAAGTATTTATTTTCCGCGTTTCGCATACTAAAGTTGTTTGGTAATTTAGTGATTACCGAGGCGGGCTGCCGCGGCCCTTAGGCCAGTAGTTACCATTGCCCATTTACAAGTTACCATTTACCATATGCGTGAGAACGCCGTATGGAAATAGTCTCGTTGTAAATTGATTTTTTGGTTCTTTTTATGTAGAACTTTAAGTGTCGTATGTAAATTTTAATTGGTTCTGTTATTTTAGGTGAGAAAGACGTGTAAAAGCGGTTTTAAGGGCTATTGAAGACTGGAATGGGATATTAAAGTTTACGACCGTAGAACTGTAATTAGTAGAATTTTGATGACACGTTCCAGACCATAGTTGTTTGAATACGCTACGAAATAATTGAGATATTTTTAGACATGCAAGTTGTTTTCGTTTTTTTTTTAACCAGATGTTTGTGTTTAAGTATGCAGTAAAATTATACAAAAACGTCTCTTTGAAAAAATCTGTAGCCAATATTTGATAACTACATGTAAAATGTAAATTACCAAATTCTGTAGCAAAGTATCGGTAATTTTAAAATTGACCAAATTTTTCGAAAACGTCTTTATCCACTTGCATTCAAACCATCACTTACGCTTGTATTACACAAATTAATTCGCCGTGTAAAATTTATGACGTCACATAATCGCTAGTGATCGAGCTGTGAAAATGTTAATGTCCGATATTACTGTTTTATGCGCAGGCGCCGTTTAAGACTTTCCCTCTCCGATAGCGGCCGACAATTTTGTCATTATCTCCTTCGCAAGTTGACGCTGAATGCATTAAAAGATAAACATATGGGCAAGTTTATACCACTTCAGGTATTACCATATTAAGTAAGACCAACGGTATTGATTAAATTATGTTTTGAATTTACAAATTACCGACACCTGTTTTTAATCAAATGTTCAGTGACTAACATTTCCTTATTAGCCTGATATTAAACTTATCTTATGCAAAAGTCTAGTTTTATTCATTGCTTTATTAAGAATGGCTTAGATAAGTTACTAACGATTCCTACAAGAAATATCATATTAAATAAATGGTTTACATTTACTAGAATTATAGACACGCTTTTACGTTGTCGACAAATGGTACTTAAATACCTGTATTCCCGCGTCTAAACTGGAAACTGGAAGATGAGTGCGTGGGAGGCATCAGACAAATTCATAACTCTAGCTACTAGCTAGACTATTTAGTATCGCTATCTTTAGCGGTAAATAACTGTAGGTATTATTTAAATAGGTAATTAAGCCTACAATGAATGCCACTTGAGATATAATATCGAGGATTGTATTTTAGAACAAATATTGTACGAAGGTGCTTGCTTGTTTATGAATGAAAATTATCAAGCACATGTCATCAATATAAATTCAAAAAAGGTACCATAAATTGCCAAGTTGATCAATAATTATAGAGGTCTGGCAATGTGTGTTTATCAAGCCAATAAATATGTCCCTACCTGTCAACATGTAATATAAAATGCCAAAAACCAACAACTACCGTTTTCTCTCGGAATACATTGACACAGTAACAGTTTGGGGAAGAGCTGACGTGTAAGGGAATCAATTTTGTGAATATTCACATGTACGGAACCGTTTAATATGCAAGTGAGCGTGCGGTGGTGCGCCTGTAATGTCGTGACCATTGGTACAGGGATGGACTGAGAGATATAAATTAAATTAAATTAATAATATCTTTATTCAAATTAAAATGTTACAATTAATACTAAGGTACATAAAATCTTAATACATACAGCCTACGTTACATGTGTGCCTGAACTAGGTAAATATTATGTATGCGTGTGGAAAACGATAAGATATGTCTTTGCTCTGTAGTGGGACAGTTTAGACTTAAATAAATAAAATTATATATATATATTTTCTATTTCATACCTATAAAAAAGCTATAACAAGAATGGGCACTGATGGATACAAACACTTTGAACGTATAAAACAGTGGGTAAAATAATTATTTAAACTGTTAAAATTATCGTTGTGCTATAAATTCATGATCATATTGAACAGGTAAATTTGCATCACGAATACTAATTTCAGTAAGTTAAGTCTAATGTTCCTACAGTTATGCATGTTGCGTCTGGCTCTAAATTTACATTCGAAGACACTATTTATAAATAACCAGTAACGTTACTGCCTTCAAGCTATAAAATACATAGTTTAATAGAAGCTTAAACATATCAAAAAGATTTGTTCATCGATAATTAACTGGTAACAGGTAAATAAATTAACATATAAAATTACTATCAATTTGCATTACATTATTTGTAACGGCGAAAGTAATACCGTGACGAAATTGTACAGCCGTGGTACTATGGCACTATGGTACTATGGTGCAAGCTAGTTACGGCTGTTACGTGGTACCATGAAGCGTGTCGATATGTCACGGTATCTGTCATTTTCGATATAAACAACGAAGCTAATATGTTTTATATGTAGGTAGGTATTGTATTTTTTGTAGAGAAATTTTAGGGTTGAGAGACTATACTTAGCACGAGCTTTGCACCTAGTCATGTTTCCGTGTCTATAAAAAATAATTTATTATAATGTAACAACCTTTTTGTTACAGCACACATTTTAATTAATTGAGTAATTAGTTGAGTTTATAATTCATTTTGCTGATTAGCTTTTTCACAGGGACTCGTTTTTATTATAACCGATAGCTAAACTGATTTTAATACCAACATACAATATTAAATAATTAAGAACTAAGTATCATTCGGACAGCCCTGTTGGTCTAGTGGTTAGTGACCCTGACTGCTATACCGGAGGTCGTGGGTTCGATTCCCACCCAGGACAAATGTTTGTGTGATGAGCACGATCATTTGTTCTGTGTCTGGGTGTAATTTATCTATAATATGTATGTATTTAGAAATATATAAGTATGTTTATCAGTTATCTGGTTGCCATAACACAAGCTCTGCTTAGCTTGGGATCAGATAACCGTGTGTGAATTGTCCCGGAATATTATTATTATCGAGGGGTAACGGGCTATTTGGTTTAAGCGACATTTTTGCAACTTTACAGGAGAGCCTTTTAAAGTTTGAGATTTCGAAAAAAAAAACATAACATAAAAACTTCTGCAGTTATTTGAACGGGATAAACTGAACTGAAATTTAATTAAAAATATCTAGTTGTTGATGCTAATACCAAATAAAGCGGACCTTTAATTACAAAGATAAATGTCGCTTAAAACAATCTTCCCTTTTCTAGAGACAGGAAAAACGATTTAAGTGACTTCATACCTACAATTGGCTACAGGGGAAAAAAATTAAGCGACGACGCATTCTATTTACAGAGTAAGCCAAAAAGTATGAAGTAACGAAACCCAAAATTAATAGAAGCAAGCTATTTATCTCAACTACCAATTTAGACTAAAATGACTGACAGGCTAATTTACTTATGTGACATATAACATTGAAATTGTAACGTTTAATGTTTATGTTTATTAAAATCACCGAAAATCTCAAGTGCTTACATTGAATAAATAAATAAATAATTTTTTAATTAAAGATTAATCAGCAAAATCAGTTCAATTATTAGTATTTCGTATAATAATTAAGTAAAATCAGTCTCAATGTAGGAACATCAACTATAATTATTTATTACCTATTCATTCAGTAGGTATTACTTGAGATAAGTTGTCATAAAACTTTCTAAAAGTATAATTAATCATAATCAACAATATTAAAATAAAACTTATATATTTGGTTTAAGTAGCACCCTGCGTGGAAAAAAGATGCAGCTAAAAGAGTTTAAGCGACGAACCTTGTCGTATTTGGGTGACGGACAAATGGTTTAAGCGACATCACACCGTGTTATTAGTGGGAAGTCAAAATGATTCAAGTTACTTCTTAATAAAAATTAGAAACAGGAAAAACGCTTTAACTCATATTGACTTATTTATGAGAGATAGGGTGACTGGTTTATGTCTCGGTTATTAATATGATGGTATGGTTCAAGTACATAATTTAAAAAAAAATGCAAAATCCATGTCGTTTAATACACTGCCACTTTGGAAACAGCACGAAAATAGTATTGTTTTAAACGCCAAAAAAGTGCTCCGATTTTAATGAAACCGGCATCATTCGACGGAGAAAAATTCGCTGATTCCAAATATATATATATCTCAATATCACCCAAAATGTCGCTTAAACCAAATAGCCCGTTACCCCTCGTTATTATTATTTAAATGTCAAAATTTCGCGATAGTCCATCCCTGGTCACCTACATCGGGCGCGTAACGTCAGCGCATCAATTATCGGAAACAAGCAGCGTGCGTCGCCACTGACAATGGCTATTGATGTTCTGTCACGACTGGCCGATGGTGGAGCTGTGAAGGTTGTGTGGGACTAGCAGTGAGAGTAATTGTCTTGTTAATACATTTGGGTTTGTGCATCCGGAAATTGTTGTTAGATTAGCAAGCATGTATGTTTGTTAGCTGGTCAATCTCTACACAAGGAAGGATTAGGAGTTTGAAAGTTCATGTAGACTATAATAGAAAGAAAATAAAGGTCTATAATATAAAAATGAATCGCTAAATGTGTTGGTAAGCGCATAACTCAATAATGCCTGGAACAATTGCGCTAATTCTGTTTTTGTTGTGTTTGTTATTGTCAGGAGAAGGTTATTACTAGAGAAAAAGTTTGCAAAATTACGCTGAAAATTAGGAAATTGAAGAATACTCAGCCACCAAATTAAGTAATCCTGACTTTTGTTACGATAGTGATTTGGTGGATTCATCTCCGCCCCTAATAATACAAAGGCACCGGGAACGGGACCTATATAGGTATTCACGCGGGTGAAACCGCGGGGCACAGCTAGTTGAAGATAAAAACTTTTAATTCCTACATTTATTTATAAACGTGCCATATAATAACCCATTAAGCACATCTGTTAATACCTTTTCCTTGTACCTCACTTATAATTACTCGCTAAGCTATCATTACCATATCAGTTCAATCTTGAACTTATCTAAGCGGAAGGAGATTTCTGATCGAGATCAAAGTGGGGCTCAACGTGCAAATTGCGGTGTTATCGGCCTAACGCCATGTTAAATTGATTCAGCGGGCCGTGGAGTGTGGTGAATCTCTGTGTTAATGTGCGGACCGCCCGCTGGTCACGTATGTATGTGTCTATACTTTTGTTACAGCTGTAAGATAAATGATGGACTATGTAGGTCTTACATAGTAAGAGTTTAGACGGCAATGCCCTAACTACCTAACTATATCTGAGTGGCAAAAATAGCAACTATTTTTACCTGAAAAAGCCTCGTATGATAGTTGTTTTTATACATCATGGAGTTTCAACTAGAACTTCTGGGTACCTAATATTTTATTCTGACCTTCAAACGAGATTCTCTTAGCAAGATATCCAAATCGTCCATTTTGACATTAGCTTAGCATAGCTCATCGACATTACACATTCATTTCATAAGATCTAAGTCGAGAATTTTAGGATTACTATTATCACTTCCTTTAAAACCCAAGTAACGCACTGAATCTAACTCAACCCGTCACTGGCGACTGATTTAACATGTTCATAAGTACTCCAAAGTATGCGGAATTAAAGTAAAAGCTGTTCCTAAACGCGTAGATTAAGATCACGGGCTCACGGGCTCACGGGCTCACGGCATGCTATGAGAGGAGAGCGTAACTAAACGTATCAGAGATATGTGAGAAATGTTGAGATTAGACGGGAATAATTAGTCGCAGGCATGCGAGGGTTAGTAAGGGAAATTTGTTGACGTGGTTTATTATGGAAACGATTGGAGATATGTTCGATAACGATGGACGCCAGCATCCTAGCAATTCCTAAACGAATGGACCGATTATGATACAGTTTTATATAATTTATAAGGTCTGTTCAGCATATAGAAAGATGTAAGATGATTTTGAAATAATTGCCACTGATTTATAACATTTTTAATCAAGTATTAAAATACTATTAGAAATACCAGTGAGGTACTTATATTTCAAATGACGAAACCATGTTTTTCTAGAAATAGTTCTAAGAACCGGACAGTCAATACTTCCGATCTATTGTTACTTATTTAAATATATGCTTTTACATTAACCATAGCTAATTTAATAGCAAGAACTTAAAAGAACAAGTGTTTTCTAAAATGACCTCGAAATAATATAAAATATTTCTTTAATACAATCAAATAATTATATGAAAGTTTAGATGGGCACTTACCTATCGAAAACGAAACTAAAAAGTAATTGGGACTTTCTAAATGATACCTATAATTCTATATCATTACCTAAATCGATGATGGCGAATATGAAATTGAAACGACAACTTAAATAAAATAAAAACGCAACAGTATCTATATGGAATTTTAATAGATACGATATAAGTGTATTCAGCGTGGTAAAAGATCGAATTTTTATAGTATTGTAAGTATTTAAAGATCAAATAATAAAGAAGGCTGTCTGCATTCAAGAGCATCGGAGATGATTTAAAGAAATCAATTGAGGTATTGTATAGGTTTAATATGTACCTACAAGATATAAAGGGAATTTATGACGAAGTCTGATCAAGACAAGGACCAGACAACAATAATTTGCAAGTCTTTTTATTGGACCTATCTTTTAAATCGATCTCTTATTGCCATTCTGTTATAGCATTCACTATGAATACAACAGATATTTTTATAATATATATTATATAGTTGGCTAAACCAACCAAGAGCAATCTTAATAAATTGCACGTGAAAAGTATGACTATACTTTCGCAAGAAATATTTTAAAACCTTATTTAAATGCGATTTCAGGAAAATAATGATACATTAGGCGAAATAACTTAGCAAATAACCCAAAAGTTATTGAAGAACAAAAAGTTTTTTTAACTGCAAAGTTGTTGACTTGCATTACACTCACAAAAACGGATCACATAGAAGGGTAATACGTTTAAATAAATGCAATCGGAATAACTTAAATGCATCTTATGTAGAGTATAAGCCGTCATATCTGACAGATTAATAGCTTAGCTTAGAATACGATGCATTAAATATAAATACACTGAATCCCTTGGATCTCATTTAAGAGTGGGCGCGAGTGTGAAAATATTGTGGCAGATATAAATCATAATGTTACTTATTATAACGCTGTTCTGATGCTGTGGGCTACAGAACTGGTCGGGAATTGAAGATACAATTATAGAAATGGGAGAAATCATTTTGTAATACTGTTGTATTCTTTACTAGCTGACCCGACAGACGTTGTCCTATCTTAACTATGAATATTGAATTCTGTTAATTCTATGTCAAACGTCAGGTTACATTAAAAAAGGTTTGATTAGGTTGGATTAGAAATAATTTTATATGGTGGTTAAGTATCCTTAAATTTTCTAATTTTCCGCGTAATTTTCCAATTTTTTTTCTCTCATATAAATTTCATTCACAAACACAACAAAACAATAATTACTGAAATCGGTCCAGCCGTTCACGCGTGATGGCGTGACCAAGGGAAATAGGGATTCATTTACATATATATAGATAAGGCTAGTGCACATGTAAGATGAAAGATCGGATCAGCTTAATTTACGCTTGTAAATAGTGTTTTGTTTAAAGTAATTTTTTATTTGTTTTTGTAAAATGCTACCTAAAGACGTAGGTTTCTATCCAAACTGAAACTAGAATACCTAAATTTACCTAATATTATTTACTGTTGCAAGACTTGTTGACATATCTTAATACCTTTTTTTTTTTTTTGACCCGGTGGAAATCCTCCATGGACTACGTCCGCCTTGGGGAAGACGGAGGGGCGTGCCGGACTCCTACCGGCTAAAACCACCGGAGTGCTTCTCCGTTCCCTATTGCCGGGGACCACGTTAATATAACAAACCTCTATAAAATTGTCACTACTTCTCAGTTTATGTAAGCTTATTAACCTTTTTTCAACGAAATAGATAAGTTAGATCATCTTATTCCCCATAAAGGCTTTGGTCAAGATTACTTTTTTATGGGTCTTAGATAAGTACTGTCACATAATTTACCGTAACAAAATGATATTGACCTTTGAGGTCGAGTGCGCTTTAAAGAACACAGGGTACCCAAAACCATTTTCAGTTACATTTGTAGTCGTTAAATTTAATAGCTGTAGTAACAAACTATATTATGTTTTATAGCTTGTTGCCATGGTTACGGCTTAAACAAATGTGATGGGAGTGTCTGTGTAGGTGTAGTGCATATTTTGAATTTACATCAAGAGCCAGCAGATGAGAAGATGATTTTTTTATGACTTATAATGGAAAACCGTTTTTCGCTTAAATTCAATTGAGCGATTTAAAAGATTAATTTTAAATGCTTGATTCTATTTATTTATATATCAATATCCATGATTTTATTTATTTATTGCTCTTGTCTTTTTTACGGGTTGTTTTTCTTCATGAGATATTTTTTTTTTTATATTAATTGGTTTTATACTGAGCTTTTGCGCAAGATATTTCACGTATGCATAACTGTTTACTTGCCAGTGCTCTGTACTTTAACATCTTAACAATTTATAAGTACCACATAAGTACACGGGATTGAGATTGGCTTGTCAGACATATAATGGTGGTGGTGATTGCCCAGAATGCTCTATATGGTACCGTCGCTCGGGAAGGCGCTATACACATGTCTGTTAAACCACTTATACGTAACAGAAAGTGGGAATACTTGTGTTAACATAACTAGTAAATAAAAGGAACGAGGCGAAATTTACAGGAAATAATGAGCTAGAACAAAAACCTTTTCTAAACAGTTAAGAATCCTGTAAATGGATTGGCTATTATATATATTGGCTTTTTTGAGCTTAAGAGCCAGTAGAGGGTCAAAAATGGTCCCGATCAACCAACGGGTTAAAAATTCACTATATCGGTAAAAAGCTTAATACTTACTTATAATTTGTTCCTGTGTCTGTGCCTCATTCAGTGACTAATACTAGGGTAACATGCTTGTAGGGCCATAATTACACTATAAAATAATCATCCAGAGGCATAGCGCCACAATAAATACATCAAACATAAAACAGCTGAACATATTATCATAAACTTCTAATAAGCAGTCAGTGGGGCTTCGTCAATCGGTTTGACGCAAACATACACAATAGATCGAGTGATCGCCGTCCAGGAATGAGACTTGAATGGCCGATCAACACCAATAGGGATCAAATTAGCAGTGATTACGGGCTAAACGGCCGGCTGTAGATGAATGGTAGTTTGGTAGATAGGTATTGTTTGGTAGAAAGTTTTGTTGAATGTTTTATTTGATAGATATTCGACGAGGCAAAAGAAAACTCAAGAATTACTACGTACTTTTCTGATAAAATAAATATCAATAAAAGTTATCAAACATGTTTTATACTTTTATTTTGAAGTGGATCTAACCATACATTTGTATGGACCTGAACGTTCTATCGCATTATTAAAATGCAAAAATGTTTGCATATTTTTAACAAACTTTGTCATTGAGACATATAATGTGGGCGCAAGTAGTTTCAAGGTAAGTAACTAGAAAACAAACTAGAAGTACTAAGACATTTGTTTAATTAGTGCTTCCACAATCGAAACAAAGAAATCGAAGTTATAGAAACATTAGGAATGAAAAATTCTTACCTGTTTGATGGTATATACGCTGAAAACAGATAACTCTGTACCAAGATTTCTAGTATAAGTAAATAGATGTAAGATACGTCTATACGAGAGTAGGTACGTCTTTCTCAATACAGAGTTTCATTTACCTCGCGTGCGGCGCCTGATAACAAATGTACCGTCGTTCATACACATTAAAGTGACCCATTTCCTTCATTGAATAGCATACCTTTCAATTTGTTTCAAGTGGTACCTACATTGTTGTTGACGACACTCTGAAGAAAAATGAAAATATAGAAGTGTGGAAGTTCATTCAGACTATGCACAAATCTAAACATTGCTCAATATTCTTCGATTTAATCAGTATTAGTTTAAGTCAAAGATTGTTGACGAAAACATACGATACGAATCCGTAATTTATTTAGAAACAATAACGTGAGATTATACGAATAAACAGAAAAGTTTAACTCAACATTGAGTTTTCTTTCAGTTGATTCAAATAATCCAAAGTGAAAACTGATGAAGTTACTTTAATGAATGTTATATGGTATACTTTATATGACGCATTAACTAATCTAAACAACGGCATTCAACAAAAGCTTTAATAAACAAAGGGAAGCCGACCAAGGCTACTTAATACGAAAGGAAATAGCTAATTGTAATACAATAACAGTCTCTATTACTTAGGTATAGGTTGTTGCCGTTCAAATTTCACAAAAACAATTTCAAGACGTGACGGTAACAAAAACATGCGCACGAGTGGAGGAGGAACACGGCAAACAATCGATATAATATCGATAAACAATCGATAAAACGATAAACAATCGATTTGGCAAGACGATTGTTATCAAAGTTTTTGCGAGAGAATGTCGAAAGTAGAACAGATTATGATGGATATGTAAATACTGTTGGCATTATGAGGTTCTATCGACTATCGATAGAAATTGTTGATCTTAGTCTTGAAATATAAAAAGTTGGGAAAATAAGATTAAGGTGTTTTAGAATTTTTATGAGAAAAATTCATTGCTTTAATATTATTTTGTTTTGTTGTTCTTGGCAAAGTTTGCCATGTATTACTTTATGCAATCTTTAGTATTTTTTCTCCCACGTATATGAGGTGGATTCGCGTTATGTATTAATTTTTTCTATACAAGCGGAGAAAGCAGTTTTTATTGCCGGCAGTCAATTGAAGGAATAAAAGAGCAAGGTTTGCGAAGGCAGGTGGGCGGCGTTCATGCCATAATGCCTTATTGAAATCGATGACAAGATACCAGTGTGTTCCGAATTTATATTCAAGCAGCCACGAAGTAAAAAAAAATATAGTTTGAAAGCAACCAAATTAAAAAGTTCAAGTTTTTTTTTCAAGTTTCTGTACGATTTATGAGTCAATGATAATCGAATTAAAATGTTTTTATTTATGTTTTTTTTTTATAACTGTGCAAGATAATTGGCCTAATGCCACACATGGTTACTAAGTGTAAAAATGTTAGAACAAGATACTAAACTTTTATCGTTTTGTTTTCAAACTGAATCACAATAGCAAGGCAATAAAAATCTAAATCCCGTCTATTTCGAACTAGATGAACGCTCTTCAGATCCAGAATAGTTCATAAAACAAAAATCTAAGCAATTCGGGAGGAATGTTTGCGCGCATCGTGCATAAGCTTTTTAAATATTGATCTGGTAGGGAAGTAATATTTTTCCATCGTACCAGACTTTTTAGAAATGAGCACACGTTTCAAGAATATTTTAAACTTATGTTAATGCAAGACAAAACGCACCCAACTTGAATAAATGTCATTAATTTATTTTTAGATGCGCACATTTACCAAACAATGTTTTGAATATATCAAATAATTAGCAGAATAATATAATTTATTTGATTTATTATCTAAATAAAACACGTCTACTAAATAAAGGTATAGATAAGACTGATTATAATCATTAGTTAAATTCCCACAACCTAACTTTACATAGAGAAAATATCACCGACCCACCACGAAAACTACACTCACAGTT
Source organism: Autographa pulchrina (assembly GCA_905475315.1). NCBI lineage: Eukaryota > Metazoa > Arthropoda > Insecta > Lepidoptera > Noctuidae > Autographa > Autographa pulchrina. The sequence continues at coordinate 9,708,744 of FR997780.1, forward strand.
AAAATCACACTCCCGAGTTAATCGATATGTTGATAGACAATTAAACTTCAACCGACACAGCAAACATAACCTAAATCTTTGTGTAAACCCGTTCGTAATTAGTGAACGGCCCATCAACTAACATTAATTGAAGACTCTTAGTAGAAACAACAGCATACGTAAAACCATCACTTATCATTTCCTCATAACAACCTTTAAGTCGACCTAGTAAGATTCATTTTTGAAATTCACGTACAACACATACAGTCAACCACACATCAGTCATATCATTTTGTCAAACAAAGCCCTATGTTAAAGCATTAAGGTCCATTTTCGTAGAGTTGGTAGCTGTAATGAGTGGTGTACTGTATAGTGTAGTGTTGGCTGAAGAAATTACTTGTTGTATTTGTACGGTGTGACAAAATAAGTGTTTGATCTACACTGCTTGTAGGAGAGAGTTCGACTTGACATCACCGCTTTATTCAGCCATGAATCTGTGTTCGAATGAAATATGAGGACTTTATAAAGTAACTAGGTTTAAAAGTGATCCTTTTTGACAATTTATGTCACAGGAAACGAAAATATAGGGAACTGTCGTTGTCGAAGCGAATCGTCTTTAGGTTCACTAATTGCCTAAAACATCAAAACATATATCATTTGAATTCAAACACATATGACCATGTGCAGATGTTAACCAAGAGCTCTTGTTATTTATAATAGATTTCTTTTTTTTCAAAAAGATCTGACATCTTACATTTAAGCTTGCCTTTATTTATTTTATTCTACTATTGTTCTCCACAATGCAGTACGGCCTTAGCTTTTTATTTGCGTTTGTTGAACCATTAACACTGCAGTTCCCCTTGTTCAATAATCACGACCAATTGTCAGTAATAAAAGTGCAGCATCAACAATCACTCAATCAGCTGTGAAGGGGGAACGTTGGCTTTTGTTTTAAAGTTCGTGTCTGGTTTCAAGTCCCTTGTTCACTTGTAAAAGAAGATTTAGGGTCAGATGCACACGTGACTCAAGTCTCAGTTTACAATCGATTTGGATGGTTAAAGTTAATCGAGAAGAACAGTAGCAATTATGCATTAGATTTTTCTGGGTAGTGGCATTATGGCATTGAACGGGCATAAAATAGATTAATTATTTGGAATACAGAAATGAAACGTTTGGAATATAAAATTAAGTAAAGATATCAAACTAAAATAAAAAGTGTTGCTAGAAGAGAACATCTTTCCAGATACAATGACATCGTAAAAATAAACTACCTACTTAAGCATTATAAAGAGAACCGACAGACAATAAAGTGGCAACAAAAATTGCACAAAAGAAGGAGTGTTACAATCAGCCCATCTCAACATCAGGTGTGAACAAAAAATAAAAGAAATGATACAGGTAACTTGTACAAAGCACAAAACACACTGTAATCTCCGACTATTTAAAAAAGGAGGACGAATAATAATAATAAATAGGACAATTTCACGGTGATTCCACTAATCCCTAAAGCAACCATGACCGTCAACACCACAAAAGGTGTAAGAGGGACAGAGAAGAATTCATTCAAGCCGACACACATTGTTAATGCTCAACCAGCATCCATGGAACCCCTGAATTTAAATGAAATAAAAGAGGATGTATGCAACACAAAGGGTCAAAACAGAATGGATGGCATAGGTCATGAGAAGGGGAATGCTAACAAATCAACGAATACAATAGACGAATATTTTCATGGGGCAACATTGATGCGTCATAACTTTTAATTAAAATGGAACATTAATATGGGGCGACTGGCAAAATAGGTCCGAGTGTGAATGAGATACAAGACCAAGGGACACGGGATATTGGTGTGCAATTGTGAGGAAAGGCGAAGGGAAGATGGCTTTAGTAAATTGTATGGATGGTATTGAAAACGTTGTCACGCGTGATTCTAAAAGGGATCCCGCTGACAGCCCCCTTTGTGTTAGCGATGATAATGATGTCCGTACATTACACGGCTATAAATTACGGATGTGTTTATTGAGGAATTATCTTTTTTTTTGGGAAAACGATATCTAGACATAAAAAAATATGTTTGTAACATTTTTAAAATAATACATGGCGTAGTAGATATCTATGTAACAAAAAAGCTGATTTTAAAAATATCATTTGAAGCTTTTAATCCTTTTAAAATGCAGTTTTCTCGCAAAATTTAGGAACACTTCACTCACATTAAATAACAGCTGAATAAAAAAGTCTACAGTCCTTTTTGGAAGTCGGTAAGAAACCGTTTAAGTATCAGGATAACCGTCTTCAACCCAATAACAGTTTACATTAACACCACATACCAAATTATTTATAACATAATGGTTAGATGTTATACATATGGCCCATTACGAGTGTCATTTAGGAGCTAAGAAGCACCATACTGTATCCATAAAAGGGAATGATCTAATTTACCGTGAACTAATGTTGTCGATATCTCTGACCAGTTTATTTAAACCGTCGATTAAGTGAACGAGATTTTTTATAGTTTGAATAACGTTTACAGGGGACGTACCATGATCTCTTAACGCAGGACTTTTGCGGTTGAGTAAGCGAGACAGCTTTGTGCAGTGTAGTGCGCCGTCTCGCTTCCACAACCGCAACAGTACTGCGTTAAGAGATCATGGTACGGACGTTTACAGGAGTTTTACCAGAATAAATGAGACTGTTATGTAGAGTTTAGTTAAACGATTTATTTGAATGGTAGTTAGAGTCATAGCTGTGGTAAGCTTTCGCCACAATGAAGTCTTAGTGGGTACTAACTGGATAGACTGTCAGGATTAGCCAAACAAATAGGCTATTCACAAAAGACCGCATAAATAGTCAAAATTGAAAGTCCTTTTGAAATCATTCAACTTTGTTTATGTTACAATGTACTATTTTCTTAACCAGACGATAATAGATTTGACAAGTAAGTATACTATCGTACGGGTTTGTAATCATAGTTAAGTTTTAGTTGACTATTGGCAATACTTATTGGTTTCTTAGGTTTACGCGTTGAAATAAAACTACGTTTTACGGATTTTGTCGCGGTTTATTTTTAGGTCCCGGCGTTTCGACACCATTGCAGGTATCATGGTCACGGACAGACTCAATTTCAATGTTCAATTATTCTTTTTTTCTTTTATTGGCAATACTATATAAAGCTTTTGTTTTCTCTCCATAAAATAGCAGACGCAAATACCTTTTATTTTCTTAGTCGGAGATTTAAATAACCCTTTACTTTATAAGACGACATTAAAACAAGAACAACATCGGAGAGCATTCCAAGGATGTTTCAGCAACATTTTAATGTGAAGGAAAATCGTACGCAAGGCCATTATAAAAAAGTATTCCTGTAGAATGGTGCTGTAAATGTTAATGGTTAAATATATTCAGGTTTATCGATTAAATAATGGTAATATCTATTTAAAATGTATAAGAAATAGGGATGAGACAGTTTTCTCTATGTAATGTGCCTTTCAAGGATTTATATAGTGATTATTATTGTTTGGTTTCTAGAATACGTGAGTATGGGAAGTTCCTTCTTTTTCTTTCGATACGTCTTAGTTATTCTGTACGTATTTTTGTGTTATATGTGCCAAACAGCATTTAACATTATTCCATTTAAATTATATTCATATTATTATATATTATGCAAATACATAAATGCAAATACATTGACGGGCCTGTTGGTCTAGTGGTTAGTGACCCTGACTGCTATACCGGAGGTCGTGGGTTCGATTCCCACCCAGGACAAATGTTTGTGTGATGAGCACGATTATTTGTTCTGGTTGTCTGGGTGTAATTTATCTATAATATGTATGTATTTAGAAATATATAAGTATGTTTATCAGTTGTCTGGTTACCATAACACAAGCTCTGCTTAGCTTGGGATCAGATAACCGTGTGTGAGTTGTCCCGGAATATTATTATTATTATAATAAGATTAAGATATTAATTGTCCCAGAAGTGATTCCTATGCTATTTATTACTTTTAAACGAATAACTGCGTCAAAACCTGACTAATAACATTTAATTTAAAATCAATTCGGTTTAACGATAACAGGATAATAAACTGCATAATTTTAAACATTGCCAATAAAATGTTACATCCTATAAACATACCTATAAATGTTTAGTTTAAATGTAAATGTACAGTCGTCCCAAAGTTAATCTAAACAATGAAATACGAAAATGAATCTTATTAAACTTGATTTAAGAGTGCGGTCGGTGTCAACATGTGAGGACGACTGTACGGGTAAATATTATACATTTAAATGTTTATACGGACGTAAGAAGGTTACTTTAACAGTATGTTTTCTTTAGTTAAAGGCATTGAACAGTTATGCAAACTTAAGTATATTAAGTAAGGAAATAAGCTAATTAAAAGAGGAAAATGATAAAGCAATTCCTAATCCAATTTCAGAGTTACTAAACAATACGCAGAATCCCATGAAAAAAAACTTAATCAAAAAGTTACGGGAATGATAATGCTACATTATAACTCTATTTAAAAAAATAGAAACAGCCTTTGTGACTGACCTATAGTATAGTATTCCTAAGATAAAAGCTAGAATTTATACACGAAACAAACGTACTAAAGGCGGGTCTCTTGGACCATAACTTCAGATAATGTTCTAATCACGATTGGTAATTCACAAACCAGAGTATTGTGAAATACTTAACTAAACCCACACGATAGTTGCGAAATTAAATTATATTTAACGTATTTACATATACACTTTGGCTCCAAATAATCAGATTAAGACTGAACATTGAAAGGTTAGGTATTAGTCCAAGGAATCGGGCACGCCATCTTAAATGGTGGGTGGAGATCGTGATTTATGCAGTCAATTGTTTTGTACTGTAAAATTAAGTTTCAGTAATTGGTACATGGCACAAGAACTTAAGGACACTAAAGATAAATGTGGACAATATCACTTACATTGCTCTGAACCCAAAGTAAGTTGCTAAAGCACTTGTGTTATGGAATTCAGAATCAACGAAGGTACCACAAACACCCCAACCCGGGACAATGTAGAAAAGTGTGTGTTTTACATTGACCCGTTCGGGGATCGAACCCGGGACCTCAGAGCTAGCGGCACCTTGAAAACCGGTGTGTACGCAGTTAGGTATTTATTACTTAATTTTTGACGTACACAGCGATGAAATAATGATATTGTACTTAGTTATGAAAGCTTTTGCGTTTAAAGTGACCCCAAAGATAACACAAACAATACACGATAAACCACCGAGACAATGAAAGATATTAAGTTTTCAATTAAAGTTGATGACAATTAACAAAACAAATGACAAAATTGTCTTTAACTGTTCTTGTAACTGAAGCCTAAAATTATCCAATCATAAATACATATGGACTTGCCATCAAAAGCTAACAAAAGGCTATTTATATCGACGGCTATTATATCATGCGTTTACCGTACAAATACAGGCACGACCACAATAGCTTATGAACATAAATATATTTTGAGAAAACAAAACGGTCTCACTTTAAAACTCATAAACTGTAACATTAAATAATAGAACCAGGAAGCGGGCACGTTAATAAAAAGAAATTGCCTTTACTTTAACGACAATAAACATGTTTACGAGGAGATGGCGCCTCGCAAACAGCGGGTGGTGTCAGCGATGGTAGATAAACGGCAATGAATGTGAAACAATTGTATTGTGTCCAGCCCGTTTTGAGTGGCGTCTACTGTTAGTACTATTTTATGTGGGTTAACAAACCCGAAAATTGAATTAGATCGTTTAACAAAAATACTTAAAATGAATATAATAGTTTGTCAGGCTATAAAACTATTGATCTGTTAATTGTTTATGAGTGTGACTATTTCTTTAACAATTTAAGGGATTTTATCCAAATTTATTCGGTTTGAAAATTGGACAACGTGGAATGCGTTATACTCCTTGTATACGTCTAGTATTTGTCAGTTTCAGTCTGGAAAAAGAGAACCTTACATAAAGTATAAGAAACATAAATGTTCAGGTTTTAAAACAAATTTAACAAACAGCTCATAAAATATGGGTTTCTAAATATCACATAATAATAACTGACCCGCTGCTTTCGTAGCCATAACAAAACTAAATAAGAACGGCGACCCAGTTCACGTTAGGCACATACACATATATCAACCAGTGGACGCTGAGTGCAAACGTTCCTTTCTATAATCCTTACTATAGTTTAGTTCCTTAGTATGTGCTAATCAAAAACTTCTCTTAAACGATACTGCAGTGCAATATACATTTAAATACTTCTGCAGCGACTATCTCTACGTCCACCATTTTGAAAAAAATCAGAACAGAGTTGGACAAGATTAGTTACTAAGATATAATGGATGGAACTATAGAAAAGGATAGGTGTAACTGGCAAGATGCAGAGACGAGTAGCATAAGTAACTAAAAGAAGGGTTTACTCAGTATTTAGTCAACAGGAGAGCGACATGACATAAGGAGTTCCGTCTTATGCATGCGCGATGATGATGATGAATATAACTGGTAAATGATTTGCACTTCACATCCCGATAAATGAATCGCAGTATATCAAAGCATGATAAGGTCCACATACCAAGCACATAGATCCCTAAATCATAGAAAATTGCGAACACATCACGACAGGAACCACTTAATTTAAATGATCTAATTTCTTAGTCACCTCTTAAAACATATGGCATTCATTGGTCTTTATTTTCTTACCGATAAGGGTGATTATCGTATAATAGGATGTACCTATATTCTAAATGTTAGGTAGTCCACTTAAATTCACGTATTACTACTAGTTAACAGTTCTGAGAAGAATGTGGGTGTATTGGGAGTAAATAGGTCTTAGGTTAAAAGTCACCGTTTTAATTGAGTTCCGTAATTTTACTATCGATTGTATTAGGAATAACTTTGCTAATATCTTTGCTGAATAAAATTCCTTTGTCTAGCCTTTCGCTTACCCGATTCAGCTGACCAGCATTCTATACTTAAGGACCGACTGATTTCTATGACCAGTATTTTTTCTAATGCGAAAAATCGACAGAAATGTATTCAGTCTAAAATTGAACAAACCTTTAAAAATATGTAAGTAAAAACTTAAATTCTAGTACATTGTGGCATGCACAAGCCACACAAACCAGAACTTTTATGACTTGTCGGTCTTAAGCAAACTGTCAATTAGAGGAATCTGATAATCTTTGCGAACAAGAGTAACCTGTTGGGTGAATACGTGCTGTTTATCTGGTAATATTTACTTATTAAGTACTAGGGTCTTAGGCAATCGACTACATGCGGGAGGCGGGGCTAGAATATTTTAGCTTGTTGTACAAGGAAATGGTGGAGCTAAGTAAGTATGAAATATATAAGATTTATCTAACAAGTATAACCCCTTTTTTTTAACACATTCAGGTTTCTTATTTCGAATTCGCAGAAGCTAATAAAAAAAGCTGTTTTTTTATTGAGCTATTACCAACACAGTTAATTAGTCTTTCTTAATTCGAATCCATCAAAAGGTTGAAAGAGATTAACGTTGCTAAACAAATGACTGTAGATGAAGTCAAGTATAAAAATAAAAATATTTATAAATAATAAATAAATAAATGCGGACAACATCACATACATTGCTCTGAACCCAAAGTAAGTAGCTAAAGCACTTGTTTTATGGAATTCAGAAGCAACGAAGGTACCACAAACACCCAGACCCGAGGCAATGTAGAAAATTTTTGGTTTCTACATTGACCCGTCCGGGGATCGAACCCGGGACCTCAGAGCTAGCGACACCTTGAAACCGGTGCGTACGCCACTCGACCACGAAGGTCGTCATAAATACAACAAAAGAATGTGATTCACTTACATTTATCCAAGTAATCTAATTTCGCTATTTCAATTCAGCGAGCAATTGCCCTGTACTTTATTATACAGTTTTACCGAATACAAATCACTATTTACGCATTATTATTGTATATTTTGTGAGAAAACACAAGAATCGATACAACTTCCATATTAAGTGTCGATTAAAAACTTCTTATTATTCATAACTCGTATATTCCAGAAATTGGGAATCAATTTTTGTTTTACATTTACTGAATTGTGACGAGATTGAATACAAATCGAGTGATACCAATTAAACAAAACAGTCACGAGCAAAAATATGTATACACATAGCGAAATCGTTAAACAAATTTAGCGCTAGTTTTGTATGGAAACTGAAAAAGAAAAAGAAATACATGATAAGAGCACTATTCGCAATAATTTCGTTTAACAATATCAATCTAGAATTGAAGTAAAAAATAATTAAAAATTGGAGATACATATTTTTGCTCGTGACTGTACCTACTGGTTTTTTTAATGCGTAGTTTACCTCACAAGAAGAAAAAATAAGTACAAATACATTTATATACTCGTAAATAACATTGTCCACTAGTGTAGGAAGGTATTGGAAAATGTGGGTTATGATTATTTAACTTTTTTTTCCAGATAATTATGCCTCTTTAACGATTATAGGTTTCGGTTGGCAAAATATATCTACTTCTGATAAGAGTATTTTCATAAGTTGATTATGTCACTAGGAATATAAAATATCCATATAAAGTCGTTGCATTTTAATTGGTTCGTTAATTCAATTAAAAGCTTAACTAACGTTTCTTTTATTCTACGTCCGACACCTGAGGATAATCGTATTACTGGGTTCTGTTTTACTACTTACGAAACCCTAAAAATACTTTTAAATTAAAATAGGTATTAAGCTTTGTAGGAAAGTTGTATTTATTTAATTTGAATGTTAACTTAAGTTATATTAAAAATATATAATTCAATTCTGACATCCTCCTTTATAAGGTTTGTAGCAAAATGTATCACCCTGCTATTTATGCTCGTGACGTCATTCGAATATTGTTTTATAAACAAATGAAGGTTTGATCCATACGCCTACGATTTCTAACCCAAATGTCTGACGAACAGCGCGGGTGGTCCGATAAGCACTCGATATCATACCTTTCGTCAATTTTCATATAAATCGAGAATAATTCGTTAATAAATAAGCAATGTAGATGAACATTGACCCATTAATGGGTTTTTTAAAAGCTCTTCGTCACGATGTAACCAAATGTGTTACAAGTTAGAGCGTGGTGCATTCGTTACCGATTCGTTTCAATTACAAACTCATGTTACAAAACAAATCCAGTTAATTGGATGATTTGGTGCGAGGGGTGAACGGGCAGCGAGTTGACAAGTGAACAGAGCGCAAGTGGGATATCGTAAATCATTGATGTTCTTTTGTTTTAAAGCTTTAAATTCTGATTCACATACGTATGTAGTTTTATTTGCCTTGCCACATTCAATAAAGTCACTAATAAAGTTATCGTTAAAGCATAGTTGGTGCCATTTTTGTCCCACCTTATGGGAATGTGCTGCTTAAAGATTGTCGAAAATATTTTATCCTGATTACGATAAAGCCAAAAATTGACTGCTCATTTTAGCCCTCATGTATACATAATAATATATGTACTAACTACTATGCGTCTCTTTCCGAATAACCTCAAAATAAATATTTTTTCTACGTCTATAAAATAACGCCTTTCATTTGCACCTTGCACCACATGAAATTCAGATGGCGTTTCAATCGTCGGCGTGTAGATAGCGCTAATTGATCGTTTGAGACGCGCCGCTAATGTACCGCAATCAATGCGCACGGAACGATGACCTGGAGCAGTTCGTGATGCCAAGGGTGAGAAACGTGACGAAGATCTTTTTGATAGTGTTAGGAATAGCAATTTGTTGATTATGATAATTTGGTTGTGAGGTAAATTAAGTTCAGCAAGTAGGTGCCTACATAAGCAGTGCTGCATTTTGTGTAAATGGATACTTGTCTCAATGTTCAAGACGACCTAAACCGAATAAAAACTTTACGACAAAGACGTTAATAGTGTAGAAATGTTAATAGAAACTCAATTTCACACAAAAAAAAAAGAAATTTAAAAGTTATATGCTAATTCAGAAATCTGCAAAAAATATTAAACAGTTTTGAATTTACATTGTTTGTCTCTCCCTACACTACTACTACACAGTTGATCTTTATCAACAATTATAATAATACTAAATATCTAAATGTCAAGACACATGACCTACATATAAAAATATAACGAGCTAATGATGAACTATGGTTCAAGATTACAACTGATTCGATAACGTGAAACGATTCAAGCAAGTGTAAATATATTCAAGTAATATACAAAATAATAGCACAACTTTAAACTAAAACCCACTTTGGCTAAGGAATTCACTTTAACTTTCAAGAAATAAATCTGCTATCTAATGTTTCTCAGCTTCACACTTTACTTCCTAACGATACCAGCCGAAACTTTTATATCTAACTGCATCTTAATTAACGAACAGAATCATAAGTATATCAAGACCTTATCAATCAATGTCTTTAACTAAATAAGAGAAGTAAATACAACGATTTATAACGAATTAAATTGTAAGCCGAAATAAATTATTGAAGGATAATAAATCTTTAAACTCAAACAATTTGTAGTGACTACTGAAGCTAAGAATATCCTCGTAATAAGCTAAAACAGGATCAGGCAGGATTGCCAGACGCAGCGGACATTTGTCAAGGAGTAAAGAGTTGAAACAAAATAAGTTTTTATAGGCCCGAGGTAAATGGAGATGCGAAGATTGATACGAAAAGGATATGGTAAGAGATTTGTGTGCCGCTGATGTTTTGCAAGTTTTAATTGAAAGAGAGACAGAAATTGATGGCAACGAAAGGAATGGTCGGTTATGAATACAATTAAAGCAACCACAACTGTGTTGCAAAATTATTTTACCGACCTACATCAAAGATTATAAGAATATAGAATAATTTTACAAAAATATTTCTTAAAGATCAACCAAAGCCCACCATTAACCATCATACCATAAAACATTTAAAGGTATTGATAACAAAAGGATCCTAAGTTACACATTGTTACCAAAGAAATTCGCTAAACTCACATCACATTGGTACACTTTCGCAAATCATTGTCATCAGATGTGACATACAAAACAAACTGAATGACACGACACATCCAACGACGAACGTCACCTAAATACACATCAAAGTGAAACCGACACACAGACTGACAAACGGGTTCATGAAATAAATGTTATTGGTGAGGACGATGGACGTTTTCCAAAGGGAGACACAAAAGATGCATTTGCAACAAAAGTACATGACAACACAGCCGTTACAGGCCTTATGTGTCAAATGGGCAACACTGTGTTCGTTTGAAGTCTTGTTTCAGAAGACGCAAACTACTTGGTAGTAAAAATAACTGCACTTGACAATAATGAAGATAGAAATTGTATTGAAGAAGACACTGTATTTAAAAGAGGTCTGTTTTCCAAAAGAGGTTACTGAGGCAAATAAATGTAGACAAATAACTAAACTGATGTTAGAGGTTTTATGATAAAGTGACACTGTGTCTGTTATAAGTGGGATCGAAATACTTTTCATATAGATAAAAGTAAGCGTAAGCCCATATGGTAGCTATTTACGCATGGCGTGCTAGGGGAACGAATAGTACGTGACACAGCATTAAAAATAATATCCATTGAAGAATTTATTAACAAAGGTTTTAGCGCCGCACGGTTTCCGATCACGTTGGCAATTTTAATACAAAAAGGATAAAGACCTGGTAATACAAGCGTGAATATGTTGCAGAATTTTAAATATATTTTGCAATATAAGAGGCTTTACAATTCGCAGAATAAATATACGAAATATATAATGATGCGACTGATCTGAATACTAGATTAGTTTTTCGCAATGCTAGCAAATGTATCTTTAAATACTATTTGGAACATAATCACGTTCTCTATGTCATTCATCATTAAGGCAAAAATAAGAAAACATAAACAACAAAAAACACCACAGCCGTCCTTCTCAATTAAAATCAAATCCCAACTAAAAATAGCAGCACATAATATGTCGTTTTGGTGCGCCGGCGCATCGTCACACGTCACCGGCCAAGCGTGAACCGTTTCGAACGCACCCCTGTTTGTTAACCCTTTTTGCTGTTACTAATACGATTTCTTAGTATCATTTTGTTGCTAAATTGGTTTCTAATAATACACTCGGCGAGACAAAATGAGGACCCAATAAAACAGATTGGAGAATGATGTGTGGTTTGGTATTTATAATTTTTGAGAGAGTATTCTTCTTATCGAAGGAGACTATTGAATTCTTATGTTCTTGTAATCAACTGCCTTACTGAAGGGACGCTGATGATACCGATCACGATAGCATTATATTTTCTGAAAATATCTACTTTTCTAGAAGACGTGTAAGTGTTTTCACATTATCAAACATCATATACCTGTCTTTCACATTATCCGCTCCAATATCTGATATCGGATTCGTAAGTTTCGTTATTTTACTTGCCCCGATATCATCGGATAATGTGAAAACGCTAAAACGACGAAATGTTTGATCTTGTTTAATATCTTTCTGGTCTTAACTTTGGTGTTATGTAAATTTCCAAAATAAGATTCCACTAGTTTTTATTTATTTTATGTTGCATGTTCACGCTCTATTTTAACAAATACTGGTTTAAATAATTATAATTAGAAGCGCGTCGGTACTAACTTAATTATTAATTTTACGACTTTAAGATCAAGTCTATAATGACTTCCTATGGCCCGTTTTATTTCTCTATCTAGAGAGAACCATAAATTAATAACGGTTCGTAAAAACGATAAGTAAAATTTTATAAACTCAATAAATTGATTGAGGAAATATACTTTCAGGCGTGATTGATAGCAATTAATCTTTCAATAGACAAACTTAATTAAATCTATCAGTCAGTAGTTATTATTATAGATTAAGCTTGGTTTATATGATTATGAGCCGAAAGAAAGATCAAAGGTGCAATGTGAAAGCGTTTATTTATCAAGTGTATTTTCGGCACATCAATATGATAAGCACTTCATTTGAATTGGATACTGAGAGTTCGATGTTCGATTTTAAAATAATTATAGCTTCAAAACACGGCTTCAAAACTATGGCATACATATGACATTTTAATAAGAGGCTCAAATGATTCAAGCTATTAGAAAAAAAAGTCGTCAAGTACATGATTTGCATTTTACTTTCCAATCCTCTTTCTACCTCTAACCGTAGTTCTTTAACCTTTACCGATCTAGCGAAACATGTTTTCGAAATCCTCTACAGTTCCATGTCTGTCCTACAGATCCATAAGATAGCTTGAAACGGTTATATTAGCAGAAAATCCACGAACAACATTTCTTAGATACCAATCATCATCAATATCAGTCGCGACGTCGACAACTAGACGTATAAAGTACTAATAAATTAGTATTTATCCTTCCAAATACTGGTATTAGCAAAGCTAAAGACTGGTGCATACTGTATGCTGTCCGCGAGCAGCCAATAAGTCAAAATCACACGGTCGCGGGCGGCGAAGCGAGTAGACGCTTAAGTATTATTTATACCGGCAGCCACTTAGATGGGAAACATACTGAAAGATAAAGTGTAAGGAAACGCTGCGATGAAATTTTAATGAAACCTGTGCTACTTCATGTAAAATTTAAAATGTTAAAATCTTTCCTTTATTTATTGCAACCTCAATAAACTTAAGTTATTGTACATAATATATATGTCATTTCGTGGACAATAGTGTGGGTTGTGCGTTTTTTAGTTGTATAACTAGTTTTTAAGATTTACTGTAACGCATAACTGTTTTTTGTCCCTAATAAATAAAATAAAAAAATAAAAATATTTGACCATATTTTTTTTGGTAATTCCTATTTACAATTTAATGATTTAAATCAAAAGGCTTTTAATTGATTATATCATTACTTAACATATAATTTAAAGTTTATGACGAGATAATAATGCAATAAACTCTTTCCAGACATTAATATACAGTTATTTAGTTCATTCTAATCAACCATTTTATATGACTTACCATATAAAATAGTTGTACCTAAACCCGCACTAAACAGGTAATGAAAATAAATACTTTTTGCATAAACAACAGCCCACACAATTTAATTTATAATAGCAATAAATATTTCTAACAAGTTTCTTTTCAGAGCCTTTGTTTTTGCAGCTTTGTCGTGCGAACATATAAAATTCATAATGATCAAACGTACCCGCCCGAAATATCTTTCCTTATGTTTCCACACGTATTTACAAGAGCCACCCAGACAACAAAACGTCATACGCAAGTGCAAGGTAAATATAGATTGAACGTCGGGAAGCTTTACTTAGAATTATTTAGATGACGCGATATTTGTAGCGAAATATGTTAAGTTGTTGAGACTAAGACTGTTTTCACATTACTCGATACGATATCGAGGGTAAGTAAAAAAATTGAAACGTGTACATTGTACAGTCTCGAGCAAAAATATGTATAAATTAAGCATTTATTAACTTATTTTCTCTTTAATTCTAGATTGGTATTGTAAAACATGTTATAAATTTAAAACAGTTCCTTAACTATGTGCAAACATATTTTTTTTTAGTTTTATCAACAAATTCTCGCTGAATTTGTTTTACAATTTCGCTATGTGTATACAAATTTTTGCTCGTGACTGTACCTGTCTTTCATATTATAAGTTATTTTTTTATTTTTCGTTTTGTACTAAATTGTGTGCATTTATGGCTTATGCCACAGGAACACACAAGAAAAAACGTCACATAAACACACGCCAGTAAACGGTTTTTTCTTTCTTTCTTTCTTTCATGTTATTCGATCTAAAATATCGAATTCGTACAATTGATATATTTTTCTTGCCGCGGTATCGTATTAGTATTCGATGCCGATATGGTATCGGATAATGTGAAAACGTTCTGATTTAGATGACGTGGGATTTCAGCGAGATTTGTAGCAAAATATATTAAGTAAGTTACTGAGTCTAAGTATAACTTGTGTTAGGAATTTATTGAATTGGAAACGACGTTGAAGTGCTTATAGTAATGCAGGGAATTTATAATAATGTTAGCGGTTTAGAAAGATTTATATTTGAAGTGGGGTATTGTAGAGTTGTGATCCTCTTAAGGATGAAGTATCCTGGTTACGGTTGCAGCTGTGTACAGTTCACTGTCTACCAGCTTAAGATAATCATGATAAAAAGTTATCGGATTAATAATTATGTAAATGGGGGCTCGTATGCTTTTATAGGCCAGATTAAAACGACAGTAATTGCTACCTTTATAAAAAAATTTAGATAAAATATAATATGATGCAACATATCTACTACAAATTACATCACCTATTCACCAATTGCTTCTTGCAACAATATCTCTCAAACATAAATAGTATAGAAAAAGTCAGTTTACATTACGTCATACTAAACACAACATAAAACTATAAAATAAATATAGACGTGAGGACATAATCTAAGACCAGCCCACAGTAGCCGCTATTAACACATTAAAAATGACGAAACCATAAAAACGGTTATTAAAGAGAGGATATTTACTAAGAAATAACTGCTGGAATATCTCGTGTTTGTAGAATATGAGAAACATCTTAATCTGGTTTTATATCAGTCTGACTGTAGCAGTTAATCAAATTGTCAGTCTTGTTTAGTTATTTAGATAGTCTGTTTATTTTGAAAAATATTTTTTAATAACTTATATTTTTGAAAGCTTTGAACTGGAGAACACTTATCATCTTGGGCGATATTTTTAATGTTACACAAAATATTTGGATTAACTTGTTTAATATTTATTTTCAATCTCTCGTAAAGGCAACATTTAGCGTGCGTACCTAGCTATTATTTCTGCCTTAGCATTTCTTAAATAATATTCGGGGCCTTTTTTGAGAATCAGAAAAGTTTTAATGTCAGTCAGCAAGATAAAACCTCCTTTTCTTTTAAAACACAAAAACAATATCAGGCGAAACATCTTGACATATTTAATTAATACGCGTGAACTCAATAAACCAAAAACTAATAGTTCGTTTTCCATCTGGATTGACTCTAGATTAGATCTACAAATGCCACACACTAGCGACCATGTGTGTGAACTAAACCGGCTCTTGTTGACACGCAATTCGCAAGTAACTGATACGTCGATACTCAAGTGGTTCTAATTAGATAAACGCAGAGGTCAAACGAATTAAGTGTTGTCATAGCAACGTATAAATTGACATGTATTCGGGGTTTTGATAGTAGTATGGATGTATAGCCAAAGCTCAAACATTATGTTTGAGGTCTAGGGACTAGAACGTGGGAAAGGGAATCCAAGCTATGCAAAACTCAGAGATGATGGACTGGTTTTAATTGAAAGATTGTGTTAAATAGGAGTACAATTTTTGCCAGCTTGTATGACTAGTTTTTAGTTTAGTTATTTATATTGCGTCATAGACTGACAATGCCCGGCACATTTTATTGGATAATAATGTTAACGGTTACAGAAAGAAGTATTGCATCAGTTCACGATTTCATAACATTAGATACATTTTCCTGTAAATGTTGAAAATAGCAAAATAAAGTGTGTGTCAGTTTTTTTTCGACAGGAACACATTTTTTTCCCATTTATTTATTTGTGTGTACTTAAATCTAAATACTCATTCTTTGTGTGACATGACAGTATTTATGACCACTATTACCGCGATCTGTGTTAGCAGTGACGGCCATTTACCCCCGTAGTTAAACACAGCTTTATAGCGCTAATAGTAGCAATTTGCTAGTCCGCTGCTTACGACTACTGTAATGAGCTATTTCCTCAATTGAGTTACAGCAGTTGCAGCTTGTGTGGGATTTGCAGAACTTTGTTCATCGTAAACTGGGATTTATTTAACTTTACCTTCATATTATGACAGGATTAAAATTTTATAGAGAAACTTAGTTTTCTATTCTAGACCGGTTTCCAAATGGTTTTGGAACCTTCCTAGATAGAATTTTAAATAAGCTGGAAATAATGTTTTTTGCTTAGCCGGATTATACTTTAATAGTAATACGTTAGGTAAGAATTGTTTCACTGCTTTAAATAGCTGGTCTCTCCAAACTTCAATGATTGCTTTTCAAAAACAGATTTCTATAAAAGTGAAATATCTTAATAACTTTTCAGGTTAGAAATATTTTAGGTGAGTAATTGCCGTAAAATCCGTCTAAATTTAAGTAGCGACTATTAAAGTGTTGTCAAACATCAAACGGATTTAAAATAACATGACAAACAACAGTGGGATTATGAAAAATCACCATATTCCTGTTGTATTAATATTTTAACTCGTGTCCCTAAGATGCAGGTTTACAAATTATGATGTTAGTTTTCAACCATACTCATAAACTACGTATAACATTTGTTGCGGACGCCATAAATATAAGTGTCCAAATATTAACGGCCATTTGTAATTGTTTTATGACAGAAATAGATATAGGTGTCGGTTTAGTTATGTTGAAAATTTGTTTTAATGTTTTTTAATTGAAAATAAATTTAATAATTAATTAAACTATTTTGAGTTCGTGTTCGTTACATTATAACTTGAAAAATCTTAACATTTTTATTTGGAACTTTAATTCTAAATTAATCTTAAAATCCGGAGTTGTTTCATCGTATTATATACTTACTTATTAAATGGTCTGTAAGCAATTTTCAATATTTTTTTACTTATATAACGTACGTACTATTTACTACACAACATATTCACATAACCTAACATTTGGCACGAAATGTGCTAAGTGTGCTAACCAGCAGTTTTTATTTCATAGATAAAAGATCTCGCGAGTCGCGACCCACATACAACTCAATACTTTTATTGCCAACACAAACAATACAAAGCCCATTTTATTATTAACATCTGCTATAACTATGTTATTTACATATAACAACTGACTAATTACACAACACTAGCAAAACTAAAATATTTTGTTTTACACTTCATCGTAATTATGAGTAAGACAGAACAATTGTTAGTTTAGTAAATTATATTGATGCATAATAATCAATAGCATTTCTAATTCGAAGAAAGAGTACTGTATTGTATACAATAGCAATGTCTTTGTTGCCTCAGCAACGGTCAATGTTAAGGCCAGATTTACTTCCCTATTACCGATGTCGCAGAAAATTATTTATTTCCATTTAGTGTTGTGGCGCAACTTGGATAGGCCTTTGTTCAGCAGTAGAAAATTGCAGTGGAAAATTAAATTTCGCGAAATTTGCCACGTATGCTATTTAAAGTGTAAGTTAATGTTAACTTAGCCAAGTTTAAGATGTCTAAGTAGGCTAGTAGGTCACATATATCGTAAAACATTTTCAATTTCCCAACACAATCTACAATGGAAAATTTTCAATGTTGGCTGGCATACAGCTATTGTAACTGTAAAAACTGAAAAACTAGACAGAATGGCACTTGAATAAATATTTTCTTTACAATCGAGAACAATGGTAAAGCGCGAGTAAATTAAAATGAGAGTAGACAAAACACCAATTGGACACACAAGCTAACTGGATTTTACAGTTTCTGTACGATAAAAACTGTAAGGACCGTGCTACACCGAAAGTCTATTGCGAAATATATATATTTAAGCTAAGAAACAACGTTGTGTCAATCTATTGGAAATACTGATGGATAGTGAAATTTTTTATGGGAGTTTTATGGAAGTCCGATACAGGCAAGTGGTTTATCTGATGGTAAATGGTCACCGCTTCCCATGGTCATTTGCAACCCTAAATGTCATAAAAACATGTCTTTAAAAATTAGGTTTGAGACGATTTCACAAATAAGACTAGAAACAAATGCCTAGAACAAATAATATCCTATTCCATACCTATATAATTATCTATCGGCCTTAAAATCTCGCGTTTCATTACCAACAACAAACATTTGCTTAAACCTGATTGTTTGAAAACATACGTGGAAACTGTCACGTTCGACAATACACGTGTCGCAGTAATGTAATCGTACAATGAAAATACAATACCGTAGTTGAATGTTCAATATTGTACTAGTCGCTTTATCGTTCACGTTTTTATGAAGGGAAATAGGATTAGGTAACGACCCTTGACGACAGATTTTATGAACCCGCTCTTTATATGTTTAGTGTTTGTTTTTCTTTACATAAAGGCTTGTAATAAACTAGATAATCGTAAGGGTCAAATGCATCTAAATGTAATGAGTATTGCTGTAAACTGCTCCTTTTGCTTGCATATTTCAGATATAATAAACAATTGTTGCTAGGCGCGCCTAAACTCCGTTGAATATCCTTTCGTTTGTACTATTTCTAGTTGTACAAATTCATGCCTTTTAATCATTTTCCGATATTCGCAGTCTTTTTCAAAAACGCTTGGAGAAAATTCTATAGAATATAACACCTTAAATAATAAATAAGACCAAAACTAAAGAAAAATTGACTTACATCAAAGAAATGCGGCCTCAACCTGCCGATGGTGTACTTGGCGACATCCGTGGTGAGCTGCTGGCAGGCGCAGCCGAAGAGGAAGACGCCGACCACGTGGTAGGTCTCCCATACCCACGCGGGGATCTCCCGGCCGAGCACCTTGCGGGAGCGCCCGCCGACGTAGTCGCGGAGTCGTATCCATTCTGTTAGGCACATCTGTGGGAGAGAAGGAGATTTCGATTTTTGTGTCATGGAGAACAATTCATAAATGATTAGTAAACATTTGATGTTGAAAATCTAGATTTTGACAGATTACTTTACGAGTAGGTACCGTAGCGTTCAGGTGTTTATATGCAACTTATTTAATTCATGGCAATATCAGGTAATATCACGCGGCATTAAGCCGCTAATATAAACTGGGTTTAATGATTACTATTTAATTATTATACTGCCTAATCTGAGTAGCCGTATATATATATTTCCATTAATAATATTTTAGAATCAGTCAAATATATTGACAACTCTTTTATTATTCGAATACAATTATTGGCAATATTCCCTACTCGCCGTATGTAATAAATATATAAACGGTTGCAATAGGAACTGAAGTGTGACTACAACTTCTAAACACAGTGCAGCTATTACTGCTAACATAAAAACTCACAACATTGAAGCAAATCAAATACTAGCATTAACAATAAATGCTGACTATAAAAAGAGGTATACTAAATATTTTATTAGTTATGATAAAAAACGATTGTTTATGTCAGTCTTTGAGATAAAGTGTTAAATTGAAAAGATAAAACACCGTGCGTTTTTATATCGTCAGTGAAAAGACTTTCCACACAGGTAGGTAATGATTAACCACCCTAACTTTTTTTATGCCCTTGCAAAAAGGGGTCACCTATGCGACACGGTACGGTATCTAGAATTATAGTGACGCTAGTGTTAAGGTTCAAGACACTAAAAATACTTTAAATTCGTAACCTAAAATTTGTCTCTTTAATCGCATCGTTCCGGTAAATCCACCAAGAAGAGGTAGTATATATATCCATACAATACAGCCTTAAAATACTGTTGTAGGCAGCAGGGTCACAATAAACAAAATTGTCACCGTAATTCTCTTACCAACATTAACACGACAGATTTTATCAGTAAAAGCGTAAATTCACGAGCCTTTTGGTTAAAGCCTTTTACATCCATACAAGGCATTGGCAGCTTCCCAAAAACTTGAATAAAACGGGACATTTCTTCAAACAATCACGTAATAACGAATAACATTTGGTTGTTGCAACTGGCCTTGCATCTGATCTGGCGCAGGGTCGGGTCACACGCGAGCTGAATACCACTTTAAGTCAATTATATGACATAATACAATTAATGTAATGCCCTCATTCGCATGACAACCGAAAAGGTGGAATTGTAGTTCATTGTTGAGTAGATAACAGTTTCTTAAATGTCTTTGGTAGACAAATCAGAATAAATTTAAATTTTTGTAGGTTTTGGCTAAGGACGTTATAAACTTTTTGAAAAGGTCTTTGCTACCAATTTTTCAAGATTTATGATGCATCATAGGGTGCAGTTAAAATCTTATAACTCAATTAGAAAATTCTTGGTAACACAGTCTAGCAACCTTAATTCAGTTTAAATGTCAAAAACTAGCCATCCATCCAGATTTCAAATGAAAAAACAAAAAACATTTCCTGGCTACTGCCAAACACGTAGGTGCAAACCCACTCCTGAGCCTCATAACTTTAACATGCTCCACATTGACCATACAGTCTCATATGCGCCATTTTATTAGGGTCACCGCCCACATAGTTTCCCGTTACTGCGATCCGTGTCAATTTTGCATGTTATTATGTTATCGGTAAAGCCGCAGGAACTTGATAACATACAATGATGGATTCTCCATTATACTTATATCTCCATCTGCCTATTCTTGACCACAATTTGATCTAGTTGTCAAAGTGATTACTGATTTCCGCTATTTATTTTTAGACTTGCTTGTCTGACCTTCCTTTGTATCTATCTTTAGTAGCAGTGTCTTTATTATTAGCTATAAATAGATTGCTGAGGGTAAGCAGACTTAAGATTTTTACGATGCAGGATCATTGTAATTTTTGGTATCTAAGCAAATGCAACTAAGTAGTATTCGTCATAGTAATTATCATGTGGAACAGAGGTAGTAAAAAAATTTAAGCTAAGCCAGCCAATCTAAGCTTAGAATCTTGACTATGAAATTTAAGAACCAGTGGTTAAATCTTTAATTAAAATACATAATATAATAAGTGTATTACATGCGTATACTGATAAGGTTGAGAATGTTAGTTTTATCAGTTATCAGGTAAATAAAGTTTCCGTTTGTGCCAATAAACTACACGAGTTGCAAATATTATGTATGTAGATAAGTACCTACAATATGACAGTGTACTTCACGAAATAGGTCAACATTGTTTGCACCTCAAACGTAGTTACAATAGACTGTAAGATATATCTACCTGGGTAGCGATAAAGCCGAATAGTTTGAACAAGTGCAATACATGAAGATCGGTAGTGACCAAAAAGATGTAAGTGGCTTCATTGCAGATGTCTTTTGTCAAGCCAAGGTAGGTAAATAGCCATAGTTGATATAATACCTATTACAATTTCAGTAGTTCCTGATTTAGCTTCAACGGGACATTACCGATTTAGATGCGGTTAAAATGAAGATATTTTTAGCAATGAAAATGTAAAGTCACTTTTAATGAATTCTTTTTTTTCACATTTCATGTATGTTACTACACAAATGCTCATCAGATGTAGGTAAGCATACCTATAATTTCTCATCAATGAACGAATGTAAACCATAAAATAATAATTTCTACATACTATTAAGTAGGTAAGTATAATTTTCTGTGAAAAAACCTGTATGCAAGTAACAGAAAGCTGTGATGGTACGGGGTCATAATGGCAAACTGTTATTACTTTTGCACTATAATAATGACTTATGCACTATTTCACAGCCATTAAATCCAGGCATTGTTTGCATATGCATACGCATTGTTTAAGTCAAACGTTGAGGCTAATTAACGGAGAAAAAATTAGTACAAGAGACTTTTAATTGGAAATTAGTTTACATGGCTTGGAGGAATGTTTGTAAATGGTAATCGTGGTAGCAGGAGGTAAGGTTTGTTCCAGATTGATTAATATGAAATTAATAAAACATTCGGATGGAAGATTTTAGTTCCAGTAAAATTTAATATATTTGTAATCTTGGATTCTTAAATGAACACATAAAATGTCTGAATGTAAATATATGACAAAATATAACCCTTAGATTACATCTGTGTTTTTCAAGCTCTAGATTTTGTACAGAGTCGTTAGATCCGTATCCGTGAAAAAACACAAATTACCGCCGGTTTTCAGTTTTATTTACTGCATACATAACAATACAAACCGCAACAGACGAGGCAAACATTACATAAGAGGCTCGTGCGCTCAAGGGCGAGGAACTTAACGTAAACACTGACAGTGAGTCAGCCGATGAACTTGAATTACTTGTGAGAAAGCAGGCAATAGAGGTTGGTGGAAAGAAGTGATGCTATTGAAATTATGAACGAAATGGTAATGAAGAATTTAAATCTGGGTGGAATAGGTCTTTCGTATGAAATTTTGATTAAAGGAAACGCATATGATTTCATTCCAGCAGAAGAAGATATTACGCATTACAGGGTGAAATTATATAACAAAGATTTTTTAAATTCGATATTGATACCAAAAGAAAAAAAATTGCGTCTTTATTACGAAACTAACAACTAATGATCATCAGAGAGAGGATTATGTAGATATAGGTATGTTGTTCCAATAGGTACCTACCTACTTTAAACAGTGTGTCGGTTTTGTGAGCACTCAAAAGGCAAAACAGAAAAGGAACAAAAAGACGTTCCCGTTTTCAAAAGAGAAAGATAAGGTAAGTGTAAATGGGCACTAATGGGGTGGTAATGGGCGCAGATAACGCGTGCAAACAAGATTCCGTAGTTTTTAGCATAGAAGCGTGCACTTGGTGCAAGTGAAGTTTGTGAGATTCATGCCTTAAACAGTGTGCATGAGAAGAAATTGTGAATGTTGTGAAGTGAATTTTGGCACTTTCAATTTCTTTTTATCTTTCAAATTACATAAGCCTTGGCATAAATATCTGGGTTGGATTTGAATTGGAAGACGCGAGTCCAAATGTTATGGCAACTTGGGAAAGGCCTATTTTTTGCAGTAGTTCATCATAGGTTGAATATATTGATTGGCCTTTGAGAAATTTTAGGCGATGTCCCAGCTACGTAAAATACCTGACCATCTGACCTGAATAGTAAACAGTACACAATTACAATAACTAGCGAAAGATGAATGTCTGGATGATGTCGGGACACCTATTCTGGCAGCAATATAATTTTGTTAGGAATAGGAAACGAAATGTGTACAGAAGAAGTGACATGTATACATCCGCAGGATGACAAGCTGCTATAAAACACGAAAATGGAAATAGTCGTTCAAGGAATTACATTCACTGAGAAATAACTGCATATACGTAAACAACTTAATTATAAACCCAACGTTGAGCATAGGTCTTCAAATTAGCGAGCTAACCAAATGGCAAACTACATTTTTATTGTCATACAAACATCATTTACCGTAAAATTTGATACAGAACAGAGGGTTCATCAAAAGGAAAATACTCCAAATAAGCAACTTAAGTCTTAAACGCTGTTGCTGATGTGCTAACTAAAACAAACGAGGATCCAAATGAAAGAACATAATATGGTAAACCTCACTGTAAAACAAAAGACAATCTTAACATCCCTACAGAAATGTCACACGAGTATAATTAGTGTAAATTACTTCAGATCTGATTAATTATCTTGATTCACAGACATTACGATTCTCAGTAACGATGCCCATCTACATCGCTCTGATAACCAGCGAATCATAGATCAATCAGATGCCATGTTTTTCTGGCTTTTCACTTTGGGAAAGTAAAGTATTTATGTTTTTATCTATGATAGTCATTTGTTAGGTGATCATCGCCGTGAAAAGCTACTGGTGTTAGTAGAGATGCTTTAGTTTTGATTTAGTGTACTTTTGATAGAAACTTGCTTTTAACATCGTTTTTATTTTTAACATACAAAATTTTCATGTACGGTATGTATGTTATTTAGTATTATTTTTTTAGTTACACAAAAAAGTAACAAAAACTGGCCTCATAAAACCGTTTAGACGATTCGTCATTAAATACCTCTTTTCCAAGCTAATCTCATCCTCTATGTAAAATTAATAAACAAGAGTTATTGAAAAGACAATTAAACAATATTTCAGTATATTTACCAAACAATAAAATTCTAAATGAAAAGCACAGAACACCATTACTCCAAGCTTTCTACCAGAATCATTATTGTTCAGCTCATAAACTGAAGAATGTATTATGGGCTCGCTAACAACGCTAATTTTACCAAGCTATTTTCTAGCCAATTAGCCTAGTTGTAAGTACATATACCTATGTTATTATCACATCCGTTACATAAATGCATTGTCTTTTGTAACAAGTTTAATAGGAACTAGAAATATATTCCTTTGAATTTAAGGTAAGGAATTTTACAAGACTGGCAATGGACTTGAATAATGATAAACCTTATACTAAAGAGTAATATAGTAAAGTATAACTGTATATTAAAATAAATTATAAACAATGTATTCGATAATAGATACTGTTTATTTATAAATGCCGCGCTAATATAGCGTGCGGGCTCAATTAATTACGTGTATGCAAAATAGGAGGGAGAGAATCGCACGAATTGGCATGTAATATGCATTGGTGCGTCGACCCGACGGACTGTTTTTTAGTTGCATACCGGGAGAGCAATGGACCAAGCTCTACAAACGTAAGAGGAGAGATACGCTTTCTTCGCGATAGGAATACTGCAATCATCTTGATTTAAATGTATCGGTCTGACTTTTATGTACTTGATGATAAATAAATAGGAACGTCGGAAAAGATAGATGTTTGGAATTTTATACAATGTCAGGTTTATTGAAATTGAGTTTTGTGCTTTATTATGATGACTGAATAAGTTTACGATGCAATATTCAGTTTTCATTACAGGTCTGACTTAACGTCGTACAGATGAAGGAAATTAATTTCCAGCAAATAAAGCACTGTTGTTTACGAGTAAATGAATACTGTTTTCAATACTTATTTTACCGCATTTTGAAACTTAGGTTAGAAACAATACGATATAAGAAAATAACTTCAATGTGCAGTGGTTGCTATTCGTAGTAGAAAATTAGTAGACAGGCCGAACAGTACCATCTTAGAAACACTTTCAGAAATACAATTACAACACATTATCTTTAAATCTGAGATTCTCGAAAACATTTCCTAATGTTAAAACTTATCTTTTAAATGATAATTTCCAGCCAAGTATTTGCTTTTAAGCAACATTGTTATCTTTATAATAACTTATGGCGTCGAGAATTCCTGTTCGAAAACCAAAACGGATTATCGGCAGAATAACTGTCATAGTAGCTAAGGATTAAAGTGTTATTTCTGAACAAACGACAAATGGTAACGTTCAAGATATTTATTGAAAAACTAACAAAGATTTCTAATGAAACAAAAACAGCCAAACGAAAGGATAAGGAGAATCAAACATGGGATTAAACAAAAATAGAATTTTACAGCTTCGGATTACCGTAATTTCCATAAAAGTGGACTCTATATATTGACATTTACATACTAAGGGACCGTGCCTAACGTTCTGTGAATATCAAACAAGAGATGGTACTATAGCAGAGTGTAATGTCAAGGACTCGCCTTGGCATCTGATAATGCATGTTGTCCATAATATAGGCCGAAGGGATCACTATGCCAAGAAGTGAAAAGACGGCACCCACTTGGCATAGTAATCTATAGCAGAATTGATTTGCTTTCAAAACACATAGACCGAATTGACTGGTGAGATGTGAGATGTGGAATAGCTTAGTATACATCAGTTTTGTTGGACATGTGATACCAAGGAATATGTTAATGAAATGAAATTTCCATCGAAAAATAACACAGCAGCATCATTTTATATAATTCCAGTTGGTGACAGTGACAGTAGAGAGAGAGACAATTGAAAAGAAGTTGAACAGCAACGGCTGATAATAAGAGCTTAGTGCACAATTTTGTTGTTATTTTAATAAACAGAATAAATATCTAAGAGATGATAGGCAAGTAAGCAACAATAATACGGATGCTATTCATTTACCAATAAGCAATGAGACGTGTCAATGACTCTGCGGACAATGCGCCGCGGTTCTGCGCGAACTATTATTACGGCAAGTTGCGAAACCACAACTGAAGCAATTTTGAAACAGTCCAGACATATATCACCTACGCAGACGCCGGTTACATCTAAGATGAGACTACCGAAGGGAAGAAAATGGAATTCAGTGCAGAAGCTGGTTCAAAAACTTAAGTAGGTAAAATTCTACCAAAGAATTTAAATATTAGCCAACTTAAGATCATTGGAATTTATAGGTACCTCGAAATAATCTTTTGAATACAGATAATTTAATGGGATATAAAACAAATCAGTGGAATGCGATAACATGTACAACATGAATATTGATGATCACGATTGCTTAGGCTTTTGAAATCCCAACCAAAGCTAAAGATACAGTGAGATAAGATAGGCTTTAACAGCTAAAAATACTAATAAGGATATAAAAGTACATAGGAGAGTGAGGGAACTTGTGAATATCTGTGATTTAATTACGGCATTGTCTCTTGTTTTGAAATTTCTTTTAAGATTTTGACGTAAAAGAATGTGTTTGGTTGGTTTGTGTATTAGCAACCGTAAACCTAATAGAATTAATACTCAAAGATAAGGCACTAGATGATCCAGGAATTAACATATTTCTTGGTAGAAAACTAATAACTTAACAGAATAGTTAAGTCATCAAACAAAACATAGGGAAAACCAAACAGACAAGTTATTTACTACGCGGTTTCAGTAGCCTTCTGCGTTATGTTGTCTTTCAAAGACGTCTAAAAATTTCATTAAAATACTGCATTACATTACAACGTCAACATTAAACTGCTTACGAGGATGCTAGTGTAAAGAAAAATAACATAAGTATTGGTTTTCATGTAACTGAGTAAATAGATAATTTGAATATAGTGATGATGATGATGATGATAAGTGAAGAAAAATACAATACTGACACACAAAAGAATAAGAAACGACCTTGCGACCCAATTCTACAGAAATACTAAGCAGTAGACGAGACAAAGGATTAAATGAATATAAAAAGATACTATAATTATATATAGATGTATAAAAATCGGACGTAGAACGCCACGCTTGCTAAATTTAGAGCTCAATGTCGTCGCGACACAGTTTAACGAGCATCAATTTCCTAGTTTCACGCATCGTTATCGTGGAATCGATAAGATTTTCCCATAACTGTAAAATTCAATCTATGCAGATTTCCATGTTGACATTGTACGAACAATAGATTTTAACCCAGAGAATAACAGTTTTCTTAAGACTCAGAAAAACAATGAACACTTGTTTTTATTAACACGTACGTCTTTGTGTAGTTTCCTGCTTTTATTTGATACATATAGCAAGACACAATTGAAAAATTTAAC
This sequence comes from Autographa pulchrina, assembly GCA_905475315.1. Taxonomy (NCBI): domain Eukaryota; kingdom Metazoa; phylum Arthropoda; class Insecta; order Lepidoptera; family Noctuidae; genus Autographa; species Autographa pulchrina. The sequence goes on from FR997780.1 coordinate 9,736,747, forward strand.
TTATCAAGAAATATTTTTAATGTTATGTTACTCCATAAAGTCAAAATCAATCTTGCGAATAGAGCCTGATATAAAGAAGTCACAACCAGTTTGGATCTATTAACAGATGTCATTTTTGGCACTGATGCATTACAGCTGCCAGGAACGAAGAATGCCCTATATTCTGTGTTGTGTAATGAATGACGAAAGTTCAAATAGGCTACTAACGTTAAGATTGCCGGTCCATTCAGCATGTATCGTGAATATCGACCAGCTGTCCATAGTTCTAATTCCACTCACTGAAACAGTGAAATGTCAAACGGTAACATCCCAAAACCGAGTCAAGGTTGGTTGGCAACGGAAGGAGCAATACCTACACTACCATAGCCTTTGTTACAGAAAATTATACTGAAACTAAGATAAATACAACTGAAACCACGTCACACTTAATGAACAATCTTATCATAAGGATAGAAGCAGTGTGATACATTAAAATACCTTTTCTGAGAAACTATGACTTATTCAGAGTGTATACTGTATATTTCATACTTATATTAAGTTGCTACTCCAGCAAATCACAAATTTCCATACGTTTCTTTAAGATGATCCGGTATTTCAAATGATATCACAATGTAAACAATAATGAAGTAGGTAGTAATAACAATAAATTATAGTCCATTACTTTACTATCCCAACAACTATTTGTCTAAAGCACTTGGCGACCAACTGTGTTTTTTTTTATATAATCATTAATAATATCGCAGTGTGTGGTCTGCACATTAAACGAATTTATGTCAACACTTCAAGAATATTCTGAGAAAAATAAAATTAACTTGTTTAAACAAAAAACGATAAGATATTTAACATAATTATCAAATGACACGCTGAAAGTAGCGCAAATATTTCAGTTGATAATTTCATAGATGAGACACATTTAGATAACAAGCAAGGACAAAATAATAGACAATATGAAACCAAATATTGATATTAAAACTATTGAAAACAGATGGTAGTACACTACAAATATCATAATTATCATAGGTATAATTATTATTTCTATGATAATTCTAAAGTATCACCTGTTCTGATAGTTAAAAGCAAGGAAATACGGAATAATATTTCAACAAATGTGGAAAATGAACAAAATAATATTCTCTGGATTAATATATTAATTAGGTATCGTAAAGGTTATGTAATGTGTTATGTTCAAGTATACAAAGAAGGCAACAATATTTTTCTCTGTACTGAAAATCCAACAAACACAATAAATACCTGTGATCAAACAGTAGGAAATAACCTCAATGTTAATGGAAATTTATCTAATGATTTCGTTTCTGATAAGGCAGCTAAAAATAGACAACAAATAGAAATTCATTACCAAATACGAGGAAATAGCCTCGACAAGGATCGATTTGGAAAATTCAACACCCGCATTACGTACTGTTTTGCCAAAATAATGAAGCCTATTTCTAAATATAGCCCTACTACGTGTATTTTAGAATTTCACTTATTGTTAGTTACCTAATCATCAAAACGTGGATTGGAATATTTGGAATCAAAAAGTCGTGTCATTTTCCGTTTTAAAGTGGTTATCTAGTATAGGTAGTTATTTTCTTTACACATCTCTTCCACGTTTCACAGACAGATGAGAGACATTAGTTATGGGTGGCACCTTAAAGTATTCAATATTAATCTTGTGATCATCATCATCAGTGACTAAGATCATGCGGTCTAACGAATTGGTCAGAAAAATACCAACACTTATAACACATAAGCTTTAAATAGTAACATTATTCATGATACTACTTAAAGCTAACTTTCTTGTCATAAAGTTATAGTACTTCATATTAAAGTTGACATATAAATATCAAGAATAATAACATGGTTCGTTGGTACATACAACAGCTGTTTGAAATCTTACATAGAATTAGAAATATCAACCGAAATAGATCCAATTTTTAGTTTTATTAAAATGTGTGATAATCTTGAACTTCATGTGACATTGGACTGAAGTAACGATCTTTGAAAATAAACCATTGACGCAGAAGTAGTAGGAGAAACTGTATTATTAGATAAATGTAAACATAATAAAGGTGCTAACCTTGTTTTTACTACTTCACAATAGATAAAATGAACGAAAGACAATAAGTATCTGGTAAAACAAAAAACAAAGGATACTTGTTTCATGAAATGTAGATACTGACTAAATGAATGGAACAGTAAAATTATGAATCAATTTCTCGATTCACTAAGTCAGACTCTCCTGAAAATATGAGATTCTGAGTAATAAAATAAATAAACGACAACTCGTATTTAGAACCCACATACGGGCCCAATAGGCTAACCCTGCAAAACCCTGCAAAAACCTTAAAACTAATCATAGTTAACGAGTTACCTACATAGTATGATATTGTGTAAGAGTGTATTCATATTGCGATACTCTTTGAAATTAATAAAAATATCTAGCTGCAGCAGTAAATGATACAGATGACGCGAATCAAGTGCATTTTTCAAATAGCTTTTTCCACTAGATGTCATTCAAACGCGTTACTAAGAACAAGAAAATGATGTTGGACTAATAACAAATGCGTCTTGCTTCTTGGGTGGCATAAAACTAAGATAACTTCGTTTTTTATAATCACAATTAAAACATTCGGGTGTTAACTCAATGACAAAGCACTCATTAGTCTAGATAACATTTGGCATACGATTTCAGGAATTATAAAAATATAATTAAATTTTATTACTGTGTTGACGAAACCACGTATCTTAATTACTGAATAACGACGGAATTTTTTGAATATGTTTGCTGACAGATTTTGATATTTAAAAGAACATGCAGTGAGAAAACTGCAGTAAAATCTGTATGTCACAAAGGTTGTACTGACTTGACCGGGACTCTTACTTATTATGAATACTTGGTTTTACCAGTAAATTTATATGCATTCAAAGGAATAGGAATCTAAAATTCACGTTTTATTGTGAAGTTATTTTGTGATTCCACATAATTTGCAGCAGAAATATTTCCATAAGAACCTTTTAGATAGGTATTTTGAAGATCATTCACCCTTTAACCTTATAGATAACATTAAGCAAGCCAAACCTATTTCATCCAAGTATCCAAGAAAGCGACATGCCGCACCAAAATAAAACAAAAGAAGCGCTATAAGCTAAAAATAACCCCAGACATCATATAACATACACATAAAGAATATACTCTTTTTATCAACACCATGATACACGAAGTACATAAAGCAATCCAAACGTATTTCATCTAAGTATCTTTGCCGAAGAGAGCGAAGTGACCAAAGAAAAACAAAAATAGAGCCAGACACCTTATAACATACGCATAAAGTATAAACATTTTCTATCACCACCATGATACATGAAGTAAGAAGCTTATAAAGCTGTATCGATGTATCGCCTGGCGACGTGCCAAGCATGGCTGTCGTAGCGGTCAAGGCTAAATGGCTATATAAAAGGGGTAAATAAATATAAAGACAATCTGATATTCTTGAGTGATAATGTTTCTTTTCATGATTTAGAAATCAGAATTGTTGGTTCGGATTTTAGGGGGTCTAGGACTTTTATGATTTTTCAAAATAGTTATTGTATGTAACGGTGGCTTAACAGCCTATAGGAATTCATATTACGTTTAAACATAGGGTTAGATTATTCCTATAAACAGCAACACCCAAGATTATTTTTAAACCTAAGATGCATAATGTGTGATTTGACAAAGTTATTAATGAAATGAGAAAGCAAGTAACTACATGTGCAGCAAAAACAGTTACTCAGAGGTACTTTAATTAAACGTTACAATATTAATACATAAATTCATGCATACCTTGCACATTCTACCTAGTTAAGTTAAATCTACCCAGCTATTATATAGAAGACACTAAAAGTTAATAACATTACGTTACATGGTCGAAGCCTGCCCTGAAGAAGTCATTAATATTTATACTCGTATTGACACGCAAAACCTTTTAGTACCAACATAGCATATTGTTAGGTTATTTCAAAACAGGCGTATATTTGTAAGGGGCGTTAAAATAGATTAGAGACATGAAATGTTTATATGAATTTTAATTTATATTCATTAAACATGCGAAGCGATTGAGAAGGTTTCATGTTAAGTAGAACGTGATAGAAGAGATGCATTTAATGGACTACGGACAAGTACTTATTTTGTGTTACAAATATAAAATGAATTTATTAAAGAAAAAAAATACATTAGTTTTGTATGTAGGTACCTATTTTATAGTAAATTGCATTAAATATGTTCACCTTCTTTTGAGGACTTATTGTTCACATAGATCAAATAACTACCAAGATCTAGAACAAAGATCAAGACCTTTGTAAAAAAGAAACAAAACATAACCAAATCGAATAAACTACAAGAAAGAAAAGGATCAAAACTGAAAAATCCGAATAAACGTACAAAACCAAGTAGTACCTTTACACCTCAGAAACTGCTTGATCAAAACTGAAAATTCATCATTCACACGTTGGACACGAACCTTTACTTGCACATAAAACTTCGTACGATCAATAAATGCTAATGAAAGTATACTCTGCAGAATACTTATAACCGAGCCCACGTTCATGAGGTCAATGTCATGGCAAACAAATATTATTATAGTCCCAACGGATCACTGGACGACCTTCACGGTACAGTTGTAAAATGTCATCAGTCATCGCGTATTTATAATTAGGTCTAAAATCGTTTTTCTTAATTGAAATTGTAGGTGGGTATATAAAACGTTAATAAAATAATGACTGTTACTTCAGTTTTGAATGGAAAAAAGTCCATGTTTAGGACTTGTTTTCAATCTAAGTAATACTGTAGTGAAATGTAATAGCTAAAAACAACTTTAATTTATTTATTTATTTGTTTAAATAAATAATTCCCATGTATTGTGTTTGAAGTCTACATTTCATGGAATACAACCAATACATTTTACGTTTTAAAACTATTTTAGAAAAACCGTAAGTCCTTTTGATGGATACCATATGATTGTCACCCAATAAGTGCGTAGCAGAGTTCTATTAAGAACACGCTTCGTTAAACCACAAATTTTCATTTAACATCGCATTGAAAATTACTGCAAAGTCCGGTAAGACGCGAAACCGATTTGAAAATCGCTAGAGAGAGGTATACGAAAGTTCAGAATAGTTATGTATAAATAATTAGTTTTCTTTCTGATTACACATACCTACAATGTTTACAAAACTTATAGTCTATCAAAGAAAATTTATTCAGCTAATTATAAAACAATTATTATTTTACAATGGTCGTAAATTACGATGCTCGTAAATAATATAATACAATGTTTTATTACTCTTTATCTTAGTGTAGTTAACATTCGTTAATTGAATGTAGGGAAATAAATATTTAATGTGACATCTATAGAAAACAAAGGGTTGCCAATAACCAGAGACGGACGTCATAGTATAGACAACAAAATATTAACGTCTATTACTCTACACGAAAACCTATTAGCGAACTTAGATGGAAAGTCGTAGATAATAACAATTAATATTTTAACTGAAACTGATATTCTGTGTTCACATAAATTAATAAGCGACGAAGAAAGCACATAAGCACATGGAATATAGTATTCAACGGTGTATTAAAACAATTGAAACGATATTTATTAGTATAAATACCGACATTGAGGTTAGCATTCAGTTCCCAAAACTGCGAAATTATAAACAAACCCTAGGAATGTTGCAAGAGTAAGCAGCAATAATAAATCTGAATGCATGCATATACTCCATATAATTATAATAATTGAATACCACAGGGAAATATAATGTATTAATAAAGGAATAACCGAAAAGCTGCAAATGATTATAAGAAAAAGAAACTGAAATGAAACCCCAAATAGAAACACAACATAAGTAAATTCTAGAAGGGACATTTCAATAAAAAAAAAACAAGGAAGATAGTCAGAGGAAACTACGTAATTGTAAACTAATTACAGCGCAAACATTATAAAGATACTGCAGTCGTTTAACAATTAAACCAGGCAGGCAAGGTGACATTTTAATTTCTAAACGGCAAATGAATGAAAGCGTGTAATTACTTGAAAACCTACAATTTCTTGTAACATTTTCATTTGAAAAAAACGAAAACCATAGCGTGGGTACAGAAGGAAACATACAAATTTTAGGAAGTTTGGTTAAATATCCATTTTTCCGCCATACCTTCCATAAATAATAGAGTATAGAAAAGAAGTCACTACAAGCCATACCTTATTGAACGAAAATCGAAATCATTTGGTTTATTTTTATGTAAAGTAAGGTGCTAAAATAGAAATGGGATAAAATATCTCAATTTTAGTCCATACTGATGGTAAGGGTAATGTATGTATAAACATTATTGGATATGTAGCTATAGCAGAACCATTCATGAACGTAAACACTCGGTATTTAACGATTAAAACAATAATAATCTCGTTAAAAATCGTTCATTACTGTTTAGTGATACGGTAACTAAACAGATATTATAATTACTTTTTTTATCTACATTCCCTTTAATAATGAGCTTTTAAAAGGCAATAATGCTAAGTCCCGCACTTCATTAACAAAACTGGTTATAATCCTATAGCTCCACCTAGTAAGAAAAATACTGAAGAAAAAGCTCACACGTTGCTAATTGCAGTTTAAACACGCTTTAAACGTAAAAAACCTTAACGTATAAAAGAGAATATATTAAATTATTTCTATCTTAGTACTCAGTTAAGTAGAAATTATGAAGCGTTTATTACAAATACAAAAAACCGGTATAAAATATTAAACGTTAATGCAAAAAGCTACGCAATGCAAGCATTAATTACCTAAGATTGATTTTATTTAAAATAAAACATTAATAAGGCGTGCATTACAAGCTTCCGTTTCCAAGAAACGAGCCTCTTCAGGGATGATAAATACCAGAGCATTCTACTCATAGTAATAGATTACTGATTTAGAATTGCAAAATGCCTACAAATTACCATCCGTAAACCAGGTCCCGCACATAAATAAACATATGAATCACACTGTTAGGATTTCTAAACGCTCTTTACACGCGAGCTAGTATTTAGACTAGTTGATGCTATTACAAAACACAAATCACTTGCACAAACATTAAGCCCATTTACTATCGCTGTTGGAATCTAAATCAGCATAGTACAGACAGTTGACATAGCCGGAACGGCATTCAATGCTGGGCTTGTAGATTATCATCAAGATAAACGACATGCTGGCAACTTGTGAACCATGTAATGCTCTTTAATCAACTAGTCGTCAAGGGTTATGCTTGGCATTTTTGCTCACGCCTTGTTATAACAGCATCGAAGTATGCTAAAGCAAATAGTCGAGTCAACATTTCATACCTGTGAAGTATTTCTAACTAGAAATGCGACTTAAATTATGTACTGCAAAATTAATATATTAAATGTACTGACATATAGATGTAGCAACTTACTGGTCCCGTAAAAAACCAGACTGCAATTCAGTTCAGAATTTAATAAGTCCATCAGTTCTAGTCGGATAAATTATAAGTGCCCAAAAAGCTATCATTGATACCCATTAACGATATGTCGACACAAGAAAGGTAATTTTCAACCACATTATTAAACCTAAATTATAAACAGTTAGTCACGATAAACATATTATCGTAAAAGTAAATGTTGATAATTAAGTGCATAATTTGGGAACAGAACTTAAAGAGAGGAAATTTAATATTGCTCATAATGATAGCAAGTTCGAACGAATAGCTGTAACGATAGACGATGAACTATATTATTGGGAACAGGCTATTAAAATCATAGGTCAGAGGAAACAATCGAGAGATAATTAATAGGATGCAAAGGTGATTGGGAGACGGTGAAAGTATAGGGCCGAGTCGTGAAGAAACACTTACGACGACCAGATCGTGCTGCTAATTATAATACTGAGTACATTAGAAGTGCAGTACGGAAGGGCACTGCTAGTTACGATTCGATTGATGTGGTTACATTTAAAATTGATTTAATTGGTACCATTTTTATATCAACCAGATCACGTTTGACCCAGATCATCGACGAAAACCATTCATAACTGGTAGCAATTCGAAATCGATCCGTAATTTGAGTTGCTTAAACTGTGATGCCGATTTACTGTCAGATGTAATCAACCTACGCGGTTTGCCACAAGTCCATTTAGTATCACAATGTTCGTTCACCACATATTTTTTATGAAGTCCATTTACCTCTACAAAAACATGGATCAAATTGCTAAACACCTTTAGATTTTTTTCTATTAACATCAGACTTTTGACGATTCACACGGCTGGGCCATCAATCGAAATGTTCATTCAATGATACATGGATAGATTTATCCATGAAAGTTGATTAAATAATAAACGTATAGTCTGTCTTTACGATGCATATGAAAGTTGAAGTAATTGAATTTATAGTCAACAATCAAGTACATTATCTAGATAATAGAAAATAATCTCGTAAGTACATAAATGATATTTTATTTCAAACCATAAAGAGGTTTTAAGTTTCTAATATTGATTAATTGCCTATTTTTTTTTGACGTGGATAGTCGAAGATAAGCTTTAGTAATAAGTATGGGACGTCAAATATTTTTAATATAGCAACTAAACTCCAAAATTTTATACTACCGCTTAAAATAATTATTTTCTCAATCAACTGAAGCGAAGCCAAGAGCAAAGCCCTGTCCATAATAAACGAATGAAAAAACCTAATCGAACACCGGATGGTCTGGCAAATAAATAACACGAGTACATTAACGAACATGTATGCCTGAAGATTGATCTCAATAGCGACCGCTACAAAAAATCCAAGATTGCAATAAAGCAATTTACTATTTAACGATTGTTGATTTTCAATGTCACAAAATAGGCAAGTTCGGAACTAGATAATGATCGTATCATGACGTGATCTAGTTCACTATAATGATACGTTCCAGTAATTACGGAGATCAATGTTTTTGTACGCATAGTTCGAGTCGGTTAACGACGTGTGGTAAATATTATGTTACTTGTATGACTCGATACGGACTTTCAAAAGGGCAACCGATACTTGCTTTATGGATGACTTGATGTGCTTCTGATATTAATACAGCATCTGACGAAATTAATGTATTCGAAACAAAAACTTAAAGTTTACTTGAATTGTGCACAAAATTTCATCAAAAGATCATTATGCCAATTAAGTATAATATGGCAACCTTAGCTTATATACGAGAGGCCACCGACGAAGTAACATTCAGGGTTAATTTATATCTCAGAGTAAACAAAAAAATATGATTCAGTCTTCAAAAACACACAAGAAGAGGAAAACCTGCAATCTTGTCGCTTATAAGGACAAATCGTATCTACAATTAACAAGACAAGGCCGATTTACAATGTCCGATCGTTATTTATAGCTATTTAAGTGGGCTGGATCGATAACAACGTGGGAATCGAACCCACTTGTCCCGTTAAACGCATTGGCTTCAACTGGAACTGTCGAGAAAAGATCACTTGGGATCCATTCAGATTGTGATGAAGATAACGATAGGATTTTATTTAATAATTTGGATGGAATTAATTATTAAATTTGTCAATCGAACCCTAGTTTTAGAATTTTGAGACCGTTAGATAGAAATGGGTATGTTTTTTTATTTAGAAAATATTCTGTTAAGTATTTTTAAGGCCTGCTAGCTATTTTATATCGTGTCGTTCAAAACAGGGGCAATATGTATAAATCGAAGTATAATGGATTTTATGACAGAATTAATAAATACTATCAATGCTTATGCAAATTACATTATATCAAAGGTTCTGACCTGATTTAAAGCCAATTTGAAGTAGCCAACCAAAGCTACACTAATTACAACCTTGTTACTAATCAGGCTCAGTAGATTGTACTCGTAACATTGGCAATCTAGCTGAGCTGAATTATTTAACACTGAACACTGAATAAATTAATACAAATAGCGGTCATGAAAACCAATATAAATTCATTATGCCTGATATAAATCCCTTAAAAGGTATGGAAAGATACGTCAAGTATGAGTGTCAAGCCGAGTTGATGGCAAGCATTCTGTATGATCTACTTTACATAATTAATGATCAATGTCAGGTTTACCTATAAATACATTGCTTCCATACGTGTGTTGTTTGTTTAATTCTGTATTATTTCTATGGCTTCTTATTGTGTTGTTGCACGCAAGTCTGGTCCTGCGCCTGATCTCTGTCCGGTCAGATCAGATTCCGAAACGGTACTAATATTTATGAGATCTGGAGATATTTGTTTCGTGCCTGGGAGATTGGCTGACTTCAAAGTAAGGAAAGTTTGATACAAGCATACTTTAATATTTAAACACTCAAGTTATAAAACAATTCGAAATTCATTTGAAACAGTCGCTCAACGTGTTAGTGGAAATACCAAATTAATAAACTAGAGATATTTTAAGAAGAACAAATTATTGGAGAAAGTTGTAATGTTATAGCCTAAGTTAATTTATAAGACAAAGATAAATTGAACTTAAGGCAACAGTTGACAAGAAAATTAGTATCGAATATCAAATCCTAGACGGTACCTGCTATAGTTGTTATAGCAAAGGCATTTATGTAAATAATTTACTTTAAGTACTAGTATTGCAACGAGAATTATAATAATCTAGAGAAATAATTGATATAACAAGGAACTAGTTTTAAGAGATCCGGTAATGAAGAAATAGACAACATAAATAATACCGATAATTAATCAATCAAAATATAAGGAAAAACACGGGGTCACTCTATATACATCAAAGCACTTTGAACGTATTCATTTAAGTGCATCTTCGGTTTTCTTACCTCCTTTATTTAAGGAGGATCAATTGGAAAGAGAATAATTCAGTGCAACTGCCAAGTCAAGCATATTCAAACACCATTCATATTGTAAAGACCTCTTTCTATCAGTCAGACACAGTATAATCAAATAAATTTCCTTGATATTAATTGTACCAGGATTTACAATCGCCAATCAATTTAATTGTGATTGAGTACAATCCTATCAGAATCTATGCAACTTCAATTACAATATAAACAACCTTTTGCCCTTTTCCATCAGGCGTGGGTAGATAAGTTACCGATACAATTTCTAGTCCATAAAGCGAATTGGTAACAAGTCCAAATCTGATAGCTCATGCCGTGAGAAAATTACAAACGGTAAATATAAACAAGTTTATTTAGGTAATTGTAAAGTAAATAAACTAGAAGATTTTATTTATTTAAATGTTACCAATACACTAGTAAATGTAGAAACTGTTGCACTTGATTTAAGTGTTGGCTTTACAACTAACGGAATGGTATTTGAAGTTCTTTATCAGGCAAAGAGTTAAGCTTTGGGTTTATTTGTAAATTCCAATATTCTAATCGAACTAAAATGTGTTATACTAAACAAGTTAAGCCAACGTTGGAGATAAGTGAGTGGACACGAAAATTATGAGCAAACAATGTTGGATGGCCCACTATGGCCGCGAGGTTGACTGAGTTCGGTCAATAGTAAAAAATAACATTTCACTCTTCGGTAATCTAGTTCGATGTGAAAGTGTACTAACTGGGCACCTAGACGGTGATGGGCATCATGATCAAACAGAGACTTTGGATCCCGTTTTGTAAATCTCTTTCTAGAATCAAAGGATAGATGGTATAAATACGGTCAGTGTATTAGGATAACGCTATGAATATAAACTTAGTAATAGGTATAAGCTTTACTTAAAACTGTCACAAAGAATACAAATTCAAGTAAAGAAATGCTTGTAACGTTTTTACCACAAAAAGCGATACGATTTCAGAAAGTAAGTTAACGTAATCACTTTTTTTATTATGGCATAGAATAACTTGAATAATGGGTAATTTTAGAAAGTTTTAGCACTTTTTCCTAGCTTCTGACTGTCAATAACCAACCTTCTTAGATTTTGTAGACATTAGGAACCCAATACTTAAATGATTAGTACCATTAACTAAAAGTTAAATTATCCGAAATGGGGCTGGAGATAGTAAACCTTTTGCCCACCTATGTCCATAAAATTCGAATCGTCGACAAAAGTACTTTCATCAGCCGGTGGTACCATAAAATAGACCAAGTGCCAAAGTTGAGTGGCATTAATTGTCAAAATGACGTAAAAGAAATATTATCAGCGAATTGCACTTTAGAAAAACATTTTCAAATTCTTGACTTGCCACTGCAAGATCAAGTAAACCCAGAGCAATTTTGAACATCATACCTAATATGGTGTGCGGTAGCTACCTATTTTTTTTTAATATTATACGGTTAAGTTAAGTAATAGGTATAGAACCTATATCGAAACACAACGAAGTCTGTCATTTCGTCCTTCGTCCACACAACCTATTAAAACAGTACAAAAACTATTAAGGTATGAGAAGAAGAAGAATACCTATGACAAGGTATGAGATGCTGTTTAATTTCATTTGTCAGGTTGTTTAAATAAATATATATGTTGACTTACCGTAAGCACAGGAAGTCCAAGTCCAACGATGTAGAGCATAACGTTAGTGACTGTGGACTCTTTGTAGGGGTGCTTGAGGGACTCATCGTCACAGAAGAAACCCCTTTTATACGGGGTGCCCCAAAGGTAGAAAACTAATATCAGGAAACCGACTGTAACAAAGAGAAAAGAACATTGAATAAATTTGTTTACAAGTCTTGAACTTTAAATAAGTAAAGAGAAAAGGCGAGATAGTTTATAAGTTATTTTGTAACAGACTAGGGCTAAATATACCAAAGATTTTGTGAGTATTCGGTTTTCCAACAATATCTCAGTGTTAGGTACAAATTATTTTTTTAACCTAAAAAGTAGGTATACAATAAGTCATTGCGCCAAGTTTTAAGATAAGAAGTTAGACAAAACAATTGCCAAACATTATTTACATTTGTGTTTTTAGAGTGAATATTATCAGTTATTGCTAAAAAACCAAGGAGAACGAACTGTGTATAAAAATGTTAAATAGAAACAAGAGACAGTTCAGACATAAAGAGCAAATTTTTAATGCCGTTTAAATATCCCTTCTTCAAGAAGTTTTTACATAGTTTATTAATCAGTTTAATTATATAGTTAACTTATTAATATTTCAATCAATAAATAATATTTTATTACCGTCTTTCTTAAAAATTGCGAAATTAACCAAAGTTTAATTTCGTGAATACTTTGTAAGAAATTCATCGATTTATTAGTTCACAGGTTTTAGTCAGCCATTTATGTCACATCTTCACAAATTAACTGAAGCTTAACCATTCTCAACGCGCCATAAATCAAGTCTACTTGCACATCATATTCAAGTATCGTTAGGGAGCAGTTTATTTATAGAGCCCCGATTAACTCAGATTAATGTCGCAAACAACGAGCCTATTGAATAATGAGTTTATTTATACGACAAGTCAAACAAGGCGAAAACTTATTACGGCAACACGGAATGCGTGCTACCAACTAGATTTAAGACTGTTGGGCCGCACCGCACCGCAAAGCAAAACAAGAAATTACTGTCCATGAATCTTTACATCGGTAGTATAAAATAAAGGAACTTTCGCTGTCTGTTCGCTTATTTGAATGCAGTTTTCAGCAATAGTTAGAGTATTTGAAGAGGAAGTTATATTCACATAAACCATGTGCTGTGTGCATAAATTCTGCATTGCACCAGTGCGAAGCCGTAATAAAACTACTTTTGAAGGGATTCTACCACGGTTTACTTAGGTTTTAGTGCCCGAAATTTCGGTTGTTTGATGGTTCCTGAATGACTTTCGTATATTTTTCTATTTCTTTTAATACACGCTAAGGCAGTCCATATCTCAACGCAAAAAAAAAACGAAAATGATTCAGGAATATTTGTATTTGGTGTTATGGCGCGGTACGACCCTCCTATATGTTCTAGCCTTTATGCTACTCAAACAAGAATTCGCCCTGCTAACGAAAATGGGTGTTAATTTATATTGTTGTTACCGTTTGTTAATGTCTGCCAGTCCAACGCGGACAAGTGCTGTTATTGAATGATTTATTATTACACATTCACTACAAGGACTTTCGCGAACATTTTGAAGGGTACAAGTCGTCGTAATTTATTACTTGACTAGCTTTCAAAGGATCAAAATGGAACAAGATAAGTGTTGGCGTAAGATCTCTGACACATATTAGACTGTATTCACATTATCCTACACGATGTCGCGGTCGGTATGAGACTCCAACACAATATCGGAGGCAAGTTAATGTATGAAAAATGTACTTTTCTTTCACATTATCCGGTCCGATATAGGACATCGGATTCGTAATTTTTTACATTTACTTCATATCATCTACATCGGACTCAGACACGATGTAGGAAGCACATCGCGTCAGAGTCCGTACCGATATCGTGTCGGATAATGTGAAAACAGTCTTATATACACTAGAATATCGAATGTTAACGTTTTCGATGATTGATATTGATACTATGACTTTCGTATAGAAACGGGACTGATTCCGTGCTTAAAATACACACACGCCATAAGGCTTCTGTGAATCTACCGAGGAAACCCGAATGTGAATCATAGCGACTATTTTATCGATTTAATTTCATAGAGCGGTACCGTGCACCAATGTCTCTGGTTTGTTCGTAAATAGGTTACATAGAGCATCTATGAAATCATAGTAAATACATGGCATGTAAGTAGCAAAACACTAAAAGGATAGAAGTTGATGCGATGACTTTAAAATGGCTATTATGTTCCGCACCAAAAATATTATTAATTCTTAAAAAAAAAATGTTTTTTTTAAACATAGTGCTTTTAAAATTCGTTGTTTATTTTAAGTTTCATCTTTGGACTGCGGATTACTGTTGATTAATTGGGACCATTAATTATGTAAGAAATTTAAACGGAATAGACATAGTATTTTGCCAAACCACAAATAATGCTAGAAGCAATTAATAATGGCTAAGAATCCGTATTGTTGAAACATCGAATATTTTCGTTAAAACGATTAATTGTCCTTGTCCTAAAATACAAATAGGAAGTGAGGAAGCTCATATGTATACAAACACTTACAAAATAGACCATTAAAATAACCCGCTCTATTTTGTAATAGAAAAAATATTTCCATCAGACAACACATCGTAAATCAAAGAGAATGTATTCAAGTAATAAATCCGAACAGGCAATTAACGCTCTCGAAGTCACAAAAAAAAAGATCAAAATTTTACCAAGAGTTGTCAGAACGGAATTTAAATTTGGTAGGAACTAACCCCATTGGTACAGAATTAACTATTGTTTCACGGGCTGTTGGCTGTCCAAACATAAGTATGGATAGACAAAAAACAGCAGGTACTAGGGTGGTCAAAGATATATCGATGGAAACGTCTCGATAACATCAAAATAACAGCTTTGAGGTTACCATAATGACGTAAATAGGGGTTGTGTTTAAACATCGAATTTTTTCTTCAAATCAGATAACAAGTGTCAATTTAAAATCTCAGCAATTAAATCGAGTAAAAAGTGACGATCGTTTCACTATTTTTTGTCAACCTATTAACTGGAACGAAATAGCAGAAACGGCCAAAGAAAACAACATTAATAATGTTATTTTAAATGTAAAACACTTCCAGTAAGATTACACAATGCTGTAAGGACTCGCCTTTGTTATTGATCTGGTTAAAAATAACAAGCAGTGTTTTATGGCGGACCATTATCGAGTTACAGCTTCTACAAACAAGAGTGGTGAAGCCAGCTGGTCACCGAGACCCGATACCACTGGGTTTTATCGACTGTCTTTCATAACTTTACGGTATAAAGTTATGGAAGACAGTCGATAAAAGTTAGATAAAGTTTATTGAAAATTTGACGGTTAAATAAGAATTAAGCGAATTGGGTGAAAGATATGTATTAAGATGAAGTCGTAGTATGTCGTAATTTTAAGTAATTATTAGTTACTTTTAAACTATCGCGCTGCATGTTTATAGTAATATTATAAAACGGGGATTAGCGCGTACATGCATAAATACCTTTAGGGCTTAAAATTATTAGTTGCTGGTTTCTTTGAAAACATTCGGAATTCGATTTTTTTTTATAATGGTAAACACACGAAGGAACCATTGTCGGGTCAGTTGATTGACTTAAATGTCGCATTGTGCATATACATAGTATTTTTTAAATAGAAAAAAATTGCAACGCATTATGATTGGAGATGCCCTGCAAAAACTTTGACGTCATAGACTCACCGGTCAGTGTCAATTTACTTTAAAAGTGCGTGTTGAACAAAACAAATGGAATCTATTTATCTACATATCTATTGTAAACCAACAAGCGTATCGAATTGCAAATTAATGCCGTAGCAATTAAAATTAATTGTTTACATGCGATAAAAATTAAATTATGTCAGTATTACGTGCTTGCGCGTAAGAAGGCCAATGCAATAAAATCATGGAGTAGGTATATTGTTGTACGTATGTTTTTTTGCCCAAGTACCGACTCAAGTTACAACTACAAATTATGAAATTATTAGTTAGAACGTTCTCCTTCTTGGTATTTTGCCTATAAATCGATGACCAGTGGTATATCCAAATAAAGGACATCTTGTCTCAGAGTTATTGAACTCTCCTAAAAAAATAAAAACGAGAATATGTACAAACAATTTAACTAGAATGAAAAATAAATAAATCAAGGACAATCCGACAAATATACTATTCATTGACGTTTTAAAATATAAATAAATGAGCACAGTAATTTAAATCTTAAAGAGACAATACTTTAAACTATATGGTCTAAAACAGAACCACTCATTACAATAGGGCTACATCATAACTTAATTTGAAGGCCCTACATGCCTTATCATGGCATTACTTATGTATAAATGCGACATTGTTTCTTCTCGTACATGGTTTGAAGCCGACAAGGATGTTAGGAATAAATTTTTGCTGCGATAAGAACGGTCTTATTATAATTTTTAATGTGTTTTATTTTATGTTATTAGAAATGATTTAACTTAAGATTAATAGCGTAAAATTGATCCATTCTTTAAACCAAGCGAAGTTTTAAAGAATGGATCATTTTTCTAGATTACTATTACATTTTTTTAAATAGAAGTCACGCATGCTTGCAACATTCAAATAATTAAAAACGACCGTAGCGCTAAGTAGAAGCAATGGATTTCAGTAAGAATGTTAAGAATCCTGTAATTCTTGATAAGTTGTTATAAGTAAACTTATTTATTCAGCCTTCAACTACAGCAGTTTTTATTTACGGCGGCCAGACATTGAGGATTGTTCTGAAGTCAGTGACGCGTTACAACCTTGGTACGGCTAGGTAATTACCAACACGTAATCACATAATAAGGTGTACAGTTAAATAACTAGTAACTGTCGCAAAATACTAGCTACAGTACATAAGAATATAGTTAAGGGAGGACCCTAGGTTTCTGAAAAGCTGAGATTAATCTGTTGACAAATCGAATGTCAACTGATTGATTGATCAAACAACTTACAAGTAATCACAGCACTTAACAGGAGAATTGACAGCCTATTAAAAAAATATGTTTATAATATGTAATGTATATTTAGCTTATGAAGGAATAACTAGACTATTAAACGCGTTTTGTTAGTTTGGCTTCGGTCAGTGAACTTATCGCCAAAAACATGTTCGCGTGTTATTATTATGATATTGAAAATAACAAAAGTTTGTCATTGATGATGATTCATCAACGCCCAACACTTTTTTGCGCAAAGCCTTACTTGGAGACAGTATTTAATCGATTTTTGCAATACAAGTTTTTGTGGGACGAATTAATTCACGCGAGACCATTTTTTTTACTTTTTTAACAACAAGCTACATCCAAAACATGCATATATTTTTAATGTACAAGTATACCTATGAAATAAAATATATTTTCTATACATATGATTATAGCACCATCATTTATTATACCAAATTTTGGTCAACCAAAATCATCAACAAAATAACTCTACTTTTCTACCGATCATTTATCATCCAAATAAAAAAAACCAAGCACCTGGCTCTCACAGCACACTTTATCAGTAATAGTACGATAATCGGGGATGTCGCAAGTCGTTTTATAAACCAGTAGAGGTATACACCGATATCTATGAATGGATAGCCACACGCCTTATGTAGATATGTCTACATTCCTTTAGACGACTCCGAAAAACCATAAGAAACTGTTGACTATTACTACAGATTTGGATATAGGTAGGTACTTTTTCTATTAAATATTATATTAAAATTCAACCAATATTTAATTGTGTTGTGTAAACTACTGTAAAGTTGTATTAAATTAATTTCACTAGTTTTTGCTTAAAAGAAAAACAAATTACCTGTATGTAGGTATGTTTTACTATTATATTCTATTTTTCTTAGCGTGTTGCCACCAACAGGTGACAATCGATCTATATTGTAACGGCCAAGAATATGACAAATTCACTTATTCCCCTTCCATTTATAATATTAGTTAGATAGGATGACAACTATGACAAGAAGTAACAAACAACATTGTGACAATTTATATTCGTGACCATAATATAGAACACGTCCCGAAATCAGAGATCGAAATATTACTATAAATGAGTCAAGAGTCATTGTTCAGAGTCCAAGTAGCGATCGTGATGGAATTCAAAGAGATCACGATTGAATAATGACAGCTTGCTAGCTGTCGTACGCGCATTGTAAGATGGATCATGCATACGAAATCAGAGCCTTATGATATTCTAGTTTAAGAGAATTTATTAGCACTAGCACTGTAATTAACATAGATATTTAGATCTCTTGTATTAGGAAAACGAAATGTTCGTATTACGATTATTTCTAGTTAGGATTAAAAACGAAAACAAAACTCTACTTATTTTGGTACAGTAACCTGGGGAATTACAAAAAATATGCTAATGTATGGGAATTTGGATTTCCCTGCAAATCCGATAACCTTTGGATTAAGTTGCTAGTATAGATTAATCGGGGAAAAGCCAGGCTTTCTTTACTTGACCTTGCGAAGGGCTAAGTAAACACGTCAAGGTCAGCGATGTAATCGTTTCTACGTGCTTATGAGCTAGACTCTAGCAGACTGTGGGGCTAGAACAAGTAACAAGATTAAACAGAAAGAAGACTTTTCAATACTATATCCTTAGAATTTTTTAAATTTACCTAGTTAATTACGGGTACATTAATTGTTTTTAAATGATTAAAATAAAGTATTTGAGTAGGTGCCTATCTGCTTCGACATCTTTATATTGCGATTCATCACACTCGTACGTGCCATGGATACTGACAACCAACGACAGTTTAAAAATTACGTCATGTCATTCTTATATTTAGCCAGATGCAAAAAAGACGGTAGTTAAAAATCCTTTCTTAGAAATAATAGAATAAATTCGCGAAGTATCATAAGGGGAAAACACATGGTTCAAATGATCGTAACCAGCAATTTTGTGCCGCGAACGAACGCAGATTGAATGACAATCGACTGAGAGAATGAATTATTCACAGTTGCCGTCGTACTGTCAATCCCATTATGTAAGTGACAACTGCTTTATACGTAAAGTGTGGCGTTTCTGCTGAGATATTAATTGTCTAGAGATGTGTCTAGCATACGTTAAGTTTGCTTCATAAACTGTCTAAGTACGCAATTTACAACTTTGTCTAATTTATACTCACATCCTCACTCTAGGATTTCCTATGTCGTGAGTCCCATTAGAAATACAAATTGGAGATAAACATTCAGACTTGGTAATTATTATCAAGTGCTTAGATAATCTGTTATCTTACGTAAAAGCATTCGTGATGTAGAGCTCAGTATAATGCAACAAACTTTAATCAGTATCATGTCATTGGATGCCAACTAGACTCCTAACTAGGTGCTTCTACTTCTTTTCGTGTCGATGGTAGATTTAACTTAGAGTAGGTACATTGGCCCAGTAAGTTACGTACGACATTAATGGCGGCATCGTTAGCGTACTTAAAGTCATCCGAAGTGCAGGTATACGGACACTTTGGGCACTAGGTGCTGCTAATTTTAAATGAAGGATCACATATGACTAAGCCATTTGAAGATGCACATATCAAAAATTATCCAAATATCTAAAACACATTAACTTAATCGCTTGAAAGCATAGCAGACGAAATCCATCTGCCCTTTCGAAAATACAATAAATTCATTCGACAATGATAAACGCCTCTTAGTTACGCAGGAACTGTGAATAATTTAACATTAACTTGTTAATAGCCATTGAGGAGTTATTCACAGTCTGAACAGCAACATAATCCTCAATAACAGTGTGATATTTAGCACCACCTGTCGCATTTGGCATGAGCTACTGCCGGGATGAAATAAGTCAAGCCTTTCGCCACGGACGAGTCATCGTCTACTGGTCATATTTAAAACCTTAGCAGACTGAGTTATTGAAGCTCATTGTTAATCTACTTGTTTCTGTCTACTCTTTTACGGACTTTTACGGTCGAACGTGGACTCTAAAAAAATCTAAGTATCATAGTATAAGTAGTACTGGAGCAGCTTTTTTTTAGTTATATGTTTTGTGTTTTTTATAAAGGAGTAAATTTATGTGTGATGGATATTAAAGCTAAAATAAAAAAAAAAAACGAAAAAAAGATTTACAACCATACATGGCATACATACAAAGTTGAATAAAAAAAGAATATTTCGGTGATACGTTTTGTATGTCTAGATTAAATTAACTTAGCAACAGAAACTGGTAAAACTCATAACTACGACTGAAAATATATCCAAACAGCTGTTAAACGTTGAATGTCATAAACCAACGCCGTAACCGCTCGAGGAAATAAAATTAACTTAACACATTAAACTCCTGCCGGGTGAAATACCGTGGTCTAGGTATAATTTATAACTTTATATTATCTCCGCATCTCGAGAATTTGACCTCTTCTCATGCATATGCAAATGACCTTGAGTGTTGCAACGAAGCATATTTGCGAAAGCTTGTGCTTAGGCTATGCCTGTGTTGTGAGAGAATTTCACTGTGATTTATCTATGACAGCTAACTTTGAAAACATGATAAGGAATTCTAATCATAATAATACCTACTTATTAATTAAAGATTTTGTGAACTTAACATCACATCTTAGGAGACGAGATCATATCATCGAATATGGGTACAAAAGTATTTTCTCGGCTATTTAATCAAATTATAATAATCACACGTAACAATGACAGCAGTAACCTGCTTATTTGTAAAATTAGTGTAGGTAATACCAATAATTTTAAAAGACAATTATAAAAGAACCATATCGCAAGGATACGGAACACCGTATAAAAAGATCCCAAACCCAGTAACCTCACCGGTAAAAGAACCAAAAAACAAATTAAGTCAAGATAACAATCTTCACAGTACCTCATTCACACAAACCAAACATCCTATATATACCCTATGCATCTAATGCTTCCTAGTGGGGCCATAAAACCGCAGTGAGTCACTCGCGGTCGACTGTCGCTACAAATTGGGCCGATGACCCGTCAGTTGCATAACTAAACCGTAATCTAAGATTACCGGTAAAACAAACCACACGTGGGCTAACATTTGCGGGTTAAACTTCTAACCACATATTAAAAACCACATATAAAGTTGATTTTTCAACATGATAGGTATCACTTTTTAACCGACTTCAAAATGGAGGAGGTACTCAATTCGACTGTTTTTTTTTATGTTTGTTACTCAGAACTCTCGACTGGGTGAACGGATTTTGATGATTCTTGTTTTCTTTTAAAGGTGGTGCTTCCCGTGTGGTCATATTTCAACTTGGTCCAGTTATGACAGTGGGATCCATAAGAAAACCATATAAGACTTATTTTGAAGTCGGTTTTTATTTGTAAGAATTATAAAACGCAAGATTGATTTTTCATCATGATTTCACATTTAAAATTTATAACTCGGATTGTATTTGATCGTGATTTTAAGTGTTATTGCTGAGGTTGATTTTAAAAGGTTCCACTTTGATTTTAACCACGTTTAAGTATTTTTACGATTGGTCGTAAAATTCGATTGATTCGGATGTTTGTTTACGTTTAACTAATTGTTACATTTGAGAGAGTTTTGGTTTCGTATGTGGTTCGATTACTTTAAAGTGGGTCTTTTTCCGCATTATAGAAAATATATTTGTACTATAACTACACCCACGGTAATTATGGTTTTGATTTACATATTATTATATAAAATAGTAAATGGACTTGTTCCTAGACAGTAAATGAAATAAAGTAGGTACCTACCTTCTACCTATCAGATGATTTCATGCGTAAATACGTATGCAGTAGATAATGAATACACACATACGGTCTACATGTCATTCATGTTAATCATAAAACATTGTTTGCATCACAATAATATGATTCTAGTTTACCTACTTGACAACTCAGTTTTCTTTGCTGATGGTCTACATCCGAACTAACATTTTTATTGCAATCTGAAGAAACTAATTAAAGTGTAATTAAGTAAACCTTAAAATATTGAACACGGTCGACCTTGATACAAACTTACTAACACAAAATAAGTTGCACTCCTTGTATACTAAAAACAATAAAGATGTAATCATCGTTACAGAAAAAATCAACACCTTTCCTATAAAATTTGAAGAGTTCCCTCGATTTCGCCAAGATTCCATCAGATCCCGACTTGGTGCATTATGATAAATAGCTATACTCTACATATATATATATATAGCTATCGACGGGCCTGTTGGTCTAGTGGTTAGCGACCCTGACTGCTATACCGTAGGTCGTGGGTTCGTTTCCCACTCAGGACAAATCTTTGTGTGATGAGCACGATCATTTGTTCTGTGTCTGGGTGTAATTTATCTATAATATGTATGTATTTAGAAATATATAAGTATGTTTATCAGTTATTTGGTTACCATAACACAAGCTTAATCTGCTTAGCTTGGGATCAGATAACCATGTGTGAGTTGCCCCGGAATATTATAGCTATAGTTAGGATAGAGTAAAGAGAACTTTATGCCAAGTATTATTATTTTAATAATTATATTATTTTATTTAAACATTAATGCTACTTTATTATTACAGTATAGTCTAAAATACGCGTTTACTTAAGATTTTAATAGCCGCGATAATGTTAACGCCGCATGTTCATCTTGTATGTAGATATTATCTCATTCTAGCAATTTTTATGGCCTGCGTAATGGCGCCTGTAGATTTTAATCGCTTCGATACTATTTATATGTATTTCAATTTGTAAGTTATATTCTTGGGAACATAGTTGCAGTATTCTGATAAAAACAAAAACTCAAGTGTATTGTTGTTTACAGGACCTTAAGTTACGTGTATTGTTTATACTTTTATTATTTTAAAACCTTAGACAATTATTTACACTAGTCGTAAGCATTATCTTTAACTTGCTTAAGCACCGCTTACAATATCCTAAATTCCATCTTAGTTCAGTCACTGAATTAGGATGCCTAAATTTTAAAGCATTTGTTTTAGTTGCATTTATGGAGACCATATGTGATGAGAACTTCCCAAATCCAGGAACAATTTCATTCAGGACCCTTAATTCAGGATAGTGTAATAAAAATCGCAATAGTGCTTAATATTTTTGACGTATTCTGCCTTCCATACTAGCAAAACACAGGTGTAGAATTACTTAACAATGCTCATAGCAGTTCTAGTATTCTACGCAACGCAAAGAATTTCAATAATTCAGCTCCATTAATGTATACAGAATACATTAATTAGTGAAACATACACCTGGCATATTAGCATAATAAATAAACATTCGTAATTTGGTACCAATAATAATAACTTCCAATGCTTTCTACTCGAGGTAGAACACCCACAGTTTAACTGTAAAACTAATCAAAAATCAAACACGCAACTCTATTTCCAATAAATGCTATTTCAAAGGTAATGATCGAACCATTTCGATATATCATTGGTAAAGAATTTTATATTATGAAATATAAAACTTTAAATTACTTCGACGAATGCATTATTTAAACTTTCTTGATCGTCACTTGTTTTGGAGTCATGATGTACCTATTAGATATACATAGGTGTGTTATGAAATCTTTCTGTTGAAGGAAATAGTTCAATCAATTGAAGGCCTAGCTTTTTTTGTACAAATTATACTCCTGGAAGAGCTGAAGGTCACCAAGCGCCTGCTGACTATGTGCCAGGAAAGGATCCGGAGTTTCTTTGGGCACATAATGCGATCCCCATTGCACAGCCTGGAGAAACTCATTTCTCGGACAAATAAAGGGGAAGCGCGCTAAAGGAAGAGCGCCAGCTAGATGGGTGGACCAACTCAAGGAGGTGACTGGAGGCCAGATACAGGGAGCGGTACATATGGCGCAGAACCGGACCAAGTGGAGAAGATTGACATACAGTCACGATCCTCAGCATTGAGGGAACGACCAGAAAGAATACTCACAAGAACTAACATTCTTTTATGTCAGCATATTATATATTCCTATGAGTTTTTACTTTTAATCAATAGTTTGCAATCTAATCTTAATAGTATCCACGTTGTTGTCAACGTTGTAAAAGTATTTATATATATCACAACCTCTGCAACCAGTTCAACGCCCACTAATATTACACTTAAGAACCTAGATCCAATATCGACCTGACCTTAGAAATAGATATCTAACGGTCTAGGGCTAGACTTTCTAGCGCCTGGGGTTATTTTTCGTGAGACATTCTACGGAACAGATAGTACAGAGGCGATAACGATAGGTAATAAGTATAATAAGATGTTACCATAATTATGCTTTAGAAAATTATACAAACATCATACATTAAAATTTTTAGGTAGTATCAAACTGGGCCCCTTGAGTCTGCTTAGATACTCCATAAAGAATGAAAGATAGGATACCCTATTGAAAAAAAATTGTTGCATCTAAAACTTCACGATTGCATTCAGTAGCAATCACGATACTTAAAACCATTAAAGGAAGGAACCAAAAAGGACAAGGCAAACTGTTGAAAGAAACCTGATCATCTACGCAGTGATAAGCCGACATTAACGTCACTACACTCTTCAGGTAAACTGGGTCAGAGCAATGACATCACAGAAAACAGAGGCTAAGACAAGAACACATTTTATAAGTCAGACTATTATGTCGCAGTACCTAACGGGTAAATCTTGCTTTTATGAATATGTATTAGTTTTGTCGCAATTAATATATGGTTAAATGTCGTCTCAATAACAGGTGATCTGGTTTTTCCAAAATCTAAGAGACCTACGATGTTTAAAGATTAACCTTAAAATACGAAAATTACCCGGTATTTCCTCAAGATTACCAAATAAATTGAACAACAGCAAAAATATTATTTTGCAATTAATTATTTTTCTTTCTTAATATGGTAAACATAACAAGATTCGTTTTAAATTTTATCGCATCAAAAACCCACTAGTCTGAGTGAGGCTTTACAATTTTAATGCATTTCCGTCCCATACGTGGTGCAATAAATCTCTTTATCTCGGAGACATTTTTGTGTAATCCTTAACTGTTGCATAACTTGGGTCAATGACTGTTATCTTTGCCCTTACAATGTGGACTGCATTATAATACGTATGTTAGTATGTATGTAAGTTTAAGCCTTAGAGTATACATAAGCAAGCATAGAGTGCATATGTTCGATCGTAAACGAAATTTTTGCTATTAGTACAACGCTCTTTCACTAATTTAAGTAAAGTTGAAAAAGTAAGTTAAAACGGCGCGTTCTGTATGACAAATTGGACAAAATTGTACGGAACGCTTGTTCATACTAGTGCACACAGTTCATACTCTGTTAAGCACTCTACATAGTTTACTTTTTTATACTCTAAAGTTCAACCTATTGAAAAACGGCCAACCGGTTCCAAGGCTATCTCTAGATCGCAATGAGCAATTGTATGAAAGGATAAGATGAAATATTGCATTTCGCATTTGTTATTCAATGTGTATTGTCAACAAAGAGTTTTGATTAGTTACGCATTCATAGTATCTGTTAAGTTACTGCCTGCTTTCTAGCTTAGGATTATGTCCGACTGAAGGAAATAATAGGCTGTGTTGGATTTACGACCTGATTGTAGAGATGGTAAGCCTTTTGCTTTACGGTAAGAGTAGTTAAGTTTATGCGTATAGAATGTGATAGAGAATATTGTGGATGGTTTGGCTAGCTGAAAATATTAGGATTATGAAGAGTAAATCAGGGTTATGTCGTATTATTATTTCCGTACAATATTGTGTCATAGTTGTCTTTTGAATTGATTGAATTGAAGCTACTTGTCTAAACTGTTATGGCAAGTCGCCTACGTATTGGATGCAAGACATTGAGAGGCCTGTTGGTCTAGTGGTTAGGGACTCTGACTGCTATACCGGAGGTCGTGGGTTCGATCCCCACCTAGGACAAATCTTTGTGTGATGATCACGATCATTTGTTCTGTGTCTGGGTGTAATTTATCTATAATATGTATGTATTTAGAAATATACAAGTATGTTTATCATTTGTCTGGTTACCATTTCACAAGCTCTGCTTAGTTTGGGATCAGATAATCGTGTGTGAGATGTCCCGGAATATTATTATTATTATATTATTATATTTATATAATTGAAGCAACCTATTTTTTTTTCTCCTTATTGTTTTTATTTTAAACACGACGTGATATTGAATATAAGTAAGGTATACGTCAAATTAATGACAGTGACCTTTGAATCGTTTAACAAATTGATCAACGAAACACCTGTGGTAATTAAAATTAAATACATATCTTCTTCCCCAAATAAATTATAAAAAAAAACACTCGTTCAGTAACCTTTATCAAAACACAAATTCGTGTAGATGTCACGTGTTTATAATATAAGGATATTGGAAGTATGAATAAACCGGTTTCTTTCTATATCTTGGCGCCAGAGTAAAGTTTTCCCACAATTGTTTCTGAGAATTAGCAGAAGTAGAAATAAATAAGTCTCTTGGCATTGATAACTTAAGGTTAAAGTTTGTAGGCACACTGGGTTTTGTAAGTAAATTATGCAGCTTTGAATTAAGATTTTAAATACTATTATTACTTATTGATTTTATTAATACAACATAGGAAACTAAAAATACTTATAAATTCAGTTAATCTAAAAAGTATTATAAAAACTAAGCCTACACAATAAATAAGAAAAATAATAAACTTAATAAAACTAAGAACTAAAATAGGGCATCAAAAAATTCATCCACATCGCTGTCGACTGGGAGTGTGCCCAAAAGGCTGGCAGCATTGCCACGTTGTATGGCAATGCTTGTTGGCTGACCTAGGTAGAAGCCAGCCTTTTTTTTATTATTGTAAATATTTTAAGTTTAATTTCTGATGTAAAATAAAGAATACTAAGTTATTAATAAAAAACAAAAAAAATGTATTTAAATAAACAAGTAAACATTGAACAGTAAAAAATATTTCGTTACAAAAAAAAACATGATATCAAGATTAAAAACATACTATATCTAACAGTTCTACATAAATTAAACGCATCTTCACAAAGTCCACATAAATAAATAAACTGTCACATTTTACCTACGTGACAAATAGCTTTATTACAGCATCAATTAGCGTAATTGCAAATACGCAGCACCTGTCTACTTTGACAGATGACTAATTAGGCAAACGGTACACTCATCCACACGTAGTCGTAGCAAGCCAGTGTTAGAAAATCAACCTTACTCCTTTGACATAAGGATGCTTTTAAACTCACTAGTTAGTTCCTGTTGTGCGGTTGACTGTTTCCAAGACCACCGTAAAGATTTTAAGATATACTGCATGTTTATAGATTTATTGAGACAGGAAGAGACATATATCAGGAATTTAATGGAAATCAAGGCATTAGACGATGTCTAGCAAATATTGATGGGACATGTCTGGGAAAAGCCTGCGTCGATATTCGCCATCAGTCTCTATGTGACAGAAAATACCTATACCTATAGAGTTAGGTATACCTGTAGGTATATCTTTAAATGTACAAACATATTTAACCAATATTAACGTTTGCAATTTACTATAGAAATACTTCGATTGTTTTGTGCCGATTTATTTCTTAGCGTGTGTTAGTGACTGTTGACTAAGGGCCGATTTCTCCAACGCCAGATAATTTTTATTCGAGAGATAAAATTCGTGTTTGACAGATTTTGTATTGAAGACCTGTCAAAAATTCTAAATTATTCCTCTGATAAAATTATCTGGCGCTGGAAAAATCAGCCCTAAAACTAATAAAATCTAGTATCAAGTATGTAGTCATTATCGTTACAAAATTATGGGCAATATCTCGCAATATATTATTTACTTAATTGGTGTCATGACCGCTAAGCAATAAACCATTATATTAAAGAATGCCTTTATTATATAATGTCTACTTTGGTATTATGTGGTCTACCGAGGATTAAGTTTCCACAGCTTCCAAAATAAAACAACTTTTCTCTATTCAATGGCGCCAAGCTACTGGCCACCAACAATAATTTGATCCGATACATCTACCAAGCAACTTGGTTATGTAAATTACTTTATTGATCATTTATTTAGAAGCCCACGCCAGAAGTTCGATCCATGATAAGTGAGAATTATGGCTAATAAAACACAATTTACTGAGTATCTTTTACCATAAAACTCCGAAACGGTACCTTAAGGGCTTAGCTTATACAGCTTCAAGTTATGCCGTAAAAGAAAACAGCTACTAAACGAAACTTACGCACAGACTACGTCAACAAACATATTGACATCGCCATCACAAAAGAACAGTTGTCTAAACAGTGGGGAAATCAAATAAAGTGTGGCCACACATGACGAGGCCAGCTTATCATGAAATAGCAGAAAATATTCTGTTAAAGTAGCTTTTTGCGTGAAATACAAGTTATTTAGAGTTCAGGCCAATATACAATAGGCTTTTATTACAAATTATAACGACCTTACCTCAAAATTGTATTTACAACTAGCTGTGCCTGCGACTTCGCTCGCGTGGATGACGAAACTTATCAATGAGTTAATAACCGCAAAATTAAGTTTGTTTTTTATTGTTTATACTTTCCGGGATAAAAACTACCCACCGTGGAGCCCAGGATAATAAATAGTAATTATACCAAGTTTCATCGTAATCGAACCGGTAGTTTTTGGGTACCTGAACAAACAGACAGACAAAATTTTTTTTTTCACACTTTTGGCTTTGGTGTCGGTCTATTAACACCCCCGCCTTTTTTTTATATTTTCAATGTACAGAATTTTCACTTCTACAGATTTATTATAAGAATAGATAATTACAATGAGCTGAAAAACCATTACACGTTAGAATTTATAGGTCATATTATTTTTTACACTTTTTCAACTTTTCTAATGTTTGTGCTCGGTAGGTGAAACCAGAATGGGCAAGCCTTTGCGCAGCAGTGATAAGTAACGGGCTGATAATAATAATAAATAGGCAAGTCATACTAATTTTTTAAGTATTTTTTCGTAAATAAAATCAAACCGTAATATTTGTTTATTTTACAGTATCTTATATTTATATCCTCCTTAAGGCGATATCTACTTGCTAATTCCAAAGCTAAGTGCTCACAAGCGCGTCGATACGAGGCAAGTGCAACAGATAAACATAAACTGCATCACAGTATTACTATCACAGCTTACGTTGCAGCAACTTATAATATGTTGTAATAATAAATGTACCTAATTTGCTTTCTAATAACTTATTTTTATTGTAATTTTTAATTGTATCTGCGCTAATTTTTTGGTAAAAACTTATAGAACTAATTTACAGCATAAGACCTTTTTTTTTTCAGAAACAAATGATATGATTGATTGATAGCTACAATACCATTTTTTAATACCTCTATCACTTTTAAGTTTTAACTCATCAAAATGACGCCTACAGAGTCACGATAATCTGCCTCACAAAACCATTACAATAGCTTCAAAACCGGTCTTGTTTTAAAATAAAGTAAATAAAAAACTTTAGTAACTAACACACATGTAATAAATGCTATTTAAAACAATAACACTATTTTAGTATATGCTATAAATTTCTCGTATATTGAAACATTAATCTTAAGCTACACAATTGAGGTTTCAAATTTCAGTGGTATGGGTAACTCTATTAAATAAGTTGTGTGCAGTGTTCAAATAAAAACATTGCTGGATGAATGGACCGCTGTTTCCTTCAAACGCCGTATTACGTATCGTGTTGGCGATTCACGCTATTTCTATCAGATGGCAATTGCTTTAATGTAAAAAAAAAACAATTGTTTATTAATTAAGACAATTTTTTTTTTCTATATTGAATTTCCTTTCGTTTAATTTTTTTTTTTCCATTTTTTTTCTAGTTTCTTGTTTTTTATTATCTGTACTATTTAATTCATTGTTTGTTTATATTATTGTAATGAATCACCTGTCTTAGTTATCTTTTGATGCGTGTACTCAAGATAAAGTGGTAGATATAAGTGCATTAACTGCATAGATTATGTATAATCTCAATCATTCAACAAATCGCTATCATTATTTGTTAAGCTTCTAGGAATTAAAATCACTAAGTATCTGTTTACGTTTAACTTTTAATAATTCCGCTTCAAAAATTCATAGAAGGAAATAAGCTTCTTACATCCTTACTAATATTATAAATGTGAAAGTTTGTGAGAATGGATGTGTGGATGTTTGTTACTCTTTCACGCAAAAACTACTGAATGGATTTTAATGAAACTTTACAATAATGTAGCTTATACATCGGAATAACACATAGGCTATAATTTATAAAGATAGTGTATGAATTTTCATTCACGCGGGTAAAACCGCGGGGCACAGCTAGTAAACAAATAAATTCTATTCCCAATATTTAAATTTAGTCTTAGTTAAGTACATAATTTGCTTATTCATGGAAGAAACTTTGAATGTTTTAAGCAATTAAAAGTACACAAAAATTAAAAAAAAAACATTATCATAAACATTTTCACATTTTGATCTAAACTTAAACGTGTCATACATTCTCCTTTATTTACCTACTTTCGACTTAACTTTGGTGTAGCGCAAACAAAAAACACAAAAAATAAGTTTTTTTAGCAACTTCAAAACAAAACCTGTCTACATAATGTACCTATTTCATATCTCATTAACACAGTTGAGACTTATTACCAACCAAAAAACATAATTAATATCAAGCATAAAATATAATAACGACACGTAATAAGGCCGTTGGTCATTCAATGTATTCGATCGCGCAATGACCCCGCTGCCGGGAAGCCGCTCCATTTGTTTTTGGGATATAATCGACCAATAACAGTAAGAGTCGATGACTTGCAGTCGGAGGGTTGGAAGAGCGTTAATTAAAAATGCACTAAAATTTGTTTAAATTTAGTTTTAGTGGGGAATATTTTGGAGTATTAGTAGATTTTTATGAGTGAATGTAAATGTATACCTACTGTTAGTAGCTCTGCGTTAATGAGTAAAATATTTAGATATTATATTTTTTTACTAAAGGAATACCAATCAAGCTAAGTTAGTTAGTCATGCACTCAACATTTCGGTTAGAAACTCCAAAGAAAAGGAAAAGAAATCTAGTTAGTATTAACATACCTACATCAAAATAAATAAAACAATAAACAAATCCAGAATAGTTCTCCCCTTCACCGACAAAGCGTATTTACAAAATATGATTTGACAAATCTAAAGTCAAACATTATAATTTATAATATGACTCTATCTCAAAATTTTAACTTGCAAATGACTGAAGACAAAACTTGTAGCAACAATAACGAGAAGCTATTTAACATAAATTATAATAAAAATGTATTGTGCTCAAACAATTTCCTACAAGCAACCGTTGTACTTATTACAAAACATGTACTCATTCTTTTAAATATTTAGGAGGGTATTTTAAAGTTGGGGCGCCTCTCTATTTTTAGAAACCAATGTATAATTTTGGACGTTACCGAAATATACTTACGACTGTAGGTGAATTTAGAATGAAGATTAATGTATAAAATTCATTTTTAATAATAATAATAGTGAAGTAATGACTCTCAACATAGCTTTTAAAATTAATACAATTTCAATTACAATGTTAAAAATAAATCGTCTAAACTAAACTAATATCGGCAAATTTTAACTTATTCATAGAACACTAACAATCCAATTAATAATGCATTCGCTATTGCAGGAGTCATATTTCTAGTAGATTATAAAATTAAGCCTAAAAATAAAGAAAATGGAACTGGCTCTTCGTCAGCTATAATTGCTCTATTAAAGCCAGCAATTAATTGCAGCAAAATTGTAGTAACTACAGTTTGAGTTCATTTAATAAACATAGATCTTAATAAACTTTAACAAAGTTATATCGGGTGTCTAAAATAAAACATTCTCAACAGTCATTGCTAATCTTAAGCTTTTGCGTGTTAAATGATGCGAAAAATGTACGCAAATGACTTTATAATGTGCCAAATCTAAAACGCATGACCAACATAAAATCAAGAGCATTTCAGGCTTTAAATAGTTAGGTGTTACGCTGTAATAGTTAAAAAAATCCAACATAAAAATACAAGTGCAATTTGTAAACATTACATCCAAGAAACGACAAACAACAATTTTGAATTAATCACCTTGAATTTACGAGAATACCAAATGAATACAAATTGGAAAGAGTCAATACTGGAATTCTTGATTTTTCCACATTTATACAATATCGACCACCAACAGGCAGTTATTGATGACACGATAACAACAACGCTATGCATATCAATAAGATACCACCAGCAAACGACCATGTAGGTCCGAACTCAAAATAAAAATATTATAATTCAATCGAAACCGTCTACAGACCAGTACATTGTAATCTAATAGAAAAAAATATCTACAACAGATCATTAATACATATCGTGGTGACATTAGTCGGTAAACGAGCAATTGAAATTGCAACATTCGGTAACAAAGATTTAAAATTCTGTGCATAGCCGAAATACGTGATTGCATTGTATGTACGTAGCGAATTTGAAGACTATAAAAATAAAGAACAATTGACTTGTCATAGAGTATGCCATAAATCAACCAAAATTATGGCAGTGAAGGCCTGAATGAGAATAAATAAGAATATTAAAACGCAATAATATAAGATATTAGTGCGTTGCGTGAATTTAAAGTAACTGCTATTTTTTCAAAGACGGAATATTTTCTTATCAAGATTTTGCAATTTAATTAAGTCAGTGCATGTGTTCTAGCATAATTTTGTGAACATATTTAAACAGTGATAAATCTGTCTGGGACGTGCTTTGAATATAAAACTACTAACTGAAAGGGCACTAAAGTTCCAACTATGGCTCCAGAAACTACGAACAGACGTTTGTCTATTGTAAGAAAATAGTCAAAGTAATTGCTGGCCAGTTTCGTAAATTCTCTAAGCTTTAACTTGTATTATAATAAGAGCAAAGTCTGGATCCGGTTAAAACATCATCAATTCTAACCTCATCAAGCGGTGTGACACCTTACCAGCAAATACAAAGGTTGAGTTAACTCGACAGAGTAGCATAACACTATTTCTAAAAGGTAAACTATCTTTATACCACATAGATTTCTCCTTTCTTTAAACGGAAGATAAACCTTAACACGATATTCTTAAGGAATAAAGCCAGTTGCTTTACCATTCCTTAAGCTTTTATCATCAATAAACTTTCTCAATACATCATTTGGTTTCCGACGATAAATATCAGAGTATATCACAGTGGTTCTAATTCACGTTTCTATTCACACCATAATAAAACAGTCGTTAATATACGCTGCTTTTATGTCCCCTTGCGGGTAGTTGTAAAACGTTGGCATTAAAGTGGAGTTGGTTCAGTGAAGGGGAACGAATCGCTGACACCTACGGCTAAGGGACTCATTTGTTTGTAGTAGACAGAAGATAGCGAATCATGGAGGTGTTTTAGTAGATATTGTCATACAAAATACGGGAAACAATGAAACGATAGCCGACAAAGTGTTACAAACTAGAACTTTACTTAGTATTTGCTTCAAAGTTCCATTATGGATATTTAAATGTTTTTAATAATTGAGAGCCCTCTAACAATCTTTAGAAAATATGTAGGTGCTACCAAACTATACAGACGGTAAGGTTACTGTCCATTTATTCACAGTTCACACCAAAACCATTAGGTGTGAATGCATTTGGTGACGACTGACGATACCATATTGTCTAAAAATGGCAGTTGCGTGACCTCTGACGGCTCCCCTCAAATTCAAAGCGTGACGGCTTATTTCCTAAGTTTCTTGACCAAATGGCACTACGAACACCCAACTGCAGTATACAGTGCATTGCCACCGCCACGTGCATCAATAAAGCACTGGATTTCACCAATCACAATATCGCACTTTGATTTGTAACTCCTTTGGAGAGCACTTAGATGACTCACGCGATGATAAGAACTAAGTACGCAGGTCGTGTTAAAATGATCCGATGTACGTTCTATAAGCTGATCTTTTTAAATAAAACGATGTAAGAAGAAGCAGTAAGCTTTATGTTTAATGGTTTAAAAAAAAGGAGAAAAAAAGATTTGAGAAAAGAGATTCAATCGATCAAAGATTTTTTACACCTTTTCCAAAAATATTTCAAGTGTTTGGATTCAGATTCAAAACTATTATAAATGCAAAAATTATGGCTTCAAATATTTTTCATTCAAGTTTTAAATAGCTTAACTAAAAAGTACATACAGGATATTAAAGTCCATTACCTACTGCAACGAATGAAGTAAAACTACATAGATAAAATGAACATAAACCAACAAGAAACGGTAGATCAAAGTGGAAAGCTATATTTAATTAACATGCACACAAACAAAACTACTTAATAAACGTAACATTAATTACAAACAGATAGGTGAGTAACATTGACATTGGTACTAATGAGTCAATACCGCTGCGCCTACGGTCACTACGATAAACTTAGTGTGGGCGCCCACTAACGCGTAACATAGATTTCAAAATATCAGTGACAAAAAGTTCGATCGATCATTTGGGGTTGATATGTGTGACTGATGATTTTAATGTAAATAGTTGTTAGTATGACAAATCGTTTATTTTTTAGGGGGAAGCTATTTATGGTTGATATCTGAGGTACTAATTGAATTGTCAGTATTCATTTAAAGTTGCATAGTACGTTTCCGTCAAACTGCACTGTGAGGCTAGTTTTTGTTTGTCATTATTATGATAAATGATTAGGTATCTTTTCTTATGACTCAATATCAGATCGATAGTATTTAAAATCTTATCTTGATCCTATTAGGTATGCCGATTACATATATTTTCATCATTCAGTTTTAGTACTTCTACAACCGGAAAAAAACTGATTTCACGTCTCGCCCCAGTTGACTCGTAGTTTTATACTGATTAGAAATGCCATCGAGCGTGTAACCAGGTAATGTGTTGTCAATAAAACATGAAAAGCGATGTTATCACTTAATTCATTTCCCTAATTATTCTCAGTATCTATCTACTACTTTTACGACCAATAACTTTCTTTAATCAATTCCAAGTTTATTGTCTCTTTGAAACGTAAAGTTATTTCTAAATATTTTATTCAAATACTAGCGACCCGCCCCGGCTTTGCACGGGTGCATTGCTGATACTAAATATACTACATAATCATAAAGTGTTGTAGGGCGAAGCGCGGCCTTCGACGCACTATTTGGTATAGGCACGCGCTCCCCGGCCCCGGCCGGATAAGGATTAATGCTGTATTGCTTAAAATCGCTTTTTCGTTAATAAGTAATAAATAAAGGATAAAAATGGTTATTGTGGGTTATCCTCAAGAGATAGACATATACCATCGCGGACTTTTTTGTAGACCTTTTTAAGGTGTACAATACTGTGGTACATTACTTTGATCTATCTCGTAGGGTTCAGCCAGCGTTTGCAATGTAAGAGCAAAAAAGTGTGTTTATTTACGACCTTACATAAAAAACTCTAAGATTATCAGTGTTTCTCTACTATATTATGCATGTATTATACATATAAACCTTTCTCTTGAAACACTCTATCTATTAAAAAAAGCCGCATCAAAATCCGTTGCCTAGTTTTAAAGATCTAAGCATACATAGGGACAGACAGCGGGAAGCGACTTTGTTTTATACTATGTAGTGATAGTGATTCCTTAGTAAACTTTTCCGAAAGTTAAGTGTCTGATAAAACTATTTACCATTAAAACCCTGCTATTAAATTAAAACGCTCATAATTATTTTCTTACTCTACGCCATTCAAGTTAGTAAAGTGCCGATGCATCGTCGTGATAACACTTTGAAGCTTAAAACGATACGGCCGTATCAAGATCAATTTTATCTTCAAGCATTTCTTTTCCTTTATTAATGACAGTAATGACTGTACCAATAAGAATGTATTGATCATCATTATATCTACTAACAACTCGATTTTTCGAAATTGATTTTCTTACTATCTATATTGTATACTTGATATATTGTCTTAATATTTCATATCCAACTGATGAGTTCGCCGCAGTATAATCTACGAGCTGTAGGGGCGGGTCGGGCGTGTCTGCGTCGGCCCCATCATTAATAAACCGAGTCATACTGCAGATACAATCACGGCTTTTACCTATTGTTTGAGCTTTGCTGTATTAATAAGAGTCACATTTGACGAGCCTTAATTTTAGTATTTATATCGCTAGATCAAAGACTGCTTTCCGATCTAAAACCTTCGAAGAAAGTTCATAGTTGAATTACACATAAAAATCATTTACAGGTGGCAAAACTTTATATTAATACAAATTCTTTAACGAATTTGCTACTTAAATTAATAAGATATTTATTCCATTTCCAAGCTGCAATGAACAACATTAACTTCGAAATTAGTCTCTGTCTGACAAAGTATCAAAATTCACAAATGGACTATACCGTACCTGACAAGAACAAAACACTGTAAATGCAGTCCGTGCTCATTCATTTTGTCGTCGGCCGCAAATCGTATTTTATGGAGCCTGAGCTAAAGCCTTGAATTATGCAATCCTTGAACCAAAGCCCTCACCTTTATTACAAAGAGCTAAAGTTCAATTTCCTAGTGAAAGGTTTCCAAGTCTTAAAGTCTGTACAGATACCATGATAAGGGTAAGTTCAAATCGCGTGGGTGTAGCATTAAGAACTCATAAATCTTATGTAGAGCATTAATTATTTCACATCTCGAAAGAATCCTTTTCGTTTTATTACATTAGACAGTAAGATAAGGCCCGATGTTGATTTATTCGAGATCAGATCTTTGTGGTAATTTAACTGGACACTTCCTGCTAAAGGTTTTTTGTCCTTTTTAACGTGCGTGGCTTGTGGGTTGTTCTTTTATTATCAAACAACTTTACTAACATCAAGTTATAAAAGATTTGGATAATTGTGTTCCTTTTTTAAGGCAGGGACTACCTCAGGAATGTAATAATCTTCTTAATTGACAATGAAGTTTTTATCTCGATTTCCGTTCATTCTTCAGACAACCCTTTGATAGAGCGGTCCCTTTCGAATTGAGTTGTTGTTAGAGACGTAAAGTTTATCAGAAAATAAATATGTTATCCGGGAAAATGTTGAAAGTATTTAAAACAGACAAAAATATTAGGCGCCCAAATTAAATGACCTGGAAAGCTCCCAAATTCACATCTAAATATACGCATTATCATGAAGCTTTCTATGCGACACAGTTCTAATAATTTAATGCTCATCAAATTTTATTGTTGGCTTCCTCTTCGTCTTCCATTCCGTTGCCATGACAATTAGTATGATGCACGGATGTGATAATTTCGTAACATCCTCAGGAGTGGCGAATATGGTATTAAGTGCAATACAGCATCGAGAATTGCAGTGAAAACTGAGATGCGAGCTAAAGTGGTGGGTAGGCCACGGTGGATTACGCTAATGCGCCGCGAAGCTTGTTGGTGCCCAGTAATTCAATACACAGGTTATACTCGATAGAGTGGAAAGGTTGATTGTTTTTGATTAAATCATAGGCTGCATCTTTTTACAGAAGTTAAGTGGGATTGGTTAGACACGCTTCGTAAAAGTGGAAACCCGAGAAATCGTATAATTGTGTAAGTATCTTACGATCCTAAAATACCATTTTTGACAGCCCTGTTGGTCTAGTGGTTAGTGACCCTGACTGCTATACCGGAGGTCGTGGGTTCGATTCCCACCAAGGACAAATGTTTGTGTGATTAGTACGATCATTTGTTCTGTGTCTGGGTGTAATTTATCTATAATATGTATGTATTTAGAAATATATAAGTATGTTTATCAGTTATCTGGTTACCATAACACAAGCTCTGCTTAGCTTGGGATCAGATAACCGTGTGTGAATTGTCCCAGAATATTATTATTAATATTATTATATTGGAATGATTTGTTATCACTTGGGGATTAGACAAAAACATGGTAAAGGAATTAAAAAAATAAGTACTTATAAAATGTAAGATATCCATACTAATATTTCGATGTAAAATCCGTTGAAGAGTCCAAAGAGTCTTATCGTAAATTTTCAAACACTTGGCCGTACGAATGTTTATCTATTAGTAACTAATAACAGCTTGTTACATAACAGTTAACACGTAAAACCCATTGACACAAATGATTGTGTCGAAAATGTTACTACTTGCTTCCGTACGATCCATTGTTGGATTTCTTAACCACCTGGCTTCTTCCATTCAGATTTTTGAACATCCGTACTCTTAACGTAGGTATTTCGTATTTCGGTGGATTTTCGTTGTAATTTATTTCCCTTCTGATAATTTCTCTTTTGGCTCTATGTACTCGTGTTTTGTTATAACTTTGGCTTTACGTACAATAGATTTTCCTCGCAATTACTGCCCAACAACTTTAGCTTAACTTAAACTTTCTGAACAGTTATAAAGATTGGACATTTCTTTAAATTTTCCAACCATCATCCTCCAAATAGATTTTCATCATTTAAGATTCAAGAAGCTTGTATAAACAAGCATAAGGAACTTTTAACTACGAGCAAAGATAAATGAACAGTCATAATTTATGATCGATACTTAATAACTAAATATTTATTATTTATTAATTATATTAATAAGTGATCATTAATCATTTTGCATCGCTGGTGGCAGCCATAAAAGTACTATTTAATACATAAGTGTATAAACCCATGCGTTTTCTCTTTCACTTCCAATTCGATAAGGATATTTAATTTCCTCCCAGTCTATTTAATTGATTTAGTTGAACGTGTAACTTTACAGGAATCGCCCACGTATACAGGATGGTATCGTTTAGGAGGTACCAATTGAGAGCAGACGAAATTGCAACTTTATTAGTATTAAAAAGGATATGATTGTCAATTTGACACTATGCAGTATTGTGCATGTGATTCATATAGGGATAACGACAACTCTTATAGATATAAAGTGTATCATTATATTTTTATGTATGTGTATTGCATATCTGATCTTTGAATAATATTTACCTATTTACTTTTATATTTTAAAGTATTATAAGTCAGAATCCACGTGGGAGTAGAATTCAAAATCAGAAAACATTTTTAATTACCTTGAAAATAAATTGAACTGAAGAATCCCTTGACAACAAAATACATGAATTAAAGCAAAAAAAATAAATTACCAAGTCACTCTCTCCCTCATCTTCTAATAACACACCGAACATTCCACCGCCCAACTGAACCAACGCGACTTAATAAACTTTATAATAAAACGAGCTTTAATTAGACAATGTTAGTCTAGTGGCTGATGCAGGTGTACGGATACAGCTGATACTGCAGGTAGATACAATATTGATTCAACGAGACGCACGTGGGAACTACGCCGGGACTGCCAAAGATTAAGTTTGATCTGTGTAGGTGCAGAGGTGGAGATAGGCAACATTATATTTAACAAATAAATAATTTAGAAGATAATAGCTACTGTGACGTATACGTCAGTATAGGATAATAAAATAATGAATGAAAATAAATTATGAAAATAAATGACCACAAAATTGCGGCACTAGAAAATAAAAAGTCGTGCAAGGAGTAATTAGGTATTTTACGTTTTGTACAATACATTGAAACAATACATAGGTAAAAATCAATGTAATATACCTATGGGTATAGCTACCTAAAAATAAGACAGTGAGTAACTATTGCGGTTTTAAATAGTTGTTTAGGAATTCATTGCAAGTTTAAAATACTTTTATACGTATCATGTAATGTATGATGTATCTACTAATAATAAAAATTGATTGAGCATGTTGTTCATTCATACTACATGTCATGACCAACAGGTCAATGAAGCAATAAATTTAATCTAATAGTAGGGTCAATTAATTAAACCCATGTTATAAAACATTTAACGCGAATCTGTGATAATTATTACACGTGTTATCTATATATAATCAAACGATTTTAACACTACAACACATAGTGCAGATCAACTATCATTGGCAAAGTGAGCGTTAGAGCGTTCACACATCATCCTATAAGATATCGGTAACAGACACCGATAGTCGATACGATATTGGGGCAAGTAAAATGTATGAAACTTACGAATCCGATATTCGATATCGAATCGGATAATGTGAAAGACGGGTACATAATTCATAATTATGTTACTTACCCCGATATTGTATCTGTGCTCGATACCGATATCGAATCGGATAATGTGAATCGCTCTTAGATACATAAAGATATGTCTGTCATATTATTATGTAAATGTATTACACTATGCGTAAAGATCTCTCGTAATAGTTATGTCAGACGCAACAATAAACAATTAGTTACATTAGCTACTACATCATTACATAATTAATGTTAAATCATGCACACACTAAAAGAAAACTAATTATAGAACTAACGCAGCCTAAGATAATAAATCAGTTTATAATTGCCATACTTAATATTCGTTAGTAATGTATGCATGTGAATAAATGAGCTCGTAAACTTTTCTCTTGTTGACTTTTTTGTGATGAATAAAATACAATGAGTTGAAGAGAAAATAAAGATGAGATCTAGTTACATTTTTCTTTGTGATATTACGGCACAAAAAGTGTCTTATTATATACCTAGTAATTGAACTATGTTGCTCACTTGACATGACAAGTCATACTCAATAAGTTGCAGTGAAAATTGCCAAGGAAGGATTATTTCATGGATAACTTAGTAGGCAGTGCTAGGCTCTGATCGAATAAAATTACCAGGTGGCTTTTCCCTTTTATTGAATGTAGGACAACTCAGATAAGCATAGTTTGAGTAGCTAATCCATCTAGACTTCATTAATATTTTGCCAGCTTAAACATTCAACAGCACCAAAGTGCACATTATTAATTTAGGCCATTAGCCAAGTTATTAATAAACTTAATTACTAGGATGTTCAGTTATCATTTACAATTGTTATAGTCCATTATAGTTAGAACTAATGAACTAAATAGGACAGTCTGACGTCATACGCGTGTAACGAAACATTTACTTCCACATTTTGGGAATATTATTTTGAAACTAAATATTTAATTAACTCAATTTATTCATTTAGCATTTTATTCAATTAATGTCATCAAATGACAAGAAACACATAAAACAGCTGGAATAGCAAAAAACGACTTTGAACTGTTACTGACTTTTGTTTTTTTTTTGTGACAATTTATGAATTTGTCGATGAATCAATGTATCAACTCTCTTTGTATTGTAGGTTAAAGGCTAGCCTCAGTGAAGTAGGGCCTACTTAGGCACAAACCAAAAACTTTCCACACAAAATTCTTATTCTTTGCCAACGACATCAAAACAAGGCAGGCCGCCGAAAACGCATATTTGAGTAAGAGACCGCAAAGCCAAGTTGCAATAAAGCCACTTAGACGTGTTAAGTAAGTACTTAAGTTAAAACTTAACTGTACATTAGCGTTTCGGAGAATATTACCGATTGTATGCCTGGGCCCGTACCATGAGCTCTTAAAGCAGGACTGTTGCAGTTGTGGAAGCGAGACGGCGCATTACACTGCGTATAGCGCCGTCTCGCTTCTACAACCGCAACAGTGTTAAGAGATCATGGTACGGCCCCTGTTGTTAATTGCAAACAGGTGTGTCAGGAAAGATAAAGTACGTTCGTTTTTTTCTGCTTTTAAAAGACCGCTTCGGATTTTGGTTTTGATCTTGGTACTTTTAAAACGTGAGTTTCTTGTTTTTTTTCTGACACGCAATCATGATAAATTAAGGGGATTTATTAATTGGCGTGTAATATACACCTTTAGTTTGCTATATGTATAATAAAGGCGTGTATTATACAACTACTGTTACATATAGTGAAGTATTTTTGTTTCATATTCTAGTACTTATATGAAAAAAAGTTATTTATTTCTCCCTTTTAGGATTTCTTTCTTCATTATTCATTCGTTCTACTAATTATACTTTATTAACAAGAGATATTACAGCTTTATCAGTAGGTAGGTTATCTTTTAATTAAAGACATAATTTTTAATTAAAAAGGCTAAGTTTCCGACTCCAGTACTAAAACTGTTTCTATTAAAACCGATAATATATCGAGTGCAGTAAAACTGCATCTAGCAACTCGTATGAGCGAATAAATTCAAGTCAATCATAGCAAACGACTTAGTATAATTAAAAGCACTGCAATTAAACATCGTACAGTCGACGGCAAAAGGCATTATTATCATCATTTATCGCATTACATATATAAATTATAAATGTTTTATTTTAAATCGAAATACTATTTAAAACAAAACTGTTTATTTAATGAGAAATTAGTTTTCAGCTTTAACGTATATTAAACCAAATATTTTAAGGATTTATTTGTTTAAAAATTATGTCACTTTGTGGATAACTAGCAAAAGTATATTTTGCATATTATGCAACCTGGATAAAAATATGTACTAGATTATATTAAAGCGAATTTAACTTAGCCGTTTAGTTTTGAAATATATAAATATTTACAACACTGTATTTTTTACAACGTCGCCTATTTTTTTTGTACGATAATTCCAAGAAGTAATTTTGTAAATGACTGTACTTAATACAAACGTAATGGATATATGCATTTACTTATAAAATAAGATGGAGCCAAGGAAGTCTGTTTAACCGTATTCCCAGTATTTATTGTAGATTGCCCTTCATTTAAATTATACTGTTCACTCAAGAACTACTATTAAAATGAATGGAAATCAAGCATTTCCCTTAAAGAGATTTTATAATTGGGTTTTGATAATTACGCACATTTCCATTTATACCTTAACAAAAGCCAATTAAAAAATAGGAAAAATATATGGAAAAAGTCCATAAATTTATTATGAGTCAGAGTGATGAAACCATTGCATAACCATCTATGGTCTTATGGCCTTAACAGAGATAGAAAATTGATTAAATATTCATTTCAATTCTATCAAAAGGAAAACCACAGAGCATGGACGTTCCAATGGCCTTATTTAGTTATTGGTACCCACAGTGATTTTAGTTACCAGGGCAATATAGGTTATTTCTGGGTGTTACACAAATATGTATGAATTATGTATGGTCCCATGTAGAAATCAAAATCACAGCCATTTAGTGTCGAGGGCATGTCAATCCATTCAACCCAATAGTTATTCAGCAAAACGTGATTCTATATCAAAGAAAAAGGATACGACTAAAAAGGATCTTCATTGTTCCTACGATGTTAATAGGTTCACAGTTAATTATGACACATGTCTTGTTATTATGGTTCTAAGAAAATAAGGGTCAATTGCATTAAATAAGCAACGGTGCGTGTTACCGGTCTGAACGCTCATTGCGCGCACCGTATGGAACTTTAACGACCAAAATTGCAATGTCGCACTATAATTGGATTTATAAGACAATAAATCCGAAGAAATAACAAGACTGCTCTCTTTACCCCACTAATTGAAGAAAACTCCTCGCAATTAAAACACTGGCAACAAA
The DNA here is from genome assembly GCA_905475315.1 of Autographa pulchrina. Taxonomy (NCBI): domain Eukaryota; kingdom Metazoa; phylum Arthropoda; class Insecta; order Lepidoptera; family Noctuidae; genus Autographa; species Autographa pulchrina. Next base: position 9,780,629 of record FR997780.1, read on the forward strand.
TAATAAATATGACGCGAGATTTAAAATTAAATATGGAATGTCTTTTTTTTTTCTCACACGGCATCCTGGCTGTCACACGCAAACCTACTTAACGGATACGTTTAATCTGACAGGTCGTACGCGTCGGATGTTTTGACAGCGAGCCAATTACCTGCCACTTTATTTGGCGGGCTGAACGCAATGTTCACATCCTGCGAACCTGGTCTGTGACCTGGGGAACGGGACTGTTGCAAGATGTACCTTAGGGCAACGTAATAAACGGTTGGGAATCGGTAATTGGAGCTAAAAGCTTCATTTTGACAGCTGTCATAAACTGGACATTGAGTGACATAACAGAGTTTAAAAATTGCTTATTTCGTAAGTCTTTTAAATCATTTTGTTTAAAAGATTTAAATATGAAGACCAAGAGGATATTAAAGAGTAAATAAGTCCTATCATGTATAGTTAGTGTCTTACAGAGAAAATGTCTGTAAAGAGGCGTGGGAATTCAAAAATAAATAGCTCTAAACAGCATGTTATTGCACAAATAGTGTGTAAACAGTTATGCAAGTTAGTTTTAACACGCGATCCTGTTCGCGTCGTTTTGCGGCATGCTAAAGGCACAACTAACTTCTCTTGTAAACATGTTTCTGGTATCTGCAAACTTTAATAAGCGTGGGTAACGCTGAGGATTATTTTACACCACATTACAATGTCACGTCGTGCGGGGATTCCCACTGTGTAAGCCTATGGAAATTAACCTTAATTTTGTTTAAGAATACGGATCAATTTCTGTTATTAACTCTATCATCAAATCTGTTTAGATGAATAAAAACCCAGACAACCAAATATTAATTAATTCATTTCTACATTGATCATCTTAAAATTGAAGAACAATCAACTGACTCTTAACTTTAGGAATTTTGTCTCAGAGTACAGTTATATCAAGATTTTGGAGGGCTCATGCAAACTGTACACCTGTCCGGTCGGCTGGGCCAAGGCCGATGCAAATTAAGCGAAAGGTCAGACAATACAATGATGTCGATAGTAAACTTAACGATAAAGTATCAAATGATAATAAAGTTAAATTTTTATTGTTACTATCTGAAATATAAGTGACGATGTCCACATTGATTTTTGCAATACGTTTCTCAGTATTCCGTAGATATGTATAGGTAGAGATAGGTAGCTAAATAATGTAAGATTCGAGACATATTGCAACTGATTGATTGCCTTGAACAATTCTTACGCAAAAAACGTAAGACTCAATTCATCTTAAGACAGCTTTAATTTTGGTTAAGATATTTTGGACGTAATTTTGTTATTTTAGTAAATGATGAGTTATTATTGACACCTGTACTTATGTTTACCTATGTCCTACAAATAAAGATATTTGAATTTGAATTTGAATTTGAGGATCTCCTTTTTGCTATGTTTGTCTTTTTTAATACAACCGTTCCCGACAGTACCGTTGAAGTAGGTACATATAAAACATTAGAATGTAACATTATACATTCGTAACCCGTCTACTCGTATTTTCATAAAGCGCCGCGAGCTAAACAGCTCTATTTGAAGAACATCACCAGTATGGTAAACTCGTCCTTATATGGCCCCCGGCTATAGAAGTGGCCACCGTAATAGGTGGTAAAGTAAAGCCAACTACTTAAACATAATCATGCCAAATAGGTAACAAGATGAAACCTAATCTGGAGTATTTATAGAATATGGATCTGTATTTGGTGTTGTAGTGGTTAACGTTAGTAAATAGACTGAGGACGAGACTAGGGATAATTTCTTAGTAGAACGAAGAGTTATTGACTTCTTCAAGACGATCGAGGCAGAAGATTTGAATCGTTGGTAAATAACGATAGTATTCAACATGTTTTCTGTGTACTGGCTAGCTGCTACGACCAACAGGTTATTCCAAAGTCTAGTTAAGTGTTAATCCACGGTTTTCGTCATATATTTAATGGACCACCAGAACTAGTCCAACGTAAAGCTTTTGGTACAGGTGTGCGCTAATACAGCTCAGCCTACCCTGTTTGATACAGGGGCAAAAATACTAAACTTACTAAACCAAAACAAACGTATTTCTAAGTCATCTAAAAATAGCAGCACCAAGCAATAGTGTAACAAAATGTTGTATTTCCAACAGACTGAATGGGAATGCCACTGGACAATCAATGGGCCCACTGTGAAGACAGTGCAATGCAACCCTAACGCCAATGTGTCAGTAAACTCCGTTGTTAGACTTTATCAACTGAGAAAGGAGTTTGTATTCACTTTGTTATTAATCCTCATTTATCAATATTTATCATAATAGGTATTCAAACTATTATAGTTGAGATTTAGTAATTTTTTAGAACTAAAGTTTGGCTTCTTTTTACAAAGTTTCCAAAATATAAGTTTTGTAAGAGGTAATTAATTATGAATATCCAAATACAATATAGTAACAAACAGTAATTATTATTTCACATAAAATAGTGACGTTGATCTGATAAGAAATATAATTTTACACCGGTACCAATTAAAAAATACTTGAATTAAACAACAAAAAGTTCCTCAATTATTTAAACAATAATAAAATTTAAGGAAAGTGTATGTATTTGCCTTTTTACTGCATGCGGTACAAACATAACGAAATCAAGGTTACATGGAATTGAAGCATCACGGTCATTACAAAGAGCTCTCTGTGTGAGAGCTGTGATATGACACATGCACCCAAATGTATGCACCACTCAGTAAACATTATTACAATTTAAGAAAAAACAATTTTAGTTATATGGTTGGGAATATAATGTTTTAATTATGAATTGTGAAATCTAATTAAATAATTAAAATATTTATAAGTCTGAAATGAAAATGCTACCTATTTTCATTTGATATAATAATTTAACATTTAATGAACTTTTTATTGTTAATGTTTTTTGATTGGTGGAGAATTGTAAATTATTATTTAAGCCTTCCATACAAGTTTAACTGTTAATAAGCCTTTTTTCAGATCATGTGGCATTATTTTTATCGTTATTTAATAGATCAAAGGGTATGGTTATTCAAGGTATATTGCCACCCAACCAAAGAATATAAGAATTATATAAAAATAAATAAACATAATACTATTAGTACTTTTACAGTAAAATGTATGGTATAGTAACGTACAATGTCACATCAAGGAACATCGGATAAACATAATTCAGGAAACATTTTTGATAAACAATCTCCTAATCATAGCTAGGTATATAATTAATAATAATTGGGCCAATTTTTATTTCCCTATTTATATAATATTATTATGTAGACCATTGTTTCCAATTATGTAATATCAAGGAAAGTTGTGAACTATGTCAAAATTAAAATGAAAAATGAATAAAATTGTGTTAATATCACTTTTATTTTCCTATGTTATTTATTATAGTGGCTCATGAATGTATGTTATTATATTTTATAATAACTAGGTACCTAAAGAATCCGATAAAATTGTGATAATAAGTACGAAATGTAGCAAAAATAATATACCTACTGATTACAATTTTATAGCAATTAAATAAGAGAAACAATAGTAATAATTACGATACTGTTTCCATTGTTATTATATTTACGAAAGGTGTTTAACTCGTAATTAAAAACGTTTTTGCGATTTTGGTAAAGTATTCAAACGATTAACATGCGAAGGTCGCAGAAAATAAAAACAATCTAATGAGTAATCACACACATTATATCGCAACATAATACTGAAAGAAACTAGAATTAAATAGTTAATTTAAATTTTGCAACTCACCACAAAATAGAATGGCGAAATCCAATACAATTTTTCGCAAAATGTACTTTGAATCTCGGTCTATTGTGATCGTATGGTTACGAGAGTTCGTTTTGCGATCATTCCTTTCCATTTTAACTTATTTTATACTAAACTATTAAAGGAGAATAATAAAAAACACTACCACTGTGATAAATGTTACGAAATAACGTCAAATCGTAAATGAAATTTTGTCAATGTGACCGCGTGAAGCATCAAGCGCATGCGCGAGGCGACTGCTCGACTAGCGACTGAGTTCGTTCAAAAACACAGCGCGTTCGAGATAGCGTATGTGGCTACATTCATGTTGTTTATAACTGAATATTGACAGCGGGTGGAGCCGGCCACCGGCATCACTTGCAGGTTAGCGCGGTTTTTTTAATGACTACCTACATACAATAGTATTGTAAACTACTAATTGAACAGGCTATATCTATATATATAAAAGAAAGTCGTGTTAGTTACACCATTTATAACTAAAGAACGGCTGGACCGATATGGCTGAAAATTGGTGGGGAGGTAGCTTAGAGCCAGGAGACGGACATAGGATACTTTTGTACATTTAAAAAAAAAAAAAACAATTAGGTAGTAGGTAGGTAGGTAGTAGGTAGGTAGGTAGTAGGTAGGTAGGTAGTAGGTAGGTAGGTAGTAGGTAGGTAGGTAGTAGGTAGGTAGGTAGTAGGTAGGTAGGTAGTAGGTAGGTAGTAGGTAGGTAGTAGGTAGGTAGTAGGTAGGTAGGTAGGTAGGTAGTAGGTAGGTAGGTAGTAGGTAGGTAGGTAGTAGGTAGGTAGGTAGGTAGGTAGTAGGTAGGTAGGTAGTAGGTAGGTAGGTAGTAGGTAGGTAGGTAGTAGGTAGGTAGTAGGTAGGTAGTAGGTAGGTAGTAGGTAGGTAGTAGGTAGGTAGTAGGTAGGTAGTAGGTAGGTAGTAGGTAGGTAGTAGGTAGGTAGTAGGTAGGTAGGTAGTAGGTAGGTAGTAGGTAGGTAGTAGGTAGGTAGTAGGTAGGTAGTAGGTAGGTAGTAGGTAGGTAGGAGGTAGGTAGTAGGTAGGTAGGTAGTAGGTAGGTAGTAGGTAGGTAGTAGGTAGGTAGTAGGTAGGTAGTAGGTAGGTAGTAGGTAGGTAGTAGGTAGGTAGTAGGTAGGTAGTAGGTAGGTAGTAGGTAGGTAGTAGGTAGGTAGTAGGTAGGTAGTAGGTAGAAAAAATTGCATTGCAACGCATGCCGGGTACAGCTAGTTTTTTATATTGTAAATATGATATGTACCTCCTTATATCTTTATTGTAAGCGCTACGTTATGTACGAATTTTTATTCTTGTAGGTATTCATAGAAGTTTAAGCTTCAATTTAGAACTTAATCAACTGACAATGAATGAAAAAGTTTCGAAGTCAAGCAAAAATGTATCTTTTAAGGCAATTGTTCATGCTACAATCAAGCACCTCTACTTCTCATAGAAGATAATTTCGATCTTAGATAGGTAACTAGGTATCTGATTATGAAGGCTCGTTAAAGTTTTTTTTTTATTCAAAATCGATCCCAAGCTATGAAGCCATACAGATTAAGTTTGTAAATTGATTACATTCTTGTTCACAATACGTTGAACATGTTACCGCATGAGTTATTTTCTAGTTTCATATTTTCGAACGAACCGTGAAAGATTGGATGCGACAAAGACCCTTTTAATCCGCTTTTTTTTTTAACTTTTTTTAGGCAAAGGAATGCCGCTCCGGTAGTAATCGGTAGCCTTACAGACACCTGTGGATTTATTATTATTTATTTATTACCTCATGTTAAATATTTAATTTAGATGTCCTATGAATGTAGACATATTTTAAAAGCATAACTAAGTAGGCACTTTACGTTTATGTTTTTATTTGTTATCGGTAAAAGGGAATGAAGGGGTAATAAAAATAAATCTGTAGGTTAGGAAAGTAGCTACCTAGTACATATACCTACTATATACAGGACCTACTATTTGGAAAAGGTGTACCTAGATACAAAAACGTTTATTGTTATCAAATTTAAATCTCTATTATAAGTGCTTTGCAGAAAATCTCTACATAGGTAGGTAATGTAGGTATAAACATAAAATAGGAACCTAGGTATCCCATAGCACATACTGTTATAATCCCTAGTTGGGAATCTACACACTTCTTACCATTTGGTCAAATTCGTCGATTGAAGTAGACTAGGAGTCTGTGAGCCTGTTACCTAGATGCCCGTTTGTAGTAGGTACATAAAATAATGTAGGTAAGTATATTACTTAGTTAAACTGTAGGTATATTACCTATGTATCAATCGTTGTCGACATTCTGGACAGTGGACCTCGATTCAGCTATTAAAGAGTTACTTACTTGAATTGACCGAATGACCTATTTCATTTGGTAATTTTTACGATAATTTTATTGTCATTCTGCTAACTGTCATTACGATCATTAATTGGTCATTACGATCATTCTCTTCGAGAGTTCAATGAGATTTTATTATAGGCTTTTCTGAATAAGAAAATTAGGCACAATGACAAGTACACTGACCGAACACTGACATGCATTTAAAATAGCTGAATCGAAGCCCAGGGACGTAAACACGGTATTACAGAATAGTAATTTGCAGAGCCATTAGTCGATTCTGAAACTACATTGTAATACGTATGAAATACTTAGGGCCAGTTTCACAGGTTACGGATAATGTGTCGGTTAGTTATCTGATAGTTAATACTATCTACCAGTTAGGGCCGATTTCTCCAACGCCAGATAATTTTTATTCGAGAGATAAAATTCGTGTTTGACAGATTTTGTATTGAAGACCTGTCGAAAATTCTAAATTATTCCTCTGATAAAATTATCTGGCGTTGGAAAAATCAGCCTTCAGCTGATAACTTAACCAATGCTTTATCTACCAGATATCGCTATCCGACACCTGTGAAACCAAAAGTTGTAGTTTATCTGGCAGATAAGTTCCTAATAGGCTATCAGAGACTTTATCCGTAAAGTTATTTGTATTTATTTTTACTTCGCTGTTTTATATTTATAATTTCTTACACGAAACCTAGTAGGTAACCCACATATTAATTGCAAGTGTACCTAATGGTTGTTAACGCATAAAATATGATTATTCAGTAAGTGGGTAATTAGTACATTAGTTTTATACAATAATGCTGGTAAAATCGTTATTAGCATAATTAATTAATATTTAACAAGTTGGACGAATTAATTAATGATATCAAGGTATAACAATGAGTAGGTAGGGACATACGGAGAATTTTAACTTATTCTGAATATAATTTCTAAACAGCGAAGTTACCTAAGTACTAATGTTGTACAAAAATGTTTTCTTAGGGAGGAAATTTAAATAATTTAAAGCATTTATAGTTCAGCTTTTGCAGCTGCTAAGTTTTGTCGCGATAACCGCACGCCAACTTACCATTTGAATGCGTTACGGATTTGTATCCAAAAATATTTTTTTTAGTGTTAGTCAGTTGCCTACTTATATGTGATTTACAGATAAAACCACGTGCTCTGTGGATAAAACCCATCGCGATATACAGATTCTGCGTATCCCTTCAATCCTTTGGCCATATTAAGATGAGTATTGATTTAATACGAAGTATTTACAATAATCTCGATTTGTATGTAACAACACATTAATTTATAGAAAGCGCAATGAAACACTTGAACCTTGGACGAAGAATGTATGTGAACGCCATCTATACATGTTAGCTAGAACTATTAAAGTGACATCTAGCGGCACGGCATTACGATTCTTATGGAAGTGTTTCAATTATTGTTTGCATATTGCCGCAAGAAGGCGCTGATACCAGTCCACTTATTTTGTCGTTCGTCAACAGATGTCGCTACTTCAAAGTTTATTGAAACACTACTATGCTTATCATAAAGCTGAATTTCTCGACAAGGTAGGCAATACTATCATAACTGCTGAAGGATATTTATCTTCCGCTTACTTTACTTCATGGTACAAATTATACGCAGATACTTTATATTATTATATTTCCGAAGAATACTGTACGTAATAATGACTTGTCTTTCGCAACCATGAACTGATCAGATGAAATAAGGTATAGTGTAAATTTTAATCTAATACGGACTTCGGTACATACCTAATAACTTTACTTAGCCAATTAGTGTTTATTAAAAAAATCGAATTCTTTGATGGGCAAAAAAGGTAATACAGGTACAATAAAACACCTTCCTATTTTGTGCGATAAAAGCTTTAGCGATTCATCAATCGTATGTAGGTAATCTAACTCACTTTTTAAGTAATTACATACCTACATTACGACCATCTGATTCTCTCGTAAAAACACATTTATTTTTCTTTTGCAAAACTTTTCAGTAAACATATTTTTAGATAAACCTACAAAACCACAAAAACAACATTTATCTTATAATACTGTTCAAAAACAAACCTAATTTTATTACTATCTATCAAAACTGAACTATCATCCTTAAAACTTCTAAAGGTATTTGTTTACAAGCAAACTAGCAAAATGGATGTTAGAACTTACAGCCGCTGAAAGTTTGCTGAAATGATCCTTGCCGGTAATCCTGCTGAAAAGCCAGGCTTATCTGAAATGTGTGCTTTACCGACGTTGACCAAAGATGGATTACCTTCCTTGAGTTTACCTGCTATCTATGAGCAGCTCGGGAAACTATTTTATGGATTGAACAAACAAACACATGTCTTTTGAGTTAGTCTTAAAGTTAAGATGTTCTATACTTTTATATGGGTAATGTATATTTGTGTGAACAATCGTAGGTACCTTCTACTAGTAGAACTATAGTAGCTACTATTTTTTTTCAAAAGCGTTTGAGTTTTATAAGTAATATAAGTTTCTTTTTAGTCTTGTGTTCAGTATTATTGAAAAATTTGGTGTTCCGTTCGTTAAAACTATACACTGGTTAAAATTCTTTCTTGAACTATTAGTAGCAGGATCTAAAAGTATTTAAGTTACCGTCTACGGAACATAATAATATACCTATACTAGTTGGACCCGGCATGCGTTGCAATGCAATTTATTCTACCTAGCACCTGCCTACTACCTACCTTCTACCACTTAGGGGTACGAAAAATAGATAGTAGCCGATTCTCAGATCTACTGAATATGCATATAAAATTTCATAAAAATCGGTCAAGCCGTTTCGGAGGAGTATGGTAACTAACATTGTGACACGAGAATTTTATATATAAGATAATTTTATTGTAGGCAGAAGCAAACGAGTAGGTAGGTAACTATTCTTTTTTAAATATTTATTAAAGAACTTTATCGCTCGCGACAATATTGTTCAGTATAACAATAAGTGTACACATAACACAAAGAAGAGCAACTATTCTTGTGGCCGGTGTGATAACAATTAATACTTTCTAATTATTTTCTGTAGCAATAATTGTAACCGCAATATAGTAGAAATTTTAGCGCCATATTGTACCTATTAGTTCCGAAACCCAACCTATAAAAAAATACACAATAAATAAAGACAACATTAAATAAAGACAAGACGATTTGACGACCTCCGTGGTCGAGTGGCTTACGCACCGGTTTTCAAGGTGCCGCTAGCTCTGAGGCCCCGGGTTCGATCCCCGGACGGGTCAATGTAGAAACTCACTTTTCTACATTGTCTCGGGTCTGGGTGTTTGTGGTACCTTCGTTGTTTCTGAATTCCATAACACAAGTGCTTTACAGCTACTTACTTTGGGTTCAGAGCAATGTATGTGATGTTGTCCGCATTTATTTTATTTATTTAATTAAGATTTAATCTTTTGGCATTGATTATTTCAGTTCCTTGTGATTTCGTAAAAAAGTAAGTTGCTCTTATTTAAAAGTTCTTGTACCTAATTTAATAAATCCTGACAAAACGTTTTGCACAGTGTCACTGGTAAAAATATAAGAACACGAGGAAAAGTATTCCTAGGAACGTATTTTGTTACATAAAAACGAGGATAGAATAATCGGAAAAACGCGATGTAATGTGTCTATAATTGTATCTTTATAAAATACTTTCTGAAAAGTTAAAAGAAACCTATTCATTACACAAATTCGCTAAAATTACATACTGAAATATTTTAGATCTAAGCTAAACATGACCTCTCTACAATAGGTTTATGTAGGTATCTACTAAGTACCTTTCTGTATCTAATTTTTTACATTGATGATAAAGACTTTATCATACACAAAAGTGTAGCCGCTCCACCAATTAGGTATACTTACTACAAACAACATTTACCACATAATAATAAATAAACAGCAATAAATCAAATAGTAGAAACAAAATACATTCCGCGAGAATAGAACCTGTAACCCAACCCTTCTTTACCTGCTACAAATTAGGCGCAAGGAGGCGAGATCTAACCCCCGCATTTAGTTATCCTATAGGTACCTACGAATTAAACGTGTACTGTATTAGCCGCATTAGAATAGAAAAGTGGTTAGTAATCGCTTCCGGAGGGAACCAAACGAGAGGGTTAAAGTCTCAATATATCTAACTTGATATAATACATAAGTGTAGGTAATAAGAACTTAGATATTAGTAAAAGGTTACACAAAAAAAGCACGTACAATTAAGTATAAACGATAAAAAACCGCTACAAATTAACCCTCAAACGCCAAACAAATCCGTTCACAACACAAATACCTAAGCAAAAATATTCACGAAAGCTACTAACTTTATATCACAAATACTCTACAACGGAATCCCACGAAAATTCGTTCATTAAAGGCAACAAAGCCTTCAGACAGCTACATACAAATAACCAACCGAGTCCAATTTAAATAACAGGCTCGCAAAGCTGAAAAACAAGCCGTAACCGAAGTTGGGAATAAATTAGCAACCCCCCTTCAACACCCCTTACCCCAATGTGTACATTGTGCAAAATATTATTTGCCTTGCCAGACAATAATAGGATCTAATGCCACGCCCTGACATGTTAGCTTTTCGAAGCTCCGCCCACCGCATTCTCCCTTCCCATTGGTCTCTACCATCTGCTGTCTTGCTCTACAGGGTGTTTTGTTTCTCTCACTCGTGTAGCTTTTCCCTCAACGCCCGAGGGGTAAATGTTATGGTAGGAAACATATACGAGGGTTTTCTAGTACCGGGCGCATTGTCATGCCGCTTTCAGAAATATTTTTACGCAACTTTTATTTGAAGATATCTACCTGAATGGAGTACTAGAATCCGCTTTATGAGATTTTTTTTCAATACGGACTCTTTTAATGGATTAAGGGATGTGAATCTCTGTAAACAGTTTTTATTTGTAACGTGTAGGATTTATATTTGGATCGCTTTTGTGAAGTTGTTTGGCTTTCACCTTTTATGTAGAATATTTATTAAGTTATAGGATATATTTAGACACATATCGGAAGATGATTGCTGTTATATGCCAATGACCGCCGTAACTTGCACGTGTGTTTGTCTTGTCTAAAATATAAAGTATTTTGATCAGCCAAACAAAATCAATCATTTCATATCTTCCTTTAAGAATACCTGAGTAATTAACTCTTAAATAGTTAACCACCAATTTAATAAATAACTCTATTAAAGTATATCCTTAATAATACAGAACCAAAACTCTAAAATAGATACAAAAACCCTTCTACAAAACTAAAATAAATACCACAACAAAGTCGAATCGATAAACGCCAAGCGGCCTAATAATTATTAGTCAACGGCCTGAAATTCATGCACAAAGCTCCGACCCGCAGTAATAATAACGACAATTGTTGTGTTTAGTGGAACGTAAACGCGGGCCGGGGCGGGCGGCGGCGGGGTCGGGGCCGCGGGGTGCGGCCGTGGGCGGGGCCCGGCGTGGCAGAGCCTCCGCGCTCGGGGCCGCTCCCGCAGTCCGCGCCGCGACACGCGCCACAACGCACCTCTGACATGTGACCGAACAGCATGGAAGATTGTGATCTTGCCCAATACCGCGATATGATCATCGAGGGCGAACTACCGCTGGACCTGCGACCGCCGCCGCGGCTGTACCTGCCGCACTACCTGCGCGACGAGCGCGACGTGGACTACCCGCCGGACGACACGTACGTGTCCGTGGACGAGGACGCGCCCGAGGCGCCGCCGGCCTCCAGCGACTCCGACAGGTACGACGCCGCCAGCCCCAACGACTCCAAGCCCTCCGCGCCCAAGAAGCCCAAGCAGAAGTCCTCGTCGCAGCTCATCAAGCCGCCTTACTCCTACATCGCACTCATCACCATGGCCATCCTGCAGTCGCCGCACAAGAAACTTACCTTGAGTGGGATCTGCGAGTTCATTATGACCAGATTTCCTTACTACAGAGAAAAGTTCCCTGCTTGGCAGAACTCTATCAGACATAACCTTAGTTTGAATGATTGTTTTATTAAAATTCCTCGGGAGCCAGGAAATCCCGGGAAGGGAAATTATTGGACGTTAGACCCGTTGGCTGAAGACATGTTCGACAACGGGAGTTTCCTGCGAAGACGGAAGCGGTACAAGCGGCCGGCGCCGTCGCTGCAACACGCGCACGCGGTGGTAGCGATGTTGGCGCGCGAGGCGTACGCGCCGCTGTTGCCGTTGCCGTGCTACCTGCCACCCGCGCCGCTGCTGGCGCTGCCGCGGCCGCCGCCCGCCACGTTGCGGCCCGTGCCGCTGCCGCCGCGCGTCGCCGACACCACGGAGCCACGAAGTAAGCGATCTAGGAACGGCTTCTCCATCGAGTCCATCATTGGGTCCCAGGACAGTCCAGTGAATTCGGAGCCACGGAGAAGCGCATTCTCGCCGCTCCACCAGAGCAACTGTCCGCCGGACGACTGGGCCAGATGAATGTACCTAAACGGGTACGGTTCTAGTCCATCCCCGTTTTAAAGCTTCCCGTCGGAGCGCGTGATCCTCGCAGATTGACTGATGTGTGTCCGGCGAAATCGAGACCGATGAGGTGTTCAAGTGATGATTGTAACATATAATTGTATAAAACATGTACATTTCTAGAATGGGTATTAAATCTGACGTTTGCTTAGTAATGACCAATTAATTCAAATGTTTATTCCGTTATTTATCAAATGAATCATAAAAAATCTCGGTTATTTCCATTCAGTTTAAAGTGTTGAGTGCATAACTTTAAGTTATTGTTATTATAAGAAAGATTGTGTTCCGTTATCTCACGTTTATGACACTGGGTACAGGCAAAAATAGATTTTCGTCAAATATGGACTGAAGCACAACAATTTGCCACTTTTTATTGAAACACTGAATGTAATTTAGTTTGACAATAAACTTCAATTACTTTCTAAGATATTGATTTAACAAAAACTTTACAGATCCTCAAGATTTTAGTTTTTACTCAATACGCTTTTGTACCTCAATTGTATTAATATTTTAGATCTTTTTGTTATTTTCAAATAGATTTCTTTTGTGATACAATTTTAGATTTTATAGAAATTATTAATTTAAAGAATAGTTTTTACTACATATTTTTTGTTCTATTTTTGGAATGTTATAACTTAACTTTCAAGAAAGCAATTTATTGAAATTGGTTTTGAAATTCCAAACCAAAATGTACCCGATATTTTGTTTCGTAAATAAAAGATAGTGATCTATAAATAAATCTAGTCATTCTATGTACAAAGTAGTGTTGAAGTGTAAGATATAATAAGTATATACATAATGTAAGTCTTATTGTAAATATTATCTTTTCTATTGTAAGAAACTGTCGCGGTTCGGCAATCAATGTTGCGATTGTGGTTTACAGAATGATATTTATATAAAACTAAATGTTCCTTAATATTGTTTCATTGTCAACATAGTTGGAAAAATGCTCGGGAGATGGATGGATTGTTTCATTGTCAAGCTCTGTTTTTTTTTGTATCAATTTGATCATGATTTTGTTTTTCTAATTAAGTTTCATTTTCTGCTACTATTGGAATGAAAATTTCCATAGCTAGTCTTCTTTTTCAAATATCAGTGATTAGGAGAGCATTACACAAATAAATGTAAAGGAAACTATTTTTTTTTTTTTATATTTTGTACTTCTTTACAGTTTCTTTCGAACCTAAGCTAAGAACATTTATAATTGAATCTATGTTCACTCTGTTAATTACCTTACTTTAAATAATGACTCTTAATAGCTTACAGGCAATTTATTTTTCAGTTTTCATACAGAACAAAATAAAGTTTTTAGTATCAGTATATAGGTGTTTATTCAGACGTATTTTTCGGGAAACCTGTTTAAGTTTTACATTCAAATCAGTTGGGTTTCCCAAAAAATCTCAGACAGTTATTTAAATTGTTGACCTATTTTGAAATGATTTGATTTTAAATTGAGTGAAATTTATTTATTACTTAGAAATGTAATAATTAGCTATCGTAACATTGAATGTTGGACAACATGACTGCAATATTTGGTGTAGAGAACACATTTTGTTTGAAAGGAGCCGAGAAGTATCTGAATGTTAAACCTATCCGTAGCTATTTTGTGTAACATCTTATTTTTAAGGGAGAAATATAAAATAATGTGAATGATATATTTATTTGTTTCATTTAAATCTTACGACAATTAAAATAGAAAATATGATGTGTAAATTTAATCTCAGGAGATTATTGCGTTTTTATTGGAAAATCTGATATTAAATTCGCTTTAGATCTCTACGTCTTCAGATCTTATGCTTTCTATTAAATTTTAATAGTTATTTGATCTGACTTGAAGTGGTATCGAACCTACATTCCCAAATGTGCCGCCTTTAATTCAGTTCCAGCTGAAAAAATCCTGTCGAACTCGATTTAATATGCCAAAATAAATAAAAGGTGATTAGGCGAAGTCTTGAAGTAAATAATTACCTACATGTAATCTTCAAAACCAATCACTTGGTCTAGAAAAAATACAAGTTCTCGGTCAAAGCCAAGTTGGTGCAGCAGGGTAATTCATTTGTTGAAAATAGTCTTATGAAGAAGCTAGAATAATGTAACAAGACAGTAACTATCCACTCAAGGGACATGGTAATTGTTGTAATGCCGTAATTTTTTATTCCGGGACAACTCACACACGGTTATCTGATCCCAAGCTAATTAAAGCAGAGCTTATGTTATGGTAACCAGACAACTGATAAACATACTTATATATTTCTAAATACATATATATTATAGATAAATTACACCCAGACAACCAGAACAAATGATCGTGCTTATCACACAAACATTTGTCCTGTATAGTAGTCAGGGTCACTAACCACTAGACCAACAGGCCCGTCAAAATATGATTTAATAAAGGCTCTCTTTTGAACAGGGATGAAATGGGGATGAAAATCTGTAATTACGGATAAGAAGGTACACAGGTTAGTAGGAACTTTATTTCGTAAAAAGAATATATATATATGTAATAATGCAAAGCTCAATTCATACTTCAGCTGAATTCGAATTTTATCAACAAGCAAAAATACTAGGCAGAATCCATTGATCCACGTTTTCAGATTTATTTGTTTGACCACTTTTTAAGGTTTATCAATGCAAGCATATATATAGCTAACTGGGCTATCAAATTCTAAAAGATTTTTTTATTACGACTGCTAGTTTTACAGATTAGTGCGTTCAAACTAACGTTATTATGTTACTCGCGGTCTCCAGCTACTTACTTTTTTAGTTTCATGTGATTTTAATTTTCACGCGAAACCCAGATTTTGCAAAAATAAAAGTTAGCCATATTGCTCCATAACTCCAGGTTAAATCTCACTAAAAGTCACATCAAAATCAGTCTTCATGTTTCTGAGATTACCGCGTTCAAACAAACAGACTCTTTAGCTTTCTTTACCATATAGATTTACCTTCTCCAAACCTAAGTCTCAAGCCAACCATCGTGTGAGGTGCAAACAAACACGTCATCCCAGCAGCGAGCTCCAGGATTACTCCCGGCTTATCAGTGGCAGTGATAACGCGAATTACGTCACGGCTAGTAGATGGGTGGTCTGAGCCTTTGTTGGGACTGTGAATTTATGGACTGTTGCCACCTTAGAGTATGTGTAAGCAAGCATTGAGTGCGCGACGCTAGAAGCCCGTGGTTCCGATCGTAAGTTTTTTTTTCGCTGTAAATGTTAGGTACTCTATTTTACTGCATTTCCGTGCGACGACAGACGTTTTCTCCCAAATATCCCGGAAAAGGATCTATGGAAAAGGTCCCGATTTTGAGTGGAAGAGTTGGATCTGTTTAGATACTAATTTTACGACGACACTTGTTCATACTGGTGTTCACAGTTCTTACTCTACAAGCGTACTCTGTAGTTTATTTATTTATACTCTAAGGCAGGCAGTGTTGCTTTTTAAGATCTGTTGTGTTTAGTTTTATGATTTAATTTATAGTAGGCGTGTAGGGTAGTGAGTTTAATGCCGTATTTGTAATGATAAACTGTTATAGCTAATGACTGTTACAATGAAAAAGAGATGGATGGGTTGTGTGAAACATGATAGGAAAGATGAAGAAGTGAATGCTGAGATGACGAGTAGTAGAGATGAATGGAAGCTTAATACGTATTGCGCCGAACCCAAATATTTTGGAAAATGATGAAACTGTTATAGCTTATAATGATAAATTATTAAGCAATTTTTCTTAATGAAAAATTTATAAGCTTCAATGAAAAATTAAAGTCATGTCTTATTAAGACATGACTTGGAGAGAGACCAGTGATTGGATCCAAATACTTAACTGTTAAGGGGCTAAAAATCATGGACATTCAAAATAAGCTCTAATAATGTCTTTGCTTTTGTTGGTATAGACTAAATGTTATACATAAACATAATATAAACTCAAAATTAAATAATATGATTTTCTTTGGAACCGAACTTACTACCCAACCTCAAAGTCCAATACGAGAGCCAAAATTATAATAATAATAATAATATTTCGGGACATCTCACACACGGTTATCTGATCCCAAGCTTAGCAGAGCTTGTGTTATGGTAACCAGACAACTGATAAACATAATTATATATTTCTAAATACATACATATTATAGATAAATTACACCCAGAACAAATGATCGTGCTCATCACACAACCATTTGTCCTGGGTGGGAATCGAACCCACGACCACCGGTATAGCAGTCAGGGTCACTAACCACTAGCCCAACAGGCCATCAAATTTCGGTAAGTATGTACCTACTGTAAACCAATATTTTTCATAAACACATAGTTTTATATAATGTGTGTTTACATGACTTGCACATTTCGAGGTGAATAAAAACACGAGTAACTAGTTTATTATTTCAGTTGTATTTTAATTGTCAATGTTAGTTTTAAATATTGCAATATAATATCCCAAATTCCAGCTCAAGTTAATTTGTATTTAATTTATAAAAGAAAACTTAAGAATTAACGTTTCGAGTAATGTTTCGATTCTAGAAGATTAAAATAGAGCTTTTTATATTAAAATTAAGTACAATATTTTTTCTGTTTTGACTAAAAATAAACAATTAAAATAATAATTTAACTGTAAAGGTAGCCAAAATGAGTAACTACGAGAATATGCGAATGGTATAAATTTTAACAACTAGCCCAACGTATGTGTGTTGACTTAATCTTAAAAAAGCTCTATCTAAGTTAAAGACAAAATATATTTTATATATCAGTATGTACTTTAGTATCACCCATAATAGTCAATTAATAGTTTTAACTATAATTACATAGTTAAAAACAAAAATAAAACGTTCAAACTAATTAAACATCTTAATACACAACTACTTTACTATCTTAGAAATCGGTTAATATAAAACAATGAAAGTTTATGTAAGCCAAAGTAACTTAACACCGTTTTCCTTATTTGCACATAATTCAAATAAAATAAATGTCATGTTTCATTCACAAACATTTCACAATTGTTAGTTTATCGACAATAACTATTTAACACCTGTGTAACTTAGTTAATAATTACAAAAAATGTTTATTTAATGAGAATAATTTAATAATATAAAACTTTTCTTGTATTTAAGCCAAAATTATATTTTAAATTCGCAGTATTTCATGTGAAGTGAACATTTTATATGGATACTTTGCTTATATATTACTAGAATAAGAACATCGTATTAATTACCTAAAATAATGCAAGATACTAGTTAAATAAATAAACCATTATTAAGGTCTAGCATTTCCGTCATACAGTTATATTTAAAGGCCGCACCTGAAGCCGATACTTCTCGTCTGCAAATGCCTATAGATAATGATTCAATTAAGGAACACCTCAAAAATTTATAGCAAATATATTTTGAGAGAACATTATATAAATCGTATTTTAACTAAATATAACTATTCCTAATATTTTATCGGTCTACAGTGCAGCAGTGGGGGACAGGGGAGGCTAAGGGGTTTAAGTCGTGTCCCCCCTAAAAAATCAGAGATTTCTGTAAAAAATCTAAAGCTGAACTTAACACAACCGGTATGTACAATTGTTATCAATGTTTTCGAACTGAACAGATAGGTATATTTTTATTTAACTAAATATATCTAAGAACTTTAAGATATTTTTTCAGTGTTTACTTAGTTTAAATCCCTGAAACGACAATCCAGGATACACCACTGCCTACATAATTGGTAAGTTAAGAAAAACATACTTACTAACTACTCATCTAAACTTGTCGAATTCAAGTGACACATTAATTACGAAAGATCCACTTAATATAATCTGGATGATAACATAATTACATTACTGTGAGATAACAGCTCATCTCCTAGATTTCCCAGCATTTGGCAATGGACAAACATAACACAAAAACGTAAATAATACGATTGTGATGTATGAAAACAAAACACTGTTAGTTTAGAGGCGAGTACTGTCGCGATGATAAAGCATAACTTTTTAAACATTAATTTTGTTCGGAACGGTATTTTGGTCATTTTTGTGCACTTTGTGAAAGCTTGTACCTACTCCGCGTATTGTTTCTCGCTTCTGCGACAGCAAGTCCTGTTCTAAGAGTTCATAGTACAGATACAGGTTCATAGAAACCAACTAGGCATTTTTTCGATTGAAATTATAAGTAAATCTTATATATAAGTCACCTTTGTATTTTTTGATACCTTATTAAACTTTCATTTTTTATCACTCCATCAAAGCGATCTTATATATTTATGAGTGATAGATATAGAATAAACAACATAATTTACTATTAACAACAAGATTGATGTAAACTCACGAACTACGTCAAATAAATGGTTAAAACACCGTTGTATTTGACTGTACGGAACGCAATGCGATGAATTTAATGTTAAACCAACACAAGCAGTGTTCTCGTTTAAAAACATTGTGAAATTTTGTGACATGTCGTGTTTGACTCCAAGTCGCCGTATCTTGTAGATTAGGACTTTTGGGAAATTATAAAACGTGGAAGTTATATCATTTGTCAAAATTTGATTTAATCACGGTTATAAAGAGGCATTACGTGCTTTTACTGAGTGCTTCTTTTTAGCCGTGTCAATTTCCTTACCATGACAGTTTGGGAGAAAATGGTCAAATGGCTTGGAAGCTGTTCCAATTTGCTATTATAATGTGCTAAGACAAATGTATCCAAGAATTATTTTTATCAATCTCACTACTACCTTTGAATTATTTATTAATATTATGTGTATTTAGATAGGGTGATTTAAAGGCTACGATCGATAACAGATCAAATAACGTCCGGAAGAAAATTCCAATTATTTTTACTTTAACTGCAACATAATCCCTAAAACACTAGACGTTACAAAAACAGTGCGAAACAACACAATTAGTGCGATTACTTAATTTATTACTGGTTTACATTTGTTATCAGATATTTTTCGTAACACAGAGCAACGTCTGATAGTTCTACTTAAGATTGACACACGAATTAAGAAAGACAAACATCATGTTCCAGTTTTTTGTGGATTTTGTGAGTTAGATATGTTTATTATCAAACCTTTTGTTTGTTGGGAAAGCGAAAATGTAGGTACCTATAAGAAACTTTTTTGTGAAATTATCAAGTTTTTATAGATTATCGTGTGTTTGTGTGTTTTTAGCCGATGCTCATAGTGCTGTGTTATAAACTTGACGTGGTGGTTTGTTTGTGGTATTTTTTTTACATGTTTAAGACGTGTAAAAATCTCTAAATGAAAGTCCAAAAATAAACAAAATAATCTTAGCAATAGAATAATATAAAGCAAAAGAATTTAATTAGGCTTTTTACTTTTTATCTTAAGAATTTAAGTCCGACACAACAAGTTTTCTTGAGCACGTAATGATAAGTAGGTACTGTAACACCTTAAAAATAGCAAAAGTGAACGTAAAATACCTAGCACTAAAAATTCCAAGCTTACACAGATATAAAAGATCTTCAAAAAACCGGTTGAAACCAGTTTAAATTCAATATTGCCACAGATGCGTATCATTTTACTTGTCTCTCATATAGTTGTGTTTAAGAAATTCGTTATACTTGTTACAAAGCACTTTTATTAATTACCTTTATTGCTCAAATAAAAAACATGTGGAATAATTATAATTTATTTTATTATATTTTGATAGCTTATCTATATCTACTTATAATAAATCTGTAGAAGTGAAAATTCTGTACATTGAAAATATCATAAAAATAAATGGCGGGGGGTGTTACTAGACTGACACCGAAACCAAAAGTGTGTGTTAAAAAAAAAAATTGTCTGTCTGTCTGTCTGTTTGTTCAGGTATCACGCAAAAACTACTGGTTCGATTACGATGAAACTTGTTATAATTTTTTATTAACCTGGGCACCACACTGGGTAGTTTTTATCCCGGAAAAGTATAAACAATAAAAAACAAACTTAATTTTGCCGTTAAATACTCATTGATAAGTTTCGTCATCCACGCGAACGAAGTCGCAGGCACAGCTAGTGTAACAATATGAATATTGCTATTTTCCTCATCCTACAGACGAATGATCAGTTTTGTAGGACTTGGTACTAAGCTAACATATTTATAAATGCATCGTCATTTTTGATTATCTTAAAATAAAGATATGTAGTGATTTTAAATATTTGACTATTTTCTAACAGTCTGCCCGTGACCATGATACCTGCAAAGGTGTCGAAACGTCGGGACGTTAAATCAAAATAAACCGCGACAAAATCCGTAAAAAAGTAGTTTTATTTCAACACGTAAGAAGGTTTTTTTCTGCTAGTATTATGGCAGGACGAAAAAAAAAACAGTCTAGTTATTGTAGCTACCTATATTAGTTCAATTTTATGTTTAAAACTTAGTTCTTCCTTCTTAATCCTTAACATAAGGTTGTACTGCACTATCTGAGACTAAGAAACAATTGACAGGCTTAAAATAAACAAAGTCGTGATAATATTTAAACAATGTAACCTTAAATAAATGTGTGCGTTTGTAATAATTTCTATAACATTAAATTCAAGGTTAGTTTGTTTAAACATTGTTTCTATTTATAATGTTATGACAAAGATGAAGAATTAAATGGGACAGACGGGAGAAAGGGTAGTTTTAGATCCCATTTATGATTGACAGACTCCAGTGCTTAGAGATACTACAAACTACTTACATGGAATACTTAATAGTTCAACTAGTATTGACTAGGATATGCATCATTCAAGTTGTGAAGTTGATACGTGGAAAATAAAATTTCAAATATTAATCCAACAAAGAAATGTAGTCCGAAGGAGCAAGGCTCGATTTATCTTTAAGAATGAACCGCTTTCCTATGGCTTAAATAGGCTTATATTTTTTTTATACAATTTATCATTTATTTAAAAATTCGACTTCAACGTCCTCAACCTCAACACAACTTCTTACTCTCATCTGTCTATTATTTTAGTTTTAATCACTAGATAACATTACTAAACAAGCAACAATTTCTCCGTTGTTTGATCTATAAACATTAATAATACCTGTGTGCACTGGCATTAACAACAATGTAACAACAATAATAATTAAATTACATTTGTTTAGTTTGCGAATCTTTGTGATAGTGGAGTTTGTTTTGTTCTTATTTAGTTTATTTTAGAGATGGAAACGTTATTAGAAGTGATTGTCGCTTGATGTAGGTTGTAAAGGCCGTAAAAGTATTCACATAGACAAGATATTTTAGACTGGTTTATGGGGTTCTAAAAATATGAAAACTTCAGAATTTTGCTAAAATACACATTGTCATACAATTAGAAGGAAAAGTTTAATATTTAATTTAATCGTTTCTTGAAAATATTTTGTTCTGTACCAGTTCTGTAAATTATAGTTTCCACTTTGAATTATTACATATCATTTACTGTAGCAAAATTCTGAGAAGTTCCCCAGGATAATACTTTAAATTCATTCAGGATAGAATGTAACCAAAAAATCTAAAACATAACCATAGAAAACATATAAATAAAAAATATGTTTCAATAGGCTGTAAACAAGATAGTCCTGTTTTTTAAGCGGTTGACTTACGCGCATTTCGCCGGAAATATATGAAAAGAATAAAAAATACATTGGAAGACATTGGTTACATTAGCTACTGTTATAGAGTTGAATGTAAATATTATTTCCGTTTAAAGTGATCGTATACTTGGCACCCTACTGTTTCTGGGATTGTTGAAGATACGTAATGAAGTGGAAGGTCTTATAGTAGCGACCTAACGCAATGCACGCTCGATTGATATAAGCTTGGCTTATTTATGGTTACCGTAGCTTTGTGATTGATATGGCAAAGAATATGTAGGTGTAGATAGCATGCGTAAATATTAAGAAATATTTATGCATATATATAATGTGTAATTTGCGTGTAAATATAAAATATACCATTTTTGTTAAGTTTAGAATATCAAAAGAATACAAGTTATTTTTTTCGTTTGTCACACTTTACTGACTTTACGGTCATTTAAACGTCAATCGGAACAATGAGGAGTTTATTGAGGTTCCTCTTTTTTATCTCATTTTTCTAACTATAATAAGTTCGCTTAAACTCTTGCAACAGGAAGCAATGATATGCATAACCCATATTGTGTAAAAAAAGATTATGCATATCATTACCTTATAATAATACTTATCTATCAAACTAGCTCAAACATCCACAAAATCCGTCATAATAATATTTTAGATGTGGCAGTAAGTAAATTTTACCTACTTCCACATCTACAGTACTCGACGCCCCTATACTCAACAATTACAACTCCAAAATGTATCATATTATGACGCATGCTCAAGCGCTCGTAATTGTACTTATTTGCACTCAACCACATGCACCATATCTTATAGAAATGCTGTTTGAAGATGTTTTTATACACTTATTCATGTTTAAGTACCTTTTGTTGAGTCCTGCATAATTCGAGAGTGGCTGAGTGTCACACATTTGTATTATAATAGATGGTTTTTTTTATTGTAATGTTGATGACGTTTGAATGGTGAATGTTAACATATTATTAAGTATGTCTTCGGTATTGTCCTTCTGTTGTATTTTTTTTTTCAAATAATATTTTGTAATATCTAGTAGGTATTAAAATAAGGTACAGTTAAAAATATTTTTTAAGACAACCTAATAGGTGTGTAAAAATAGGTTTAACTTTTAAACTAACGCGCTTCATGATATAGTAAGATAATTGACGGGCATAAGCGCGTACATGCATAAATACCTTTTTTGGGCTAAAAATAGATTGTTTTCCCCCTAAACTATGCATCTTCATTTAGTTTGACATATTTATACATAGTTTGTTATAATTCAGCTGTAAAGCGTTTTTCCATCATACAATTTTTCAATTTAAAAACAATATTAATCTCGTGTATTTATTTACAATACAATACTTACATCTAACACTCGTCCAAAAACTCATCTTCATCCTTGTCAATGGCGGGAAACGTGCCCAGAAGGCTGGCAGCATTGCCACGTTGAATGGCTATGCCGATTCTCTGTGCAAGGAACAAACCAGCTCTTTGATCACGAGTAGAGTCTACCAAACGTTTTGACAGGTCTTTAAAAACCCAATTTCGAGTCGATATTAATCTAGCATTTTCAATAAAAACGGTTTAAGTACCAAATATAAAACAGTATATACGGTACATAATATAAAGTATTATTCACACACGAAATCAAATCGTTCTCAAATTGTTTTCCAAATGTCCCTTCAAGGGATGTTTATTAGATTTGCTGAGGACAGTCATCCCTTCTTTTATAATCCGTATATTGTGCCGAAGCCTTTGTGGGGCTCCCAATATATGTGTTTTAACACACAATAATATATCGCTAAGGGTTAAAAAGGGTATATTTAAGTTACTTTTTATTTTCAGAATTAAGTGATGAGAAAACCTTGTTTTCGATTTTTCTAATAAGAAAATGCCTTAAATGGTGAGGGAATATACAATAATAATTATAATTGTTAAAGAATGATACTTAATTCACTAAATCTTTCCTTTTTTTTCTACTAGACATAAAAAATTACAAAATGGGTTTGACATCAAGGTTGAAATTCCATTTATAGGGGTGTTTAATAATATATTACATGATTGGTTATTAATTTGCAGATCTAATACTATTCTAAATGGCCAAACTACCAATAACTTGGCGTAGGACTTGTAGCTAAATTAGCTACGGCGTAGCTGATCGTAGCTTACTTCTAAAACAATGTAGCAAAATAAATAAACTTCTATTCATGGTAGCTTTTTTAACTAACTACAGTAAAATCCTTTGGAGAATAATTAAAACTTCTGAGTATCGATAGTAATCCTTTATTTTAAAGTACTCTACAGTATTTTAATTCTGATCTATTATTGGAATTGAAAACTGTTAAGTGCAAGTCAACTAAGTGTCTTCGTTGACACTCCCTACTAATATTACATTCAAAATTAAGAGTCCCGTGCACGTCTAGATGAATTAAACGAATCGCACTTACCCCTTAAAAACCACTATCAAACAAACCGAACAAATTTCAACCTTAGCTCAAGTGAATAGAGTATAAAATGTTTTAGCACATTAACTGACAATGGGTGTACGTTTGATCGCGGTATTATCCTCACAATAGTGTTCCGCATTGAAGCTACGTTGACAAATTGGTGTCGGTGGAATTTCGACTTTATTGTTTGGGTTGTAAGGTTGTTTTTTATTGGGGTTGGGTGATAATATCGCCGCAGGGGTCGAAAAATCCAGCCCTTGATAGTGACGCCCCGTGAAGTAAGCTATGATCTGTTCGTATCCTGTAATGTTGTAGGCAGTCTTTGAAAAACAGACAATTTGTGTAACACACCATTTTTTTTTATTTTTTGCTGGTTTTTGTGAGATATTTTAAACTGTGTTGAGTTATTCTTGAATATCAGATATATGTTCTGTATGGTAACTAATTTTCTATTTACAAGTAGGTAAATAAGTTTTAATGGTTTCATTGTCTTGTTTAAGTAGATGTCAAATTAATATTCTAACTTTAAAACTATCGCGCTGCATGTTATGTGGTGATATTTATGTATGTTTCACGCTAAGTTCCGTTGAATTATATTACTGTAATTTTATTAAATAAACGAAATACTTTTTGCAACAAGTTTCCCTTTTATGAAATATTGATTGTTGTCGCAGCAGGCAACACACAAACGTTGAATTAAATATGACTCATCTTCCAATTGATGGAACAATCCTGATTTAGTAATTATTATGTCCTACTTTTCGTTCGTAAAATTTTGAACATTGATTCAAGTTGACACCCAATAACCACTATAAAAAATACTATACCTAGTTTAAAAACCAAAACCTCCAAACTCAAATCCTTCAAACTCAAACCGCAACACAGATTAGTGCCTATGAATAGAAGTAATGAAATAAATATTATGCCGGTGGGGCAAATTGTATAACGCCCGGGTGCACAAACCCCCAATCTGAGGGTGCCCGGCCATTTCGCAAAACACCCGATTGTGTGTAGTTAAGAGCCGTGGTTAATTTGTATGGAATCATATTGAGTGGAAACTAACTACCGGTTTGATTCCCGTCTTATCATGTGTGAAGTAAATATAGTTTTTATGTCGGTTGTTACTTTTTTTGCTGTATTGTGATTGAACGGCGACGACTCATTGTTGGGTGTGAAGTTACGGAAGTAAGATATTTTTTGAGTCTTTTATAAATTTTTGTTTGAGGCCAAAGTTAAGTTTGTCTAGTAATTTTCTTATGTAAGTAAAATGTCTATTTACATTCTGTAGAGCTTTAATTTTATTTTGTAGCACTTAATATTTAGGTCCATTTTCGTAGTTGTTTGTTATGGCCATCATTAGAACCTACTAAAAAGGTTGTTAAGGTTAATTAAAAAGTTATCTTCACGCACTGTTACAATCAGATTTTGGGTATGTATTGTCTTATCGTATCAAGGTGTTTATTTTAAAAGAGTACCTGTACACAATAATTTACAAGACATAAAGAATTATGTAGACACAACAAAATGGAACAATTAAAATATACAGGACCTATTTTATCACAATTAAATATAAATGTATACCATTATTAAACATTCATTACGCGCCCCGCTAATTCTTTCCCCAATATTAAATTCAACCCTAATGCTGTACATTTAAATCTTATTTGTAGTTTTAAGTTTAAAGTCAACAGTTTACGAGCTGTGTGTTAGTAGGGAAGCGTTGGAGATTGAAATTAAAGTAATCCTGTGGGAGTTTCAACATATTCGCTTTGGTCACACTTGTGTTTGAGTGTTAAGCGGAAAAAAGATGAAGTGACAATCTGAGTGCATTAATAAAAAAAACTGTCAATAGTCAATTTCTAGATATAGAAGATATAGTAATGATAGTACTTATATAAGTGTATGTAAGTTGAGATATTCTGCAGAAAGAAAGAAATGAATATGAAACATTTATACTATGTTATAGTAAGTGTAGTATATTGGTTTTTATCATGCTCATTACTTTCTTTTACAAGCACTTACTAAGGACTTAGACCACCAAAATCATTCTAAGCTGACAAAAAAACCAAACGATGTATCATATAAAAAATATGCACAACCATAAAAATATATTAAACACAATTTCAATACTCCAACAGCATTATCAAAACGCTTTGTATCTTAAAGTATCAACAGAATCCACAAAGCTACGCCGTAGCCGGGGGTCTACGAGAGGGGTCTGGGGTCTACGCCGGGGTGCGGGGACTACGAGAGGGGGGATGTTTGCAATCCTACTTACTACACTGCAGATGGGTGCATTCTCATGAAAAGCAGAACGACAAACAACACTTGTTTAAGTTCTGAGATTATTTTACAGTTTGGTTTAAGATTTGAAGGATTAATTAATGGATGATATTATTTTTGTAGTGTATTTATTCGTATTATTTGAAGTAAATTGATAATAATTCACTATTTGTAAGACCAAAACTTTAAGTTCGGAGAAAGATCTCACATACTTACGCGCCTTTGTCTATTACTGACTCGCAATTTTTTTTTGTAATATTACCAAAAATTACTAGTAATTCCTCAGCTTCGTGCTAATGACAACTACTTGTCTGCTAGATGCGATAATCTTAACCTATTTATCCTATCTACACATCGAGCGCATAGTGAAAAAAATTACCATGTCGTATATGTCTTAGCGCTATACTGTGTGTACTACCCTATTTATTAGCAGGCATTTTTATATAAAAAAAGAAAAATTTTAAACTATGTATAAACTATATCAAGTCAGAAAGAAAAGTATGTACATTTTCAGTTCTGCACTTTAGATACATAGTATAATATCTTCCAAACCTTTATACATCATACAGTGAGAGATTGCAGTCGCGACATGATCCCTCTGGAGCACTGTGTCCACACAATATAAGCGCAAATAAACCTCTCTGCCGCGCTCGCGATGTCACACTTCACGGATATACTGGAATATACTTAGTATAAGGCTGTGAAGAAATGTTTGTAAAAATGTTAGAAAATATTTAATGCATATACCTACTTGTAGTTTGTCATACACCATGTCACACTGGACGGGATATTATTATACTGAAATGTAAGTCTATGTTAAGAAACTTTTCAAACATGTTATAAAGTATTGCTGTGTATAAAATTGTCTAAAATAATAAAATTAATTAACAGATTGTTATGATACCACACTTGACGGAGATATACTGTAATATACTTAGTATAAGTCTATTTAAGGATAGTGACTATAAACACAAGAGAAAAAATTTAAATCCATTGCTATATAAATATTTTTTCTTGTAGTTTGATTGGCATAACAATATCTTTAATTGTCAGAGGGATTTTAAAATGTATCTTTTAAAAATCGAAATCCGTCGCTAATAATAGGTGTTAAAAGTTAGTTCACTGCAGGTATTATAATTATATCATAAACAGTATATCTCAACGCAATTAAGCTCAAATAGTTTTTCTCATGTACCTAATATTTATTGTACACTCATAGTCTAAGATCCCGTTAAGACCGACCTTCACCGAGATGCTTATTTAATGAAACGTATTTTATATTTAATTTAATATGTCAATAAATATAATGCATATGGGTTGCCTAGCAAATTTCAGTCCAGAGTATATTTAAGTAAAAATTAAAAAAAAAATATTTTTTTAAACATTTCACCGGTTGCCATAGTATCTACGAGTCTATAGTTGTGACCGGAAAAGAATAGGCAACCTAACGTTTGCTTATTCTATGGGCTTCATACTTTCGATTGGTATAGAATTTATCTAATAATCACACCGGTGAAATGTTTTAAAAAATATTTTATTTTTTAATTATTAATTAAATATACTCTGGACTGAAATTTGCTAGGCAACCCATATGCATTATATTTATTGACATATTAAATTAAATATAAAATACGTTTCATTAAATAAGCATCTCGGTGAAGGTCGGTCTTAACGGGATCTTATACTATCAATATCTTTGCAGATGACCGCTGTAAAACACTGAAATTAACTAATTGTCAAAACAGCTAATTAAAAAGATCCTATATGCGGAACATATTTCCACTATTTCTATTTTTCCTTCACATAAGCATGAAAATAGTGGCTTTCAGTGCATGACACATCTCAAGAGGGCTGAGTAGAGATTAAGCCGGGATGACGGTTCGCACCTGTAGGTTGTAGGCTGTAGGTGCAGATTATGTAGCTATGTGCACCTAGTGTATGTAGGTGCATGTTGGCGCATGTAGGTTTAGACTAGTTCAAAGTGGGAATGAATAGGTCGTAGGCACATATTTAGATGTTTGTTTGTCTTTGTTTGTTGTGTGGGCAAGATATAGGAAACGAAGTATTGATGAAGAAATAGATTCATAATGTTTTGTTTTCGTGAAAGTTTATTTTTAACGTTTATTGATTTAGTTTCTATTAACTCTAAATGCAGACAACATCACATAGATTGCTCTGAACGTAAGTATAAACCTCTCTAAAGTCTCTCCACAACCTATATTGTTAATATTTTTTAAATAAAAAAATCCAAAAGAACTTAATCAAACTGTAAAAATGTACCTATGCGAAAAGAAGAATATACATATATTATTTTAACTCTAATCATAATACACACATACAACATAATATGCATTTCTTTTCGATCACAATCCAATTGGCATTTAGTAAACATTTTAAACCTTTAAATTTAATTTCAATCTGAATCAATTTAACTACACCAAATAACACGAACATCACTACAAACAACAAAATAATGTCTTGTTCACACTCTAGTGTTAGCGATTGATAAAGAGGCGTCGATTGATTACATTGACACGTGTCGCAACAAAGGATAAAGCGGGACACGGCACATCAAAAGTGTCCCGTCATTGTCATTTCACACTTCACTTGATACAAGAGTGTTGTGTTCATTCCCGAATGTCATTTGTTTGTTATTGCGTGGATACGGTTTAGGGAAATAAGTTTTAGTTAGAGTATGTTTTTTGATCATTTTAATTCAGTGTAATTATAAGAATAATCTTACATGGTCGGTTTAGTTACATCATTTATAACTCTGGAACGGGTAGACCAACTTTCATGATCTTTTGGATTAATCTCCTCCCCAAATAGCAGTAACGTTGACCGCTTAGGTTTAACGAAAGTTTCAAGCTCCACTCAATGCAAAGAAGAAGTTTAAAGAAGATGCAGTCTGAGAAACTTTAAAATCAATGCTCATTCCTTCTCTACAAGTGAAGAGAGTGAGGGATCTTTCCCCAGCAGTGGCACAATTATTATTCCATAAAACGAAAAATTAAATAAAAAAAATACCAAAAAAAACAGTTTTTTACTTACTAATCCTACATAACTATTAGCTTAAAATAAAAAATCGATATCCACATCAAATGTCTAGAGATAACAGTCTCAGTAAGTGCAATAGAGATTATTACGAGCTATCTTGACTTTCGCTTTTGTCAGCGGAAACTGGCCCTCGATCAAGATAAAGGGGTGACCTATTCTTTGCCTGCGGATTAAACACGATTCTCCGTATATTTTTACTTGAAGAATTTAGAAGAGTACTTATCAAGTGAGTATATTGTAACGTCTGTTATCCTCAAGGTGAAGGGTCACCTTAATTTGTTTCGACAGTATATGTGTTAGCCAATTTTCGTGGTTCTGTTAATATTTGGGAATTATTGTACTTAGAAATCTTTACCACAAAACTATTTTCACTACGTCTTATGTATAACTTTACCCGTCGTAGTTATTTTTTATCTCCATCAGCATCTTTTTCACTTCTGGCTCTTGAGAGAAACAAGTGAAAGAAGAGTAGAGAGGCCTTTGCACAGCAGAGGGAAAATTTGGGCTACTAATAACTGAATATGGTATTTTCAAAAGAAAAAAGAAATTTCCGTTTAATTTTTTTTTTAAAGCTTACTTTACCTAAAATATCGCTTCAGTTGTCAAAAACATTCAGTAAATAAAAATCCAAACAAAGCTCGACTAAATGTAATACAAATGACAACAAACAGTGTGATCAGTGTTCACATTACAAGTACGTAATTAATTGTCCTCGTGTCGCCGCGAGGGTGTTTGCGATTCGCACTGTCGCGCAGTCGCACAGTCGCGTGTCTGTGCACGCCCTTATGAGTAGCTTGCATGTTGTAATCGAGATATTTGCTTATTACATGGAAATATTGTTAATCGCTGGCTTGAGGAGTCGCCGATTTGAGTTTATACTCAAATCGGTCGTGGTGTGGTTCATGTCATGGACTCCGAATAATGAAAAAAACTTTAATTTCAGGTCTTACTCATATTGTTATTTTTATTGTTGGTATATTGCCAGTTCTTTACTATTTTACCTACTAAATATTGTCCTCGATCTTTTCTAAAAAAATAGCGGAATTCTAAAGTATATGGTCGCAAAGGTCAACAAATGGTCACTACATCTATAACTGTGTGATTTACGAAAGTAATCAAATATTATTCACCAATAAATAAAAATTCAAACAAATATTACATCAGAAGGTAAGGTACATAATATCTAAATGCAATTAAGTAAATAAAGGATAGTAGTCAGTTTTTTACAAAAATATCTACGAACACTTATTCTCTTAAAATTTTATTATCCGGAAGTATTTTAACAAGTAGTTAAAATAAAGAATTAAATTAATTAAGTAAGTAACAACTGAAACGAAATACTTAGTTTCTAAATTAAAACGATCTTAAATGTCCACATAAAATTCGATTAAAACCGCAGCTGAATCGAAATGGATGAAACGTTTAATGCGATGACATTAAGTAGTAAGTAATGAGGAGCTAGACTGGCAGACAGCGTAATAAGTGTTAACTCACAAATCATAAATACTGTACACCCTATTTTTCTGTAAAGCTGTTCATAGTGAGCTACTAGGGGATTTCTTTCTTTTTTTTTAAAGAATACGAACAAATCTTTAGGTCTGGACGTTGAATTCTGCGGTTTGGGTGGATAAGTGTCTGTATCACAGCTTGCTTTAGATTGCTCTCCAAGAGCTAAATTTGATTATAAAGTAACTAAGCTCATATTATTATACTGCTTAGCACTTTTGCCACTCAAAAATTTACAACGTTTTGTTTTCTCAAGCTTGTAGTACATTATTAACTTAGATAAAAAACTTTAATCTCGTTTCTATAACATTTTACCGTTCTTCTACCAACCGTTGTACTTATGCCAAAATTAAGTATAATTAAAAAATACCTTTAAACCAACTAAATAAAACCTGCCAGTACCACAATATGAGCATCACAAAGAAGAATGGACCCGCTGAATCTGTCTGCTTTTTAATAATTGAAATATTTATAATTGCGCCGCGGCTTTCCTTTTATTGCGTGGCTATGAAAAATAAAGTGTCGTTTAAAGCTATTATTGTTTTTCCTTTGCATTTCTCCGCTTAATGAATACTTCGTAATGGTGAACGGGGTTTTACTTACAGTTGTGGGTTGTTGTTTAATGATTAAGAATAGAAAATTAAGGCAGTGTGATTTTTATGTGCATAAAGTAAGTGACGTGAATTGTAAATTGATTTCATGGTGATACTACTATTGCTAAAATAAATATGTTGAGCATGAATTTTGTTCGAACAATGTATCCAATAATTTACATTTTCATTTCAAGTGAATTCACAGTAATATACTTGACACAACAAAACAGGCACACAATTTGTTAATTTCATATTTTAACATAATTTTTAAACTGCTTTACTGCTGCTACTTTTTAAATATCTACTGGACTAAAATTATAAGTAACACAAAAATATCGACACAAAAATTTTCCATTTAAAAAATTATTTCATAATAATTACATGTTACTCTAGCACCCTTATTTTAACGGTAAATTGAACGTCAATTATCGCCACACCATCTCAATATTAAAGAGATCAATTCCCATTGCACGTGACACTCTTAAAGCCCGATATTACATTTTTATTTGCTTCGTCCCCCCTTCAAAAGTTGTCAACATGTAACGACGAGATTCCACCACGATAACCTGTATACAGAAAAAAAAATGTCAAACGAAATTCGACCTTAAGTTCTAAATAGTAAGGTTGAGATTGTACTTTACTTTTTGTCAAGCGAAATTGAACCTTATGTCGTAGACAATAGAGTGGTTGGAATGTAAGTGTGGATGGTAAATAATAAGTTGGTACAGATGTCTGTTTTTCGTTTGCACAACGGATATTAGTGTGCCAAAGTAGAGCACTATTTGTACATGTACTTTGTGATGTTCCCATAGAAATCGTATTAGGATTTTGTTGTTTTTGAATCTCGAACGCGTTGCTTTTTTATTAAGGCGACTAAGTTTTAGCTTTGAGTACATATTCATTTCAATTATCCTTCTTTAAATACGAATCTATTTGTAGGATTAGAAAGAAATAACTATCAACACATGGATATGAATACAAAAATTACATAACTTCTAGATGTTATAACTCTTTAAAACTTGAAAGAAAAAGGAAGACAATAATTATAATACTTTAAGTAACAGAAAGCTTTACCATCCAAACAATGACCCAAGATTTTTTTTTCATGGGATGGAAGTTTAATAAAGCCACGGCTCTTGATTGCCCATCATGAAGAAAAACTAGCATATAATAATAGTAGAACTTGAACCAATGAATAACGGGAAACCAAGCAACAACACAAATTAATCTATACACAACACATATAGGTATATGAATACAAACTTTCATCAAGTCCATATAGTCAACTCTACAATAGAGTCAGAAAAAAAAAAACAAAAGACTAAAGAATTTAAGACAAACGCCAGTTATAAAATGAACATTCTTCATAACAAAGAGGAGTGCCAAAGAATGTGAGGTTCTATTCTTTCAAGCTTTTTCTATCCGATAAAGCCTTCATGAAATACTTCGTTGATTAAGCGAAGCGGTCCGAGAAAAAAAGGGAAACCTTTTTTTTTTCTTTTTCTGAGTTGTTTTTTGTAGAGAAAATGTGTTGGTATTGGTGATATGTTTTTTGCGGATAATGGTGTCTCTTAAATGAAAGTTTATTGTGTTTATGTTTGGTGCATTACGTTGAGTGTAGATCTAAGTGAAATGGAAAGTCCTATTTGTGATCTAAATGACTTCACGAGGTATATTGTTATTTATATTTTTACATAATAAAACTATTATATTTAATCAAATAAAACTTTAGTTATAGTTTGAAATATTTACTAGGCATTCATGTTTTTAATAACAAACATAATCAAATTACTAATGTTTACTTACATTAACATTTGCAAAGAACTGTAAAAAGCTATGTTACTTGAAAAAAAAACAAGACTTTATTGATCATATACACGAGCTCTACACGTACAAACTAAAGACATTTTTACACAAAACTTTCTTTCGGACATCAAATCTTTTTGACAATTGAATAACATGCTTTTAGGAACCAAATAGCAAGTCTAGCTCTACCTATACCAAAGAGGATTATTACAGCATTTGTAGGCCTTAAACTATGTACGCATGTATTCAAACACTAGCATTGTCCATTACAGCAATATTACAGTACATAATATGCAGTAGGGTGGCAATGCAGTGTCGGTATCGACCCACTAAGTGATTTGTCCGCTTGCCTGCATTATTGATGTGCACCGGGCCGATTTCCCAATTCACTCCAAATTCATAGGCTATATAAGTGTATGTATAGGTTCGGTGTTGAGTAATTGAAGCGTTTCTGTTTTGGGTCAGTGATTGTACTTGTGTGTGTGTGATAGTACTAGCTCTGTGATTCATGAAAACATAATTTCAAATATTTTCTTAACTCTATCTTACACGTTAGGTACCTTCATATTGAAGGTTAATACGTATTACGTTTTTTTAACATCACAGAAACAAGTGTTCTTCTTCATTAATACATAGCAATAAAGTTCAAAAGTAAGAGTGTTTAGTGGCACAAATATCAACAACAATATTTTAAAATTATACCTACTCGCTTTAAACTAATCTTTTGTTTGTAAAGTGCAGACTAGTCTTCTATTCTATTACATTAAAGAAGCACGTCATTTTCTACATACAGAAATAGCACCAGCACGCCTCCTCGCAAACCCCTTACTTATTCATAAAAAATAATAAAATAAAACCTACCCTCTTGTTAGGGCTGGTTAAAAATAAAACTCTTTATTAGATGCAAACAGAGCTGTAGTGGTAACTTGTTGCCAATGAATTATTCATAAGCTTGTTAATTTGCAATCCAAATTCCCGCCAATAATGTGGTAAAATGTTTTAAAAATTTATTGTAATCTATTCCATTTTCAGTCAAAAATGCCACGATTTTTGGTTTTCGGAATGTATTTTTGTTACTTTTTTATTTTTAGCGATTTATTCAGTGTCAGTGGTTCCTTGTTACAATAAAATTGGAAAATATTATATTTGGTTTTAGATGTTACAAAAATGTTAAATAGCTGATCCACTGAGAATGACATGATGCATTATTTCCCCATTTTACTAGTCCAGTAGTATGAAATACGATTACATATGATAGAGACCTATTATAGAAACAACACTGGCCATAGTCTAGTTTCACAAAATCATCTACTCTCTACATACCTAAACACAAACCAATACCATGAAAACACGAGAATACACCCCCACATAACGATACTGGAACATAAAATATACAGTCATATCGATCTCGGCTGTCTTCAAAGCCACATCCGCCCAATTGCGTGCACACAGTTCAAGCGCAGTGCAACTCCGCGATTCAATTTGAATCGGAGACAAGGGACGCTGGGAGGGGGGGAGGGGGCGACTGACGATGCCGCGCTGATGGCTAAATCGTGTTCGATTCGCACCTGCGATGTGTGGTGATATGAATGTTGCTCTACTTCGATATGTTGATGTTAAATAATTTAAGGGTCGGTAGAACAATAAGTTATATT
Source organism: Autographa pulchrina (assembly GCA_905475315.1). Lineage (NCBI taxonomy): Eukaryota > Metazoa > Arthropoda > Insecta > Lepidoptera > Noctuidae > Autographa > Autographa pulchrina. Next base: position 9,816,122 of record FR997780.1, read on the forward strand.
GAAAAAAATTGAATATGGGAGATAATAACATCTAGTTAAAATTTGTGTGTTAAATACAGATTGTTATAATTACAATCGTTGTAAATAAAGTCAACCTCTACCTCAGACTACGTTATAATTTTTACTACTTTTAATAATCATATTTTTGTTGTTTTCAATAATGAATTTGTGTCTTTTTTTTTATTTATTTTTAAAACATTACATAGTATGTTGTACAATACAATATCCAAAATTATATCTATCAAACATTAGTTATTTCGACTTATTGAAATATATGTAGAACATTTAAATTATATAAAAGCGGTATCCAATTACTTTTTTCCTTCAGCCAACTAATCTTACCAAAATATTTATCGCTGACATATTCCACACTCAAAAATAAAGTAGAGCCACATCCCCACCGTTCGCTTCATCCGATACTTGCGACACAACAGGATGGAACCGCAAATGTTCGCCACTGTAAACTGTCACCTCCTCCGACGCTTAACCGAAGCACTCGCGGCCACAAGTTTCGCCAACAACTTCGTAAGTTGCGAAGCGAATATCGAAAAGAACTTTAGACCAGAGTTGTACCGGGTCACTGGTGTTCTGTCGCTTAGGTATCGGAACTATAAGTTTTTCGCAGAAAGGCAATTAATGTGGATTTTATTGAAATTCTTCTTTAGAAGTAAGAGGAAATGTAGAGATTTTTGGCATGTTGAAGTTAGTGTCAAAGCCAATAACGATTGTGCTTTTTACATAGGTGTCTTTTGATTTCGTTCACGTGTAAAGGTTGTAACTAAATTGGTAATAAACGAGATCTTTGTTTTGTTTTGAGTTTAATTTCCAAAGCCGATAAATTCTTTCCTGAATAACTAATATTAATATCAAACTCAAACTAGACTATAGAATCAAAATTATAACAAATAAAGAAACCTATATATTTTTTTTATATCAGTAACTAAAGCGAATCAAAGTTCAGGAGTTAGCAAAGGCAGGGGCTAGCAATTCCAATTTGTAAAATATATATATTTTTTTTAATTTCGATCTCACTGCCAAATATTTCTTGTAGGTATTCAAAATATATTTACCATGACAAAGTAATCAATGAAGTAATTTATTTACACAATTTGGAAAGAAAGGCCATTTGTCACGTTTATAAAAAAAATAAAGAATTTCCACGTTTCAGTCATTTAAACAAAGAAAAAACTGTGTCAACGTTTTCATAATTACTCATATCGCAACATAAGATTGAGGCTTATCACTATGCAATATTTGGAAAAAAAAAAATTGTAAAAAATTTTGAGCGAAATATTTTCGACCTCGTTTGTTCCATATTGGATTATAATTTTTTAACCACTTCCTAAGAATATACTAAACCAGCTTATATTTTCATATTAGCATTCTTTTAACTTAGTCCATAGTAGTCTAGATCTAGATCTAGATCTAGACAACTTATAATTGACTAAGGGTGAATAAAAAAAGTTTCTAAAACTAACATTATATACATCTTTTAACAATAGATAATTTTTAAATAAATATGTTCGTATTTAAATATTATCCTATACCTACTAAGAACACCACTTCATGAAAAATTTTGTTAAATTACTACGGTCCCTCTAGATTTTTTCTAATCTGTGTCTGCGTCACAGATCAGAAAAAAAGCTTAGATAGAGGTATCCAAGTTATTTTCTACATTGTGCTTAATACTTACATTATTTTCTGATCTTATTTGGAAAATTTACCGACTTTCACGATATATAGAAAGGGAATTATGATAAAATAAAAGTTACTTTTTTTGTTAAAATAATAATTAAAGTTTTATTATCATAGTATGCATCGTATACAACTTAATTTTAAAATGCTGACTCGAGGTATGTTTGTTTTATGAGATAATAAAAACAACGGAGAAGTTTCATCCATTAACGACAAAAAAATGTTTTCCTTGTATTCCGAAAATATATTTTACTGATACATATTTTCACATTGATACATTCTGTAAAAGAATACCATACAACAAAACATCACAAAATTAAATAAAACATTAAAGAGCTTCAAGCAAAATTAAATTTCGTACCATATTATTTTCTTCGCAAAATTCATTATCCATTTACGGTTTCACAGGCAATTGTTTTAATCCGATAGCGGGAGCGGCCCAATGTGGAATGAAATAATTTAATAGCCCCCCTCCGCCCCCCCTACTCGGATCCAAGATGGCGGCGGGGCGGGGCCGGGGGTGGGGCGTGCCGCCTCATTTGAATTTCGAACGCGAGCTTTCCGAACGTGTGTTCGGATGGGTTTTCGGCCAATTAATTTCTCCGTAATTCGTTTTCTGCGTGCACTGTGACGGCTTTATTGTTATTTAATGGCCGGTAATATTCAAGGGATGGTTGCACAAAGTACCTATTTAGTTGCATTTTGTTGCAATTTTTTTTGTTACACACAAAATTATTGTTAGTTAGTAGCAACCCTACTTTTTATTGCGGAGATTAAAATACAACGGTGTTTTTTTTCTCTCATGTTTTAAATTTTAGATAAGTAGGTACAGTATAAATATTTTACACTGAGGAGTCTTATATGAATATTAAAGTCAATTACTATTAACTAACCAAAAATTATAGCCTTAATATCAAATACCATTTAAATCCAACGAAACAAAATACCTACAAAATTCTAAGACCCCTGAACACGAGCCAAGCATCTCCAAATAGCAATAACCTCATCAGAAACACGTTCAAAAACCTAATCCGAGTCACCTCAAAGTACAACAAGTCGCAATTTTTCTGAGCCTCATAATACCTCCCAGCAAACAGAGTATTGTGAGAACTTTCACAATATTATGTGGAGTGGTGTAATGCCGACACAAAGGCCCTCCCGGCTTGGTAAATAACGCTTTGTTCTACGAAGCCAAATTTTGACAATCACTAGCTCACTCTCATATAGCTATGTACACTGGGCGGTTGCCAAAGATTAGCTAGGGGATTGGGATGGAAATTTTAAAGTTTTATTGGAAAGTTGAGGTATAAAACTCGTTTTTTATCTATAGTCTAAGATCCCGTTAAGACCGACCTTCACCGAGATGCTTATTTAATGAAACGTATTTTATATTTAATTTAATATGTCAATAAATATAATGCATATGGGTTGCCTAGCAAATTTCAGTCCAGAGTACATTTAATTAAAAATTAAAAAAAAATATTTTTTTAAACATTTCACCGGTATGATTATTAGATAAATTCTATACCAATCGAAAGTATGAAGCCCATAGAATAAGCAAACGTTAGGTTGCCTATTATTTTCCGGTCACAACTATAGACTCGTAGATACTATGGCAACCCTATAGTTGTGACCGGAAAAGAATAGGCAACCTAACGTTTGCTTATTCTATGGGCTTCATACTTTCGATTGGTATAGAATTTATCTAATAATCACACCGGTGAAATGTTTAAAAAAATATTTTATTTTATTAATTATTAATTAAATATACTCTGGACTGAAATTTGCTAGGCAACCCATATGCATTATATTTATTGACATATTAAATTAAATATAAAATACGTTTCATTAAATAAGCATCTCGGTGAAGGTCGTTCTTAACGGGATCTTATACTACTAGCTCTCTTTGGTCTTTAACTACGTTATATGCATGGATTAGTGTTTTTGGATAAAATGATATTTCTTTTGGAATTACTTATCTACTATGTCTGCAAGCAATAATAATTCCTGTGGTCCGTTATTAACGCTAGTACTATATTTTTTGTTTCATGATTTTTGTTACATAATATAATTATACTTTTTTAGATTTTAGATACTTGCTTTTTGGCTAACAATTTTCAAATGAACAATACCCTAGTAGAGTAGGTAGCTTTAGAATGTTGTGCTCACACCTATTTATATCATTAACCAGTAACCACACCTAAAAATAATTAGACTACCCAAAACAAAAAGAAAAAGATAATAAACATACAACTGTGTAACACTTAAAAGTTTTAAAATCAAAAATTTCAAAACCGCGTCTGAAAATTTAAAAGGGCCCACCTAATCTATGCCAGCTTCCCTGTGTGAGTGTAGAGGCAGGGAGGCTGGGGTGGCAGGGGACGCACCGCCGGTTCAATGTTGACAATTGATGGATATCTCTTGTCTTGAAAAGGCAGGATTAATGCTCTGTCTCGGCGAGCACAATAGTGGCGATTCCTGAAGGATTACGCACTTGAAAGCGTGAAGACGTGCTCCAAAGAATGAGGAATGTTGACCGACAATGGTCGAGGATATTTTTTATGGTGACAGTGTTTCAGTTGATTTTCTTTGAGGAAATTTAAAGGAATTTTAAGGAACTGCTTCGGAAATTAGGGATGGTTAAGTTGTAAGCGTAAAGGATAAGCGTTCTTTATAAGTGCGCGGTATTGCATAGAAAAATTATGTTGAAAGTACCAGGAAGCAAATTTCTTAAATAAATTGAAATTGGATATTTACAAATTCAGGCTTGACAAAACTTGAAGTACATTTTGTATTCATGTGTAAAGAAACTATACATTTCAGGAACTGGTTATGGGAAAATAATTTACAAAATTTTATAAAAGAACATCAGGTAACAACGTAATGCGAATCAGAAATTATTACAAAATAATGCATGAAAAGATGAACTAAAACGTCATTCACGTTATAAGTCACCTTCTTCAAACACCACACTTCCACAAAACAGAACAATTCGGATACCCAGTCCATTCCTAAAACATCTTACAATAATGTAACAACGCTCGAAAGCTCAGACAAAGACCCAAATCACGCTTGGTCCAGTGACAAGCCAACATTATCGTTGACATCGTTTATTGCTAACTCTATATATACAAATATGCTGTCTCGTCCGGCATTTGTCCCTACAGCAGTACATTATTGACTCGTCCAATAAGCGAGCGATGTCCGCGCGCCTTTTATCAGCTATCGGCTAAGATAAGACGGAGAGAGATCTTAAGATTCTATAAAGAAATTGTTTTAGAATGAAAAAATCACCAGAACAGTTTTACTTGAGAGATATAAATCACGGCTGACATAGTGTGTATTGAAGAACAGTCAAAAATTCAAAAATATTCCTCGGATATAATTATCTGGCGTTGGAAAAACCGGCCCTTGCACTATGTATTATCAAACTATAAAAACTGTTTCAATATTTCTTCCTTCTTTTATTACAGAAAATGCCAATGGAGCTTTTATAGCGGGCACTATCGCCAATAGGTACCATTTCTTGGAAATCTATGAACTAATTAGGTAATATTTTCAAGGAATTAAAGTACCAGTAAGTAAGTACCAGTAAGTAAACTGAAACTATTCTAAACTTTGGTCAACTTTCTTCAGAAGTTTTCTTTGGAAACAATGTTTAGTTTTGTCGTTATATTAAGTTAAGGTTTTAGGTATCTTGAATCTTTAGAATTCTCTGTAAGTTAGAAAATGGCAATAAAAAATCTTACTAGGTGTGAGTCACTCAAGTAATTTTCAGGACTTAAAATTAGACGTGAAGGCCTTGGCGGCAAAAGTCAACTTTACTTTAGTACCCATTGAATAAGCAAAAGTATGCTCTCGTGAAGGACAGACATTATCTTCTTAGTTGCAAAGTTATATGTTTTCTCTATATCTAACAGTGAAGAAAAAGCTGTTACGATGGCCGAATATAAAGCGACTGTTTTCCTTTGACTTTGTACTCTTTTCCTTCGTAAATGTTTTGAAGTAAAAAGCTTGAGCAGAAGCCAAATACCATACACTTTCCAAAACTGATATACAGAAGAATTTAACATATCTTATCTTTCTCCACTCTTCCAAACCCCAAAGGTCTCCTTATCCTGCAAATTCCGTCGCGTGATTAAATGAGCCGGCGGCCATCGCGATATTGCGGGTCGCGACATGCGACGATGCCCCCTCCAATATGGAGGATGCCCAAGGAATCTTTGTTAGCGGCCAAATGGACAATATTTGTGGCTCATAACTATTTATATCGTGTTTTCTTTCGGTGAATGCGTGTTTGGTATTTTGTTGGTTGTTAGATGTTGGGAATTACTTGAGATTGTAGAATAAAATTAACACGCGAATAAGTCTGGTTAGAAAGTCAAATGTGTGGTTAGAAGTTTTGAAGTTAAGATTAGAATTAATTCAGTAAGTACCGTAAGTCATAACATTCTAAACTTACTTGTAAAGTTTATCATTTATTACATTATACTATAATTATGAAGTCATAAACTGTTAACAACACGTAAATTGGTAATTTAAATGTTTAGGTTTAACTCCCCTAAAAAGTGGTTGTAGAGATATTCAGTTTCAAAACTTATAATTCTAAATTTCTAAGGAATGTTGTCAGCATTCCTTAGAATCTCTTAGACAACTAAGAATCTCTTAATGGAAGTGACAAGTCCAAATGTTATACAGGGTGTTAAGAAACCACTGTCCGATCCGTTAAGGTGTTGTTAGGTATTGATATCGGATTATAAAAATGTGGAAAAAAAATGGAAAATTTCGGGGCAAAAAATGGTTATTTCAAAATCCATTATTATTGTTTCTATCATGAATTTTCCAAATTTGATATTTTATTTGGGCATGTGATTGTGAACCCTCTATCACCCTTTCGGGTCGGACAGGGGTTTCTTAACACCCTGTATAAAATATAAATATAACCTTCTAAAACAATTTCTATAAGTACTTATTCTCTACACAAATCTCAGAAAATCTTTAATCAGACTACCCACAAAACATTGTACAAGCTTCTGCAGCATTCTGGTCAATATTTAGCGGCCATTTGCCGGACGAGGGACAGGCCGACGACCATTAACCTTCTAAATTCATTAGCGGGACCCAATGGATTGCTTGCCGGAAAAAATGTTTCTTTGGAAAGGCTCTTTGGTATTTATGTGTGGGTTCTGTTTGTGTGTGTGTACCTAGTTTGTTTATATGATTTTACTTGAAAAGTAAGTTCGGGAAATAAATTCTTAATTTAATTCTAGCTAGATATACAGTACATTCATTATCCGCCAAGTATTATATTGGTTCACAAATTAAATCAACGACCGTGAAAAGAATGAAATCAATGGATGAAAACTTGAATTGCAATTGTACAAAATATAAGTAGGTAATGGCATTTTTTGTAGGAAGAAGAGCTTTTATCAAAAACTAAAAGTTTTTTAATCATTTTATTCTACAGTACCAAAACTTTAATATCAAACTTACTTTTGGATCAAAAGATTACTACTGAACTACACAAGACCTACCAACCAGTGTTGTTATGGATATCCATATCCGTAACCGAAACTATCGGATATCTGAAATAAAAAAAACATCCGTAACCGTAACCGAATCCGAAATAAAAGTTTCGGATTGTTTCGGATAGGGCGGAGTCTAACTAAATACTACACTCGTACGAATTAACTGTGCACTCCGCTGGAATGCGACACCTCTCCCGCTACCTAATGACATCACAGCGCGAGGTGCACACTTGCACAGCTATTAGTACTTACAGTTCCTTAAAAAATTAATATCCGTAACCGAAACTATCGGATAATCCGAAATAATTTAATATCCATAACCGTAACCGAAACCGATATTATATTTTACCAATATCCATATCCGTATCCGGATCCGAAATTATATATCCATAACATCCCTGCTACCAACTATCTATATTTAGACTTTACTATACATATAGACCTATCTGCTATTAGTAAATGTGTTTAAAATTCTGGGAAAGAATTATTTTAGATACATCCTAAAATTTCGTGTATGTTGATTATTCTGCTATATCGTTTCATCCACAACATAAATGTAAAAACAAAACCTTATTTCAAACTATACATTCATACCTAAATAATTCTAAGCACCAAAAAAATATCCTCCCGAATAGTAAAAGGCTAAAAAGATACAACATAGCATAATACGTTGAATACCACCGTATTTATATGAAGGCAAACATTTATGACAAAGTAATACGGCCGATGGCGGCGGCGCGGCGCGGCGGTACATTTTTCAGAGTAACAAAGCGAATATTGGAGAGACTCCACAAAGGCCACGCGGTGGGCGCAAGCATGCCAGTGATGTGGTATATATCGATTATTTTATATCGATAGATTTAGGCTTATTTATTTTGTCGTGAAACTTGCCACAGTTAAGTACCTATACCTACCAAAGATTTTTAAAGCAAAAAATACTTGGACGTTCTTAAAAGTCTATCAGTCGCTATATAACATAAATTAAAGGGATTTTGATGTGATTGGATTGTGACTTAACATTTAGTTACATTTGAGTGCCATTTTTCCAGAAAAATATCATGATGTTTTATTATTGGCTAATAAAGTAAGTATATTTCTGGCTCTACACATATGACGCGTTGTAATGTTTATGTCTAAAGTTTATTTTTTCTCAACCTAGGTAATAGGTGTATACCTATACGTTATATTAACAACACTATAAAATTTGTCTTAAAAACCACATTATTAATTAAGATAGATCTTAAATACTGACTTTGCAGTAAACCAGAGGCAAGAAGGCCTTCTGTAGACATAAAAAGACTCAGATAATAATTATAATAAGTATCGATAAATAAAACACATCCCTACCGACTGACTCAGCTCTCCACCGAGTGCCTCATAGTTACATACGTAGGTGTAATTGTTTGAAAGTACATTTTTCTTTGAGGTTACTCTCTATTATACGCTCAAAGTAAAATAGGACGCAATGGGTCCTACCTCAAAGGTGTACCAGAAAGGCCGACCGGCCTTAATTGTTCCTCAATTATTATGAATTTCATACGAGGTTAAGTCAAAGGGCGAGTGGAAATTATACCCGGATTGTTGAGTAGCGGGGAGTGTGACCATGGTGCGGTAAAGTTTGGAAATGATGCATCACTGTTACCGCATTTTGTACATACAATTTTGGTTATAATATGTGTGTACGTGTAACATAGATGAATAAATGGTTTTATCGTAATGTTGTTTTAAATGTTTTGAAATTAAAATATTATATTGTACTGATTTAAATCGGTAATTTTTATTTTATATATTGAATATAAGAACAAACAAAGACTAAAATTAAATCTTATATATATAAATAAAACTAACACGCGTCAAAATACTCATCGTCATCCCTGTCAATGGCGGGAAACGTGCCCAGAAGGCTGGCAGCATTGCCACGTTGAATGGCTATGCCGATTCTCTGTGCAAGGAACAAACCAGCTCTCTGATCACGAGTAGAGTCTACCAAACGTTTTGACAGTTCTTTAAAAAGATTTTGATTAATCGGTAATTTTGATTTTGGTAATAATTAATTAGCAGAGCAAATTTGAAATATAGCAAGCTTAATGTTTTGTGAAATCATTTATTCTATGTATGTAGTATCCACTTTTGAACAACAAAACAAGAGTTTTTTATTATCAAATTGAAACCTGCTCTAACTTGCTACGAAGAATACTACTTACTTTACATTTTGTAACGTGCCAAGCTAGGCAGTCAACCAAGTAAATTATTATAATTGTTTCATCAATAAATAATCCTGACAAAACCAATTAAAAACAAAATTAGACGCCAATATCATAAAATTGAGACTAATATTACCATCTCACAACAACAAGCGCTTAAAAACCTAATAAAACACGTACACAACTTCCAATTGTTTACAGAACATCTGTACAAGTTAGTACAGCCCCTTGTGCCCAATAATTATGTTTCTCATAATAAAAATCACATAATCCCCCGTTAGACGGACATTTGCTTACCCTACTGTAAATATTTACGGAGCGTCATGTGTTTGCCGTGATTCCGTATCGTAAATCCTCGTAAAGATTGTGCTGTTGAAATATTTGAATCGTGATGATTATTATGATGGACTACCTATACTTATATTATAGTCAAAGGACTTAACCCATCATTTACTAAGTACATACGTCCAATAGGAATTTTCTTTCGTCTTCGAAACCTCTTAAGATTTTTGGGTTCCGTAAACCTCTTGAAAAATGGAAGTGGTTACCATTGAGCAGTATCAAAAAGTGGCATCAAGTAAGTACTATAGTTACCGGTTTGTTAACCAAAATTAGAGAGTAGGTAGATAGTAAGTGATCGCTTCGTATGGTCATAATCAAAATTTACATTTTCGAATGGCACATCAAGAAGAAAAAATAAGTAAGTAATTTTAACCAAAATACCGACAACAACAGCAGCTCCCTTACGAACACAACAAAAGTACAATACTCCTTTATACGCAAACTCATTGCTCATATCTAGTGTTTATCAACAAACATTTCATAAAGCTCCCATTCGATTTATATCATAACCAACACTTATAGTTACGGCCAGTATTATCCGCTCATGCCATCTGTCGGTAGATTCGAACACTAAAATCGAACAACATAAAAATGCAACCAAAATCTTAAACTTTGCTGTAAAATGAACTTTATTACAATGGAATAAGGGTGGTGCTGATGTTTGATGGGTGTTGGGTTAATGTTGGTGAAATATTAAAGTCAAAATGTTAAGATGAATCGCGGGTGGTCATGCCAGCTGTGATGACACCGATGGGCGCTAAAATGTTTTGTATAAGAGTTAAATCAAGTGAAAATATAGCAATCAGCTTTGGCTAAACGAGTTGACACAAAATCTTTGTAGCCTTTACTTTTAATAGAGCTTTAATAATACAATACAACGTAACTCTTTGGGATTACACTGATTTATTTTTAAATGCGTTAATTACTTACTACTTAGTTTTTTTCTTGATAATTTTTACTTGCGTTACCTACAGAAACAAACAATAGAAAGTTCAGAACTTCAACTTCTAACAATCTAACGCATAGATAATTAATGTATACCTTATAGTGACTTTATTCACCCCGTTTCATACATACATCAAAGTTTGTGTCCATATTTTTTCGCAATAGACAGCAGCATTTTATCGCTCCGGACCTACTAACCAGGAATCAAATTCACTATAATCCGATTCATTAAACACTTGCACATAACAAGTGTCAGTAATAGGATTATGTTTATACGCACACGTGGTTAGAACAAAAGTATTATGTTCTAATTCTGTTATGTTGTGCTTTTAATTAAGTATTAAACTACTATAAATTTTGATCAGTGTCGTGTAAATGGCTTTTTTTTAAAAATGAGTAGATAGGTGCTTACAGAGTTATATTTTAAATAAACATAAAAATATTAGACTCTTAAGTACCTACATTAGATACTAAATAAATTAACAAAAAAAGAATACTCTTTGCAGTGAAAAAAAAAACGCATTCACTGGAATCTTCCATGTGTTTTTGCGCACATTGAACATCAGTATTTTCACCGAAAATTTCAACTAACTCCGAATTCTACATACACCGTGCAATTCCAGACAAGATAAAATTAATATTTATTTATTCAACGAATAAAACCATGATAATCTCAAACGATTCCTCAATATCACGCCCTCACCATTTGCCTGACATTAGGGTTCGAAACGATCGCGTATTATAACCGACAGACAATAAATTAAAGTATTAGTATTGATCATCATTGATATTTGGCGGTTAAACTGCTACTGATGACATATGGACCTGCTATTAATTGTAGTTATGATTGCTTTTGAGATGGCAGTGTAGGGATTAAAGGTTTAAGGATGCATATGGATAAATGTGAAAAGCGATAGGTCACTGTAAAAATAGTATGAATTTGAAATTTCATAATAATTTATTTAAATCATCATCATTTTAGGACAGTTCGCATGACCCAAAGGCTGGCTTCTACCTAGGTCAGCGAATAAGCATTGCCATACAACGTGGCAATGCTGCCAGCCTTTTGGGCATACTCCCAGTCGACAGCGATGTGGATGAATTTTTTTTATGCCTTATTTTAGTTCTTAGTTTTATTTAGTTTATAATTTTTCTTTTTTATTGTGTTGGCTTAGTTTTTATAAGTATTATTGTAAATATTTTAAGTTTATTAATTATAATTTAATAAATTTGCAATTTTAGGTCATAATTTATTAAAAACTATTAATTTTTCTTGTGTTCTGGTGTGCCCCTGTTCTGTGTATCAAAAACTTTATTTGGTTGTAAAAATGATAATAACTTTTGGATAGTGGAGTAATTTGTATTGTGTTAATTTCTAATTAGTCCTCGACATTACTTAACATCTGAGACTTAAGTTAAATTTCGGAAAATTGCGGAAAACTGAGACACTAAAGTCTATAGATATCTTAACACAGACAATACGGCAACCTAATTTAAAATATTTAAATTATAGTTGTGTCATTATAAATTACACTCAGTCAGCCCCAATATCAAATATTTACTTAATTATTCTCGAGGGAATATTATTATTACCGATCTAGTTTACAATGATTTATGTGTTTACAGTGATTTAGCGATTTGTGGTCAATGATAGTGGTCAGTGTGGGAACCGGGTGAACTGGATCACTTTGGGAATTATAGATATTATAAAATAAATCCAATTAATATTGTTAATGTCATTTGTCCAGAATCTGCTAGCTATATTATAAAATTAGAAAGTAGTTTCATCTGCTCTGTGCTTAGATATACTAATAATGATGAGCGGTACTGTAATATATTGCCGTCGGCGAGGAAGTTCATTACTGATTAGCTAAAACTATTACTTAATCATTTTAAGGGAACGTAGGGCGCTGGCAGTCCGATGTAACATGTTGGCTCGCAGGTTTGCACGCTGTAGCAGGGCAGTCAAAATAACGCTGTTTAAAGCTTATTGCCAAGTGTTTTACACGTGCAGCCTGTGGACCAACTATACTCAGCGGGCTGTTGGCGCCCTGCGGGTCCAATATAATAACGGGTTCAGGATGTTGATGGGGCTGCCCCGATTTTGCAGCGCATCGGGTATGTTTGCAGAAGCACACGTTGATGGCTTCCACGCTATCGTCAGACAGAAATCTGCCTCTTTGCTCTGCAGAGTACGGGGCAGCTCCAACTCAATCCTGAAGATCATAGCGGGGAGGTACGATTCTCCTTTGTTAGGTGATGTTGTTCAAAGATGTATTGTTAACAACAGCCTAGTTTCTAAATAGATAAGTTATAATTTAGTTTACTAACATAGGTATAAGGTATCTTTTTGTTTACTAACCCATATGGATGTTGCTTATCCGAATTAAAGATTATTTTATTTTATTTATTTTATTTAACCGTATCTACACTGTAACGTAACTTTAAAAGATATTTATTGAAAATTAATTTTGCATGTTAATGTTAACTTACTTAATAATCCTTTTTTTTTATTAAAATCTGTCTAGTCTTTATGGGTCTCTACGTCTTACTTTCTTCTTGATCTAAGCGTTCTACTTATGAAAATAATAAGAAAATATTGTTTTATTTGTGTGTGCTTATCTTTTTCCATAAAGCGAAGAAAACATTACATTCATCATCTTCAAAGAACATTGTGACATGATATTCTAAAGATCATTAACTGGCTACGTCCTTAACATCAAAGAAATAAACAAAATCTGATGTTAATCTAATTTAAAAAACTTCAGAATAAAATTATCAGCAATCATATGCGTCAAGCAACTTTAAATGGCAGAAAATCAAATAAAAACGAGCGATACACAAATAATAGCGTTTAAAACGCACCACTTGTAATAAACAATAGGTTATATTGGCGCCAAAACCGGGGCGCGTTCCCGCCACTTGACCATCTGTGATTTTTTCTTTTCTTTTTATTCAATTCAAAAATCGAATGCTTTGGCTTTGAGCATTATGATTTTGATATTCAGTTGTTTGATTGTTATATTTTTTTTTTGTTCAAAAGTTTCTGTTTTTGAATTGTTTTAAGTTATCTTATATCTTACCATGTTATTAATAATAAGTATATGTAATTAGTCGGTCCAGGCAAAATGACGTTTTATATCATGTTACTAAGTTTTTAAAACACTTAGGTAATAACAGAGAGAGATGAAGTTATTACTAGGATTTATCACACTTAATAATATTTGGACTAATTTTACGAAAACTTTTAGGTTGCTTAGTACCTACCCGTATTATAAAATTAATCTTATAAACAAGAAGGTGCGTTATTTACGCTGATTCATAGTAAGTACGTGACCTATATCTAACGAAAAAAAAAATAGCAATAAAATCTGGCACCTGTTTATTTAAATTTTTAATACTTACTTAAACGTTTTTTTGAAACGTTACTCCCTCAATTCAAAGTTAGTTGACGTAGCATTACGATTGTGACTGCCGCGTGTTTATGTTTCTTATCATAATTAAGTTTTGTTATTGTTGCTCGAATAACAATCAGCGTTAAGTTTCTGGAACCTCGACTTACTGTAAACATAATAAAGCGTCAAGTGCCTAACTAACAAACCGAATAAGCATTTTATATAATGTTTTGAAGTTGTCTACCTATGTATGTGGCGGAAAGTTTTGATAGCAACCTTTATGTTCAGTCAGGTTTTTACAATAATTTAGCAGTTATCAATACAATATAATTAACTCTACTACTATAGTAGTGAAAGAAGGGAGGTTCGACTGATTCATTGGTAGGTACTTATTCAAATTCAAATCTAAACTTATCTCGTGAATCACTACCTACCCCATTTCTAAATAGGTAGAAAAATACTCATCAATCCGTTTTTTTAATTCTCTATTATTCACTGGGTTACCTAGTTACCTAACGGTTGCTGATCAAAGTATTAGGACTTCAGGAATTACATACAAGATAACACACAAATAAAAACATCTAAGTACCTATTCCATCCCAGTCATTTATCTGCAACAATAAAGCCAAACAAATTAAACGTTATTTACCTAGGCATAATGCATTTTATTGTCAGCACTTAATAGTGAGGGGACGGGGATTATATCGCAATAAAGGGGTGGTTTGATCACGGCTCGTCAAGGGTGAAATTTATAACTGTGGTCAATTGGTGTGTGCTAAACGGTGCAGTGGTTATTGAATGACTTAGTTTTTAATTATTAGATGTAGGTAATTAGTTAGTAACACTAGGTATGGATGTGATACGTAGTTATGCATAGTTATGTCAAATAGTTAAAACTATTAAATAACTATTTTTGTATAATTAATTTAGTTAGCTGATTACTATACTTTTTAGTACTTTCCTGAGTAGAAATAAGTTTGATAATTAATATTTATATTCACTATCATGTTATTCTATTTTTATTCCCGCGTAACCATAGAAGCTTTTGACCAAGCCACGATTAGTGTGCCATCTAGCGACAGTCAAAGAAATAAGCATTGTCCTTTTTGGAAAGCTTTCTGAAACCGTCATTTTGAAATATATAATAGCGTAGATTGAAACGTTGACACTTCGTTTAGAAATTTGGATATTGTAGATAAACGTGCTAGTAATTGATCGCAATTTCAGTTTTAATGTCGTATAAACGATTCATGAGAACAAAAATAACTTTTCTTGTTACGATGAGAATTATAGTAATAACTGAGCAGCAATTGCGATATAAACAAGCTTCGCTTTTACTATTTTTGCATCGATATTTCTGAACTTTTACTGTTACATCACCAATTTGACAGTGACATTGAGTACTAATTTGAGGTTATCAAATCAGTGTTGTGGATTTAATCTGCATAATCTTGTTAATTAAGACTAAAAGTATGTGTAAATAAGTATCATTACCATAGTAAATTAAGCATAATTTTATAAAAATGTGGCAATTAATGCAAATGCACTCATGTCAATTAGTAAGGCAAAGGTAAATATTAATAGTAAACAAGTGTACCATTTTTCGGTAAATAAACAGAAAATTTGACAATAAACCTTATCTATTTTCTTATTACAGGTTACTGACGAGTAATAGTAATGTATATTTTGCAAATACAATAAAGAATAAGCCGTCCAATGTTGTAAAAAGGTATATTAGTGAGGTTAAAACTTCTTCGGAAAAAAGTACAAAGTCCGGCTTGTTACTGCTTTGTAGTCCTTGGAAGTTGTGTGCTGGGGTTAGTTTAGGGCTAGGAGCCCGCTTGCTGTGGAACAATGGACCTGCGTATTGTAGGGCTGCCCATCACTCCAGAGTCATACAGCGAAGGCCTAATGTTGAGGAAGATACCGCAAAATTCGATTGGGCGAGGTTTCTCGAATATTTGAAGCCGCATAAATGGTTGTTAGCTGCTGCTGTTGCTGTAAGTTTTTGTGACGTTATTGTTACCTAACTTCCTTATTAAAATAAATTAAAAAAAAGCAATGATTAATGTGCGATAGTATCTAACTTATCTACACAGTAGATTATGTGAGATAACATTTCTAATTTATTGTCAGTAATCTATTTTCAGATCTGTAATTTTCCTGTAAATGTCTATAACAATTATACTGAATGCACACATTGCAACAAGTAATGTACAGCAAGAAACTTAATTTATGAAATTCCCTTTTTTTATATACACTTCAGCTCAAGTCTAATGCTAAGATATTTCATAAGCTGTGGTCCCCAATTACAGACTACATACCAATTTATATAACCATGTTTAATAATCTAATCTAATAAGCCCTTCTTGTCCCACTGCTGGGCAATTAGGGTTCTCTCTCCTTCTTCCTCTTGTTTATTAAATTATCATAAAATATTAAAAACAATTTATTTCCATTTCAGTCAGCATTAATAGTGGCGTTCCTAAATGTGTACATTCCTGCAATGTTGGGAGAGGTGGTCAATGTGCTGGCCAGTCTTCGACAGAACCCTAACTTGGACTTCATTGAGGAGATAAGAGTGCCGGCACTGAAACTTATTGCCTTGTATATTGGACAGGTATAGAGCTATATCTCTGAAATATAAAAATTTAGAAACATTGTGTTAAACTATTTGCTTATTCTGCCGACCTGCCTGTACATATTTCAAAATGGATGTTCTGAATAATCTGATTTGTCCTAAATGCAGTTGTCCAGATGGATGTATATTTACAATAGGTTTTCACTGTTTTGACTGAATAATCTTTTTGTAACTACATACACATTGTATGTGAATATAAGGTGTTAAAAAATTAACTTTAAGAAATTTAAGGAGTTGTTGAAAATTATATTCAATAAATAATTATAAAGAAATATTTTTTTAAAAAGCTACCGTTCAAAAGATACGCAATTATTTGCATTACGCGTAAATAACCTAATATGCGCACCGTACCTAGGCCGTCTAAGTCCCGCTTGCCGCGAGCGCCCGGCGCATGACACTGAGCGACAAACCCTTCCCGCGCGGCAGATATCAAACGACTGACGATCGGTAAAGGGCAGCGCTGGGGAGAGATCCGTGTCGGCTCCACCACCGAAACCAGCCCCGCGTACAGTTTGCATAAAAATAGTTTTAAAAATTACTTTATTTTAGTGAAAAAATAAAATGGATCAAAAATTTTTTTTTTTAGTTATGTTTGTTTATCAACACCGAGCATCCTCGTAAATTTTTTAAAGTAAATTTTTTAACACCTTATATAATTCTGTAAGTAATCATTTATACTAGTAAAAAAGTTTATAGAAAGACATTCAACTATATATTATTATTATTTAAAAGTACTTCTTTGGTAGTAACAATTTTCTTGCAAACTTGTCTTTCCCTTATGCATACTATGTACTTGTTTTCAAAATTATTTTTTATTATTTTTATTATTTTTCAAAATTATTTCAGGCAGCATTTACATTCATGTACATCCACCTGCTATCCCAAGTGGGAGAGAAGGTGGCGGCGGACATGAAGCAGGACCTATTCAGGTCTATCCTGGCTCAGGACATGTCCTTCTTTGACCAGGAAAGGACCGGGGAACTTGTTAACAGGTATTATAACTTTTTAAAGATAATAGGGTAGATCACTGGGTGTGAAAAGTCAAAATCAATTTAGTCCACCATAGCTTATCAAACTATAATAGACAAGTACTTTTTCTTTTATCAAATAAATTATAAAATACGAAGATAAACCACTTTAAAGTTCAGGAGCGGTAGTTGTGACGTCACTTCTTGGTACAATTTTTGCTTAGACTTGACGTCACGCAAGATTTGTATTCACTGTATCTTCATTTGTTTTTTTGTTTACGGGACTAACGAAAAAAAAGTGTGTAAAATTTTATATTATCGTAAAGATGGACAAAAAAATAAAAATTTGTCATCATCCCTATTGATATTAACTGGATCACCTACTAGAAATGTGTTTAATATGGCATCATGCATTGTGATGATGGCAACTACTAGAAACTTGTAATGCTCATAGAGATTGTGTAGCTATAAAATTATGTATTCAAAAATTAAGGGTGGTACTTGTATGTACAACCCTTCATTTTTCGAGGCTTATTTTATGTTAGATTTAACAGCCTTAATGTCTTACGCGCGAGTAAGACTTAAAGGCTGTTGCATTTGGCCGTTTTTTTTATTTGATTTATGTATAATAAATAGTATTGTTTTACTATTTTTAGGTTGACAGTAGATGTGCAAGATTTCAAGAGTTCCTTCAAGCAGACTATTTCTGGTGGTCTGAGGGCCACGACCCAGGTAAAATTACTATTCTTTGTTTAGAAATTATTTTAACTTTTTATTGCTGTACGTGGCCCTGAAGGCTGCCAAATTGAAATGGGACTGGGCCGGACACGTGTGCCGAATGTCAGAAGGACCGTGGGCGAAAGCCTCTACAAATTGGGTTCCTAATAGACGGAGGCCGCGTGGAAGACCTTTGAAGAAGAAGAAGAAAGGAGGCCTTTGCCCTGCAGTGGGACAGTTCAGGCTTTAAATAAATTAAATAAATAATTGCTGTACAAAATCATCTTTTCAAATAATTTTACCTTAGCATCTTATACACCTATTTACAGTATTTACCCACATAAGCTTGGATAGAAAAAAATAATATTATTTTGCGTACTTTACTATTCCTACACATGTTTTTTTGCTGTATATTTAACATAATCTCAACCTTTTCAGGTGATAGGTTCGTCAGTCAGTCTTCTAGTCATATCTCCGCACCTGACTGGCTTGACGCTGCTTTGTGTGCCGTCAGTTGTCATTGGCGGCACCTTCATAGGGAATCTGCTTCGTAAGCTGTCAAGAGAGGCGCAGACGCAGGTTTGTATGCTACCTATTTATGTTGATATGAGTGTGACTACTTTATTTTCGATCTTACAATTTATAACCAGTGTCTTAACCACCAATAATTGAGGATTTTTTTTTCAAGTTAATTTATAAGTTTGTCTCACATTTAAAAAATAAGTAGTTATTAGGCAAGCTACGCTATGCGATTGAGTAGATACTATTAAAATAAAAATTTATCGCAAAATAACACCTTTCACAATGCTTGTTCTAACACGATCTTTCCTTGAATATCAAGCTCGCAGACAAGAAATCGTTTTCGGTCATCTATGACCGATGCTTTGCTCTAATGATTGTATATCTGCAATTTTTAAATAAATCAGTATTAATATTAATATTTAATAATCTTTCAGATAGAAAAAGCCACGCTAGTAGCAGAGGAGGCTATATCAAACATGCGCACAGTCAGAGCGTTTGCCGGCGAAGAGAACGAAGTAAGGATATTTGCGCAGGAGTGCAACGCGGCGGCGGACCTTAGTATGGAGTTAGGCTTGGGGATAGGACTGTTTCAAGCTGGGACTAACCTGTTTCTTAATGGGTAAGAGATCACTCTTCCATATTAGACAAATTAAAATATAGCCACAAACATTTATGTCAAAAAAAAAAACTATAGTTGGTTCGATCAAATCTTGTATTTGCGCTTCATAATATTGCATTTTAGTCAGACGTAAGTTATTGCTTGATAGGATCTTTTTCCTTATATTTTAATTCGTCATATGACACATTTTGAAACAAAACTTCAATAAGCTAACTCGACTGATTCGAAATACATAGCCTTTAAATGGTCCTATAAACAAAAACAGAATCTGTTGGCAGAATACGAAAGCCAAAAATTATTTTCTATATTTTTTTTCAGTATGGTTCTCGGGACCATGTTCCTTGGTGGCCACCTAATGTCAGCAGGCCAGATGACAGCTGGTGAGGTCATGGCGTTCCTAGTTAATGCGCAGACTGTACAACGATCAGTCGCGCAACTGTCACTACTCTTCGGATCAGTGGTGAAAGGCATAAGCGCTGGAGGACGAGTGTTCGAGGTTAGACCTTATTGCTATAGGAATAAAGTTCATTTTTTAATAGAAGATCCTGAAGTTTTATGAGCTGGTGACGTCATGACGTTCCTAGTTAACGCTCAGACTGTACAACGGTCAGTCGCTTAACTGTCGCTATTCTTTGGATCGGTGGAGAAAGGCATCAGTGCTGGAGGACGAGTCTTCGAGGTTAGACCTTATTCATATTGAAATAAGATTGATTACCTAATCATTATAACACAATAATTAAAATTAATCAAAAAGTATAATTTAACCACATAGAACTATAGAAGATAAGTCCAAATGCCGACTGCAAATATGTGCAGTAACAATAATCATGTTATCGTCCTCGCTATTCAAAACCAAACTTTATTACCATACTAGTTATGTGCATTTTTTAAAAACACAACCATCTTGTTTTCCAGTACATCAACAAGAAGCCATTGATGGACCACTCGGGCACGAAGACGATCAAGTTCCACGAGTTCCATGGTGACATAGAGTTCAATAATGTTACCTTCGCGTACCCGACTAGGCCTGATGCGGTGAGTTTATAATTATTCATATGATAGTTAAAAAAAATAACAATTTAGTATATTATATTGTTAAAGAGTGGAAAGGCGAAAGGGAGGCCTTTGCCCTGCAGTAAATAAATAGTTGAGGCCTGAAATATTAATTATAATAAATAAGATTGGTTTGCTGGAAATAGGCCTCTTTAAATAGTGCCTTAACATCAGGTTCTATGCCTTTCGCTACTGGTCCGACCCTGCTACCTTTTGAATGGTTTATTGGGTCTTATACCTATACCAAAAACATACAAAACAGTAAATATACTTCTGAATTAGTTTTTTTGTCTTTCACATGAGAAAGTGTGTAAGCCGTACGGTTTGACCGATAATACAGGCTAAACCGCGCTCTCCGCGGTTGGTCCGTGGATGGGTGACCATTTCTAAACATACGACACCCCTCCGTGCCTCGGATAGCACGTTAAGCCGTAGGTCCCGACTGTCATACGTTGATCTTTGGCAGTCGTTAAGTCAATTCTGACAACCAGTCTTACTATGGGATACTTTGTTCCCCAGTAAAATGGGTTGTGGAGGGTAGACAGGTAGTCGCTCCATGTAAAATACGGTATTCAGCTGAATCCGGTAAGACTGGTAGCCGACCCCAACATAGTTGGGAAAAGGCTCGGGAGATGATGATGACATGAGAAAGTGTATTGATTAGCTATTTGTGACTAAAATTGAAACAAATAGCTTTAATTTCATTACACGTTGTAGAATATTATATATTCTGTTTACAGGTAGTGTTAGACAACTTTAACTTGAAGATACCGGCGGGTAAAACTGTCGCCATTGTTGGTACGTCCGGCAATGGAAAGTCTACTATCGCTGCTCTATTAGAAAGGTAAGTTCACTTTATACACATACTAGCTGTACCCGGCATGCGTTGCAATGCAATTTTTTCTACCTAGCACCTGCCTACTACCTACCCACTACCTACCTACTACCACTTAGGGGTATGAAAAATAGATAGTAGCCGATTCTCAGACCTACTGAATATGCATATAAAATTTCATAAAAATCGGTCAAGCCGTTTCGGAGGAGTATGGTAACTAACATTGTGACACGAGAATTTTATATATAAGATATACAAGATTACATTCATGGAAATATTATGCTATTTTTAGAACATATCAAAACAACCATGAGAATCCCTCAATGTCATACATACCCTACCCTGATCTGTTTCACAAACCCGCTCCATGTAAGCAAATATAAAAATATTGAAAAGCATATATTTATTTGGAAATGTGTTCTATAATCCTTATAATTCAGATTTCTATTTAACTATCATAGTTACTGTAAAAATAAAATATACTTTTTCGTTGTAAACGCCGAATTAGACATTTAATGGCTGCATTGTTCGTCAGGCACTACGGTACCTATATATTTATCACAATGTTTCTTTTAAAGCTCCTAGAAAGGGACCACATTTATTGCTTTTCAATGAAGAATACTCAAGTACATGTATCTTTATTCAGATTCTACGACGTAGACTCCGGCGAGATCACGATCGATGGTATAGACGTTCGAGACATGGACGGCAAGTGGTTACGGGGCAGAGCTCTCGGCATTATAAGCCAGGAGCCTGTCCTGTTCGCTACCAGTGTTAAGGAGAACATACGGTACGGCAGGCCTGAAGCTAACGATGCTGAGGTGAGAATCAACCTTATGTCTTTGATATAAGGTCCCTATTATATCATCAGCTAGGAATTGGTCCTGTTCGCGAGCAGTGTTAAGGAGAACATACGGTACGGCAGGGCGGAAGCTAGCGATGCTGAGGTGAGAATCAACTTTATGTCTTTAAGATAAGGTCTATTATAATATAAGCCAGGAGCCCGAGCTGTTTGCTACAAGTGTTAAGGAGAATATACGGTATGGCAGGCCAGAAGCTAGTGATGCTGAGGTGAGAACCGAAATCAACCTTATGGCTATGAGATAAGTGTCAAAGCTTAATCATGTGAGTGAATACATGTGTATTGCCTCGGATTTCACGTAAAGTCATTGGCTCTATGCCTAATGACTTTCCAGTCGTGCCGTCCTATGGTCTCCTCTGTAGAGAGGAGTAGACATGACTGAAATTTAAAAATAATGTAATTTTTATCGAAACGAGTCTTGCGTTCACCAAATCAGTCAAATCATTATCAAAACCAAAGCTACACTGAAAGCTATCTAAAATCAGTAAACTTGTAAAGTATTACAATTTTTTCCCAGGTTTACTACGCAGCCCAAACGGCGAATGCCCACGACTTCATCCTAAACTTCCCTGAGGGGTACGAGACGCTCGTGGGAGAGAGAGGGATGGCGCTCAGCGGGGGACAGAAACAGAGGATAGCTATCGCGAGGGCCGTGCTTAAGAACCCGCCTGTTATTATACTGGATGAAGCTACAAGGTATGATTAAAAATTAACATTGTTAATTTGGAACGTCAGTTGACAAAGATTTAATTTTAAGACACGCACATAAGTTTATTTCTATGATGTATATGCTCTGTCAAGTTCAGATTGATACCACTGAAGGATGAAGCTTGAAATTGAGTTGCATTTGATTCCGATCATATTTAAATCAAATCTTTAGGTCATATTTCTTTAGCGAATATGGTAACTAGGGTGAAAATGTCTCTCTTGATTCACATGTTATTGTTTGCTTACCAAACTGCGTCTGCTTACATTTAAAGCTTCTAACGCCATCTATACATTCTAGTGTGCGTAAACTCCGCGCTGCTAACGTTTATGGTGCTAGCATCACCTTACCATGTTTTATTTAAATCTCCGCTAGATGGCGCTCCTATCGACTTTAAATTTTGTCTTTATCTGGGTGTAATATTGTAGGTACCATATTTAGCGGTATCTATTACCAACATATACTTATTTGAAGAGCCTAATGCATTGTAAAAGTGCAAAAAATTCAATTATTTAACCATTAAATTTATGGTTATGCGAATGTTTTTATTAAAATATAACTACATATTTTTGACGGATTCTATAGCCATATATGTTTAGGTTTTAGTTTTTGACATTTCGACGCCTTTGCAGGTGTCTACCCGTGACATTTCAATTTAAATTTATTTATTTTGTATATTTCTTCCAGTGCTTTAGACTCGGCAAGTGAGAAAGTCGTACAAACAGCGCTAGAGACAGCGGCAAAGGGTCGCACAGTACTGGTCATCGCGCACCGACTGTCCACTGTAATGAATGCTGACCTAATAGTCGTGCTGAATAGGGGGAAGATTGTTGAGGTAACTATAAATTTTCTTTAAATATCTTTTACAAAACGTTGTGTGACAGATGATATGAGAAAGAAAGGAGTGGGATGATCAGTAGCAGAGACGAATGGGGGCTAAATACGCACTGCGATTACCACAAATAATTAGGAAATTTTAATGGGCAGGGATATGTCGTATGACTGTATACATAACGTTATATGGGAAGACTTAATGCCTAAAGGTAATTTAAATCTTATATAAAGACGTGTTAACTGTTATTGATTCTCTAACCACCTGGTCTTTTCTGAGTTGGGTTGGAAAGTAAATACTTAACTTTATATGTCGCGTTATGTCAATTAATTTAAAATTAGAAGTTGACAGGTTGAACTCAAAAATTACCTTTAAGTGCTGCGTTGGTCACCAGTGACCGACTTCAAATTGTTTTGTGCTCCTCAATGTGTTATTATAACCGTCAGAGCTTTTATATACTTATACAATGTATTTCAGATGGGTACACACGACCAGTTAAAGAAACTGAAAGGCTTCTACTGGAACCTCATCAAGCAACAAGACCAAGTCACGGAGACTTCTAAATCATTATGAGATGATAGATAAGTATTGTAGTCCAAATTTAGTAGCCTAATAGCTATAAAGCACCTACGTTATAATGCGGTTAGCGTGGGGTAAAGGTAGACTAAGAAATCATAGTGTGGGGTAAAAATACCAGTCTTTTGTGTCCCTCTGCTGGGCAAATTCCTCCAAGGATAATAGAATGGGGTAAAGATGTGCAAAAAACACTTTCTTAAAAAGTATGAACCCGTATTTATCCTACTGTTGGACAAAGCTTTAAGTTTTTTTTATGAGATAAAAAGCCCTATTCAAACAGTTTTAACCATGGCCTTACTTAACTCTACAAAAAGTTGTTAAAAAACTGTTGTCGTTAACGGTGCTAATGCTCGCAAAATAACCAGCTTTTTTTCGCTAATCCTCATAAAATGAGGCTAAATATCAATAAATATTATGACAGTTATACCATACGTAGTAGATGCACCTACTGTGTACATTTCATAGAGTCACGTAAAATTAATCTTAAGCCCTACCTGTTAAGGTTGCAAATCCTCTTTCTAATGGTTCGCGAGTGAAAAGGATGATATTTGTTATAAGGCTTATTTCGTAGTATTACATATTCTGTCCTTTTCCGATAATTTGCGCGAGAAAGGGATGAAAATAATAGTTTTGTACTGTGTTTAGGAATATGCAATAGGACTGGAAAATAGTGGGATATAGATTAAACTTTAGGGCTTAAAAAGTCTAGCTTTCTTGGAGTTGTTCGCAGTGGCTATTAGATTAAGCGTGGTGTGTCGTTTATGTAAATTGGGTATTTATTTATTTAATAGTTTAAGTAGAAAATACCTCATTATTTCAGCCTTTCAGCCTTCAAAAAGGCCTCTTAGTGTATTAAGCCATGTTTTCAATAATCCTTAGGACTCAAAATATGTTGGTTCGTAATATACGGGCCTCTTGGTGGTTAGTGACCCTGACTGCTATACCGGAGGTCGTGGGTTCGATTCCCACCCAGGACAAATCTCTGTGTGATGAGCACGATCATTTGTTCTGTGTCTGGGTGTAGTTTATCTATAATATGTATGTATTTAGAAATATTTAAGTATGTTTATCAGTTGTCTGGTTACCATAACACAAGCTCTGCTTAGCTTGGGATCAGATAACCGTGTGTGAGTTGTATCGGAATATTATTATTATTTATTATTATATTATTCAGTAATAATTGAGTACGAAGGACATTGTTATTAAAACAAGGTCACAATAGTATATGAAAGACATAACCACGATAAATATACTAGCTCTTTTTATTATTCTCCACATAGCTACCATTAAACTACACATAAAAGACACCTAAATCTTAAAATATTATACGTTTAAATCCTTTTTACGTAATTTAAATAAATATTTTTATGTGTGTATAATTTTTTGGGGTATACTCAGTGGCGTGCATTGTTTTTCGGCCCTGGTAGGCAGGATCGTACATGGAGCAACTTTACCTTAAATACACATTTTTAATTCATATACACAAACACAATTAAACTCCCAAAATGGGAACAAGCATAATTTTGTGGATCACAAGGTGCTTCAGATTTGGCGAGCGCGCACCGAATGCGCTGCTCGCGCGTGCAGTTACGAACTGTAAGTTTACACCGCCGCGCAATGGAACGGAAGCGACTTTTTGCAACGAAATTGTACACAGTATAATAACCTTTATGTCAATTGTATAAGACACAAGATAAATACAAGCCAAAAATTTGAGAATTCTCGAGCATGGGTGAGGATTCCGCGGAAGACTTTTTTGATTTGACTTTTTGGCTCGTATTTAATTTGTGCGCAGCGCGAGCAAGGTACAACTTAAAAAATAACCTTTGTAAAGCTAGCTGCAAGCAGAAACCGACTCCGCGACAGCGCCGCCGCGCAAAGGTTCGCGGCGGCGGTCAGCTGATGATTGAGGACTCTTATTTGGGTATTATTCTTAGTTAGGGTTCGAAAGTGAACCTTGATATATAAATTAAGCCATATACTATGACCATTCGAGACCCACATTTTTCTAACCTACCTTTAATTATAAACAAAAAATGAATCAGACGTATTTTTGGAGTTATCCTTGTATGTTTAATTTACCCCCATTTTAATAAGATTTTAACTAAAAACTCTAATATATATTTATCACAAAAATAATTAGTTTTCGTCGTAGTTATGCTCGTAGGTATTAAAACACACAACAATTTCGTATTTATCAAACAACAAACGACGAATAACACAAAAAACAGTTCGACCAGCAGCACACCGCTAGTCAGGCATTTCCAAACATTTCGAGTAAATATTACTAAGAGCCTTACCTTTTAAGTTTTGTCCACACACCCCATCTGATGAGTTTGTAACTTCGTACGTATGCTATCCAAACATATTTAATTTTCACCACAATCTTAACATTTACACACAGCTGTTTATTAATTCTCTTGTTTATTAAACTACAGCCACTTCACAAAATCACAATAAATAGAAACTAGTTGCGAATATAAGACGAAAACACGGAAAACGCGCGCGCGGTCAAAAACTAAATAAACCATCTTGAATCTGCCACAGATAATAAATATCGAAAAATTAGCAAGTTGCATCACAAGAAAATTCAAAAGAAAACGGTAATTGAAACTAATAAAGTTCACATTAATAATTATGTATTTGTTATCTAAACAATAAATAATTTACAAGTTATAAGTTTTTTAAATCACAAGCTTCATTTTTGTTTTTGTCGAATAATAAAAAAACAAGATGGCGGCGTATTATTTGATTGTTATTGAAATGTTTGGTCACAAGTTTTATTATCTGTAATTTAATGATTATGTATGATGAGTGTTGACTGATTTATTTTATATAAATTGTTAAATTTAAAGATAGATGGGTTTTAGTAGGTAGGCACTGCTTATTTGCTCATATGGTATGCACGCCACTGGGTATACTACGAAGCGATTTAAAATTTGCAATAATTTTTGTACCAAGCTTGCTCAGGCAAATTTCGACTCTATTTGGTTTGGCAAAAGATTCCTTTTGTTTCAATTATAATCTGGTTATAAGTGCTCGTGATTAGATTTAAGGATATTTAAACTTGTGTTGTTATTATGTTTATGTATATATAAATCACTGTATTTTAATATAAATAAATTATTTATTTGCATTAAATTTGTACCACATAATAATATAATGATTGATTTGTCAATAAATTATTTTAAAGGTTAGACTTGTATTTTTAATGGTAAATTTTGGAAAAATAGTCAATCTAAAATGTGTATGTAATTCCGAATCAAGCTTAAATATCACTTTGATTGTAAAATTGCTATAAGCCCAATAAAGACATGACTTTGATTGGTTCCTATTCATTAATTTATTTTTGCTCAGTAATCTATAATAATTTAAAGGAATGTATGTAAGAAGTGTGCTTTTTAATAATAACATAGCGTCCAAAATGTTGAGTAAATAATTGCCTTACAATAAAAGTTCAAATAAAACGAATGTTTAAAAAATATAAATATCTTTGTTTAGAAATAAAATATTTGTCCAAAGGCAATAATTATGTTCGTGTGATAAATTATAGTGGAAGTGAATAAATATTGTTACCTATTTATTTATTTTATTTTAATATATTTCATATCCATTTCATTTATAACATACCGAGACCCCTCCGTGCCTCGGATAGCACGTTAAGCCGTAGGTCCCGACTGTCGTACGTTGATCTTTGGCAGTCATTAAGTCGATTCTGACAACCAGTCTTACTATGGGATACTGCGTTTCCCATTAAAATGAGTTGTAGAGGTCAGATAGGCAGTCGCTCCATGTAAAATACGGTATTCAGCTGAATCCGGTAAGACTGGAAGCCGACCTCAACATAGTTGGGAAAAGGCTCGGGAGATGGGAGATGATATATTATACCATACCTTAAAACTGAATGTCTAAAGCGCAAGGTCCCTTATGGTAAAAAAAAAACAATGTGAATGGTAATAGCTAGTGGAGGGCAGAGAGGCAGTCCATCCATAACACGGTATTCAGCTGAATCCGGTAAGACTGGAAGCTGACCCCAACATAACATAAGAAAAACCTAGGCAGAAGAAATGGAATATTATAGTACAGTCACGAGCAAAAATATGTATACACATAGCAACATTGCAACAGTACATCTATTGTACTATATTCTGACAAATAAATCTATCTTTATCTTTAAAATTAGCGAGATTTTTGTGTTGAAACTCAAAAAGATAAACATAAACATGATTAAAGAACAGTTTTCAACATTTTCTCCATAACTTGTTTTACAATACCAATCTAGAATTGAAGAAAAAAATTTATAAACAATTGTAGAGTGTATACATATTTTTGCTCGTGACTGTACATACCAGGGATGTTAGGGAGCTCCGTAACCGTAACCGAAACTATCGGATATCCGATATAAAATAATATCCATAACCGTAACCGAATCCGAAATAAATGTTTCGGATAATATAGGATAGAGGCGGAGCCTAAATCCGACAAGTGATGACAGGTTATTTTGTTGATCGGTCGGGCAGCGACCAACACACGCGCGCATTGTTTGTTTTCTTCTGTTGTCGTCTTATCATACTCGTAACGTAACTAACTTGTGTTGTGAGATTATATTTTACTTCTGAAATTCCTCAAAAAATTTAATATCCGTAACCGAAATTATCCGAAACTAACGGATAATCCGAAATAATTTCATATCCGTATCCGTTTCCGGTATAAAAATCATTTCTATATCCGTATCCAATCCGTATCCGATAATTCATATCCATAACATCCCTAGTACATACTACGGGATCAGAAATCTTCAATAGGCACAGAAAAGTCAAGACCAAGGAAGTTTATTATTTATTGCATACATGATCACCGAAATATTATTTACATTAAATGATTTTAGTAACACTGATGATATTATTTACAAATTACTAATAGTAAGACTAATTTACTAATTTATTTTTAATATTTTGTTATATTTACAAGAGAATAACAAACTTACGGAATCAAACTCTCAAATCTTATACAAGTATACTGGTATATTACACGACTATTCTAAGCTCTATGGTTTTACCATAGACTTATGGTAATGGCGTATCTATGGTAAATTAGTAATTATATTTTGACATTTAACTGGACATCTGATATTAGTTAAAACTTACTTTAATTTGATCATAATTACTTCAAACATTTTTGGAAAAAGATCTATGTAAATGATTTATAAAGATTTCTTACTAAATAATATAATAGTCGTGTCTCGATCCTGTTTTAATATTTTATTATTATTTTTGTCAGTTGAAAAGGTAAATATTTAAATAACATCAGATGTCCGTTTATAAAGTCGATATAACAATGAGCTGCTTAAAATAGAAATACCTTAATTTTAATTCCTGAGAATTTAATTTTTAATCAATATAATATCCAAAAAATTGAAGAGCACATAATAATTTATTTTGAATTACAATTTGTTATAAATTATTAAGCGCTAAACTTATAAAATAATAGAAGATTTATTATGGTTTTTCTTTCAGATAATTATTTTCTATAATCATTTTGAGTATATTACACAATACGTTATTTAATTGACTTCATTTTGAAATCTATTACTTTTTTTTGGTAACATGCCAAATAAATACGGAATATACTTTTTAAATAAAGTAATTGCAATATAGTTGGGTTTATATCTATGAAATTCTCAGTAGCAGGTCGGAGTTTGGATTTGTGCCCGGTTAGTGGCTATAGGCTCGCCCCCTATTACATGGGACCTACACATACCGTCGAACTGTGGGTGTACATTGGTACACCTCTCTTCGGGGATAGAGGCGTGATGGTATGTTATGTTGTGTTATGTAATTTCAATAAAATGGAACATTATGTTTATTAACTAATGAAATTGGTAACTTATATTTTCATGGTTTTAGATAGAAATACATTTTTTTTTTCGTATATATTTTTATAGATATCTGTAAATTATAAAATTTTCTTTTTTTATATTTTTTTCTTTTGGATTCCTATAGGAGAACATGAAAGCACAAGTTATTTTTTGGTAAAATATCGTCAAACAAACAAACAAGTCCTCTATGCCGTAGGTTATAAGGTTGAATTTCCTAATTATGTGCGGTCGACCATATTATTGCTACAATAAAACATAAAAGCAAAAATTTAATATTTTTCCACAAGTTACATCATTTTCCAAGTTATCTAAATGTTATTTACATAATAATATGAATAAAATCAAAGATTCAAGTATATACAAGTATCAGAATTTGTTAATAATTTTTGAGCATTATTTTAATGACAGAACTTTCTTTACTTAATTATAAACACTTTAATTTTGTTTACCTTTTCAAGAACAATATAATTATTTTTATATTTATTTAAATTTTATGTTGAGTTTATTTTACAATTATTATTATTTAAAATGTTAGGGTGGTAACTGACTGGCCGAAATCGCCCTCAGCATACATGAGCGATACCGCGGCTCCGGCCAAGGCAGAGACCAGGGGCCCGAGTCTGCTATTTACACTCCGTGTCAGTGTGCTCATAGTTGGCTCGTCCGGCGGCGCTCGGGCCCTCTCGGGCGCACTCGGGCCGGTTCGGGCGCGTTCGGGCAGCCGGACGAGCCAACTATGAGCACACTGACACGGAGTGTAAATAGCAGACTCGGGCCCCAGGGCGTTTTAATAAGTCGGTAAGAATGCAACATACCCTCGCGCCCTGGCCTCAGGTTCAAGACATTAGCTTTTCGGTTATTAAACTCGACTCAAACATTTTACCACATTCAAATTACGCGTAGACTGCGTATGATATCATGTACGACCCTTTATAGCATTACTATTCTCAAAACACTAGCTGATCCCCGCGACTTCGTCCGCGTCAATTTCTGTTATTATGACCGCGATTAAGAAGTTTTAAAAAAAGTATTTCTGCGTAAATTATAATTTTAGTTAATATTATGTTGATAAAACTCTGTAGCAAATAATTGGCAATAATGCATTAATTTCGACCAAATGATTACCTTAAAAAAGGTTATAGTGAGTCAATCTTAAAAGATAGACATATAATGTCGCAGACATTTTTTTAGATCATTTAAAGAGGAACAATTCTTTCATACATATATTTTGGGTAACTCGAACCGTTTACGCAGCGCACGCAACGGAAGCTTTCAAGTATGAATATTTTTCCCCGTTTTTGTGACATTTTTCACTGCTGCTTAGCTCCTATTGGTCGCAGCGTAATGTTATATATCCTAAAGCCTTCCTCGATAAATGGACTATCTAACACAAAAAGATTTTTTCAATTCTAACCAGTAGATCCTGAGATTAGCGCGTTCAACCAAACAAACAAACAAACTCTTCAGCTTTATAATATTAGTATAGATTTGACGTTAAACGCAGCCCATCAAAATCTTTTCAAAATTCATTTTAGTTTTGATATTTTGGCGCTAATTTCAACGCTAAATGTTTAAAGAATAGTTAATTATAGGTTCTTAAAATACCAATGAAACCTGGTAAAAACGGGTACCAAATATTTATAAATCCTGCAATAGTAATTACTAAGAATTGTCAACTGTACAATATTGTGCCTATATTAAGTACAATCTAAGTAAGTAACTAAGTTACGTCATATATTTGTTAATTACTAAAACTAAGTTACAATGAACTTATGTTACAAGTCAATAATTGGTTTATTTAAGTAATTTACTACGTCGGCACTGTATGAGGTCATGTTTTAGCTATTATCTAACTGGCAATTATACTCTTATTAAAATTAAATAAATACTTTGTTGATGGCATGAAGGTTTGGTCTCATTGTAAAGGTGTTTTTTTATTTTTGGGCCATATCCGTGGAAAAAAAAATATTGAAATCAATTTCAAAATTTTGCTATCTTTCTATATTTCTTTTTCAAATTACTTTTGATTGGATATCCTCAGAATAGTTTACAATTGATTCCTCTACCTTTTTGGCTATATACACCGTTTGGTAATCCAGGAACAGGGTTAATAATAAAAAAATGTAAGTACTTCTTCGGGACATACTGCACGAAAGTAAAATCAACCCAATTAATAAACCAGGTTTCTTCTACAACAATACCCAGCTCTACACGACCTCACAAAAACAAAAGCGGGAACAGTACAGGCAATTAAACCAATCCTTTCAAAACAATAGCCATCTCCCTCACACCCTCACAAAAACAAAAGTATGAGCAGTACAATCAATTGAACCAGGATCCCTTCAAAACACTACCCATCTCCCCTCACACCCACACAAAAACAAAAGCATGAGCAGTGCCACCATCCCTCACACAGTGCCCCAGTTCTCGCCTTGCTAACGTCATCGGAGGCCGAAGTGCAGCAGCACTGACGTCAGCAGCAGCAGGCACGTGCCGCTCGACGTGATGCCGTGGATGGCGCTCGTGTTGCGGCGCAGGATCGCGGCCATCTTGTTGCCTGGAAATTTATGGATATAATTATTATATGAGAGATATATAATGGTTTTATTAGATATTGAAGATCTTTGTTATGTCCTCTTTGACCACCGTTTCTCTGGGAGTAAATGAAGGAGAGACTTAAGATTGAAAACTGCTGTAGGCCAAGGAAGCATGAATGTGGAAAACGTATTTTCAGTATCCATGTATTTGATGCTTTACAGCTTTTGTAAAAGATTCCTCAAAATTTTTATTACAGTGGCTGTGGAAAAAATATATGTTAAACATCTCCGCAGGTTATCTAGGCTTGTTGGCCCCAAATTTTTTGTATAGTTTTAAATGTACAACTGTTATTTTAGTAGGTCATCTAGTTTTGACTTAATTTACTTTAAGGTACGTCTTTTTCGTACTCTTTCCCATTGACATTTAAAAATCTCAAATGCAATACTCACTGCCTTCAGAAACGAAGACATGTATAGAAGCTGGCTCCGTATTGCTCGCGCTGCAGGTGTAGTTCCCAGAGTCCTTCAGCGTGGCGCCGCGCACCGTCAACCGCGACTGCGTGCGCGCGCCTGGCTCTGTCTCGACAGTGATGCCGCCCCTGGTAGCGTCGTAGTTGATCATGCGGTCGTTGTGGTACCAGAAGACATATTGCGGCGGTGTGGGGCTCTGGAAAGTGAGATTTGAGGAGTTATTAGCGTTAGAAAATTTAAGGGATCCGAAATTTGGCTTGTTTTACAATTTGAGAAGGAATAATTTTTTGTGTGAGTGTGTTGCGTTCGGTAATTGTGATGTTTAGGTATAATGGGGTGTGTAAATGATTTACTTTTGTAGCATTCTGAAGTATCAGTGTGAAACGTAATTATCCATACAGCAACCAAAATAATATGAAATTGAATGAGGCGCCAGTAACAAAACCGTCGAAAACAACTAAAACTGAAAATAATTCCTGTAAGTTCTACTAGGCTGATTAAAAAAAATATTTGTATTGAAAGTAGCAGTACCGTAAAGAAAAACTTCATTAAGATCATTGGTTGAATAAATATTAAATCAAACTACTGAATTCGTTAGTTCAGCGTAAAGATGGCAGTCTAAAGAGGATTATAGTCAGGAAGTAATTAGGTTATCCACTGCGGGACTGATTAGTTACATTGAAAATAAATAAACTTGCAGTTTTATTTTCAATTTAAGCTTGTTGGCAGTCTGTATCTACATTGCGTTGCAAATACCGCCTATGTGTAGAAAATATATTGATGGGCGTGGATATTTTTGTGTATAATTTGTAACGATATCTTTGCCCTTTTGCGAATTGATCTAAATGTTTCCGGATATTGTAATTAAGTTATTATAAATGGCCGGTTTTCCAAAGCTAGATAATTTTATCTGACGAAGAATTTTGGAATTTTGACAGTTCTTCAATAAAAATACATCAAACTTGGATCGAATAAAAATAATCTTGTGTTGGGAAACCGGCCCTTGGCGTCTCATGTTTGGGCTCTCATATGTATCCACTATATTATACCAATATTTTTCTTCCGAAGAATGAACTTTAATTTTAGAGATTTTCATCAATTTTCAGTTCGACTTTTACATTCGTGTATTAATCCAGTGATTGCATCCTGACCCCGATGATTATTACGTGACTAATTATGTATGCACATTCACGGTTTGAACACCACAAATTAATTTCACGCTGGCTGCCTATCAAACGTGGTTGATATTAGGCGTGAAGTAAACCACAGCAGTTGTAACTATTAATTGATGACATGAGATTCGTTTTTCGAACTAGGCAATCGGGGCTCTTGAAGAGCCAAGTGAAAGAAGAATGTGGAAGCCTTTGCCTAGCAGCAGTGGGGAATATTTTTTGCTGTGGCAAAGACTAATCAGTTTAGACTAATATATCTCATACACAGAGATAATATAATATATATATATAATCCAGCCTATAAACGTCCCACTGCTGGGCCTGTGCCCTGTGCCTCTTCCCATATAGAGAAGGTGCGAGCATTGATCACCACGCTTGCTCCCTGTGGATTGGCGATTTCAGATCCCAAATTTTGGATTCCAGGTTTCCTCACGATGTTTTTCCTTCACCGTTTGTCAGAAGTGTCTTAGATTAATTAAGAAGGAACATACCTATTATTTTGAAGAAGACACATTTATTACTTGCCTGGGTTCGAACCTGCAACCTTGTGCATACAAATCAGTTCATTAAAACGCTAGGTCACCACGACATACACAGAGCTTATACAATATTTTGAAGAGAGCCACTAAAATGAGGTAAGGTATGTGCGCTAATTAGCTTTTACACTCAACATAACAGTGAAGGGTAGGTACCCATTGATTTTCATTGCTTGCGACAAACATGTTGCGTATATTGTCTATACCGATCCATACAGGAACACATCGTAGGAGTTTATTATTTACAGCTAAAATAAAATGCCACCTTCTTTCTAAAAACTAGAAAAATAGAATTAAGAGGAAAGGGGAGTGGACTTTTCTCCATACAAACGTTCTCGTCTGTTTTCTCGCTGGTTTCTGAACTTAGGGCTATGATTTTTTGCAGTAATATAAATATGAACTAGATCTATGCCCCTATTTTTTCCTTTTTTAAAATAAGTTATACTTAAAGAAACTAGAACCTTCTAAAAAGTGGCGATTTTGACCGCAGTTTTCAGAGGCGTTTTTTTTCAAATTTGTCAACGATTATTGAAAAAGGAAAAAATAGAGGCACAGATTATTCTTTTCTTATGCAGTATATGAAATATCTTTAAAATTGGTTAAGAATTGGGGGAGAAAATAGACGAGAGCCAAACCTCGATTTTTCGTCAGTTTTTCGGTCTAAGCTGCAGTTGTCCTTATCGCACGAATTAGAGGGCGGGGAGATTAGAGCGACAGCAATACTTTCTTAAAAACCAAATTTTCAAAAGTCTCTCCGCTCCCCTTTTCTCTTAACCAACAAAGCCATAAAATTCAAAATGTTACTGCATTTCTATATATTTTTTATGTTAATATTCTCGTGTAAACCATTAATAGGTTTGCAATCGTTAACGGGAAACAGAACCAGCGTGTTTGGTTGAAACATTGTGGTGACGGGATTCGCTGGCCACCCAGCCAGTTGTGGTGACGCAATCTACGTTATGGCCGCGTCCGAATATTCCAGAAGCATGGCGTCGATTTATAAACGTCACTAGATGTTAGGAGTCCAAGTTCACAGAATATTGGGTTTTATTTGATGTAGATTGAGGGTTAATTTCATAGGCAGTTTTACATTTTATCTGTAGTGACTTTAGCTTCTACATTCAGACCGCTTATTTTATGCCTTTATGGGGCATCCATATGTAAATTATTTATATTTAATTTAAATTCTATTTGGTATGCAGTTAGCTACTCCAAGAAAGGACATAGGCTGCGTTTTGTCGCGATAACCGAAAACTGTGAGGATAGGCGACTTGCGATTGAATAAAAAATGACGAGGATCTTTCGACTTCTTTTTTTTAAATATTTGATTCAGGCAATCTTCAGAACACGTGGATTTATTAAAAAAATGGTATAGTTTGTGTTGTTAAACCTCAGGTGGTCCCATATAATTTTAATTATCCCATTCGAAAGTCAGTTCTTTCATACATTCATGTGTACCTAATGATAGCATCTATATAACATCTGACAAAGAGAAGCAATCGATAACTTCCAAAACCCTTTGCGCAGATTAGGAACACAAACGAGTGACCTGCAAACATTCTATAACAGTCTGTAATAAAAGGCGGGGTTTTTTACGAGCATCAAGACATAAAACATGTTACTCCGTTGTAAACATCGCTTGCGTCACAGATTGAAAGTAACCCTTTTGTAGTACCTTACATATCTTAGGACGGCTATTTTGGTCACATCGTTAAATGATACATGTGGATGTATTGTGGTGTTGTTGTTGACGAATTGTTAGGAAGAATCTGATTGTAGGTTTTAATAAATTTGGAATATTAATACACGCCAATCGGAGTCGGTTACAGGTGCAATTCTTTAAATAATAAAAAAAAACACTCAAAGCTGCATTTTATGGAATTACCTAGATATCCATGAAAATTTTTACTTTGACCCAGTAATTATACTTTTAATAAATACAAAACAGACGTACACAGTGGTATATAGTATGTTATAGATAATGCTTAACTTTTGGGTTATTTTATTCCCCGTTTTGCAATTTTCTGTTTCTATTTATTTTTACGTACAAAAAGAGACCTTTGATTTTACAAAAAAAAAATACTCAAATTCTGACATGAATTATCCAATCAATAAATAATTAATCAGAAACAGAAGCAATTATTAATACACATCTAGTTCTCGTATGAATAATTAATACCTCAACGATTAAGCAAAGTTAGTACGTTTGGCCTAGATCGGGAATATTGGACCATCAATACTGTTTACTCGTACAATTAAGGCTGCACCGCATTCAGCTGTTTGAGATTGGTATAACGTTAAACACATATTAAGTGGATTTATAAAAGGTGTACAGGTAAAGCTATCTTGATTAAAATATTTTAGAATGCATGAAGGGGAATTAAAAAGTATACATTTTTTCCAAGAAACAGAACAAATGGTTGTGTGATGAGCACGATCATTTCGACGGCCCCTATTAATAAAGTAGGATCTACATTTTTGAAACTTTTGAATAGAGCGTTTTTAAGTTTAATTTAATTATATCTTAAAAAGTAAGTGACTCAGAGATCTGAAATTTGGAATACATTTTTAATTGCTAATGCTTAATAATTATGCCTATGTCATAATTCTGAATAAATCATACATTTAAAGAAAAGTCACAACTGTCTATTTTTAACGGTGCCGATTTATGCTTCCGTGTCGGTAGTGACACGTTCGACAATTTTATTAGGATTTTTTTTTGTCGGCCGATGTTGGATATGACGCTTCCTACATTTTTAAATGAAGATTCCAATATTATTTTGGGATAGCTATGTCGTAAGTACCTTAATCGACTTTATTAATTGGAACAATAATTATATTTTAATGAATTAAAAGCCATATAGCCAATAATTTAACTAAAAATAATACTCTGTGTATAATAACAGCACATTGAAAGATATAAAATATTTCACTTTTACTTATTTAACTGTATTATCTTCTTTACTGATTCAATCTAGCTGAAGCTTCCTTTTTTTAGGGGGCCTGGGAGGCGAATTTTGAATAAGGCCTAATATACGTCTCGATCGGTCCGACATTTATATTATATTTTACATTAAAAAACACACAATAGATTAAAACTAATAATATTTATCGCGAAAAATTTCAAGCCACTCAAACGTGCGTTCACCGTTAACAAGAGCGGTACTGCCCGAACCGACGGTTTTACCTGCCCCGCGCCCCCCTTTAACAAAGTAGTAATAGAACTACCGACATTTTTGCGTGGTAAGTGGAGTAATATCCTACAATATTTCAATTGAAAACTTTGTTATTATACAATATTATTAAATTTTGATTCGTGCATCATAAAGATTAATTAAAATTGTACACGAATATGCAAAAAAGTCGAAATCGCCAAAAACGTACATTCGACTTTATTAATAGGGGCCGTCGATTTGTTCTGTGTCTGGGTGTAATTTATCTATAATATGTATTGTATTTAGAAATATATAAGTATGTTTATCAGTTGTCTGGTTACCATAACACAAGCTCTGCTTAGCTTGGGATCAGATAACCGTGTGTGAGATGTCCCGGAATATTATTATTATTATTAAAGAAAATGTTCTAACATAAATCCAGTTTAAATCGTAAATTAGGAGTTACATAGAACACTACCGAATGCAAGAGTAAAAAATTCTACTTGTATAGTGAAGGTAGGTCCTACATAGTGTGAAGATTTTAACAGATTTCAAAAGATTATCTACTGTCTCGTTACTGTAAACTCTTAGTAGGTACTAAAACCAAAATTTATTGTTAAAACTTAATTGAATACACATCTAAAGGCACTTAACCCAAACAGGAAGATGGATTAACCTCTAAATTTTACATTCCCCACACAAGTACACACCAAAGACCAGATGAAAACACTATAAATCTAGATAAGCAACAGCTCTATCTATTTAATGTCGACTTTAAGACTAAAACATCCAGCAGATGGTGGAGAATCGATAAATCCACAAACACGACCCGCTCTCTTAATTACAACCGAGGCAATACCCAGTATTAAACCCTCGTTAAGAAAAATAAAGTGAAAAGAAAAGGTAGAAAGTTAAAAGTGTATTTTTTTGCAAAAACATGCAATTAGTCGAGTTTAATAATTCCCAGTGAAGGAATTGAGATCGGTTTTTGCTTTAATTCATTTGAGGTTTTAGTTTTGTTTTATAGTTATTGGCGACTTTAGTGATTAGTTGGATCATCTGATGTTATCGAAAGCTTGGCACTTATGAGAGTAATTTTATGATAATGTGACATGAATGTGAAATGACAATGATCAACAGGGTTAGACTATATGTCATTGTGTGTGATTCCAAAACATAAAGGTTCTCAATTTGACTTAAGTTGTATGTATTTGTAATTAATCTTGTACCGAAATAATAATTATGAATCCACACGTGATTAAAACTATGATCTCAGATTTTTCTTCCAAAACTTTACATAGTATGTATCCTAGGTATATATCCTACGTAACACAATATACCTATATCCCAAATAATTTACCAAAGTTTATGTAACTTACATAAATTCTCACAATAGTTCATACAAAGTTAGAATCCAAACGTACCTTCTCCACAATACATATGAGATGTATAACGCTGCCGAGATCGACGTGGTGCTCCCCGGAGCCGAGGATGAAGGCTTCCGGGACCACGATCTGGAGCCGCACGTAGTGGGACACGATGCCGGTACGAGTTGATACCTGCGGAATGAAAATATAAGGGGTTAAGTCATATATTCAAAGGAGAACAATAGAGGAGGAAGGACAAATGAGGTTTTAATTAAAAAGTTTGTAGAGGGATGAAAAAAAGGGCAGAATCATGTGTTGAAATCTTCAAGGGGGAGAATAGAGGAGGGAGGAAAAACGAGGTTTATATAAAAAGTTTAAAGAAAGATGTAAAAAAAGGTCAGTATCGTGTGTTGAAATCTTCAAGGGGAAGAATAGAGGAGGAAAGAGAAATGAGATTTATAAAAAGGGGGAAAAAAAAATAAGAATCAAAATATGGTGATGTCGAAAATAAAGGCAACAGCGTTGCTCTAAAACCTTGTTTTAATGCCAATAGTGAATATGATTTTAAATGGTAATTCATTAATTATGGAGGCAACACATGGGAGGTACTGAATATATAACGAATAGTGTAGCATTTATGTTGCAATATTAATACATTGACCTGCACTATAACGCAATAACATCATAAATACGCAATATCAAACATTAAAATTTTCCAAACGTATAAGCAATAACCACGCTGCCAGCTAAACAAATTTACATAAAACGCGTCTCTTATTCTCAAGAACCT
Organism: Autographa pulchrina; assembly: GCA_905475315.1. Lineage (NCBI taxonomy): Eukaryota > Metazoa > Arthropoda > Insecta > Lepidoptera > Noctuidae > Autographa > Autographa pulchrina. The sequence goes on from FR997780.1 coordinate 9,856,468, forward strand.
CTATTAAAAGCTTCAAAGGGAAGAAAAGTAAAACAAAAACGTCTCGTCTTTAATAGGCGATACAATAGGGAATATGCATAAAATTTGAAATGGCCTAAAATATTTTTTTCTCGAATACTTATTTTCGTAATATTATAATGAAAAGGATTTTTTTTTATTTACTTATTATTTAAACCCCTAAAATAATATTCAAAAAGTGCAAAATAAGTGAGCGAAATTCAAACTTCCAAAACGCGCCACCATTGTTCGAACGAAATGTGACGTCATCTGACACGACATTGTATTCATCAGCGTCGAAAATTACAAGTTTTTGTATAAAAAAATAATAATTTAAACCTGTATTCTTGTGCTGATTGTAGTGAAGTTTATTTAAGATTTGTAGATATTACGAAGTAACTGAAAAGTCCACAGTAAACACTAAGGTAAACACCCACTGGACGTGTCATGTGACGTCACGCAAAGCGCGCGCAAAATGGCAGCGTTTGAACTGCTTAAATTTTTTAAAAGTTTTTAATTTCATTTTTTAAAATATCTAGAGTATTTTGAAGCCCATTAATATTTTTTTCTACGTTATAAAATAGTAAACTATAAATTTAAGACAAAAAAGAAAAACATGAATATTCCCTATTCTCCTTGCTATCACAGCAAAAATATTCTCGCATTTAGATTTATTAGGCCACCGTCTGTTCAGCAAAACGCCTCAAATTTAAAGTCAACGCAAACACTGAGACATGGCTGTCTAAATACCTATTGTATTGTACCCGCAAAGTATACGCTTTATTTTACGACATGCTGTACTCGGCTGTAGGGTGGCTGTGATTAGGTGTGAGTTTAGTATTATATTTTGGAATTTTTTGGGCTTTTAGTGGAGAACGAATGATTTTGATGTGGATTTTCTGTGAGAGAGCTGCGATAATATTTTAGTGACATTTTTTTATCGTAACGAAGTCTCTGTGTCGGGTAGCTATTTGTATGCAGGTAGAGAGAAAATCAGGTCTATGATCAATTTTTTTTTCTCAGCCATTTACCTCCCACTGCAGGGCGAAAGACTCTCTACCCTCTTTCCATTTTAATTACAGTATTTTAGTTTTATGTTTGATTCAGGCCATCATTACAATCAAACAAAAACCAACGCAGTTTATCACGTCTTAAAGTCGAATGAACTGTCCGTAAACATATCGAACGCAATGTTTTGTTTTGTTGTTGTGTACCACTGCCCGATTTCCCCTTTTTGTTTGCCCTAGTTATCTTACACGATAGCTTGAAAGAGGAAAACCGGCTCATTTCGACTGACAATTTGACTGGCAAGTCTTGTTATGACAATACTCTAATATCACATTGAACTGATTGAGTAACATGAACGATTCGGAATTATCCCGTTCTTCGTTCACTCACAGACCCCCTACGCCGAATCCTTTCAATGCGTAAGTTGTGAAATCATTTTCGTTATGTAAATCGGTAGCGATATCATCTGCATACGGTGTTCGTTTTAAAAGATTCGCCATTTTGATTCGCCATCTTGATGCGCAGATCTTGTTATTTTTATTGTTTGAACGAAATAACAAGGCGAGGGAGTTAATCCTGTGTTAGAGAATCAAACGGGAATTTTCGCGTTTGTTTTCTTTGCGAGTGTTTTGTTTTTGTAAAGCACGTTTGTTAGTGATTAATGTTCTATTTTGTTTCTCAATGTAAATAGAAGCTGTTTATCTAAGTATAACAAAGCTGAGAAATGTTGAATAAGCGAGTAAAGAGCCCTCAAATACACGCAGCAGTATCTTATTTAACTGTCTTAAATGCAAGTGCCTCTACACTTGCATATTAGTATGTAAATTCAGAGAAGCACTTGCTAACAAGACATATTTATGTTTGAGAGAGACAGATGGTTTTGGCAGTATTATAATAAAAAGTTTAAGTTAAGGCGTAATATCGGATCATCAATCAAAGTCCTATGTAAAAAGATTAATCACTCTTCAAAATGAAAGTTATTTAAAGCGTTCTGATATGACATGTGATAAAAGCGATATCACCAACAATTGATTTCTATGTGACAATAAGTAATTCATTCAAACTACAATCCAAAGCCATAGTCAAAGTCAAACATTCATATCAGAATAATCAATATTACAGCGACGACTTAAAATAATTATTCAATCAAATATATTTAATAGCTTTCCTTTGTTATTTAAATGGGTAGGTATATAAATAAAGTGATAATATTAAACGTAATCAAATATCGAGAACCAATTCGATTGATTCAATTGTTATATTACAAATGATTGTATTCGAGAGATTAATATCGTAATGGGTGGCAGCACTTCCGTTTGTAGATTATCTTACTTGGATATATAATAATAGTGTAGTAGTATGTTATTTTTAACACTATTAGTCAAAAGCATAATAAGAACGAACAAGCATCTTTATATGCGATTGTAAAGCTGCTGAACGGTGTTTTTTTTTTAACCCCATTTTTTTTTCTGGTTATGTTATTTTAGCTTATGTTTAGTTAATATTTTGCAATATATTGTGTCGCTATATTCTAAATTGTAATATAAATTTATTATTACCAGGATATCATTTTACTACCTTGCACACAAATAATTGGTTATTAATTCACTAAGCTACTAGGAATTTATTTTTTCCTTAATTTAAATTTCATTACGTCATATTATGACTTTCTAAAATGTGCTTGTAAGTACACATCCATAAACATCACTCACAAACACAGGCAAAAAAACTCATATCAAGCAAAAACAAAACAGCATCATTCTATCTACACGCATTCAAACAAACACAGACAGAAAATCCTAACCTCAAACAAAAACAAAACCGCAACGTTTCTTCATTCTAACTGTTGGAATACACAAATATTCATTCAACATATAAAACCTCATTACGTTGACTTCTTACTGGCAGTCAAAAATCAGCCAATACTTCATTGTTCAAACGTTCTTAAAAACGTATTGCTATGCTTCACTCAAATATAAAATTTACGAGAAAAAAATATATGTATATATAAAATACTAGCTGTACCCGGCATGCGTTGCAATGCATTTTTTTCAACCTAGCACCTGCCTACTACCTACCACCACTTAGGGGTATGAAAAATAGATAGTAGCCGATTCTCAGACCTACTGAATATGCATATAAAATTTCATAAAAATCGGTCAAGCAGTTTCTGAGGAGTATGGTAACTAACATTGTGACAAGAGAATTTTATATATAAGATGGTTTACGCGAGTTGCTGTTTTACTTTTTCCTAAATCCATTTTTCCTATTTCCAATACTAACCTTACCCTTACCACAAGGGCAGCATTTCCTTAAATTGTGAACACATTCCGCCGTAATAGTTTTATTTTGGCCACTGGTAGAAACGTGTGCGTAAATATAGTTTACAAGTAACAATGTGTTGTAACGGAGCCTACAAAACAATCAGGCCTACGTGATGCGACTGTACATGACGGCGAAATGGATTGCCCGCTGTAGAGTGGAGATAGAAGGTTAAATTCTCACAATTTCTTGAGTTATGCTATCAAATCAAATCAAATTTATTTGTTAAACGGAGGTTTTGTGAACAAAGATGGTCATAAATATAAAAGTTACACTATTTAGTTAGGTAGCTTTACATCAACAGTACTTGTATCATGGAAGAGGAACTGAGTAGACGAACGTCACAGCACGAAGCGAGTTCTTGCTTATAATATATGACGACAAATTATCTTTACACATCATTTTGGTATGACTGATGTCATCGAAAATGATTTAAATAATGTTTTCGTGATGTTCCATTTGAATAAGACCTGATGTCCTTGATGTACGTAAATGCTTAGTATGAAAGACAAAAAAGTTTTTTTTTAATGGGCCATCGGTTTTTAGACACAATTTTAACTGATATTTTTATTGTGTTTTTTTAATAATTACTTTATCATTCTATTTCAATAAGTCTTAAATATAAACCTGAATATAAAAATGAATGCAAATAGATGCCATCACAATACAAAAATAAATAAGATAGATTAGTAAAACAACTATCAACCAAGACGAAACTCTCCATAGTTGACCTACTGTTATTAATATTCTCTGTGACTTGTTTGTCATTTAACGAAGCTGCTGACGATAGCTGGTTGTGTTGTTGTGGGACAAGTTACTTGTATTCAATGTAGTTAGTTTCTACAAGAATATTCATTTGACAGGAATTGGGAACTGAGCTACATACTTTGAGGATCAATGACGTATTTGATCGGAAGTTCAAAACATACTTAGGTACTACGTAGCAAGGCATTGATAAAAAATAAAGCAAAATGAAAAAAAGTACTTAAGTAACTTACTTTCAAATAATGATTTACGAAAGCCTTATTCAGAACTTTACAACCCAACTTCTGAAGTACAACGTTAAACTTAGTTTAAATACCTCAAATTTATCATTCTCTGTAAATACTAATAGTATAATTACGTTATATATAAATCACAGCTTGACGCTCCGACGTTGATATACAGCTACGACGCTACAAGGCTACATCGCTACGAGAGGCTACGACACGAGCTACGAGCTACGACGTAGCTCCGAGCGCTTTCCTGCACTAAATGTTATTAGTCACCGCGTAATTACCCATGGGTTTGATGAGGTACGAGCCTTCCTAACTCATTTAATGGTATTAGAAAGGTTGTTGGAGAAAACTTAATATTATACTAAAATATGTTTTGAAGCTCCAAATATGTTTTAGTTCAGTAGGTCATTTTATTTTATAGAGTTTTCTTTAGGTAAGATTTTCGTGACTCGTTTTCTGTTTATATTTCGTAAGGCGTGAAGTAGTTGTCATGTAGGTAGGCGTTGTTTTCTAAGCTTTCTGTTATTTTCAAATTATCTTTAATCTTTAACTTATCTATCTATTTTATTTTCTACATCTATATTTCAAGGGCAAAAATCTGTAACGAAATAAGAGCACATACAAAACTTCACTGATGAATCTGATTTAGAATACAAAATTTTGAGCGAAAATTATGTCTAAACAGAGTTAAGCCAGCATAATGCAGCAACATCACACCGTTACTACAAATAATTTAAAATTACTAATCCCCCAAATATGGTGATTATCGTACCATCACCGACACATTTACATAACCAGCTCACTAAGGCTTAACATACATAGGCTCTACATTTACGAGCTCACATGACAACGTAACACAAAACCCTTAAACCTGGATTTATTAAAATCCCTGTTCCATAACAACACGAAAAATCACAAGAAATCAGATTTTAACCCATTCCGGCGATCTTAATTGATTTCCCGAACGTTTTCGACGCGCGGGTGATTCCGCGCGAAATATAACAAAGGGTAATCCAATTTCGTGTCGATAATTTTTTTATTTAACGTGGACAAGGCCCTTTAATTTGAGCGTTAATTAAAATTTTCGCTTCGAAGCTACGGGGATTACTTTGGCGTTTCTATAAATTTCATTCGGGCACGAAAATATTATGGAATGGTTCACGTGTTAAAATCGCAATCAGTCAGTGTGTGTTTTACGGATTTTTATTGGACTTTTTTTTTCGATTTATACGCGTGAAATTCAAAGGCGTTAATAATTATAATTGTGTCGCCATGGCGTATTGTAAACGTGTCACGTGTAGGTTGAACGAATGTGTTATATTTTTTCTTGGTAACGTAATTTTTGTTATTAACGCGTTTTTATTCATACCAACTGAATCGTTTGTATTATGTTTGTATATGAAGTATATTATAATATAATAAGTATAATATTTTATACACTGTATTATCAAATAAAATTCGCATTTTTACGCCTACTTTTTAAATAATACAGTTCATAAATATTCTATAAGTTAACAATGTGTTAAATTCCATATTATGTTAAAGTCACACACTAATTAAAATACACTAGATTTACGCTAGTACTCTAGTTTTAATTAGGTGCTTAAAGAAAAACCTTGTCTGTCCAATGTTAACAATTATTTTTTTCATTTTACTGTATAAAATTTATGTAATGAAACAAAAAGTAAATAATATTCTGCCAAAACTTCCCAAAGTCAGCCATGGATAAAGGCTTTGGCACCATCTGTTCCTATCGCAGGCTGTTCGGGTCAATGACTTTCTAGTAACTGTGAAATTATCTACTAGCTCTATTCTACTTTTATGGTCTATTTTCGATGATTTAAGAACCTTACTCTAACCTAAATAATAGGTCTTGCTGAGATAATATATGAGAGCAAAGCGATATTGTATAGCTAAAAGATTTTTTGTAAATTTAAGAAATAAAATTGTTGCTTTTCTAGACTCATTATAAAGCTTTAAAACTGAGTATAAAAAAGCAACAATTTTGTTTCTAATATTTTTTATTACTACTCCTTTACATTACTTTAAACAAGAATCATTAACAACATAAAATTCTAAGCAGTACGACATAATTAAAGTTGCCTCTTAAATTAAAATAATTGTTAAAGTAATTGTCATGCTTACCAACAAAACGAAAGAAATTATCAATTTAGAATGCAAGAAAATGATTATAAAACTTTTATTCACATAACAACTTACCAAAAAATAAATGCAACCCAATTATAAACACAACATACTCGCACACATAAACACAAATTATCATAAAAAATGTAACACTACCCAATCCTATCACTTAATGCAACTAATGTTAATTAAAGAAACTACACTAAACCCTATTTAGTTGAGAAACAATGGCACTTTACCTAACGCCTACAATTACTATTCGCTAAATTGCTTTTGCTAAATTTAATTTCACCACAAAACTATTCCGGAAATGACTTTGGACTGCCATTTCATATTATTTGTAATTAGTATGAAAGGTAACTAGTTATTTAAGTTTAGCTTGTTTAGTGTATGTTAGTTTAGTTTAAATAGCTTTATATGATATTATTACTATGTCTTTACGTTTAAAAGCTGATAGAAGTTATAGGAAGTTTATGCAATTATAAACGTCGTCGTGGTGGCCTAGCAGTTCAATGAACGGATTTGTATGCACAAAGTTGCAGGTTCGAACCCAGGCAAGTACTTTCTTAATTATTCTCAGACACTAAAACATAAACGGTGAAGGATGCTTATTCCTTCGCTATATGGGAAGAGGCCTGTGCCTAGCAGTGGGACGTATATAGACCGGTTTATTATTATTTATGAAATTATTACTTAAACTTGTCATAAGTGTAGATACTAAATTAAATATAATTTCGTATTTGTTTATGGTTTTGGTAAATATCAATTATATCATAATAATATTTTAAGAGTAACATGTTAAAGAACTTAATTTTTCTATGCCATTTAGGTTTGGTACATAAACACAGAAAATTTGTAGGTATGTACACACCAAAGAAAGGAACATATCTAACTAGCTAACATAGGTTTTACAAAATATATCCTTTTGTGCAAACTTACGAAGTGCCTTTAAAATATCTTGCTGCACCCGCTGGCTTAAATGTTTTTGTAATTTTCACCTGCTTGTAATTTCATTTTAAAACTTTTACATTTGGACAATAGTTTTGTAACATAGCGATAATCAGAATACTAGATTGTAACACAAACAGGGTTTTGAAACCGGTGTTTTCTTTTACGCTGTCCGGCCACGTCCGACTTTTTGTAGGACAGATAATCGGGCCGATTTTTAAACCAATTTTGTGGTCGAATCAACGCCCACGTCCGTCACTTTGTCTGTGGCTATCGAGGGAGCATCACGTCATGGACAGAGAGAATCTCATTAATGTAAGAAGGAAAGTAGATTTACAGAGGAAGGTTTGTCTTTGGCTATTGAGGAACAGAAGAGAGAAAAGATCGGTCGGGATGCGCCGATTTTATATATGACCAACTTTTTGTAGGACGTGTGAGTTGGCTTTCAGTGTGTTCTATTTTTCTCCTACAAAAAATCGGTCACCGATTATCAGACGTGGGCGGGCAGCCCTATAATTATCTGCCAGTGGTAAGTAAGACTGTTTTCATATTATCCAATATGATAGCGGTATTGGACTCTAATATAATACATCTTACATTATCTGGTCCGTTGTTGGATATCGGATGCGTAAATTTCATACGTTTTTCTTGCTTCAATATCGTATCGGTGTCTGATACCGGTATCGTATCAAATAATGTTGAAACATTCTAAGAGTAAAGATGCCAGTTAAGATCTAACCTAAATTCAATTCTGCAATGTTGTGCATACGAATCCGGACATTGAACTTCTAGTCCAATATAATACTTAACCTAAAAATAATGTAATAAAAATCACTTTTTAATACTTTACAATACATTCACACATGTCACGCTCTGCTTCACCGTAGATATTTCACAAAAGAACCGAATTAAATTTTAATTTTACCAAAAGCGATTGATGTAAAATAATTGAGAATATTTTATTAATAGTCACGTTTAAAACTACGCTGGATTTAATCGCTAGTATAACAGGACGATATGATAAATATATTATTTCGTTATTAACACGCAGAGAAAATTGTTGTGCCGTTAAAAAGGCACACCTAGTATTTTCGAGAGGAAAATTGTACTTTAGTACATTAATAATTGGTTTATTGAATAGCAAAAATACAATACTCTTGAATATAGAGAATACTTCGCGTGTTTGTTAATTCAGATTGTATTTTGTATCCTACTTTTTTTTAACTAACCAATGGTTTTTCCAAACTACGAGTAGGTACCTACATATGTAGGGCTTGACTCTAAATACAAAGCTTTATGGGAGCAACTGACAATCAAAGTAGGTGTATTTAAAAATATTAAAATGACGTCGTAAATTAGCACCACAAAAATTTAGAAAACCTGTAAAACGATTATAATCATTTTTAAGATAAGAAAAATCCTTCCTAATATTCTAAACGGGATACCAAGTGTCTGTCTGTCCGTTTTTTTATAGCTCAACCTGAACAATTTAAATTAAACTTTGTAAAGAGTGAGCTTCTTGACACGATAAGCTACACCCACGCACGTACATAAAGAGCTATTACTACATAAATAACATTAGAAAATATAATTACTATTCATGTATTTCCTCTTTAGAATTCTGTGCACTCAAACTACTTCATTTACAAATTGCAACGTTGCAATTGTTTCGTAAACGCTCGCTTACTTGCAGTTGTTCGTGGCACATCCTTAATGCATCTAATAATTGACTGCAGCTCAAACGCTGTCTCTACAAAGTGCAGTCAGATTAGTCAAGTAACTAACAAACTGTTTCTCATTGTGTTATGAAAACATAAGTATGCAATTGCTAAAATTAATACGGTATAGAAAACGTTTGGATAAAAACGTAAACGAATAATTAAATTCAATTAAGTTTAAATTTATGAATTCAATTCAATTAAATTGAATATATTGTGCCCTATTCAATTGGAATACTAGATTATCCAATTTTCAAAACAGTTTATTCACTTATTAATATCCATTTACGGCAGCTTGCCTTTTTGTTTATTCAAAACGGCATAAAACAAATACAAATATAGAGACCTTTAAAAATGTATCAACAATAACTAATAATATACAGTAACGTCAACAATATTTTAGAATCACATTACTTCTAACCCTATAACGCTGTTATTCAAAATTAAAGCCATGTGTCTTGTTTACCCGACGAACATAAATAAGAGTAATTCTCACCTGGCACTCGTAGGTACCGTTGTCTCGTTTTTGTACGAACTTGATCTGTAAAGTCCAATCTTCGGAGCCTTCGCCGTGTAACACCTGGAAATAAGAATAAATATTAATGAAAGTATTTATGTTGCTTTATGCCTACGCGAAACTTACATATTTTTTTTCTACAATGTAATGATAAAATCTAATTAAGCATTAAAAATAATACTTAAATATCTCTTTTTCTTTTACAAAAGAACCTTCAACTATAAAAATATAGCCTATAAACGTCCCACTACTGGGCACTGGCCTCTTCCCATATGGAGAAGGTACGAGCATTGATCACCACGCTTGCTCACTGCGGATTGGCGATTTCTCACAAACGGGAAATGGAAAACATCGTGAGGAACCCTGGGTTCCTTCAATTATATTTAATTTTAGTAATTCATTTTAATGACGAAATTATTTTCGGTGTATTTTCAAGTACATACCTAAGCAGTAGTTGATTATCGTGTAAAGCACTTATAACACTATTCTTTTTAAACTACATAAGTTCATAATAACAACAGAGTATCCGCATAGTTTCCAACCATTTATCCTAATTAGGGTGTACAACGCCTAACTTTTCCTATCTATTCCTAATATAGAACCATGAATAATTCATACTTCAGTAATTAAAATGTTCACTTCACTGCCCTAATACGATGGACGAACTTTGCAAAATCAACCGTCAATTCCGTGTTTGAAACCCACAGTTTTTAACGATGCGAAAAAGTTGTAAAACTGAAGACGAATAATTATTGAGGAGATATTAATTAAGAAGAAGAAGAGAATTAAACATTTCATATTCAGCAACTTTTCTATGTCGGAACCGTTGATTGACGGCAGATTTTTTTTATGTAGGTATTTATATAGCTGTTATCTTTAGTATATAATTTCGGTGAATTGAGCCAGCACTCATTTTCGTATAAAAAAAATCCAGAAATGAAAATGTTTAGTTAAAAGAGAAACTGTTTTATAGCAGTATACAATAAATTAACTCATATAAAATTGTCTCTATTTCTTTGTAACCAAAACAGTATTCAATAAATCGTTTTAAAAATTATACCCACAGCGAATTGTGTGACTCAATTTGAATTTCCCGGAGTATAGTATTCAATTATTTAAAGCTAGATTAAACTCTATTTTATCGAGGTAAATCAAATTAACAAACGTTTATTTGAAAACATTTTGTCGATTTGAATGTAGTTTGTGTGTTCGAGGTATGTTTAATTAAAAACCTTTATTCGAAATAGTCGAAGTGGTTAGGAAAGGGAAAATAAAATAGATTTTATTTGCGATACAGTCCCTAAACGAATTGATTTCTAAATTTTATCGGGACACATTTGGTGCATCATGTATGGTTACCGATAGCTGGTTGTTGTTGATAAACGCTTAACCTTATTGTTTGCAAATATAGATAAAACTAAAGCAAAAATATTCTTCTAATCTCAGATTCAAACCCAAAACCTCTTTGAGTACTTTAGCTGTACAGCTGACTTCACCGTTGACTACACCGTAATTGACCATTACACACGGCATCCAACACTATTAACTCGATAGAACCTCAGAACACAGCAATTGTACGCGTCAGCTTCCCCTGTCAAAGCAACAAGGAAATCGTTCCCACAAATACACACCAAAATCTAAACTAAAATTTATCTATCTACGTCAGAGATGACGTCAGCGAAATTCGGAAACCCGAACGTTTCCGAATGTCGAGTTCAAGACGGCGGCTGACGCGGCAGAAATTCAAAACGCGTCAGTGACGAATAGGGTCGAATAAACCCGAAACATCCCGAAAAAGGCCGAAACAACACCAACTCATAATGGGTAATAGGATACTTTTTTGGGTATAAAATGAGTTTTTATGTTGACATCGATACGAAGTGTGTCAGCGGTTTTTTGCGGTATTTCCAACTTGTGTTATGATTTTTTGTAAGGAAATATAAAGGAAGCCTGCTTGTTATTCAGTAAGAGTAGGTATGCTAGGTCTTAGGGGCCGACTTGGTGACATATCTTGATTTTAAATCTATTCTTATTTAGAACGCATTTTGGTAAAGGAAAAAAACCAAAGTTACTGGCAGTTTGGATGAATTTCATCGTCGAATTGAAAAAAAGTTATATTGTTAGGTTATTGTCACTTAAAGAACAATATAGTTTAATTATTATAAAAACTCGACTTTCTAGCGAGAATAATATATTCCTAAACATATTCCAGCTCACACAACTCAAGAAAGATTTTTCTATTCATAAAAATTGTAGATACGTCGTCAGTTGCCATTTACGTAAAAATATGGAGCTATATTTTTCTAATGGTTCCGAAAATACAGCAAGCAAGTATTAAATAATAAAATATTAAGGAATATTCATCTTGTTAAATCAAGCTTACACTGGATATGATATTATAAAGAATGTAGGTATTGAAGAAAGGTATAGTAATAGTACCTATCTACTCAATTTTTGTTTTTGTATTACGTATTAAAAATAGGTTCTCATATTTTTGATCGACTATTTAGATCTTTAAGCTAATATGATACCTACCTATAGGGTTATTAATCATAATATATGTTAGTATGACGGGCCTGTTGGTCTAGTGGTTAGTGACCCTGACTGCTATACCGGAGGTCGTGGGTTCGATTCCTACCCAGGACAAATGTTGTGTGATGAGCATGATCAGTTGTGGTGTAATTTATCTATAATATGTATGTATTTAGAAATATATAAGTATGTTTACCAGTTGTCTGGTTACCATAACACAAGCTCTGCTTAGCTTGGGATCAGATAAACGTGTGTGAGTTGTCCCAGGATATTATTATTATTATGTGAAACTAGCTGTCATTTGCGACTTTGACGGCGAGTTTTTTTCAGGTTTACCGCGAATCCCATTTTTTTAAAGAAATGTGAATAATTTGAATTGATTGTTCTTAAATTAATTTTGAAGTCGGTTGTTCTAAATTATATAATGTACAATGCTATTGAATCCAATGTTTTTGTCTTCAGAAATTTCCAAATAATCTACTACTCATCGTATTTAATCTGAGTAACTTTAGTATTGGCACGGAAGCTTACACAATAATTTATATTTACAATAAAGCAAGACTTTCCAACACTGTTAACTGTAACTATTGGTGTAGTCACGCACCTCGTGTTCCCAGCTTATTTTCGTACGGTTCCACCAATTTTCTGAGCTAAATGACTTTTAGTACTTTGTTATTATTTGTAAATTATTTACCGACGTAATCTTTACAATACTACAACATTATACCTACCTAGGTCTCGCCGGTATAGTTACCGATTACGGTAAAATTCTTGTGGTAATGTTTATTGTTTGGTAAATTAAGGAGTTTAAGGAAGTTATCAAATGAAATAAGATTCTCAAGGTGACGGGTAGTGCAAAAAATTTTAATATTAGACAAAAAATAGACAAAACAGTCAAACATTTTAGTGATGTGTATAACTAGATATTAACAAGTATTTTTGTCCCACTTAACAATTTAAAACAAATCTCCAAGTAAATTTAATTTCACATAATTTTTAATTGGTTATTCAAATAATTGTAGTGTGATTGGAGTAATTAACAACCAAGTGACTTTGTTTTTGTTTAAAAATAAAACACATAATTTTCGTGTAATCTTCGTGTGGATATAAACATTATTATAGTTATCGTCATTTTAGTTCATTTCACTCAACCTTTTGCATACAGACTCTGTCATAAATCATTTAGTTTACCATGACACAACTCAAATTGAAAATAACATCAATTCCTACAGACACACCGTTCATACGGTCTTGTGTAGCATATTTCTATAAACATCTTTTCTACACAATTGTTATAATAAAGCTCATAACATACCACACACAAATACCATACAAGTTTCAAATCTACTTACATAGATGGCGGCTAGCGCTCAAAACCACTACATTACACATTTTCGCACTCGAACCACATAAACATCGTTGAAAACATTCTCACAACTACAATGAACAAGAACGAAAGCTGACGTGTCAGTGGGACACCAAGCGTCCCTAACAACGTAATAAACGGAGATTCTGATGCAATTCCATCTGACGTCGCATAAATGAGAATATGGACTTCACTAAAGCGGAGATGGGCAGAGAAATTAGAAGCGGAGACGAGAAGAGATGACTCCAGCGAAGCTGACTCGAGAGGGACGTGTGCTGGGTAGAGTGGAGAAAAGCGGATACACAAATTTTTTGAGACGAAGTTTTGGTCACCTCTGTCCCTTTCTATCTTATGGCACGAAAAAAGAAATGGAAAAGAGCTAAATCTTATGACGACAGTTTAATTCGATCGTCACACAGCTTGCTATTCAACGCACACAGCACACTGCTTCCACTGCCATCGCGCCATACAAATATGGCACTTCTCCGCTAAGCGGAAAGAATTCCTATTGGTTTGAAAAACTTCCCCGCTCCGCTCTGCTAGTCTCCGCTTCGGTGGAGTCCGGCCCCAAGGCTGGCCTCAGCCAAATCTGTGTCAAGCAAGCGATTCTTATCGCTAACAAATGTTGATGCAGTTTTAGATGTAAATTGAGATTGCTGTGACTTGTATTATACTTTGGTGATCATTCTGATACATCTAAACTTTTATGTTTAACAGAAGATTTTAAAAGTAAGATTGTCCAGAAAGGTGTTCCAAGAGTTAAGTAATGGACTTAAACTTTTTACGTCAACATGTTTGCTCGTAGAGTTTTTAAAGTAACTAGAAAAGTGCTTAAACCTAATCCTTTCATGAGGAAGATTTCTGGATCTATTCAAATAAATTAGTAACGAAATTCTTTGTAAGAAAGATTATTATGTGCAAGACGAAATTATTGTATAATAAATAATACTGCAAGCTATAACGGTCTTATTTTAATAACTCGATATAAAATAATCTAAATGCATACATAATAATATCTATTAAAAGTACTCTGGGGTTCTAAAAATCATTATCAAAGCATTTGCTATAAAACTTTTTAAACCTACCTCAAAATAAAACTTTCTAAAAAAAGTAATCCAAACATCCACTTTATCTATCCAGCCAGCCACACTCGACTTTCAAACTCCGAATGCAAGCAAGCCTCATTCAAAAATAATTACAATTCAATCGTCGGCACCGGAATTTTCAATGATGCCCGAATTATCCCCAATTCCTATACATTTGCGCTCAAATTGAGCCGCTGTGTGGTCATTGGATCACATATTCGTTAGCATTTGAGGGCGTTAATTTTGCGGCTGACCAATTTCAGTACAATTTAGTGTTCATTGACAATAGAGGCAGGCTAACGTGGCCGCGCCTAATTATGCACCAATTACAATTTATATAAACCTGTGTGTTTATGTTACATGGATTTTAGTTAATATTTTTATTGGGGATAATAATAAGGTATGTCACTCTTATGTAAATGTTAGCAAACTGTGTATTTAGGCTTAGTAATTTAAATAAAAAAAAAACCAGTATATATTGCAACAAACTTTTTGGCTTTTTCAAAGTTATATGTACTTTCTTAATTATTCTAAGACACTTCTGACAAAAGTTGAAGAAAATCATCGTGAGGAAACCTGGATTCCAAAATTGGGATCTGAAATCGCCAATCCGCAGAGAGCAAGCGTGCTGATCAATGCTCATGCCTTCTCTATATGGGAAGAGGCCTGTGCCCAGCAGTGGGACGTTTATAGGCTGGATTATTATTATTATCATATGGCAACATACAGCCTATTCTTCTTGGTTGTTTTTTTTATTAGTTTTTGGTTGCGTAAATATCTTAGATATAAACATTTAAAATAATTTTGCGTCAAGATAATATTATGCATTTGAGGATACTAATAAATTTGAATGGACTTAATGATGTTGATGTTTATGTTTTTACCTCCAAACGCCTCGTTAAACTCTTCTTTTTTGGAATAGGTGAAACATATACTTCCACACCAGTTAGCTCATAACCACAAAATTACTAATCAATAAACAAACCCGTTTGCTTGTCTATCAGAACACGTTAATTATGTCTCGAAACCTGCGCTTAACAATACAATAATTAATTACTTTGGCTCGTGTGAAACTTAATGAGGCCTCAGATAATCCCCCGTCAACATTCACCGTTCAATCGTTTATTCATCACACATGATACGATGATACACTTGTTTCAGAATATTCAAACCGATTTTTTAATTAATGACTAATTAAGAGCTAGATTTTTACTGAATTTTTGAACTATTTTTATTGTAATCGTACGTTATTTTGATCGTCCATTTTAGTTACTGGAAATTATTTAAACGTAAGTACACATTACTTTTTCTAACAGACTGCGGTAAAGTCCAAAAAAATAGTTATTAACACGTTTGACGTTCAGCCTTGACCTACTAATTTGGCTTTTCATTAACTTTTCCCTAATCTGGATGCATTGCGTCAGTCATAAATAAAAAAAAACTACCTAGAGTTTATTTCTATAATGCACTAGCTGTACCCGGCATGAGTTGCAATGCAATTTTTTCTACCCAGCACCTGCCTACTACCAACCTACCTACTACCTACCTACCTACCTAGTTTGTAGTACATGCTATATATCAGAGATGGCGCTGTATGTAAAAAAGATTTTCCCGCTTTTCTGTTGAAATTTTTCCGGAATTTTCTTTGCTATAAACCTCACGGAGACCTTTCCAACGAATGCAAAACCGTGGAAATCGGTTTGTGCGTTCTGGAGTTATAGCGTCAGGAAGGAAAACCCGACTTATTTTTATATAGTAGATTATTATAGAACGATGCACACTTTTACCGAGATAATATTTCATGTTCTGACAAAACCCCATCTTCACTTCTCCACATCTTACTATCAATGATTTCTACATGCGAAACAAATATACATGCTTCTGAAACAGTGCGAACCTTACTTCCAAACTTCTCTTGTTTGTAACTACAAACAAACTGTACCCGTACCACGATCTCTTAAGCAGTAATGTTGCGATTGTGGAAGCGAGACGGCGCACTACACTGCGCATAGCGCTGTTTCGCTCACTCAACGGCGACAGTCCTGCTTTAAGAGCTCATGGTAGGCGCGCTGGGAAGTTGCTAACTCGTGTTATTGCAGATAAGAAGTTGATACACGCCTTAGTTTTGCACGAACTGATGCAAAAACAATTGAAATTGAAATTTTTGTGCAGTATATGTAACATATACATGTGCTATTATTGTATAGAGTTAGATAACATTGTGTTTTACAGTTTAAAACTATAAAGTTTTTTTTTAATAATGGTTATGTAATCTAGGTTATTTTTATTAAAGCTTCGATGACTGTTTACAGTAGTGCGTAAACTAATTGTACATAAACACATACATACATATAATCACGCCGCTTTCCCTTGTAGGGATAGGCAGAGACCATTTCTTTCCACTTGCTACGACCCTTACACACTCGTTTCGCTTTGTCCACTTTCATTCCCTTCATACATGCTGTTCGGTTTATGGTACTCTTGACCTGGCCTTTTTTCATTCACACTCGATTAATACAAACTAATTGTCCCACAAAAAAAAAGAGTGAGTCCTCTTTAATTTGTATATTATTAAGGTAGCTAGCATTCATTTATACACAGTAGTCAGAAATAGCTGAAATGATTGAATTAAAACCAAAAAAATATCTTCAAAAAAATAAGAGCCTGCTGACAAGAATAAAACATTGCCTGATAGCTGACATTTTGCTTAAATCATGACACATCCTCTTTCACTTATGTCAAAAACAAAAGCAAGGAAAAAACAAACAAACGTCAACGTCATATTAACAAGCATATTTCCTGTTAAAGAATGTCATTACGTTCACAAGTCGCCATTCTTAAATGCTACATCCTTTTTGTTTTCCTTTCCTTGTTGTTTTATATATGGGAAACACGTGGAGTAAAGTCGGGCAATTTAAATATTAAGCAATGGTTATAAATACTCATGATTTGGGTTCTGTTTTGGTGCAAAAGTCGTAAGGAGGCTATGTTCAAAAGTAACTATATCTTATCGTCAATTTTAAGCATAACTAGCCAATAAATGGCCACAGATAAACAATAAAGTTATCTTGGTATTTTTTAAATAATATGCACCAGTAATCGACCCTCTGCTGAGCTAAGACCTCTTCTCATATAAAGGAGGAACGTGCATTGATCACCACGCTTACTCACTTGCGAGATGGGGATTACAAATTCAAATTCTAGAATCCAGGTTTCAATACGATGATTTCCTTGTCGAATGCAAATGTCTTAAGATAATTAAACAAAAACTACTATATCTTTGAATACGTTACATTGATGCTAGCCTGAGTTCAAACTTATCTTCCCACGACCCTGGTCATTGAACCGCTAAGCTATAAGAATATATTAAAAAGAATATAATAAAATGAACATACCTGGAACCTCTCATCATTGGTGTACGTGAACTTCCCGGAGCTCAGGATATGCCAGTCACGCTTCCTGATCCATGAGACTTGCTGGAATTGAAATATTAAACGATGCGTTAGCACTTTGTCATTGAAACGAAAGTTTTAGGTGACTATCATGTTACTCTAATTTGATTACATTCTTTAGTACAAGCATGTATATATTGCTGAATCAATGTGCACCTAAAATTGTCAGACGTAAGGATTAGAATTGTTTGGCTCAAATATAGTTCTGTCATGAGAAAAGAAAAAGTTAAATTGATGACGTCTTGTTCTTTTGTTTCTCAAAGGCCAGTGTTTTTGACAAATTGATTTTGGAATGTTCATTATTTTTATGAAGTTTGTTATACACTATTTTATACATTGCAAAATAACATTTTTAATTCTACTAGTGTTTATTGAGGTAGAAATAAAATATAAACATCATTTTTTTGTTTGGTTATTTTAGATCCTAAATTACATTTATTTCTCTACATGACGTGACGACCTATCGTTATGGTATCATCGTAATTTTTCCTTTTGATACTGTAATACATTTTCTTGTTGGCCAGTATTAATCCGAATCGCTGAAAGAGCTAATTTTGAAGATGATTAATTGCTAGAAAATTACTTTTATCATAGATCAAAGTTAGCTAACCTAAAGTCTTTTGGCTTTAATGTCAAAGTGTCTTAGTAACTGCTAATCTGATTAACCACTTTATTGCTTAGGCAAAGTTTATCAATTTAGACCGCACCAGTTAGGAGATCTAAGATCACTTAGACGATGATGGGATTAGCACTCGGCAGTTAGAGTACTAACGGTCTTTAGGGTTCCGTACCCAAGGGGTTGCAAAGGAAGCCTAAAATTTGCCCTTTAATGTATATTTCTATTGCTGGTATGATAAAAATAAGACATTACAAAAAAGTAATTTCGGCCAAGTATGTAAGAAAAAATCTTTTTTGATTTACAATGTATTTTAAACGGTAAATACCTACCATTTTTTTTTGGTTTCGATGTCTTATTCCCCTTGAGGGGCTCGTGGCTAAGTGTAAGCCGGTACGGTTTGACCGATAATACAGGTTAAGCCGCGCTCGCCGCGGTTGGTCCGTGGATGGGTGACCATTTATAACATACCGAGACCCCTCCGTGCCTCGGGTAGCACGTTAAGCCGTAGGTCTCGACTGTCATACCTTGATCTTTGGCAGTCGTTAAGTCAATTCTGACAACCAGTCTTACTATGGGATACTTTGTTTCCCATTAAAATGGGTTGTGGAGGTCAGATACGCAGTCGCTCCATGTAAAATACGGTATTCAGCTGAATCCAGTAAGACTGGTAGCCGATAAACCGACCCCAACAAACTTGGGAAAAGGCTCGGGATATGATGATGATGTCTTCTTCCCCTTACTAATACTCAGGCTATAAAAAGCGATTTCTGAATGATGCAAATGCTTTTCCATGAACCAATTTACGGCAAAAACATTGAAATGTTTAATTAATTAGCACCAACTTTTTTCTAGTAGCTACTAATTTTCATAGTGCGCCATGGGAATCCCAGGTAGTTTTTTTAATTAGGTAATAGTAGTGCGATCTTGATTACTACATGTCATTACATTAGTTATTTACATCTACTTGTATATAAACGTACGTTTTTATATATAAATAAATTATTGTGTGCTTAGTTTTCAAAACATTATTTTTAACAAAATGAAGAACATAGTTGTTATTGCCATAAATATACAAAATATTACAATTGAACTTTTTTTATAAAATATTTTGACGGATTTTATCTCCGGTTATAATCTGAGAGCAAGGTAGTGTCCCAGTCAAGACCAGACTACCGACCTCTTCTCAAAGCGTTACATCGTATTTTAATACCCTTATACATTCGTTCTAGATGTTCTAAACATTTGTTTCCCAGATAATGCTGTCTGTCAATCTGTCTCTAATGGCTCCTACACACAGTGCCGGCGGCAATGCCGCCGGGTTTATGCCGAGCGGCTGTGCCGCCGGCAATACAAGCCGCGCGAAGTCGCCAAGCATCAATCTGCATCTGCTCGAATGCCAGGAACGAACTGACGCCGGCAAGCCGCGTGACCCGCCGGCACACCCCGGCGGCCATGCCGGCGGCTCCTTTGTGCGGCAAAGCCGGCGGCTTTGAATGCCGCCGGGCGCACGGCGGCTTGGCCGGCGCCGCGGCGGCTCGCCCGGCGGCACTGTGTGTAGGAGCCATAATGTTCCGGAAAAATACTGAACAAAATTGATCGTCACGCTTAGAAGAAGAGATTACCCAAAACGTCTTGACGCCATTTCAGGTATTATGATCTATAGTAATTAAGAATATTATACTTACGCCTCTCTCACTCAAATGCCCCACCAGACAGTGTAGGTACGCGGTCCCTCCTAGCTGTGCAGTGATGTTGCTGACTGTGTTGTTGGCGGTCGCATCAGCGGCGGGCTGCACGCCGGCGCGCCAGCCGCGAGCTCTTGACGTGCCATGGTGCCCTGGTACATAGGATCGAGATGTAGTAGGAAAATATGGAAATATGAAAGAAAAATAAATAAACGAAATTAACAAAATATTTTATATAAAATACTATTATGTAAACAAACATAAATGTGTGTACGATTTGAAAATATACGATTGTCACTTATCAGAAAGATAATTTAAATATTGTAGTTTTTTTTTAAGATAAAACCACCCACCCAGGTCAAATGTTTGTGTGATGAGCACGATCATTTGTTCTGTGTCTGGGTGTAATTTATCTATAATGGGTATGTATTTATAAATATATTAGTATGTTTATCAGTAATCTGGTTACCATAAAACAAGCTCTGCTTAGCTTGGGATCAGATAACCGTGTGTGAGTTGTCCCGGAATATTATTA
Organism: Autographa pulchrina; assembly: GCA_905475315.1. NCBI lineage: Eukaryota > Metazoa > Arthropoda > Insecta > Lepidoptera > Noctuidae > Autographa > Autographa pulchrina. Next base: position 9,877,395 of record FR997780.1, read on the forward strand.
TATTATTAACTGATAAAAAATATTTGAGAAAGTACCAGAATACGAAATCATGATAAGTATTTAAAAATATCTTATTATCAGTTAAAATTTGCTCTAATAAAGAGGAATCTTTCTCGTCAGTTAGAATATTCACAACCTGTACAATGTACACACATTTTAATTTGTACTACTTATGTTTATTTTATGCATTTTATTATAAAATACCTTCTTATCAATTTATGTACAGAAATAAATCCACGTCTTTTACCTTTATCTACCTACAAAAATATAACATGTAAAAAACGAAAACGAGATATTTCTTGGAAACAAGAATAAATTAGTTTTCCATGAATACGGATCCGGAGATACGGTATAAAAATAATTTAGTACATTTCCGACAAAATTAATTGTTAAAATAATCGCTGATTTATAACGGGAGTGTTTTTCTGCGATATTCGTGACATTTATGTTCAAATTATGATAATTAGGTTCGATTTAATCATTTTAAGGAGTAATTAATTAAGTAATTAATGGTTCAGTTATCAATAAGTGTTTTAATAAGATTTAGGAAATTTATCACTTAAGGAATCTTCAATAGTCGTTAAATCATTCTTATATTTTTAGTGACACAGCGATTAAAAATTATGCTTGAGATAAATTCCTTAGTAACATTATATAATTTATTTGCATTTGATGTTTTTTAATATACCACAGAATTTTGAAAACTGATTGAATTACGAAAATACAAAAAAAAAGTTTTTTCAGAGTCTATTTTCCCAAAGTTTTCTTTATCCAGCAAACCTTTATACTCATAATTTAGTACAAATATAAAGCTATAACAATAAATCATTAAAGCTAAACCTAAAACAGTTTTCCCTGACAGAAATTAATGGTTTTCTGATTCTTCCATGCCAGCATTTCCAGCCTAGCAACAGATTGCGTCACCGCAAGCTAGGCTAATCTTGACGCCGCAACGTTTCAATCACTGGGTAGGACCTATTTACAGGACAAACCTCCGCTAGCGGTTAAATCATTAACGCGAAATAACCTTCGGCTGTTTAGGCCTGAACCTAGAATTAAACCTAAATAGCCGAAGTCTATAAGAATCCTGGAAATAGTATTGATGTTCTAAAAATGTGAAGAGGGTCAACAATTTCAAATTAAATGATATTTTATTAATGAAACAAACGCTATTAGCAGCGGGTTTTGCAGACTTATTCATTGTTGAATGTGGGTAAGATGTAAAGTTTTTAATTTATAAACGCTTCAAGATCTATTGCAGTTAGGCATATCTATCTATTATTAAACTGTTAATACAGCTTAAAGAGCTTAGACTTATGTCTCCAACAGTGGCTTGTTCATTGCTGAAATATACGTAGCTCTCCAATCTCTCAATTCTTAAACATAGCACATATTTGCATACTCATTAGGTGTTGGCTTGGTACCTAATTTATATTGTCATTCGATCAACTATAAAATAAACAAAGGCTATAATTAGTGGCTATATAAGTGCTACTTACGTATGTCTCCTGTGGACGAGGTGAAGAGTGGCAGCATGCAGAAAATGGCCGCCGCAAGCTGAATGCTCATGCCACCAGCCAGTCGCCATCTCAACTGGAACAACACATAATTAACAATCAGTTATTAAAATCGTATAAAAATAAATAAGTTTCAGTTTGATGATCCTCGTTGTCCTTTCATGACAAGATGATAGTGTAAACATTTCCGGACCCAAACTGAAACACTTTTCTTGTATATTGACATTATTTGTTTCGATAAAGATAATTGTATTAATATTATATTACTACATATGAAAATACTAATAAAAACTAATCTAATCTAAAATAAAAAGTAAATATTGAGTAAATAGTAAACTCAATAATCATTTAATTTATAACACACTCAAATATAACTGGATATAATTGTCACTCAACAAATAACATCAATGATAGGTATTACTCACAGTAATCTACTTCGATCAAATATCTTTGTTTAGTCTCGGATTACGATCTATCAAGCATACCTAGCAAATACCTATCGTACTAGAGACGGGATATTGTACTATTGTAGTTATAATTATTGAGTGTTGAGTATTTAAGTCATATTATCGTGTTAGCTATGAGCCAAATGTGATTTTGATTTATACTTTGTACATACACACATATAGTCACGCCTCTTTCCCTTGTAGAGGTAGGCAGAGACCACTTCTTAAAACTTGCTACGATTTACACTTTGTTCTCAATTTATATGCATAACATGTAAACAAACGTGAGTTTCGGAAAAAAAAACAACTTTATATATTTTTTATATCTTTATTTTTTTACAGAGTTTAATTATCATTGACTCGAGAAGAAGAAGAAGATATCTTTTTTAGAACCAGTCTGTATAAAATTAACTTTTTTACACTTGCATAAATTTGATGCTTGTTAAAGTGTAAATAACATGAATTGGCAAAAGAAAATTGTAATCTGCATACTTGTTATTATCTACATATATATTTAAAGATGAATTGCTGTTCGTTAGTCTCGCTAAAACTCAAGAACGGCTGGACCGATTTGGCTAATTTTGGTATTGAATTATTTGTAGAAGGCCATGGAAGGTTTACAAGGTGCACAAATGTGAAAATGCTCAGAATTAAATAAAAAACACAAATATAAAAGTTTAGGCTTTATTTATCGATTGAGGCAGTACGAAGTCTGGGTCAATTAGTTAATAATAATTTAAAAGAATGACTTATTTAAAAAAGGGGAATCTCGTTGGTCAGCTAGGACTGGGTTAGCGTATTATAAAGTGAATAATGTTAGATTAGGAGACAATTACGGGTGTGTGCTCTTGCATAATTGCAGATAAATTAAAGTTCATGTTAGTTCCAATTTTCCAACAAATTGCTTTCACCAGTTTTTTTTACTAGGTAAATAATAACCTATTTAGCTCAAACTCTAAGCTTGCTATTCTATAATAGTATCTATACGTAATACAAAATTATAGTATCCCCAAGGCGGTATCTTTAACTAACTCCGAAATCAGTTTCCGGACCATTTGTCGTTGCCAATCAGCTCCGAAGGGCAAGGTTGTATGGTACAGGCTAAAGCAATTTACTTCGCCAAGTATCAAGAAAAAAGTTTCCACTAAAAATACAATGGAACTCATTTTGTTATTTGAAAATGAAATTAATTTCTTTTTTGGCGACCTTCGCGAGTAATACAACGCTTCAACGCAACTTTGTCCCTGTGTTGATATTTTATGGAATATTAATAAAATAACGTTATTTTATTACGTTTTTGTTTGACAGACAGCCTAGTATACTAAATATGACTATATTTGGTCCTATCGCCTTAATAAATAATCGTCTTTTGAAACTTGTAGTATAAAATATTTGTTAGGTGAGAACAACTAAAAGTTATAGACATTAACACTGTGTAAAAAAACTAACAAACACAAGTTACTAAAACTATTACATTTAGTAATCTAATAATTACTAAAATAAGAGAAGTTTTGCTAAAGTACCAGGGCATCATAAATGCACAAGGATGTCGTAATTTACTCATCTAACCATTAGTGGATTGCAGTTTTACTCCGACTCTTTATGAATGGCTAATCAGGCTTATCTAATGAAGGTAAGATAATGCACTTAGTTCTATTTGCAGAAAATAAAGTAAACGTAGGTACGTCATAAAATATTCATTCGGATTTAACTGGGAAAATTACTTATCTAATATAACGCCAAGGCGTAGGATAACGAATAAACAAGGTATATTGGCTATAAAATAAAAAAAAACCTGACTAAATATACAAGTTGTATATATTTGTGTAAACCATTTATGAAATCATTTATTTTGATACCCTACTCGATAGGTATCAAAATAAGTATATAAATTTATATACTTATTTTAACCAATTTCTAGCCTAACCTATGTTTTATTTATAAAACATAGGTTAGGCTAGAAATTGGTTATTTTTTTTGTATATTGAAATACCCAGTGTCACTGACACAACACTATTAAGCCGTTTAGGCCGCAAAGTGTAAAAATAAGTATACTGTATGACATCTCGAAAAACATTACCCTCTTTCGATACAGTCGGGTAAAAACTCGTTTTATATAACTATATATATTGAGTAAGCAAGATTATTCAACTCTATTGACATCCGTTTGAGTTTGAAATTATGTTGTTTTAGAGACTCGGGTCCCAAGGATTGTCGATTCAATATTTATGATTATAAGAGAATAAGAAATCATTTATTTTTTATGTTAAAGATGAGATGGGAGACAAAGGGTGTTGTATTTTTAATTAGCTTTATAAAGTTAATTAGGGAACCACGTGTAATCTAATTATATTATTATCTCAATATTACAAGATAAACGCCACAAGCACATTTTTTACCCACACAGTTCTCTTTGTTTAACGAAGGGGTAAATAATAATTTAAGGTGCCTGTAGATTTTATTTATTAAAATTTGCCTCTTTTGTGTAGACACACAAAAATAACATTAACACAAAAATAACATTTAGTTTGAGTCGTAGATAGACATCTACGACTCAAACTAAATGTTATTTTTATAAGAATTCTGTGAAAAGTGCTACTTAGTAGTCTGTTTTATATAACTAAAAAGGAGTAACAAATTTTAGAAAAAATCTTATAACTTTTAATATATTGATTTAATATTTTAATCTCTTAAACAGACTTATGTAAATTATGGCTAAGAACTACCACGTCTTCTTAGATACATTCGTTTAAGATCTACTATGGCACAAACAGAATCATAATTATATACACAGGCAAATAAGTTAAACTTATAAAACACCTTTTATTACGTCTTCTACCCTGTAATGACGTACTCATCATAACGTCAGTACGTCAGCTGATCTTTACAAATTGTGATCGGTAGATCGTTATCTGTGACGTCACTGGCCTAATCTATAAACATACCTATATTGTATAGTAGAAGTATATTAAGCCACTTAGTCTATAGAGTCATCGGACCTTACGATTACTCCCACGCTTGTCGGAAGCCTACGTAAGTGCGTAGGTCGTTGTCCGGTTATCGACTTATGTAATATATTAATATTAAGGATATAGTTCCCTTGTCGGTCAGTTTGACGTAACGCATTTTACTTCCTGCTCATGACACATGTGTTTGCAACTTGATTATACAGCAATTGAAGGTTTTGGAAAAGAGGTATAGTCATAAATGGTAAGAATCTTATTGCTATATTTTGTATTATATTGTTTCAAATATTATTAGTAACAAATCACTACTATCAAGTTACTATCACTCATGTTTTCTTATTTATATTTGTCATATTAAATAAATGCTATTTCAATGCCTAGAAAAAGTCCAGTCCCCAGTTCTACCAGTAAAAGTCACAACAAAAACAGATGGGGCTTTCCTAGGGAAAGCGTAAAAAAAACGATTCCGCTTTTCTTTATTTAATATGTTATTGCTAAGTGTCAATTATAGACGTTAAACTACAATTTGGTTTCCAATTACCTACAAAGATCCAAGATTGGTGTTTTGTCTACATAGAATTGATTATATTCTATCCTAGAATAATCCAGTTATCTTCAAACCAAATTACATTTGGATTCAATCGCTGTTTCCCCGTAAAATTACAAATTACTTAGGTCCCGACCACAGAGTAAATAAATCCAGAAGGTCCACTTTTAATATTATATTTGTTAAGCGAAGCTTGAGATAAGTTAGTATATAAAAGTAAGCCTACAATGGAGCGCTTTAAGTTACGTAGTATTAACTTAAAGCTCGGCTTAAATAAAGAAACAAAAAAGGTTTTACGCACTTTCTCTTGAATTATTTACAAGGTTTTTATAACTATGACGACTTCAAAGTGGAATGGTTGGCAGACGTGAACGCTGTTTGTTCTGGCCTATTTTCCAACTGTAAATACGGACTATATTTAACTACTGTATTTATGCGGGGAGAAAGAAGAATATTGTCCTTAAGGAAAGACATTTTTGAACATCACCGAAAGCTTAATAGTGTGCAAGTATTTTTTTATACAGATCAACTTGAAAGTGATTATACAGAGATGTCAAATAGGTATTATAATCATGAGTATTCAATAAAAATACAATTATTAAAATATGTTTTTTTTATTGCTTATAACTTTCAAAATTCAAAACAGATTTTCATAAATATCTCGATCACGTCAGCTTTCAATGAAAAACTGTATTACAAACAGTCTATTCGTTAAGGAGCTAAGACGCCTCTTACTAAGCTCTAATGAGATACACACACACAGACACATCCATCTTACAACACTCCGCTTCTTGTAGCAAAGGTTGAAAAATCAGAAAACTTCTGTATTTGTCTGCTCTATGGTCCAACTAAGGGACAGATTCTTGACAAGGACAACGGATAGGATTTGTCAAGTTATCCGATTGTCAATCATTTGATTGATTAAGTACCAAAGTATTCTGAAGGATTCCGGGCCTTTTCAGATAAATCCGAGATTTTAAAACACGAAGATATCGATTAGGGAAATCTAGTTTCCTGGTGTTCTTTGAATTCTTTTAGTTAAAGCAGAGCCTTTTCTATCACTGGTTAGATATACCACTCCTTATTAAAGGCTCAAAAAAAGCCTTCTCAAGCTTAGTTTAGATTCGAAATATTTAATAACTGATATCTAGATAAAGAAACTCCCCATAAATTAAAAAACACCTGATAATATTTAAAATGCTGAACAAAACTGAACAGTCATAATACCACATCGTTTCGTTTCATTATCGGTTCATTCTTTTAGAAACTACGGTGCCACCACACACAAAGAAAGCTATATTAAATTAATAGCAACCCTCTTTTTGTATCGGGAGATAATAAATATGTAAAATGATGTATTAAGAACCATTTAGATAATAAAGAGAGATAATAAAAAAATACGAGATTTAGATGCCAGCAAAGAACCCATTCTGATTACTTCATTCTACTTACCTTTCCTGAACTACTGAATACATTTCCCCTGAACAACTTCAACGTCAATTTCCAACGTAACACATCCAGTGTGCTAAAGTTTTGAAGTCGCGTCTTTGAGGGTACGTCTAGAAACGACCAAGTCTCCTGTAGGTAACTCGAAACAAATCACAACTTGAATGAGTTACTGTTCTGTCAATTTTGTTTAAGTATTGAAGTATCTTTATCTTTAGCTTTTACTTGAAAAGATAGCGTATTATATTCCTTTTAAGGTAGGAAATTATTTGGTTCGTCTTTTTTTATTAGAAAAAACCACTGTCCTTCGAATACTACAGAAATGAAACTATGCGAAGACAAATTGAAAAAAAATATTTTTTTATAGTCCTGTTACTGTTGGAAAAAGTATTATTATTTTATTTATTCATTTGTTGTATTATCAGTTGTTCAACACAGTTTTGCGAAAACAACATTTCTGTTTTCAACTTCAAATATTTATTTGCTACTGTTATTTCCTGCCAAATACGCAATAAATAAACTAGTCAAGTAAAAAAATCTCTTTCATTTTCACCATAAATTTTAGCGTATATTCCACGTTAGTTCGGACTTAAATTATGTCTTTGTTCAGCTAACGCTTCGGTAAAGCTGGGGACAGACACCGCGACGCTCGCGGCCCAAATTCCACAGTTTACACGCCTCACTGTGGCATATGAATGGTACGAAAATTTGTCGGTCGTTCCGAATTTACTGTACCATTGACTGAGAGCCGAGCGTTGCATGTACTCTGTTTTGTTGTACCGTGAATGCGATGTAAAGTAGCGAATTTGATGAGAAAAGAGAGAATAGAAGATGAAATAGGTGTTTATTTTTAGTTTATTTAGTTTAGGGAAACGTACAGCTAAACAGATAAGTAAGTAACAGATTAGACAAAATATGGCAAATTACAAGTTTGCACACGTAAACTGAAAATTGGTAACAAGTTTATATAAGTAACAGAACAAAAAAAACTATTCACGCTCGAAGAAGCTATTAGTTAAAATAGTGTGACTTGCGTAAATCAATAACTTATTTACTTGAAATTAAACGAAACTTAGGGTTATGTAATTCAGTTTACAATAAAGCTATTTTAAGGTGGTACTGGTTTCCTTTTATTTTTATCGAGTTTACTTATTGTTTTTTTTTTCACAAGTTTATGGTTTTTTAATGTCCTTTAACGCTTACTGTTATTTATACATCAGCCACTTTAAAGAAATAATGACCGTGCTTTGGGATTATGAACCTTAATTCAATGACTAACAGTTGAGTCCATCACATTCAAATTACTTTTAGGCCCTTTTCGGTAATATTTGTCATTCTAAAATGAACTTAAACACATGTTGTCAAAGTTGATAATTGCGTAATTAGTAATAACGTTTAATTCTCTTTCCAGATTGGCTTTAGTATAGGTATATTTTAATTAATTAAGGCTTTAAGACCACTAGCGAGTTTTTAAAGCATTATGTGTATTTTCTTTTGTTTCACGAACAGCGAACGTTCGCTCACGAGCATTCCAATGTCTGGGCCCTACCTTTATGAAAATAATACATTCGTATTAGAATGTATTTACGAGATAATGTGTGTTTTAGTTCCATATATTTTAGAATAAATACCGGCTTATTTGTGTTACCTCTGGGATTGCTTATTGTGTTATTAAGTAAGCAGTACACGTTATGTGATAATTTAGTTGTATGAAGGTAATGTTCTAGCAATGTCATTTTAGTAATAATTCGTTTATTGCTCTTTACATGATCATTAGGCACATTATCAGCAATAAAAGACTTTCGTAAATTAATTACTCTTTATATTAATTTTTAACTGACTTCAAAAAAGGAGGAGGTACTCAATTCGACTGTATTTTTTTTTATGTTTGGTACTACAGAACTTTAGACTTGCGCTTCACGTGTGGTCCCATTTCAATTTGGTTCAGTTATGACAGTGGGATCCATAAAAAAACCACAAAACTTACTTACTTTGAGGCCTTTTTTTGCTAGAATTATCAATCTGGTCTTTGAAATAACAATACATTTGAAAACAACTAGTTAACAAGAGGGGCCAGTAAAACCAAATATTTCATAACAAAAATTACACAATAACTTTAAATTGTATCATGTAACCATGCATGCGATATGGTGAAACGCGGATTCTAATTATACCTCGTTAAAAATTGGCCGCGAAATATAAAACGATACTTTATTATAAAATGGCAAATTTTAAAACTGCGAACATACACTACATCAAAAGGTATATTCCACTGTGTTCACCTGGGTCATATCACCCAGAAGAACAAAATGGATTTTTGTGTCCCCTCATTTCACCTCGGACACAATTCACCCAGGTGATATCACCCAGGTGAAATGAGTAGACTTTTTTCGGTGGGCTCGGTATGTTATAAATGGTCACTCATCCACGGACCAACCGCGGCGAGCGCGGCTTAACCTGTATTATCGGTCAAACCGTACGGCTTACACTTAGCCACGAGCCCCTCTGATTCACTTTTATCACCCGTATATAAAATAATATATACCCAGATGAACAAAGTGGAATAAACCCATCAAAAAGCGGCAGTCCCTCATAACATGTTATTAGTTGACACAACCGTTTTTGGTCACTCTTCAAAGGGAGCCGGTAAAGGCGGTATATATCAATCGCAACTTTACAATCAGAAAAGTTTAATGTTTGTTACTTTGAATCGTTATTTGTTAAACAGTCGCAGTAACTTTTAACTAGTTCTGAGGTTTGCATTGGAGCGGCAGTTGTTATACAAAAGTTTTCACTTTTAAATGTTTTATTATATTTTATTTCACGTTTTTATTTTGCGAGGTTGTTTAAATTGAGAACTGTATTGATTTTATGGATTGAATACGGATTTGTATTTTGTTGAATTTTTTACTAGTTTTTCCTTTGTTTGAGGATCAGGGGAAGTATTACAGTTTCCTGGAACCGCTCTGAAGTACTTTAAGGAAGTTTATTTAGTCGATATTCAAATTTGTGTTTTATTTCTCGAAAAGCGGTTTTTGGGATTTTTATTTCGATTTTTTATTGATACCTCAAATTCTTAAATTGGTGTTTTCATTAGTTTATTTTTGCTTCTACCAAAGAATTGGTACAAATTAGTGGGTCACAGATAGAAAAAATATTTTACATCAATTTCCTGCCATTGCACGATATCATCGAACTTGACATTATGTTTCTAATAAATGAGTAGATAAGTATTGTATACTATTATCCCAAATTGCTAAATGAAGAAGAAAACTCGCGACCCCAAACCACTAACCATGATTCCCAAAAAGCCAGAACAAACCAAACAATTCAATTCGCCAATAAACATAACTTAAAGGTAACCGCAATAAAAATAAATCTAGCATAATAACAGACGCTTATAATAGAAAATCATTGAAATAAATTACAGGTTTTCAGCAGTGGCCAGCGCTTACCGTATTATTTATTAACAGAACCAGCCCACGAATGTACAGTAATCGGTTGGGCAAGTACCGTAGTTTGTTTACCCAACTGGTATTTGCGAGAAAAATGTTTTAAACGAATAAAGTTCCTGAAATTATGCAGGTTTGAATGTAGTTCGATTTGCAATGTTTTTTTTTTTAACACTTGGTTTACCTACCATTTACGAACCAAAAGTACAATAATACTGACTTTTACTGAAAAAATACTATAGCAGGTTATATTTCAGGTGAAATTAAGCTTGCTATCGAAACATTTCTAAAAATTGTTCTTCTAATGATCAAACCTAATCTCTGTTCAAAAATTAAGGTGTCAATGGGGCACAAGGCTGTTAATATTTTTTTTTTTTGCAAATAAAAAAACCGACTTCAAAAATCCCTAAAAGCACTAAAAAGTTAAAAAAATACTATAACCTACAGTTTATATTAATAAACCTCACCTAAACTACGATTAATCTATAATAAAATCTATAAATTTTTGGAGTCGGTGCCAAGCAATATACACAATTTAAATCACTATATCTACTATACCTACAAACAAAAAAAAAGACTTTTAATAAGTTCCAAGAATGAAACCTTAAAAAATATTATTATTAAAATAAAGAATAAATACAAGCCGAAGCTAACATTATCTATTCTAAAAAAAAACAATTACCAATCTAAATTTGTACTAAAACGAAACTAAATCGCCGTCCTATATTTAGTTTAGGTAGCCACTCCACTTAATGGTCAACTCATCGACCGATTAGGTAAGCTTTGATCACTCGCATGTGTTCAGCCGTGAAAATTATGGACTATATTATACGAATAATGCCATCCGTGGGGCTGCTTTATCCTTATTCGGGTCAAATGAATATGTATAGTGTAGTTTTTTACTTTGGACACAGACGTGTTGTATGATATGTGGTAGTATTATGTAACTACGTTATGCCATGTCGGAGGGGAGAGGATTTTTGTGGACAATTCTTTGATGTCTCAAAAATTTATGTATTCGTAACTTTGTGATTTTCGTAAGGGCTTTTCGTAAGACTTGTTAATTTAGGAAAGTTCTATAATAAATCAAATATTGTTGTTACCATAATAATAATAATAATAATAAGCCTTTATTAATCCAAAACATCGATTACCATTAGAAAAAGTACTTTAAGCTAAATCTATACATATAATAAATCTGTAGAAAAGTCATTTTTGTACATTGAAGAAATTGAAAAAAAAAATAGCCAGCGTGTTAAAGGATAACTAACAGAACCCATTTCCATCATTTTTGAAATTTTTGTCTGTTTGTCTGTTTGTCTGTTTGTCTGTTTATATGTTTGTTTGTGCACGCATCACGTAAAATCTACGAATTTAATGCAGACAATGTTTATATACAAAAATTATACACAACTTGAGGTATAACTTAGTTTTTGTTTCATCGAAATCGGTTCACTCTATCAAAAGATATAATTAATTTAGTGAGTTCAAGAAGTAAAATATTACAACACGCAATTCAGTACAGTACTTGCATTACAACTGTCTTTTGCCGGGGGTCAGATTTCATGTTACAGTATCAAACATAAACTACTTAATCAAATGGTGTAAAAAATTGAGAGGTGGTTTTCAAGAAATCGTAGATGGTTGTTAGCTATGTTGAAACATGCTATTGAATCTAGCTGATAAGGGAAGGAGCTTTAAATTTCCAAAATCATTTTCTCAACTGCACACATAAATTGGCATTATTGACAGATCAAAAGATAAACAAGAGGGTAACCATGGCAGACTGAGGTAGACATAGCAATCTTCAATTTGATTAGAACCTATATTTTAGTGAACTAGCTATCTAGGTAAACAGCTTGGCGGTTGAACGATTGGAAATGAGTGATGTTGCTGTAAGTTCAAATCCGGTTGTTAATGTTTGTATTTTTTTTCATGCGTCCATTTTCTTATATAAGTTTGAAGTTTTTGATACCCAAGTTCAAATCTCAGTAGAGATAACTCTTTTTGTGTTTTACTAACGTATCTTTTTTAAGTAAAAAAATATTTGTAACATTTTGTTGTATTTTTAGTCGCAATAAACGACATCTTTAAGTCGTGAATTTTTTCTCAACCGATATATAAACTTACAATTATTTAGTGTTTGTATTTACTAAGCTCCGTAGGTAAGTTTGTTCCTCATTGCTGATCATGGAGGAACAAACGTGCATGGCATGTACCGTAAAGTGATTCAGGCGTAAATGTCCTGGCCATTTGCTTGGAAATTTACAAATTCGCTGACTTGAAAACGTAAGCTTCCTCATAGATCACTTTATAGTTGGTTAAAAACTTTAATCCACTTTTAAACTATTTTGCCAACATAATGTGTAATGTTTTTTATTGGTCATCTATATTATATTCCATGGACAAGATCTTTTTGTATTTGTTATTTATTTTCTTTTACCCAAAAACCCAATGATCTTTTATCACACAATCTTTAGTATGTACTACCTCCTTAATATTCTTTAAAAGGTAGCTTGCTTCTCATGTAGGTTTTTCATGCGTACATGATATTTTATTTATGTGTTTAAATTTCATAAAGTTTTTGTACCCTATTACCGGAAGGTTGGGCCAAAACCCTAAATAAAATAAACTTTCTATCGCATTCTCTACATTTTAAAATATATACTACGGTATTTAAGCCCATCACCTTATGCTGCACCTTACACTTAATAAAGCGAATTGTACAGGATACAGCCTCTGACTTTAATCAGGGTAGAATGAGATGGTCCTTGGACAGCTATTACTTAATCTTTCCAAACAAATAATTTTAAACACAGTTTTGGTAATTCTGCCACTGCGCCTCTCAAACCGTACGTCAACTTTTTGTAACTACCTCCTCTTTCAGTTTCATGGGTCACTGTCATGTGACATGTCAGTCACTGCCTATCTGATATCCACTCTCAATTTAACGGCGTAGTTCAATTTTGAGGTTTCGCACCAAAACCTCACGTCCTGTAGTCTCACTAGGGACTACGGTACCAACGAGAACTATAGCATAAAAAATGGACTAATTTGTTTATATGGATTCGGTTTTTGGGTGCCCTTTGCCATTTACTGCCTAGAGAGACAGCTGCTTTCACTTTAACTCAGAGTTGGCGCTGCCAGTAGACTCAATACCAAAACATTGACCTTTAATTATTGTAACCAACTGGGTAAAGCACAAAAGAGAAAACATACTACATATATAAAAGAGTCAGTTCAAAACTGCCCAAGGTAGACATATTTTGGACATTGACATCGAAAGCCACCATGAAAATTAAAAAAAATTCTCACGGTTCTGGACTTGGAAGATAAATCTAAAATTTTTAAACAAAGTAGCACCAAAACCAATCCGTAATATTTTTAGAGGTAAGCTAATTATATAATTATGACGATGGTACTTTTTTATTTTGAGAATTTATACAAACAGCAACATTTGTGACAAAATTTACTCGGCAGTAGGCAGTAAGTTCGTGTTAGTGGCCCTCTATATCACAGTCAAATATTTATTCATAAAGATGAATGATAGGTATAGCGAACAACGTCGCGGGTACAGCTAGTAAATACTATAAGCTAAATATGTCATGGTCCCTTTCGGGTATAGGCCTCCTCCAGTTGACACCATTTTTTCCTATCGGTAGCTGTTTTCATCCAGTTACTTCCTGCTACTTCTGGTATGTCGTTGTTACCATAAATAGAATATAGTTCATAACAGTGCGGGGTTAGTTTAAGAGAATTAAGATCAATGCTCGTTTCTTCTTTATATAAGGCCTGTACCTAGTAATGGGCAATTTTAGGCTGTTATTTTAAGGTAAATAATTGAAGATTGTTATTTAGTTGGATTACATTACAATAAAAACTTTATTTTCTTAAAGCTGGTCTTTCCGCTTTTCAATTCGTCTAAAGTCAATCCAAAGAGTATGTAAAATATTATTCAATCATACTAAGTTAAGTTCACTTAAGTGTTAATAAAAGTAGGTTGTTAATCAAAAGAACTGCGTCTCAAATGAGGGAATGGCGTGACAACGTTAGTTATTATTTATTTCAATCTGCCAATGCTTAAAGCTTTTATGGTCACGTGACCATGAAAGTAGTGACCACGTGGTCACAAATGTGGTTACATAATACGTGTGATCTTTGACTTAAAGTGGAGATTTTATTTTGAAACAATATCATAAGGAGTACCCAAACCGTCTCGCCAAGTTGACAACTCAGGGACACTCTACTATTGTTGTTCTGTTGCATGAATCTATCAAATCAAATCAAATCAAATCAAAAATCTTTATTTGCTAAATACAGGTTAGTGATGATGGTACATAAAGCAAAATAGTCCTCTGTAATTTACCATAATTGGCATGCAAATTTATTACACTTAATTATTAAAAATCAATCAATAAAACACTGTTCACGACATGTAACAAAACAACCCTTCAAAATACTCTTAAATGAATTTAGTGGATTTGTCAATAATAAATATAGAATGTAATTAATTGTCAATGAAATTGGTCTGTATCACAAAATCGTATATTATTATTTAATATCAATGTTATTATCATTTAGAAAATCATTTATAGTGTAATAGGCTTTATTAATCAAAAAATTTCGTAGTATGTTTTTAAATGTGGCAATATTTTCCGTTTCTCTTACTACCGTGGGTAACTTGTTGTATATCTTCACAGCCATACAAAAGACACTGTTATGTAAGAGAGCAGTCCTAGAAGGTACTATGCATAGTCGTGTTTTATTGCGGTTTCTTGTTGTTTTTATGAAGAGATCAGTGTTAGTCCTAACAAACATGGCGACTTCATATATGTAAATCGAGGGAAATGTGAGCAGTTTTAAGTTAATAAAATGAAATTTGCAAGAGTTAGTTTTTTGTAGATGGCATATTGCCCTAATGCATCTCTTTTGCGCCAGAAACACCTGTTCCTTGCCTGTAGAATTTCCCCAGAAAATAACTCCATATTTTAATATTGATACAACATCAAAGGCGATGAAACAAAAAGAAAGAGAAATGATTATCAAAAAAATATAATGATGAAATCAAGATGCTGCATACATTCTACAAAAGGCTTCTTCTGAAGTTAAAAGAAGTAATAATTCTATAATTATTATTTGAAATACTCTGAAACACAGACAATATTCTTAGGCATATAGTGTAGTTACGCCTTGAAATACGATAATAGTACAAATAAGTCTACAGCGCGAGTGTATTCAAGCTCGATAATAATACTTAAAATCTAAATTCTGTAACAAAGTCAAGTAACAAGGCTCTCACAAAGCACGTATCTCTTTAACACACGCCTACGCTCCAATTATTGACTACATGTATCCAATTCTCTTAAATAATCAAGAAACGTTAAAGATCCCATTTAAAGTGAAGAAGATTTTAATAGTGACTCAGATTACAGCCGCCTTTGTGAAAGATCTTGACGAAAGTGCTGAAATTCAATTTGAAGCCATTTTGATTCTCGTATTGGACCTCGAGATTCGATTTTGATGACAGAGTACTCTTTTGAGGTAGAAATATATTAGGTGCCGGTTTTCGTTCGCGATTTCCTGTCCAGTTTACACAGATGTCTGGTGAAGATAGGTTTTAAAGGAACGAAGGCTCAAGATATAATGGTTATCGAGTTTCTTTTCGCTTGATGTCTCTACTGTTCATTATTGACTTTAGGGTGAATTTCGTGGAAATACACTTATTGCGAATATCTTGACTTTCTTTATGGGTAGGTACTTAAAATTTTGGTGGGATTTATGTGTGCCTAGAAATCATGATACTCTTTAAGGTCCCTTATAATAATAATAATATCCTGGGACAACTCACACACGGTTATCTGATCCCAAGCTAAGCAGAGCTTGTGTTATGGTAACCAGACAACTGATAAACTTACTTACATATTTCTAAATACATACATATTATAGATAAATTACACCCAGACACCAGAACAAAATTAAATGATCATGCTCATCATACAACATTTGTCCTGGGCGGGAATCGAACCCACGACCTCCGGTATAGCAGTCAGGGTTACTAACCACTAGACCAACAGGCCCGTCAATTATTTTATTTTTATTTTGATTGGTTTAAAAATCTTTGAAAATAATTTCTACTTATTTTTTCTGAGGTAGATAGCTTGGCAGATGGATAAAATTCGTGCAATTGTTACTAAATGGCGCCCGTTCAAAGAATTCAACTCATTAAAAAGCCAAGTTACACACCGAACGATCTTTTAAAACGATGTAACTTTTATCTTGCAACTTTGTTTAAAACTTGTAAAATTTAAATATAATTGCTCTGAAGTTGAATTTACTTATCGAAATTGCGTTCCATGTTATACTGTAGGTAGATATGTTTTATATCTGCAGTAAAAATAAAAGAAGCAATTAAGTAACAGAGGACTTTACCTCACTAATCCTATCTCTAATCTTATGCAGAAGGTGCAGTGGAGATCATTTCTAAAATAATAAAAAATCACACAAATTACTTCTTTTACAGGTAAAAGCTTACGTAGAAAGAACCTGGTTCCATATAGAAAAATGTTTATAATATAGCTACAATTATACTTTTTCAATGTATATTATCGTCATTGACCTTTGCGTCTATTATTTATCTATAAATAATAAAAATAGCGCAGGATAGTAGATATCTCCTTTTTAGCTGCAAGTGGTTTATAAGAATAAGAATCTTTATTTGCGTGAAACATAGTTTACAATATAAGTGGTAATATTAATACATGGTTCGGCACATTCCGCCATAAAATAGGCATGCAAATATCAATATAAGGTACAAAAAATCGAGTATGTTCATAATATTGACGGGCCTGTTGGTCTAGTGGTCAGTGACCCTGACTGCTATACCGGAGGTCGTGGGTTCGATTCCCGCCCAGGACAAATGTTGTGTGATGAGCATGATGATTTGTTCTGGTGTCTGGGTGTAATTTATCTATAATATGTATGTATTTAGAAATATATAAGTATGTTTATCAGTTGTCTGGTTACCATAACACAAGCTCTGCTTAGCTTGGGATCAGATAACCGTGTGTGAGTTGTCCCAGGATATTATTATTATATCTACTCCGAAACACGGTATGAATATCAACACTTAATTTAAATAGCCATCTTTCCATTCTAAGAATAGCACCAAGAAACGTTACTTAAGATAAGATCGCCTACGGCTTTTCACTCAGAAATAAAAGCAAAAACTCTTATATGAAACACTTGATTTTACCTCAATATATTTTTTTCTTTTAACAAACTATGAATTTTAAAAATGTAATCTGGGATATGGCGATCACAAAAAATGGCGGCTGAAAGTCTAGGTTGTAATATTAAAAGCTCGGATTAGGTTTATAAAGAAGGAGAATTATTTAGTAGTTTTTTATATATAATCTGGATTATATCGCGTTTTGCGATTAGTTCGAGCAAATGGAGGCACTCTACGAGAGTGGAAACGATGTTAGCAGATATTAATAAACGAAAGTGTTATTATATTTTTAACCGACTTCAAAAAAAGGAGGTTCTCAGTTTAACCTGTATGTATGTATGTATGTATGTATGTTTGTCCGCGATTATCCCGCGTTTGGCTGAACCGATTTTGATGCGGTTTTCAGAACATAGTTCGTTAGATCAAGGAGAAGGTTTTAGTATTTATTATTTTAAACAAAAATGATATTTGAGTAACAATGTTTGAAAAAAGAATAGGTTACATCTAGAACACTGTAACATCTCTGAACCTTTTTTATGACAATTTTTTTTGTAAAATCGATCTTAAATATTGCGGACATATCGCGTAACAAACATACCTACAAAAATATCCTCCTCTTTTTCTACTCGGTTAAAAAGCAAAACATTTATTAAAGAATTCATGACAAGCAATTTATCTCTGTTGATGAAAATTTCACTTGCACTATCTCCCAGACTCGACACACATAAATCTGAGTACCGCACCAGAATTTGTCACGCTTTGCAACCAGCAAACCGCATCGGTCGAATCACACGTTCATTTCATTTATTCCACCCATGGCATTTCGTAAGCATAATCTTGAAATCTCACCACAAACAATGGCGGTTTATTTATCAGATTCAACTGAAAACCGTATTTTAAGTGAAGAAACTTCCTATCCTTAGTAAGAGTCTCAAAAGACTTCACATAAGTCTTTCATCTATGTGTGATAATCGTGCTGTCTAAGGACCTACCGCACGAAATGGTCACCCATCCACGGTCCAACCGCAACAAGTGCGGCTTAACCTATATTATCGGTTAAACTCGGCATACGCTTAACCTTGAGCCCCCTCCTTGAACCCCTCTGAGCTCTGAGCGCCACAAGCGTAATTTTCAAAACAGCAATAATTTAACCAATTTAGCTTGACCCCTTATCCATCCTCTATATTACTCAACCCCAGCAATCATTACTGACCGGTTATTTTTCACGGTAACAACGACGATACATCCAAACGTTACTCACAAAGTCTTAGTAATCCTTAGCTTTCGTGACTGCCGAACAAATGTGTAGGGACCGAGGATCGATTGCCATTGGCTTCCCTTTCTCCACTCAGATCAAAGTTAAGGGGAGGACCGATTACTTTATTCACTTACAGTGACGTAAAGTAGTGGGCGATGGATTTGATGTACTGACCACAGATCATGGGAGATCAAAGTTTTAGAGGTTGTTGTCCAAAATAACTTTTTAGTTCAAAATAACTATTCTTGTTAAAAGAGTACTTTGAACTTTCTAACCAGATTAACTTTAAATGCACTTAACCTTCAAATTCATTTAGAGTCGTTTACTATTCAGATTTGCAACTCTTGCCATGTTACAAAATATTAATCTTACAATAATTATAATATATTAATCAAACGTCGCTAATATTATAATTATAAGTATTTTTTTCTTTTACAGTGAATAATCAACGAGACGTTACAGTCGAAGAAAAAGGACAGATTCTAACTTTATTTCGAGCAATACAAGAGATTTAATTAAAAATAAATCAGTGAACAAACCAACTTATTCTTTATATAAAGAATAATACGTTGGAACTGTTACTACGTAAGTCTGAGATATATCGATTGACGGTTGTGTATTATTGTTTCTGACAGATCCCCTTTTCAAATGCTCCATATTCAGCGATAATCGTTCCTACTCAGCCAGTGTTGCGCAAACCTATTGAACTAGGTACTTTCTTTTGTGGTTGTAGTGGTTTTTTCTTGTAGTATGTAACTTACTGTTGAAATAAAACTAGTTTTTAACCGACTTTAAAAAAAAGGAGGAGGTTCTCAATTCGGATGTTTGTATGTTTTTTTTTTAATGGATTGTTGCGGTTTATTTAGGTTTTAGTTTCAGTCTCGCACTTAAGGTTCTTTAAAAATAATGTTATTTATTGGCTATCTTACACTATTTCCATCTAAATTGGCTTTGCGTGTTTATGTAATATATTTTTTCTGTTACATAAAACAGCTGAAGAGATTGCTTTGTAAAAAGATGTGACTTGACAAAGTTGTCCAGCCCCATAGACTACAAATTGAGTATTAAATTTCTTTTCTAGGCGTTTATTTATAAAGTCCTATAAAACACAGCATCAATATTATCCGCCAAAAGAATATTAAAAATCCATCCATTAAGGCAGAAGCTACCGTTATAAAGTATACCTACAAAAAGGCCGACCTTAAAGAACCTTCATCTTGTAGAGGTCCGTTGAAAAGAGTTTTCATTTCAATCCTAATTGCATGTAATCCAATATTATTCGCTAACAGGTACAGGTTTAGATTCACTGAAACATAATAATAATTAAACTTAATGTAATCAAGGATCTATGTCTGAGATATTATGTCTAAGATGGGCTTCCCGAAGCAAATGATCATAATTATGTAGAAGTCATTATGTAGAGTTCTATTCCTGGAGTGATTATTAAGACAGTAGTCAAAATGTCAGTCTTAATATAATATTACCTTAGCTGAGCGCTATTTATATTATATTTCCTAATAATTTTAAGTTCTACTGCTTCAAATTACTTTTTCGGCAAACATCTTTACATAAAACAAAGCCGAGTTAGTTACACCATTTTGATTCAAGAATATGGACCGATTTGCATGATTTTCGATTTCTTGGATTTATCTCTGTCTAGAATAGCAACATAACTGTCAAAATAAACTAAAACTATAAACTACTTACGAAGATAACACTGCAAAACACGTCTATTAACTTGATAAAATCCAAATAAATATAAAACCAATATAAGAAGACCTTCCATGAGCACTTACGTTTAAATTGTACTCAAAAAACTTGAACAACCGATTATTCAATGTCACGCATACGCACCATTTCTTATCAATCGACCGAATAGAAATCTTATTGTTATCTCGAACCCTTAAATGTATTTATTTCCATAGATTCATTCTCTTGACTGATTTCTGGGACAATATTAATTCGGTCCACGTATTAGCGGTAAACCGAACGATGCTGGGACGAGACGTGACAAGCTTAAACGACTCGTGTTAAGATTTAAAATACAAAGTAATAAATAACACTTCGGTTACGCGAAAGAATTTTTGGTGTATTGAGGATCGAGAAAAAAAAAAGACAGGAAAATAGGTAGTTTTAAGATAAAAAATACGTACGTGAAACGATATTGGTCACTATACTAAAGCCAATATGGAAAGAGAATTAAACGTTATTACTAATTACGCAATTATCAACTTTGACAACATGTGTTTAAGTTCATTTTAGAATGACAAATATTACCAAAAAGGGCCTAAAAGTAATTTGAATGTGATGGAAACTGAACTATAAGCCATTGAATTAAGGTCCATAATCCCAAAGCACGTTCATTATTTCTTTAAAGTGGCTGATGTATAGAGACAATAGTGGTTACTTTGTTTTTTTTTGACTGGCTACTACCTTGTTCTAAGCAAGCATTGCCATACAACGTGGCAATGCTGCCAGTCTTTTGGGTACACGCCCGGTTGACAGCGATGTGGATGAAGTTTTTGATGCCTTTTTTTAGCTTTTATTTAGTTTATAATTTTTCTTATTTCTAGAGTAGGCTTAATTTTATATTATTGTAAATATTTTAAGTCAATCTTCTCTTATATAAAATTCTCGTGTCACAAGGTTAGTTACCATACTCCTCCGAAACGGCTTGACCGATTTTTATGAATTTTTATATGCATATTCAGTAGGTCTGAGAATCGGCTACTATCTATTTTTCATACCCCTAAGTGGTAGTAGGTAGGTAGTAGGCAGGTGCTAGGTAGAAAAAATTGCATTGCAACTCATGGCGGGTACAGCTAGTAATATATAAATAATTTAGTTGGATGTAATAAAATGAAACAGAATGATTGTGTGATAATTGCGACTGATGGTAGGTAAGAAATTCCAACAATGGGGTCAACCAGAAATAAAACAAAGGCCTGTCGTCTCTAATTTTTGGTGTTATTTTTATTAACAAGGCTGAGTTCCTTCAGTTCTGTATTTTAGTGAAACACGTTAAATGTTTGGCAGTCGATCGACGGAAATTATTTCACAATAAATAGTTTATATTAAGAAAACTATACCTAAATATCTATCTTAAAGTCCAATAAGATCCTATTCTCAGACTTGACCTTTTAAAAATTGGGGTAGTGAAACATTTTTCTTTTTATTAACGTAATAAATACCCTTTCTGTGTCGCAATAAAAATTTAATTCGTGTTCCGAACACCTTTGCACCGTACTCGGGTCTAGGCTATCAAAAGACACTTTTGTGTTTTAAATTGGCCATCAAGTAGGATTTTCTGTGAATACTGTCGGGTCCAATATGTATGATTTTAATGCACATATTCTGTCTTCAGTTTCTTTCACTGTAAAGTAAACGTTTTTAACTTCTACATGTAAATAAGATTTGTAGATTTTTAATTTAATTTCTGGCTTAAATAGATTTTGGATTATTTTCTTTGGGAGGCGGAGGTGCTTAGTAGTGCTTCCCTTCCTACTGGGTACCATACGATAAAGCAACGTCGAGATAGTTTGTTGGCCTTAATTGATTTCTAATTAATAATTTAATGCATTATTTGATGATGTATGATGAACTGGATGAAATCACCTAACCTGGATATTAAAATTTCAGTTTAATATTTGGAAGATGTGTTTGACGCTTTATCTTATTCTTTCTGTCTGCGAAGAGACTTTTACCCTACGCGGGATAATTATACGCTCGCATTATTAAATGCGTTCATTGAACTCGATCTTAACTATTAGTAGCCAAGTCTACATTTTGTGTTAGCTTTCAGACTGAAATTATTTTACGCGAAAAGTTATTTTAAGTTTAATGGTAAGTGCCAAGTTGAATAATTATTATTATGAAACAGTAAGCTAAGATCCTAAGTGAATAATTTTATGTGGTTAAGACGTATACTCTATAGCTTTTGAACGCGGTTTTGCCTTCATTAACCTTTAATATTAATTAGGTACATGAATTTTGTGTTTTTTATTCTATATTTCAACAGCTTTTGTGGATATTCTGCTATTCATAGACGAGACGAAGCCAACATATATAAATATAATGAAAATTTATCTAACCGTTCTCGAGTTACAATGGTGTGACTAACCCGCCTTTCTTTTATATATTAAAGATATCAAAAGAGGTTTAATAGTTTACATGATTATCTTTTCCATCCAAACGCACAAATAATACGTTATAAGTATTATTAATAAAAAATGTAAACAAAAAAATTATACAAACACAAAGCTCATTGTAAGCACAAGTTAATGTTTGTCGTTCAACTTTTTATTTTCAATTACATTTAGTAAATATAATAATCCGTACAAAGAAGATTAACGTCGACTTAGCGATATAACAAAGGTTATTAAATTGTAGCGAGGATTTAGCAGGTCAATGACCTTTGCAGAGGTGTGGTGAGAATGAAATGTCTTGTCATCAGACACGTGTATAATGCGGTTAAAATAAAAATAGAACCATTATTTTTTCTGTGAAAAAGTAAAATAATTTTCAGACCACTTGACCATAAAATTAGGTATAGAAAAGTAAAATAAATAAATATCCTGGGACAACTCACACACCTTAATCTGATCACAAATAAGCAGAGCTTGTACTATGGTAACCAGAGAACTGATAAACATACTTATATATTGGTAAATACATACATATTATAGATAAATTACACCCAGACACAGGAAAAATGAACGTGCTCATCACACAACGTTTGTCCTGGGTAGGAATCGAACCCACAACCTCCGGTATAGCAGTCAGGGTCACTAACCACTCGCATACATTGCTCAATAACCAAAGTACATGGCTAGATCATTTGTAAAAGGGAATCAGAGTTAAGGTAGGCACTACAAACATCAAGACCCGAGACAATGTAGAAAAGTGGTATTCTATATTGACCCTTTTATGGATCGAATCTGGGACCTCGAGAGCTAGCGACACTTTAAAAACCGGAGTGTACGTAACTTAACCACGGAGGCCGTTAAAAACAAATAAACATTTCAAGTTAAAACAGTACTTTTTCATAGATTTATTTTTTTAATTAAGTATGTTAATTTTTAGGTGATAATCGGGTATGGTCATTGGTCATTTAACTATATTCTTTTTTCAATTGCCTTATCTACATGAGCCAGATGTTGTAAAATAAGGTTATATTATCTATAAATAGTTCTATATCTACCTCGTTTCCCGCTGCAAATTTTGCGATGATTCATCAGGAATTTCTCAACAAGAAAAAGGTCACTAACCTTACAATATTAAAATATTTCTGTTTGCTTTTTGTAATCGAAACACGTCCGCAGATAACTAGAAATGTTATGAATATTTGCTTTTACTCTTTTGTTTTCATTTTCTATTTCATTATCTTGATGTCTTTGTATATGTGAGATTAAAATGCTTCGGGCAATATGTATCTATCGAATGCAAATGAAATCAATCCCTTTTAATTTATTTGAAATTGGCATTATACATTATAGCATGTTTGTTTTTGTGTTCTGTTAATACAATACAAAACATAATCTGTATTGTATTTATTATTAAACATGCAATGGAATTAACTTAATAAATACATATTAAAATATAGGGTGTAACAGAATAAAGGCAAAACCTTAGACACCTCAAGTACTATTTTAAATTATACGTCCGAAACAACATCCGTAATTAAATTAATTTGAAAACACTAGGTTTGACCTAGTGATTTTATACAAATTAGTTATCCTTGCTAACTCGAGGGGCTCGTGGCTAAGTGTAAGCTGTACGGTTTGACCGATAATACAGGTGAAGCCGCGCTCGCCGCGGTTGGTCCGTGGATGGGTGACCATTTATAACATACCGAGACCCCTCCGTGTTTCGGAAAGCACGTTAAACAGTAGGTCCCGGCTGTCATACATAGATCTTTGGCAGTCGTTAAGTCAATTCTGACAACCAGTCTTACTATGGGATACTGTGTTTCACAGTAAAATGGGTTGTGTAGGTCAGATAGGCAGTCGCTCCATGTAAAATACGGTATTCAGCTGAATCCGGTATGACTGGTAGCCGACCCCAACATAGTTGGGAAAAGGCTCGGGAGATGATGAGTTATCCTTACTAAACGTAAAACGTTTGGGCGAGCGGCGAGGGGCTCAAAAGATATTTCTATCAAAAATTAACACCTACTTGTAATGCCAGAAATCGATTCAAAAGCCCATTCTGAACTACTTTCAGGAATTGCATTTATTCTGTAACACGTTGTATATTGTAAAAGTATAGTACTATCCGCCATTTTTCAAATTACATTAGTTTACGTACATTTTATATATAAAAGATAGTTTTCTTTTTTTGTTTCTGTTGTATTGGCTTGTACAATGTGAGCAGGAATTACATTACTATTTATGGAACAGAACCGTTGACAAATATAAATTATTCCACAGGGATTTAATAGTGAAATCACGATATTGCATAAGTCTAAATAATTAAGATTAATGTTTGGACATTGTGAACGTTTCCCAAATCCTGACAAATGGTTCTGCTGACGAATAACTAGCGGGGAACGATAAATGTGGTGCATGCAGATCCGCAGCCGCAGGTAACGTGATATAATACCTAAATTTAATCCCATGCAGGTACTAATAGGACTGAGTTTTTGAGATCTATTGCCACACATGAAGGCTTATTGAAAACGTGTGTGTTTTCATGTATTACCTTGCCGATAAGTTACACCTTACAGCATATAATCAATGCCATTTATATCTTTCCTTATTTTAAAATTGACGTTGTAGATTTAACTTCAACATCAAAGAAAAAAAAACCCAATAAAGCCAATAAAACTGTGCTACTGTTATTAATTCGATAATATGTTGCACCTACCTATACATCAGCCACTTTAAAGAAATAATGACCGTGCTTTGGGATTATGAACCTTAATTCAATGACTAACAGTTCAGTTTCCATCACATTCAAATTACTTTTAGGCCCTTTTCGGTAATATTAGTCATTCTAAAATGAACTTAAACACATGTTGTCAAAGTTGATAATTGCGTAATTAGTAATAACGTTTAATTCTCTTTCCAGATTGGCTTTAGTATAAACTACCTACCCAACAAACGTGACTTATTGAGGAGACCAAAATTAAATGTGAACGATAACCTTTGCCTTGAAGTCACAAAGTTACAAAACGCAAATTATACTGCATTTGACCTAAACTACAATTTGACCTGCACAGTTTCATCAATTCACAAATCAACAATAACGACCGATGTTTGTCGTACGAATTGCTTTCAAACAGAACCATTGTTCCTGTCAATGGCCAAGTGACAAATGCACAGTGGTCTACATAATGAAGTAGTCGGGAACGGGTCATTAGCCTTTCGAATGTTCTAGATTTTAGTAATGTTCGCGATGTAGTTCGATTGGGTGGAGTTGTGTGATTTGGAAGCATTTAGAGTAACTGGGAAGCATTTAAAGTTAGAGAGAGCATAGGTTGTTGATGGTTTTTGTTATGTTCGATTTTTTGTGATGTGGTTTCAACGATAGATACTCTACTCTATCCCAGGGAAACACGACATAATCAAATCTAAGATTTAGTTACTACACTCAGGGATTGACCAATTACATAACAACTTCTTCATCCACTTAATTGGATCGTACATTAAAATTACAGGGGTATTCTTTTTTAGAAGAGGTCTACTGCAGTATGCCTGAGACCAGGCTTTGACTGCTTCACCGGACTTAATTTTTAGTTCTATACCTCTTTTCAATTTATCTGTCCACTTTTGACTAGACAAATTACCACTATCGTACGGTTGACCGCAGCACAACTAAGGTATCATGTCGGTAACTAAATAAATAGGTATACATCACCTAGGCTACATTCTCGAAGGATTAAACCAGTCTACTCTAGCTGACGTATTCTCAACCACTATCCAAATATATGCTGTGTAAGAGACACTCTGTTAGCCTGTTACCATGTCATACACATATCCTGTCTGGTATTCTAGGTGCCTTGTAGTTACTTTACTAACCATTAAGGTATACTTCTGTGACATTTAATTTGCAGTTATTTTGGTCTTATACCAAAAATATTGTAAGAGTGCCAACAAAAACATTAAATATGCACCATCAAAATATGTATTGTACACTATACATTCTTGATGATTACAGAAATTCCTTCATTCAATTATATTGATATTTTTGAAATTTGAACTATCTGTCCTTTTAAAATGTATCTTACGTCACATTATCCGCTTTACTCACCAACAAAAACAAATTATAAAGACCAGTACAAATCAAACAGCATTTCCGATATATTTCTTGATTGACTTGAACAGGGGAATTCAGGTAAACTGATCGAATCCGTTCAGTTTACATTAATGCATTGTGTGTGTGTGTGTGTTTACTTTGAATGGGTAGGTGCGATTCAATCTGGCCACAATCGAGCAGAAAGCCTCGGCCGGCACTATAGAAACGAAGTTGATACATTCTGAGCTGATAATGAATACAATGTTTTTAAGCGATTTTATTACTATGTGATCGTGTTTTCGACATTTCATGTAGGTAATAATAATAAATAAATAATAATAATAAATGCGGACAACATCACATACATTGCTCTGAACCCAAAGTAAGTAGCTGAAGCACTTGTGTTATGAAATTCAGAAACAACGAAGGTACCACAAACACCCAGACCCGGGACAATGTAGAAAAGTTGGTTTCTACATTGACCCGTCCGGGGATCGAACCCGGGACCTCAGAGCTAGCTACACGTTGAAACCGGTGCGTACGCCACTCGACCACGGAGGTCGTCCAATAATACATGTAAACCTATAAATGAATTGAATGGGAATTCTCCATAGGAATTACAATTTGGAACCTGAAACTAGAGTCAGTAATTTAACGTATTAGGAGAGCTTGGAAAGACCTATTTAAAATAAAAATATTTTGATTTTGATTTTTGATTGACTGGTTGAGCAGATGCAATACTTTTTAACTCAATTGTTTTTTCGTATATAAATAGCTCTTAATTGTGTAAACAATTGTAAAATTAAGAGCTATTAATTGTATTCATCTGCAATGATTTTGCAATAAAGAATGTTTTCCATTCAATCTCTTTACGGCAAGTTGAACTTTTTCTTGTAAATTTTCCATGTGAGTAATTGCTTTAATTACTCTGCAGTCCGATTCGTCTTTATTATTTACTTTTGAAACTTCGAAAATGGTAGACTTCGGGACATTTTGACAAATTACCACTTTAAACGACTTTAAAGTATGGTTGAATGCACGAAGTGGCAATGAATTACAAATAATTAATTACAAATCTTATCAACACAGACTTGAAAACAAAAGTAAATTTATCGTACGGATACAAAATCAAAGAACGACGTGAAACCATCAAACCACTGACAATAATTATCATGAAAAGAAATAACAAAACAAAAAAATTGCGACAATATTTCAAAACAAAAATACTAGAAATGCGTTCGGTCTTTATCGGACTTCCTTTTTTTTCCAAATTATTCTGAGAAGTGGTCTTTTCCAGCCTTTTTTTATTATTATTCATTTCATTTAAAGCCGGAACTGTCCCACTGCAGGGCAAAGGCCTGGATTTATTATTATGCTCAGTTAAATAATGGAGTATTGAATAGCAACACCCAAAAATAGAAACATTGATTCTAAAGACAGGTTTGCTTACTTTGAATCGCTTATGTAAATCGTTTACTTAAAACCGACTACAGCCACATCGAACGTGAGTTTCCAGTAAATAGCAATTCAATTACTTCGCAGATCGGTTGTAAGATTGCATATACATGGGCTTCAAGTGCATTGCTTTAGAAAGCTGCTTTCTGGGCTAGAATAAGTAAAAGCTAACTGAAAGCTAGCTGAAGCGCATAACTGAAAAAAAATGGATGAAAGATATTTTTTATAATATAGACGGGCCTGTTGGTCTAGTGGTTAGTGACCCTGACTGCTATACCGGAGGTCGTGGGTTCGATTCCCACCCAGGACAAATGTTTGTGTGATGAGCACGATCATTTGTTCTGGTTGTCTGGGTGTAATTTATCTATAATATGTATTATGTATGTATTTAGAAATATGTAAGTATGTTTATCAGTTGTCTGGTTACCATAACACAAGCTCTGCTTAGCTTGGGATAAGATAACCGTGTGTGAATTGTCCCGGAATATTATATTATTATTATTATTATTATTATAAAATCAGTTAAAATTGCTGCTGATAAAGCATACAAAAAAAACATTCAGCTGATGAATTAAAAACCTCTTCTTTTTCAAGTCACTTGAAAACAATACAATAAAAAAGTGGTTAGCTTCTTAATTCTTAATTTAGGTGTTATCTGTCAAGCAAAGAACTTATTTTCAATAGATTAAGCAAGTTAAATCCAAAGCATTCACTTATCTCAAACAGAACAATACACATTATTACCCAACTGTTCAAAGCCACAGAAATTAAACGACTCGTTTACGGTTTTAATGAAGTCTTCCGAAACACCGGATTTTATCGGAAATGAGGGAGGCGTTATACCGGTTTTTGGCATGACATTAAACTTCAGACGGTTTTAATGTGCAATTAAACTTTTTGAAAGTGCTTCGATGCGGAGTCTCGTACTAAATTTATATGATTACTTTTGCTTCCATTGATAAAATGGATCTGTACCTGTACCATGATCTGTTAAATCTGTACTGTTGCGGTTGAGGAAACGAGACGGCGCCTTACACTGCGCATAGCGCTGTCTCGCTTACTCAAAGGGAGCTCTTGGTAAGCGTGCTGCTTTGAATATGGCCATGTGTGAGTTTCGGAGACACTTTTGTTAGTTCTGAATGTGAGTTCGAATATTCGAATTGAATTTGATTTGGAACATGGGAATTGTTGAGTCACGTGTTTTGTAAAATGGCAAATATTGTAAGTGTAAATGTCAGCTAGTTTTGATCAATGAATGGTGGAAGAATAAGATTTAATGTGCTCTAGGTTGCAGGTTCTATAGTAAACGTAAAAGGTAACTAAAGGCCATTCGAAGCGTTTTAGAACCCCGTGATAGGCACCTAAGTTTAAACAGTTCATAAATTAAGAAAAATAGACGTAATGACTTCTAATGGATTGACTTAATATAGCCCTGATATCTGAAAACAATTAGCATCTAAAATAGAATCAACTCTTTGATCCCCAAAATCTCTTACGATCCTCTTCACCAAAGCAAAATCGACCTAACGAACATTCACTAACCAGAAAAAAAGACTAACAAAGCAAGTCTTTTTAATACGTCATTCATAAGTCAGGTCACATAGCTACACTGCTTACTCAGACCACTTTTATTAGCGTCCATTTTGTCCTATCTGCCTTGACTTATGACCATAATTCTCAGATATGATTTGGGATAACAAAGCGATATGATAGTACACATTTCACGGTTCCCTGATTGCGTAGGGTCCAATTTTGTACTCGTACGTATTTTAAATTTGCACGCTTTAGTTCACGTCCTTTTTTATCTTATCGATCAATGATTATAGGACCCTTAATATTTTGGGGAGGATGTTGTGTGGAGCAATTTAAATAATAAATATTAATAGTTATATTTCTATATTATAATATTTTTTTTTATTTATTTGCACATAATAATATACTGATAAATTATCGTTAAAATAAGACTCTCAGTAAAACAGAGTTTCTTCAAAATTTAACTTGTCTTTGTTACCGAAAGGCAAATAATCGAAAGATAATGTTTTTTTTTTACAGTTTTTTTTTCTTTTTTCGAATATAATTTCAACAAAATATAAATAAGATAATTTGATTATGACTAAAAAGAGCAGAAAACATTTATTATAATACAAAAAAATATTAATTTCCTCTAATAAAGGAAAAAGCTCGTTCATTGTTGTACATTTTAAGGCCGCCTTCATAATGCAGAACTTTTTAATACCCATATAACGTGGGAACACCATTAACCTTTCGAAAGTTAAAGTAACTAGACCGGTCATTAACGCGCTATAAAAATACTTTAAACTTTGTTTTTTTTCTAAAACTTTATTTGTTGTTTATAACTTTTTATATTTAACTTACAGTGAAAATCCATTTGTAGTATCGTACTTTATAAGCAATGATCAATCGCTAACGTGGCTAAAGATTTTAATCAAGAATATAGGTACCTAAATTATTATTTTATGCTTGTTGAAGTTGCATATTTATTTGATAAATTGCTTTATTGTTTACACAAAGATTTTATCTAAAGCTTTTGTTTTTGATTTATAACAATATTTGTAGTTTTAATACGAATCGCTTGATCAAAAATTTTTGTAGCAGTAAGTGTCCTCGGAGAAGACAGCAGCACTGGTCAATGCTGCTGTGCATAAGCGAGGTTCAGGGAAGACCTCTTTACAGTCTTTTTAGGGATGTGCTCTAACAGGCGTTGCACAGGGGGGCTTCTGGTTTGTTCTTTAAGAGGTAACAGAAGCCCCTTTTCATGTGCTAATGGTGACCAACGGGATGGTTTTAGTGCGGTAAAAATCCCACACTCCCCGGTCTTATAAATCCCCATAAGACCGGGAGCCTTTTGAAGGTTTCGCCCCGCAAGAAAAAAAAAAAAAAAAAAAAAAGGTACATCAGAATATATTATGGGCATACAAATTACATCATCACAAATTGTAATTTTTTTCTGATAATCCTATCGATTTTTAATTGCGGTGAAAGTTTTGCCTTCCTATTCGTATACAATCTGACCACGTCATCGTATCCCTATAATAATTTCATTTCAATCCGCTTCCTCTCCCATCTTAAACCATTCGTTATCTCCGATGTCCACTGATTGAAGTTAATACATATCCAAGAGTAAATACGTGCTCTTATTTACGATAAAAATATATACAATACACAATGAAATTACCGACCCGGCTTAGTTAGGCATCCGTTCTGTTTTAGGTTGGGTATCGATTTTTAGGGTTCCGTACCCGGAGGGCGGAGAGTAAAAATGGGACCCGGGACTAAGACTTCGCTGTCCGTCCGTCCGACTGTCCAACATGCTGTATCTCATGAACCGCGAAAGCTGGACAGTTGAAATTTTCAAAATATGTATTCTGTGGCCGCTTTAACAACAACACTAAAAACTAAATAAAATAAATATTTAAGGGGGGGGGGGGGGGGAAGCACTACAAAAAAACACGACATTTTTGTATGAAATTTGTGTACCTACTGTTGTTTACGAGGTCAATCGTACAGAACCCTTCGTGCGCGAGTCCGACTCGCACTTGGCCGGTTTTTCTGTATTGTTGGGATTGAACATAGAGTATTGAATCGCTAGACTGGTCAAGTGCGGATTAAAAGAGTATTTTATCGGGATTACCGTTTAGGTTTATATTTTTTCGTTGTATTTTAGTAAGGTCTAGTGAGTACTTACTGATATTTTAGTGTGTCTACTTTTTTAGCTATTTTGTGATTTTGTTTTTAGTTGAGGGCAAATTATTTTTATTCCTATATGATGGACTGGTCCACGTTTGCCCTCAATAGAGAAGAATGGAAGGAGGAAGGGAGACCTTTGCCCAGCAGTGGGACAGCATGCGCTAAAAATAAATAATATAAATAATTGTTTTTAGTTAGATATTAATAATAATAATAATAATAATAATAATATTTATTTATTTGACCAAATATATGTTACAGTGTAGAATTTTAAACTAGATCTTATAAATACCACAGTTCCAAAAATACTTAAACTACACTTATGTTAAACTAAAATTAATATAACATTTTTAGAGTACATATAGTATGATATGGTTCATAAAGTATTAATTGCTGCCAGCCTGAACTAGGGTAAACCTGTGTTTCAGGTGATCGCTTAAGGTAAATATTTAAGTAGGGCATTTAAAATTAAAGTTAAATAATAATTAAAGACTACATAGTATTCGTTTACAAAATAATACGAGTTACAAAAAAGTCTATCAGCAAAGGAAAATATCTATTAATAATGTTGTCAGTCTTACTTAACAATTTCTAGAATTTTTTCTTCCTATATTGTAGTATGTTTAATACTACAATATCTAACTCGGAGGGGGGAAGAGGAGGGGCTCGTGGCTAAGTGTAAGCCGTACGGTTTGACCGATAATACAGGTTAAGCCGCGCTCGCTGCGGTTGGTCCGTGGATGGGTGACCATTTATAACATACCGAGACCCCTCCGTGTTTCGGAAAGCACGTTAAACAGTAGGTCCCGGCTGTCACACATAGATCTTTGGCAGTCGTTAAGTCAATTCTGACAACCAGTCTTACCATGGGATACTGTGGTTCCCAGTAAAATGGGTTGTGGAGGTCAGATAGGCAGTCGCTCCATGTAAAATACGGTATTCAGCTGAATCCGGTAAGACTGGTAGCCGACCCCAACATAGTTGGGAAAAGGCTCGGGAGATGATGATTGTAGTATGTTTAATATATATTTCATTTATTTTGTTAGTGTCTGGAATTGTTGAGTAACAAAAATATGCTCAATGATATCTCTTGGAAATATTATTACATAAAAGAGAACGAAACTGTAATCAAATAGAAAAATAAATTATACCTACTGTATTTACCTGTAAGCTATATTTTTAGCAAATCGTCCTTCCTAAAAATATTACACAATATTGGTGAGCACAACATTTTGAGGTCACACTATAAGAAAAGTTATTTGAAGTATCAAAATAACAAAGGCGCAGTTTATTCCTGGTTCCTTTTCGCGTTGAATCAGGTAAGGAAGTTCGAAAGCCTACGCCTCATAAATATAATCAGAACTTTGTTGTGGTATATGAAAGGGATGACATCTCAGCTATTTTTGGAAGTTTATATACAACTTTAAGTGAATTTTTAGTGACGACCTCCGTGGTCGAGTGGCGTACGCACCGGTTTTCAAGGTGTCGCTAGCTCTGAGGTCCCGGGTTCGATCCCCGGACGGGTCAATGTAGAAAAACCGCTTTTCTACATTGTCTCGGGTCTGGGTGTTTGTGGTACCTTCGTTGTTTCTGAATTCCATAACACAAGTGCTTTAGCAACTTACTTTGGGTTCAGAGCAATGTATGTGATGTTGTCCGCATTTATTATTATTTTGCTTCTTAAACTTTTATTGTTTGCTTGGTGCTTTATATATCGATTTAATTAATTGAAAAATCTGTTTGGATTACTTATTTATGTTATAACAAGTATAAACCGGAAATTATTTATGAAAATAGGTCAACATCTTAGATATTCAAACACATAAAACAATATACTGGCTTGGGCATTCGTTTTATTTTAAGTAGTCCTTTAATAAAAGAAAAAGAAAAACAAAAGAAAACACTCAAAAACCCTCGTTCTAATTACATTTTTCCTCAAATTTGTATATTTCATAACATTCATTTTTACGTTTTCTCATTACCTTAATTGCTGTGAACGAAGCGTTTGATTGTTATTTTTACATTCGAGTAAACAAAAAAACACCCTTCGTAAATTTCGATCCGGAAGCGGCCACTGTCCACTGAAATAAGGCTGTATATCATTCCTTTTATCCTACAAAAGGGGATAAAAATCAAAGAATCGGATCTCTTAGAGATTGGTCTTTACTTACCAATACTGATAACACTTATATTATAATATATATAAGGAAAACAATAACCTGTTTTTACTTCGATGAGCAAGAAATCTTAGAAGGGGATCCGACTTTTTATATAGTTTTTTTCAAGTAAACATGGCCAATTTTGTTATCCAACATCGTGTATTGCCTGTTAATTTATAACCTTGAACTACTCGAATTTACGACGCTGAAGTACAATTTTACAGTCAATAAAAATAAAATTTACAAGCGTAAGAATTCTTTTTTTAGTAGGAGCGGACTTCAGTCAACCGGATGAAAATTTTAAAGTTTTAGAGTGACACTGTCCATACAGCCTGCCTATTGCTATTCACTTTGATTTGTATAATTTGATTGCCTCTATTTTGATATTTATTTTCAAAGCTTTTATTATTTTAAATTCATAAAAGACTTCCTCGTTGGCCTAGTGGCGCTAAGCGCGACTGCTACGCTAGAGGTCTTGGGTTCGATTCCCAAGTCGACCAAGGTGTTATTGGGTTTTTCTATGAAATTCTCAGTAGCAGGTCGGAGTTTGGATTTGTGCCCGGTTAGTGGCAATAGGCTCGCCCCCTATTACATGGGACCTAAACATACCGGCGAACTGTGGGTTTACATTGGTACACCTCTGCCTAACCCTTCGGGAATACAGGCGTGATGGTATGTTATGTATGTTATAAAAGACTTACATTCACCAGTCCTTAATAGAAGCAAGAAAAATATATCAGAGCCTATATTTCAATAGGACTATGTCTTCATATTTTTTTACATTGCTGAAACTGAATGAATTTTCTGCTTAGTATTTCTTTGACATATTTATGTGTTCCTAACATATATTAATTAATCTCGAGAAGATATTGTCTTATAGTTAAACGTACATACACTAGAAATAACGAACCTAGATTTTAAATTATTGATTTATACTGAAAATGAAGTTAACATTTATAAATCTTATTGTCATCGCCTCTAACAATGCAACTTTATTATTGATTGTTATTTTACCCCCCCCCCCCCTCACCCCGCGATCACTGGGGGTACAGAACACCCCGCGGCAATATTATTAACAAATAACATTGTTCTGCCGCCGACAGAGCTCTTCTTATACAGGACCTACTAATAAATTGGATTCAACGTAGCGAACTAATCATTATATTGAAAACTAAGATTGTTGAAAGATCAAAGGATAAAATGGGAGGTGAATATACCTACCTATATGTATTATGTATTGTGTTAGTAATTAAATTACTTTTGGATATACTAGCCTTTGACTCGGCTTCGGCTGTTTATGTTCTAATCTTCAACAGAAATCTTACCTAAGCCACTCAACAAGCAATAATTTTATAATATCCTATCTATATGTGTAGCAAATATTTACATACCTAATCGAAAAAACATTATGTTAATTAGGTAATTACTTTCGAATATTATTATTTATTTTTAACAAAAAAATTACTTAAACACACACAACAAGCAACAAGGTTTTAATCTGTTCCTTCTACGTCTAACCAACAAACAGTATATATTACATTTTAAAATAATCGTATAAATATTCTGCCTCCATAGAAATTAGATGCCAACACAAACAAACCACAATTAAAAGTACCAAAATACTCCTATCACACAAATACTACAAAACAAAACAAAAACAAAACCCAAAATCACGTAAACCGTTGTCAGAATATAAATAAAAACTAATTGCTTTAATAGTATACGAAACTATTTGAAACAGTTATAAACATTTATTTTTACCGATAAAACATTGAAATGGATTTTTCATGTTTGTTATAAATTGGGTTACCTTTTCATGACTCAACGATTATGGTTAAAAAAATCGGGCATATTTATATTGGTAATACGGTTTGGTGAATACTGTGACGTATTTGTTTAGCTAATTTTTATAGCTCATATCAAGGAGAAAAATGAAATAGAGTTCATGAATAGCAGAGTATGTATCACTTGCAATAAAGCTCTATTAGTTAATGTATCAACATGGGCCATGATTCAGCTATTAAATGCTTATCAGTGGTCGGTCAGTGTACTTATTATTGTGCCTAATTTACGTATTCAGATAAGCCCATAATAAAATCTCATTGAACTCTCGAAGATAATGATCGTAATGACAGTTAGCAGAATGACAATTATCGTAAAAATGACCAAATGAAGCAGGTCATTCAGTCAATTCAAGCAACTCTTAAATAGCTGAATCGAGGCCGGGGTTTACTGTCTCGTTTGTCTGACTTTATAAATCTTTATCAATGTAATTTTTTCCTTTTTTTGAGTTGCTGTTACCTGCAAATGAACCACCAGTAAACCAAATTACTAATTATTCAATAAGTTTTTTTTTAATTCAATCAAAGAAATGAGGTCTTAAAAATACATTATACTCATTTTAATTATAACTAATATTTTAGGTCTAAAAACTTGTAGCCTGTGTCATTTAGGAATCATTTCTATTAGAGAAGTAATCTTGAAAATCAAACTAGTAGTTTCAAAGATTATCTCGAATAAATCAAACTGACATATCCAAAAATTTTACCTTGTCATAAAATTAGTATAGAATAAATGGTTCTTTAACGTCATTATACGACAACAGTTGACAGTATCCTTGACATAATTAATTTGTCACGAAACACACAATGACACGAATTCCATAGAAATACATTTGCGTGTTAACACAGATTAAAATAATTTGTTATTGAATATCTATCTATCCATAATTGTTTTGATAGTGTGATAGGCGTTAATAGCGGCATTTCAATCAATTTAGAACTTTATTGCATGTTGGTAATGTTGAAAATTGCATACCGATTACTTGTTGATTAATAGAAGGATTTTTTGAGGTTAGTTTTGTGGCTTATAATTGTTGTAAATGCAACGTTTGTTTGATTCTATTTTACTTTGAAATGATGGAAAAGTAATTGATTCTTTTAATAAGTTTACCGAGGTCCCATTAATGGTGGAGGCAGAGATCCGGTATCTTAGGTCCCGGTTATAACTGGTATACACTCTGTTAATTTGCAGTGTTCATTAAGGTCTGGATGCCGGGAACGACTTGTTGTCCGGAGTAGAAGAATATCATCCATTTTCTAATACTCTCTTGATTTTGTGTGTAAAACTCCAATAACATACTAGAAGATATAGTTTGTTTCTTACATCAAATAACGTCAAAGTTTTAATTTGATTTTATTTAACGAGGTAGATAAAACTGTGTGTAATAAAATGTTCAAACAAAGCAAAAGTCCACAATCAGTAAGAACAACATCAACAAGAACCACATAACCCTAAATGAAAAATACATTTTCGTCCATAAACTCACATCACAAAATGTAACTACACTAGCAGCAGATCAAGAAACAGTTAAATGTTACTAACCCACAAAACCTGCGAATCTATTAGAGGTGACATCAACAAAACTATTTACATATATAGAACCCTGAACACAAGGACATCTAGAACTAGGTCTGTTTTGTACCTGCAAACAAATGGGAACAGTTTCGGCTTTTGTGCCAGCCATGCAAACACAGGTAAATTCACCGTTTAGGTACTGATGAATACAGTTGGAGCTAGATTAGCTGAACTAAATACATAGGATTTAATTAAATAACACGAAAATCTGGATTAAGTTAAAATTTTCAATATCGTTTTTTCTTAAACTACTACGGCATCTATAGAAAAGGACTGCTAAAACGCGATACGTTTGACATAAATAAACAGACTGTATTTTTTCTTAGAATTAAAAATAGAATAATATTATAACTAAAACTCCTCTTTAATTGAGGGTAAACAAAGCATTCAATACGGAAAATATTTACCAATATAATATCAGAAGCACATTCAATTACTAAGTTGCTTTTGATCATAGAAATACCTACAACTTGAACGAATCTCCTGAAAACAAACGATTACGCTATCAAGTTATTACTGCTCTGCAAAGGACGTCTCGAAAATCAAAACACGATGTCTGCCATCGAAGCATTCCTCTTTCAAAGCTATTAAAGCAACGATGCGCATTTCCTTTACTTAGTTGCTCTTGTAAAAGGCAATCGCCCCGCTCGGCATCCGGGCTTATTCCAGCCATGGCACTAAGCCGTCTCAAAATGCAGATTATCCGACTAATATTATGGAAGTCTAACGTAATCTCAGATGCGACTCACAAATTCTACTTAAATACACTTTTATATTACCCATTTAGATTTACCGACGGCGTATTTTTAATTTTTCGGGATTATAGGAGCTACATTACAAGCTATGGTTAACCTTAATTTCTCTGAGAGCTTGAGTAATTTTTAATTTGATAGGCTTCATCTGAAAAGTTGTGGCTCCGTAATTATCAAAGTGGGAAAGATGCAGAGTGAATACTTAATGACGAAAGAAGTGTTTAGAATAATAAATGTGTACGTTCTAAGTCAGTAGATTAAACTTAATGACTAAATTTTTAAGAAGTAAACACTCAGCCTTTTATTTTTAACTAGCTGTGCCTGCGACTTCGTTCGCGTGGATGACGAAACTTATCAATGAGTTTTTAACCGCAAAATGAAGTTTGTTTTTTATTGTTTATACTTTTCCGGGATAAAAACTACCCAGTGTGGTGCCCAGGATAATAAAGAATAATTATACCAAGTTTCATCGTAATCGAACCGGTAGTTTTTGCGTGATACCTGAACAAACAGACAACAGACAGACAAACATTTTTTTTTTCACACGTTCTATGTCGGTCTAGTAACACCCCCCGCCATTTATTTTTTTGATATTTTCAATGTACAGCATTTTCACTTCTACAGATTTATTATAAGTATAGATGATACCTTTCTTTCCACAACAGTCTATGGAGGTTTTAAATAAAATTCAATTTAGCTTCGCGACAAAAGCACGTACTATTCAAGTTTAATTTGAGTAGTCTAGAGTTTAGTTTAGAGACAGATATTAGAAGTAAGATTTGCAAAGTTATTCGGTAAATGCTCTCACTTGAACACGACGGGTGTAATTCATGAATTGTTGGTTGAAAATTATTATTCATGCATAACTCGGAGCTTAGATTTATTCATTAGTTGGTGAAGCGTTGTGAACCGTTGTGAACCGATGTGAAGCGTTGTGAAGTAAGTGTTTATTTGAACTTCAGATTATTCCGTGTCTGTGTTTATGCAGAGAAGATGTATAGTATTCTCAGTTAGCTAGGATATTATGTAGTAGAGAAATACTATAATGGGAAAAATGTTGGTCAATCCACATGAATGGTATCAAGAGTGATACTTACGAGTGACCAGTGGATTAATCTTTCTACATAAGTACCTAAATTCAACAAAAGAAGATCAACGTAACTTTACCTGTCAGACTGGAAATCACATATTTGACAATGCAAAGCATACGTAACTAAAATATGTATTCAATGAAGAAAGGAGTTTAAATATGTTTTTGATTTGGTTCTCAAAAAAAATCAGTAAGATGAAATTTTCAAGATATTAATAAAATAAATAGTAAGTATAATTAGCAGCATCACCTAGCATAATATCATACCATAACAAAAACAGCTGGGCTAAAAGCTCTTTTTTATGTTACAAATAATTTAGTTACAGAAATACGCAGCACGATTCCACTTATTTTTAAAACTGTTGCCGCGGCGATAATTCTTAGAAGCAAAAAGTTTTTCGTTAACAATAGGCTCCGCCAGTGTGATAAGTCTATTTTTGTTCAGCTATTGACCTTTATCCGTATTTGAATTTATAATGAAAATCGGTCTTTTTTGGAACACTAAAGTTGTCGCTTTTGGACTTTCTAATTTTAGTTATAATATTAATTTGAAAAGGAGCAGCAAGGACTATTTTTAAACTTAATTTTTATAGATTCATTCTTTGAATGGATTAAAAGTAATAAACATAAATTTAGCATTATACATAGCATATGCCTAAGATGTAACCTATTTTATATATGTTCATCTTAGGCATATGATCCATCATCCAGACTATGATCTATTTTTGTTCAAAATTTTATATTTATTTTATTTATTTATTTGGGACAAACAAACAGTAACACATTATATCTGCGCAAACAATATAAACAAAGATATTATATAAATGTGAAACTCACACCGTTATCCACAGCATATACAATTCATATAACTATACTAATAAACAATCTATGCGAGTAAGATTACAAGACTGTTCAAATGACTATACATCAGAATCCTTAAGTTTCTTTAACAAAGCAGAACGAAATCTATTTGCTGACACTGAAAATAAATCTAATTTTGTACTTTCTGAACAAAAATCATTATAGTTTTTACACAAGCGACGTAGAGGCGCCCGCAAGCCGCAAAACAGAGGACGTGTGCGCACCTCTCGCCTAAAAACAGTTCTTGAGACACAAGAGCATATTTTATTAGTAATCTCAGAGCAGTTTTACCTGTTATAGCATACGTCGAAAAGAAACATTATTTCTAGATATAAACGTCTAGACTTCAGGCTCATAAGATTGTATTTATTAAGTAGATTTATATACAAAAGTTTATGAGTCAAGGGGTTACAAACATAAAAACACAAACTTTTACACATATTTCTTACTGTCATTGTACAGATAGATAATTATATGATTAACTGATGAACATACCAAACCGTCCAAAAAAGATGATGTACCGAAGTTTATCGATTTTTCATTAATTGGGTTATAGAGGTCAGATAGCATTAGCTTGATTAGAAATTGATACGGGCCACATCTGGTTATTATGAATACTTAATTACCTTAATTAAAATCGTAGGAAATTTCATCAGATTATAGCTAATAGAATTATGGTCCGTAATTCAATGTTTAATAATTTAGATTTATTTCCTATCAGTTCCTAGAAGATTCCTGTAAT
Organism: Autographa pulchrina; assembly: GCA_905475315.1. Taxonomy (NCBI): domain Eukaryota; kingdom Metazoa; phylum Arthropoda; class Insecta; order Lepidoptera; family Noctuidae; genus Autographa; species Autographa pulchrina. The sequence continues at coordinate 9,918,674 of FR997780.1, forward strand.
TTCTTATGAAGTAATATCGTCAATCATCTATACTTATAATAAATCTGTAGAAGTGAAAATTCTGTACATTGAAAATATCAAAAAAATAAATGGCGGGGGGTGTTACTAGACCGACACAAAACCCAAAAGTGTGAAAAAAATTTTTTTTGTCTGTCTGTCTGTCTGTTTGTTCAGGTATCACGCAAAAACTACCGGTTCGATTACGATGAAACTTGATATAATTATTTTTTATTATCCTGGGCACCACACTGGGTAGTTTTTATCCCGGAAAAGTATAAACAATAAAAAACAAACTTAATTTTGCGGTTAAAAACTCATTGATAAGTTTCGTCATCCACGCGAACGAAATCGCAGGCACAGCTAGTTGGAAATAGAAATATAGTTTTATTTAATTAATTAAAATGTTCCATCCTTTAAAAGCTTTACATACACGTATTCTTATATTTATTCAGTTTATTAAACTTTAATCAAACCATAGTCCAAACAGTCCACACATCTATAAAGAACATACAAGTACAAAAATCTGTAAAAAAAGATCAAGAATTTTTCCACCACAATTAACAAAACCAAAACTACAAAAAAAACTTTCCCAAATCTATATTACGGTTCACTGGACACGAACCATGAAGTATATTTCATCCTTATTTTGTTACAGTATAAAAGAGTCAAATGAATTCAGAAACTTTGTCAATACCTTACCAGCTCTTACTTTCTGTGTCTATCATACAAAATTGTGAAAGTATTTTCATTGTATTCTCATAACACGATTTCTAGATTTTTGACGTCAAAGAATTTTGTTGCCAACAATTTATTTCATGTAAACTTTATTCTGACTTACGACTTGGAATACAGTGTTGAGAACTATTAATCTTATTCTTAACGTATATTACAGATGATATTAAGTATTACTGATATACTGAGAGACAAATTTTGATGGCTGGATAAACGTATGAGAATCACTTTGGCATACTACTGACCACATAAGTCTGTGAAGGTTGTTTAGACTTCATTGCATACAATTTATTGTTAAAATAGCGAATTAAACTTTGAAAAAGAAACAAAATTTAAACTTTCCATTTCGTTGTAAGCTGGAATTTTTTGAACTATTTCTATACCAGATGTACTGTTTACCCCTTTTGGATAGATATACCCTTTTAGTAACATCCTGTGTACAGTGATATTAGTAAATTGTTTATAAAAGCACAGAATTGAATAGCATTTAAAAATTTAATTCATCTATATAGCCAATGCGTCATTTGATAAGTCAAGGTAGAATCCTCTACAATTAAAATAAAACCATGAACTCATCGTTTCATGAAATCCAATTATACGTACCGTAGTTAGTAACGATCCTTATGCAGGACAAACCCCAGTTATGTCCGAGGTATTTTTAATAATCCCGCCGGCTTTGCGACACAACTTTTCACAAGGTGATTGATCACGCAAAAAGTTAAATTACAAAAACGTCATATTTGGACGTTAGCGAGTTGATCGTATGCCTTTTTTGGGGTTCAGTATTTGTAAATGGTTAAAATTTACATTTACATTTTAGTCCGTTAGTTAGATAATAAAAAAAATATTGGACACGTATTTTTAGCTTTTTTAAAATAAGAAAAATGTAATTAGACGAAGCGAAAAAAAGTTGACGAGCTACTGAATTCGCGCTTAACACAAATTGTACACAATATTAGTACACAAAATTGTGACTTCATATGACATGTCTCACTCAAATCCTGGTGAGTTTTATTACACAAAATACCGGAAAAAAAATCTACCATTCTTTTCATTTAACTGAATGGTGAAATAATATAAAGACCACCATTATTATGGCAACATAGTCAGAATCGTTGCAAGATAGATGGTGATTTACAAAGGTGGAAGACCTACAGTAAACCAATACTGACTTTGACTGGCCTGTTGGTCTAGTGGTTAGTGATCCTGACTGCTATACCGGAGGTCGTGGGTTCGATTCTCACCCAGGACAAATCTTTGTGTGATAAGCACGATCATTTGTTCTGAGTCTGGGTGTAATTTATCTATAATATGTATGTATTTAGAAATATATAAGTATGTTTATCAGTTGTCTGGTTACCATAACACAAGCTCTGCTTAGGTTGGGATCAGATAACCATGTGTGAGTTGTCCGGGAATATTGTTATATATTATTATTAAACTAAAGAAAATTTACAAAATGTCTCTCTATTTATTCCTCTGTACTCTAATCTGGTTCACACCTGCCCATTTAATATTTCATATAATGTATTATGTAACATGTGACGATCGTGATAATAACGTCATGTCTGTTCGACAATCGAAAAAGTTTATATGAAGGAATGGTCGGAATTAGATTCGCTATGTCAAGACGTTTATAAGAGAAGTTATTTTCGTTTTTATGTGGAAAATGAGATGATGTAATAGGATTAGTTCTTACATTCTTGTGCAGAACGTGACTTACTTTCAGAAGTAATTGAGTTGCTTTATTTAATATCTAATGAATGTAGACTGTCTTTTTGTGTTATTCTGAGAGTGTCTGTGTAGTGTTATGTTTTTAAACCTGCAAAGGACGTGTATTATTATTTGGCGTGTCTCTTTGTACTTGTCTATGACATCGTAGCTCCTAAACGAAAGGACGATTAACGTATACTTCTTTTGAAGTACGACTTGATCGATTAGTTATCAGAAATAAAAAAAAAAAAATTACGCGTATCTTATTTTTTATATTTATATTTATGCAAACAGATCATACTTATCTTAAATTAAAACAGACAACAGGAAAACTCCTTGTTTAATACAATTACGAAGTAATAATTCCTATCGGACGCATTTGTAATCCAATGACCATTTGTCATCGGGAATCAATTGAGAAACCTCTTCATTTCCGCCACTATCTAAGGTCTCAAATTTCTTCATTGAGATCATCCCTAAGGCCTGATTTAGACGATGCGAGAAATGTCGTGCGAGTTGCGGTACATTGCGGGGCAGCGCGGCTATGGTGTCATTAGAGATGGATCGTAGACGGCAATGTACCGCAACTCGCACGCTATTTCTTACACCGTCTAAATAAGCTCTAACAAACCGTCTTGGCTCTCCCAGTCTTCAAAAACTTACATCCAATATCATTAAAGATATGAATATTATTTAACTTAACCAGAACAAGCCACTTAACAGCTCCATCCTTACAGAATCCTTTTAAGTATCCCATAAAAGCAAGTCAAGTATCTAATCAAGAAGAATAGTTAGAACTAATAGACAGTTAAAATGAGCAGTTAACGAGTACATTGTTAAAGTTTTACTGTCTTTTTATATGCCAATGCGGGTTTACGATGTGGCCAAGTCTGGACCCTTGGGGAGGAAAGCAGAGAATCAATTTTATTTCCGCTTCATTTTTGATCGTAAATGAATAATTTCAGCGATGTTATTGAGAAGTCAAAGTAGTTTGATTTTATTGTGTTTACTGGTAGGTAAGTATATTTTTATGATTGTCTGTAGGTAACGATAAAGGCTACTTGGCTGGATTCCGGATGAAAACAAGGGGTTTAATACAGGTAAAAAGTTCACAGTTAATTTTTAATAAGTTTAAGCTTCTTTTGTCCGTTTTATTCAACGAAGGAAATCTGGTATTTTCAGGAACACCGCCATCTTGACTTTCTGGTTTTTTACTACTGGCAATTAAAACAATGCTCAGCTTTAAGTAAAGTCGGATAAGCTTGTACCTAATTGTGGAAAAGAACAATAAAATCCGTCGGCAAGGTAATCCCGTGATCCGGGACTTATTTCCGGGAATTCCGAGATTTGAACGTTGATCGCGGGATAGTACTTTGTTATATTTCATCGGGAACTTTATTTGGGTCAAGCCAAATGCATTTAACTGGAAGTTTGGGAGCATTTGTTGACTATGTGTAGAACAGATAAATTTAATTGGGAGAGTTACGAAAATGATTTAAAGCGGATATGTTTAGGGGGAGTTTTGTTGGGAATTCGATCTTGTTTGCTTGTTATAAAGTTTAATTTGCGATGGAGCGAAAGTTGGGCTCTTATTTTTTCCGGCCCGATGCGCATACCTGGATCACAGAAATCCGTTTGGGAATTGGACCGTGAACTCGTGTGGTGAAGAGACCAAAAGAAATTCTTCTGCTTCGTGATATCATTAGTTATTAATAAATTTTAAGAAATCTTAGGTATGCTAATTGAGTTTTATGACGATAGGCTTTCAACTAATAGAGATTATTAAGTGGTAGTAGGGCCTCTAGTTACCTGGGGTCAGTGACCTGTAGAAGGCGTTACATTTCTATGGGGTGTCTTGTTTTAACTTATGTAAAAGGATAAGATTACTTTTTAGTTTTGTTTTTTTACTATTTGTGTCACCTTACGAGGCTGTCTTTTCGCACCAGCGCAAAAAGCGTCAGTAAATAAAAGATCTAAAAAAAATTATTAGAGAGTAATAACTTGAATCAGGCGATTTAAGGGTACTTCCACTTAAGAAGAATATTTAAAAACCCATATTTTTCAAGCCTATCAACTAGCCCGCCTACCATCAGGTTTTCTTTAAATTTCTAAGAAATGTCAAAGCACAATAACGGATTAATACGTCACATGTTAGAAGGCGATAATTACATAGTAAAGTGATGTAAACAACTCATTCGTTTTAATCATCTAGTATGTAATGAGTGTTGTCACGCGATACATACATTTGAGAAGTTTTATTAATAATTTTAATCTATAGGTTAAAGTTAAACAATTGAACGACATTGACCTGTAAATTGCCCAGGTTACCAACTTCTTTTGGTTATTTCAGATTACTAAATCGCTCACTGCAAATTGTGAAGAAAGTAATATCCATTTTTTCAAAGAACAAATTCATGTTATAACGGAGTTCGGATTTAAATGTCTAAAGGTACGGTGAAGCGTACGCAAGTACGGACCAATTATGAAAATTTACCATACCTACTGCTCTGACCTATAGGGGCTGACAAGGTCAAAGCGTTTCCGATAAAAGTTTCGACTCCATATAGTTGACATATATTTTAGTAGACCTTTTTGATAGCTAAATGTATACAATCTATAACCAAACCATAATGCTTTCTGTTCAAAAAATTTAACTATCGCTATGAGAGTCTGAAGACACAAAAAAGGTTTTAATTTGTTCATTCAAAAGACACTCAATAAAGGTCTATCAATTAACAGAAAGTACCCCAATTCACCCACTTTTCACCACTTTAAGTGCTTTAGATGAGAAAAAGACATGCATGTATATTATAATTAAATCTTAATTCTTTATTGTACACATACACGTATATACATTACATTTATTATTCATTCACGTATATTCGTCACGTATATTCGTAAAATTTTTATAATTGAACACAAAGTGTTAACGTTTACCAGGAAACCCTAGTGTAATAGTATTCCGATAGTAAATTTAATCCGGATGCGTTCAGCCGAGGCTATCGAGTAACATCTAAGTTGTATGGCCGTGAGTTAGCTGCAATGGCCCATCTGAATGGCAATGGTGCAATATACAGTATAGCCGATAGACTAGTGGGACTAGTGGGCCGTTTTAAACTCGTGTAGCGTTAGTTTTTTAACATTTTTTTTGCAAGAATGTTTTTTTAGAAAAAGCTTATTTTTAGAAGATTTTTTTTTGATTTTGGGGATTTTATCTTCCATGTGTGGGTGGGTTGGTTTTATTTATTTTTGTTTAATAACCATTTAAGTGTTGTGCAATAGCCCTGCAGTTGTACATTATTACAAACTGCTTTAATTTTTATTATAAATTAGAAGAAATTAATGATACATTTTAGTGTGGGGATAAAGTACAAACAACTATTTGGTTAGAATCAACTCCCATGTCTAAAATTCAACTTTCCCATTTATAATATTGGACGGTCTATTACATAAAATAACACATTTAGTTTCAAACAAGCTACTGATATCCCAGAGTAATTATCCTAATACACAAAAGGATAATTACTAAAACATGATTAGCATCAGTCCCATATATCTTTTAACCACATAAAACAAAATCCAATAATAATATGCCAGATTAGGGTCACATTAATTAACGCAAATGCATTTAATGAATTTAAAAGAAAATTTCCATATGACCCAATTCTTTATCTTTCGCTGGATGTACGAAATATTTTAATATTCCCAAAGGAATCTATGGTAGGTATGGAATTTTAATAAGAGGCCAAATTTTTCTACGGTTTAGGGCTGTGCAAGAAAGTGGATTGATTTAATCATTAAAGGTGTATTAAATATTGTATTTTTTGTGGAAATACAAGTAGTATCAACAAGGCATTTCTGTGCCTTTAATATGTAGAAAAGTATACATTCTAATGATAATATACAAAATAATCTCTAATATTTTCTTTTAAGAAAGCAACTTTAGCCTGGTGGTTAACTTACAATCTTTTCAAAGTCAATCTGTGGCTTTCCTTTAATTCTAAATAGATGTCATAGAGATCACAGCAGCGATAAACATGAACAAATGAGACAAGCATATCAACTTTATAAAAAATTCATTCATCGTTGTATTTATGAAATGTTATCAACATTGCTTATCAATCTGGGTAATTTCGCACGCTATCTACACTGACATTGACCTCGGAAATCCGTTGCCATTAAATTATACCTACCAAGTATTTCCCTATTATAAAATGATTAAATTTATATAATAATAATAAAGTTTATTTCGAGTAACAAAGAGACTCATAGTGTTAGTAACAATAAATACTTAAAACTATGCTAGTGTCACCTGTGTCACAATAATATTTACACACAATAAATAATCATTGCTTCAGTATCCCAGTTGAAATGTTGAATATATGATACGAACAAAAAATATTCTCAAAAATTTGATCAAAAATTTTAAAACTTTTGTGACAACCCTAATTTGAAACGCTTGACATTGAATATGGTTAAGGACAGCCCTAGCCAAATCAACGTTGATGAAAAACGCTTAAATGTATGAAAGTAATATGACTAAGAATAGTTACGTGACTTTGGTTTGACATTCATTTGGACATTCAAACCTAAGTTCATGATACATTTAGTTATATTGGACAAAGTTTAATACTAGGTTCGTGAGCTAAAGCTAAAGTAAGGCTTTTAACATGAATAAGTAAATATCTTTGGCACAGCTAAGCAAAACAAAAAAATTCATTGTTTTCATATTCATAATCAGTTAACTTTAACATAAGATTTTTTTCGTTTAATCATTACTTCAGCAAATACTGAAACAATTCAATATTAACGTTATCTAGAAGCAATTATTAGTCTGAAATGCAACTGGAATAACGTCAACAATTCATACATGGAACCTGAATAATTCAAGTTCCATATTTCCCTATAAAAAACAGTGGAACTCCACACCCTATCTTGGAACTAATTTGTATTCAACAAAAACATATGCATACGTCAGTACGTTCTCAATGTACCAGTTGATGGTAACATTAATTGCAAAGCGCTCGACCGCCCTCTGCCGGCGTTGTCTTAAGTAAATCTGCAGCCCAAGTTCCGAGTTTATGTGTTTAGTTCGAAGCTCCCTGTTAAATTGCTGAGTTAATGCATGGACTAGAAACGTACTAGATGTTTTCGTCAAGGTTCGAAGTTTTCGTGGACAATAAACTATAATGAAAGTTTGGCTACTTTGTTTTGGTGGAATAGTTTGTAACGAGGTATGAAGTTTGGTGTAGGTGCTGAAAAATTGATGTGCGATAGAAAATGTTTTCCAATAACTTGTCTTTGTAAGCCATATATTCAAGTCATTTAGACTGTAAGTGGTTAGCGAACGCCCAAAATTACCATCCATCTCTATTTATGTTTTTGAATGATTTGAAAAAGAGGAGTTTATTTTTACATTGGTATTTTTTGTTGTACATTTTTTACTAAATTTCTCCGGCACTCGCGGAGCAGTTATGATTTTTTTTTACTTATCGAAAAGATTCTTGCTTTCAGAAGTGGTCCGTTATAAGTTTGATTGAAGTAAAATAGAGGTTATATTAAAAAAAAATGAAAGGAAGGGTACATTCGCGGGTGCAAGTCAGTCTAAAAAAAAATTAAAAACGGCACCAGAAATACTGCAACCGACTGGATTTTTCATTCAACGAGAATATTTAATTCTTAATTCCCATCATTCCACCCGCAGAAACACTTGTAATAAATATTGACAGATTTGAGTATAGCCACGAGCCTCTCAAACAATTTGTAAGCTCGAGCCCTCTTCAGCTTCATCGTATTCAAGCGAAGAGTTCCGACGTACCTTAAGCAAATTAGTATGTACTTGACTGTATTAAGTTGTACTTAGGTAATTTATTGACAAATACACCTTTATTTAGTACTTTACGGATTTTTTTTGGTTTTAGAAGTCGATTTGACGGATATTGGTTAAGAAATAGGTGATAATGCAGGTAAAAATACTGTTTTAAACAGTGTTGAATACATTTGACGACCTCCGTGGTCGAGTGGCGTACGCACCGGTTTTCAAGGTGTCGCCAGCTCTGAGGTCCCGGGTTCGATCCCCAGACGGGTCAAAGTAGAAAACCACTTTTCTACATTGTCCCGGGTCTGGGTGTTTGTGGTACCTTCGTTGTTTCTGAATTCCATAACACAAGTGCTTTAGCAACTTACTTTGGGTTCAGAGCAATGTATGTGATGTTGTCCGCATTTATTTATTTATTTATTATTTATTTAATATTTTTTTGTGCTTTTACTTCGTAACCTAAGCGTGTTACACAATAAAATGGATTTTAAAGGTCACATAGGCAGTCGCTTCATGTGAAATACGATATTCAACTGCATCGGGTGTTACTGGAAGCCGACCGCAACTTAGCTTGGAAAAAGGCTAGGTACAAGAAGATTAATGAAAGACAAAACAAAAACATAATTTAAGTAATGTTCTAGGAAAAAAATGTGAGCTATAAAATATTTAAAAAAAAATGTGTTATAGTTTTAAATCTTTCTTATTTAAGGAAATCTGTAACATCTATTATCTTTTTACTCCTAGCAAGGGTTAAAATAAATATCCAGTTTACTCCCTCAGGCACACAACGCTGCGAGTGATCTGTCAACCGAAAAATTACGACGACACAGTTTATATAAAAGACGAAATTCTTAGACTAAATGTTGGTAAGAAGAGAGAAGAGAGGTTCTTAGGGTAAAAGCATAAAGCCAGAGCACCGGGACACTTTATTTTAAAACTTATTTCGTACCCCGGGTAAACGTATAAATTATTTATTTAATGTATAAGGCCTACGGGCGACTGACCAAGACGTTTCAAACAGTTTTCATTGGAAGATAAAAATGTAGGAAGAAGACATTTTGTTTGTTATTGAAAATAAATATTGAAGGAAATGTTTGTACCTATAGTATTGTAAGTATATGACATTCTTACATGCATTTTACTTTATTGCACAAATTTTATTTAATTTTATTTATAAGGCCACACAGTCACATGTTAAAAGCTATACAATAAGTCCTTAAATTAATATATTATTACAAACATATTACGATACTACTATATTGTATTTATACATTAATATTTATTTAACATTATACACGCGTCAAAATACTCATCGTCATCCTTGTCAATGGCGGGAAAGGTGCCCAGAAGGCTGGCAGCATTGCCACGTTGAATGGCTATGCCGATTCTCTGTGCAAGGAACAAACCAGCTCTCTGATCACGAGTAGAGTCTACCAAACGTTTTGAAAACATATTGTAACCCACAACATTGTCCACATATTAATTTGGAAAAAAAGTAGAAGTAAGAGACGAAGCGTATACAATCACAAATATGTTCGTGATAGCTGACTTAATTAAAATTTAAACTAGTCTACATTAACATTACTCCTACTAAATGTTGTCACATATTTGGTACCTGAAAAGTTGGTGTTTCCAAGAACTATCTTATCTGTAGGTAATCTTATATGTAGGTATACATTTATGGCTGTGTCCGCCTACACAAAATCACATTTAAAGGCTTATTATATATTTTTAAGTCAACATCAAAACCTATTTTATATTAACTGCAGTATATTGGATAAGTTCACAGACACTCATTAAAAACAACATTAATTACTGTGTGTACGGAGCAGAAAAGTTGAGCCTAGTTGAGCCTTGTTATCGGATAATTTTAATTAACCTGTAACTTCAGATTACTTTTAAATAAATATATGTGTAGGTATATATTGTAAAATGATGTTGTGGAAAATTTATGAAGGTTAAAAAAAAATTATAAGGTAAATCTTAAAAATATCTTAATTTTTTGGCATAAACTATAAATCAACAAAATAATGTAAAAAGATTTAAAATACAACGGGATATTAATTACATTTAATTTTATCATCACTATTTTCTATTTAAGCTTAAAACTTAAAAGACAATGGAAAATAACAAAAAAAAACTAAAATAAAAAAGAATATTCCTTTTTCAAATTAATTTTGCCACGCCATGTTCAAAGCCCATCAAACAGTGGTCGGCAAACTTCAAAGAGAAGTCCGGTATTTTATTCTACACTAGCTGTGCCCCGCGGTTTTACCCGCGCGAAAGAAAATTCATACACTATCTTTATAAATTATAGCCTATGTGTTATTCTGCTGTATAAGCTACATTATTGTAAAGTTTCATTAAAATCCATTCAGTAGTTTTTGCGTGAAAGAGTAACAAACATCCAAACAAACTTTCGCATTTATAATATTAGTAAGGATTTAAAATTACAACATCGGTAAGACTTTATTTAATGTCGTAAAGAATTTTTCCCGCGAAATGTAATAAAAATGTCCTCTTTTACTGGCTTCAATTAATTATTTTTATAAAGGAGGAGTAATTGGAGGGATAATGGATACAAATTATTGTATTTTTTTGCTGTTTATGATTTAATTAGAATGTCGTACACTAGTTTTTAATTTTTATGATTTTTTTATGTGATTGTTTGCTAGCTGCTTTTGCTTGCTAGATTATTTGCTGATAAATTGTGCAGAATCATTTAATGGTAAGCTATGATTTTGGAAAAAATAAATATCTCTGTAAACTCGGTTCGTTAAGGACATTTTTTTATGTCCAAAAGTCTGTCAAAATATAAAATACAAGAACAAACTGTCAAGGAGCATATTATTATCTAAATTAGTGCTACGGCCACTTAGCTAACTTCATAGAAACCGCGGAATTAATTTAGGTTCTAATTAGATATTCTTTCATTTTCTTTTCAAAGAAACTAATTATGTTGTAATTATAAATAAAAGGTCCAATTAGTGAAGAAATAATTAATTACTATTTAAATTACGAGATACCCTATTGTTATTTTTATTATTAATTTCAAGTGTGGTCAATCTGTAAGAGAGCGAGCGTTGTGAAGTGAGGTTTTATTCCTGCATTGTGACAACTACAAGTTACTACTTACTATTATTTTAAGGAAAAGGTTGTTTAGTGAATAGTATAATGACTTTAGGGAGGCAAGTTAACTAATGTAAGACTAGTTTCAAGCCCGACCCGGACCCATAATTATGAGCTCATGATGCGTCAAAATAGGTTGAGGTCAGGTAGGCAGCAGCTTCATGTACTGGTAACTGGTGAATCTAGTAAGAATTAAACCTACCCATAGATTAAGAAAAGACTGCGCAGAAGAAAAAAAGCTCAACCAATACGAAATTTAGTAGGAAATCTGGGCCTCGATTCAGCTGTTTTAAATGCATGTCAGTAGTCGTTTAGTGTACTTGTCATTGTGCCTAATTTTCGTATTCAGATAAGCCTACAATAAAATCTCATCTAACTCTCGAAGAGAATGATCGTAATGACCAATTAATGATCGTAATGATAGTTAGCAGAATGCCAATTATTGTAAAAATGACCAAATGAAGGAGGTCATTCAGTCAATTCAAGCAACTCTTAAATAGCTGAATCGAGCCCCTGACCTAAGTGCCTAATATCAGCAACAAGATTTGACGTCAAGCATAATTTTCTCTTCAAAAAGGTGTAATTTATATGTTCACAAGCAAAAATAACAAACAGGCGTTCCCTTACAAACGCACTGTTTAGCGTAGCCTTTAACATTTCCCACCCTCCGCCATTACAGTTTACGATTGGCCTAATTAATACTCTTTTATTGCGACCGTAATTTATACCAAAAAAGTATACACAAGCGTCATTTAAATAAGGATAAAATTAAAAGTAAACATTCCGAGGCCGCTTTGCAAAAAATATAATTAAATTCTACTGAATTAGGGCATTGCCCTAACATAAGCGTTAAAGGGAGTCGAAATAAAACACATAAATATATTTTTGGGTCTATTTTTTCAATTGTTATTACGTCAACTGAAAATCTAGGGACGGAAAAGCATGACTACTAGTCTGCTTTACTGTAGAAATACGTTGACTATAATTAATTACACATAGATGTCAAAATTTAACTATTTCAATGAAATTTATATGAGACCTCGGGATGGAATCGATGAATTACCTAAAGAATGATTGCAATTGCAATGACGACCTCCGTGGTCGAGTGGCGTACGCACCGGTTTTCAAGGTGTCGCCAGCTCTGAGGTCCCGGGTTCGATCCCCGGACGGGTCAAAGTAGAAAACCACTTTTCTACATTGTCCCGGGTCTGGGTGTTTGTGGTACCTTCGTTGTTTCTGAATTCCATAACACAAGTGCTTCAGCAACTTACTTTTGGTTCAGAGCAATATATGTGATGTTGTCCGCATTTATTATATTATTATTATTTATTATTAATTAACCACAATTGTCGCAAATATCGCGTAACGAACATACAAAAAAGATATCGTCGAATTGAGATCGATTTTTTAGAAGTTAACTACAAGTATAATATTAAGACTCGACGGTACTAACAACATTTATTATGTTACCTAAATATTTGAGAAAGTTTATTTCTTCAAACACTTCTCAGATTATTAGTAATTCTGATTATAAAAAGCAGATATGTGTTTTTCTATATAACATTTGAAGAGATAAAATTATCAAGACATTATAAACATAGTCGTAAACAAACGCCTACCTATTTCACTGACAAACAATAATCAAAGAAATAGCTTCAGATCAAACAATTTGAACAAACGCATTTCGGCCCACTCACCAACACTCTTTGTTAAATGCCCTCCATTAAAATTAATTTTGTTGGCAACGGCCGGAATTATACGGCAGTTAAAGTAGGTCCTGCTTACACCCACGATATTATAGGGATTAAGTTTGGAGAAAAAAGAGCAATAAACGAATTTCCCCGTAAACGAGTCGTCGAAGGTATAATCTCAGCTTTAGGCCCCGAAACAGGCGGGTTAAGTACTGCATTTAATTTCATGTAGAAATCCGCTTAAAAGTGTACGGTGTCATGGATCAACTTAGTTGAGTCAACAGTGTAAAATTTTCGTGAATATTTCATTTTTTGTTTTTGATTTTTTTAGCTTGAAATCGTTGGAGAAACGAAAATAAGTTTATTTGTAGTTAGATTATAATTATTACTAAAATACTTGTACTTTTAAAACTATGCTGTAAATGGGTTGTGTATTGTGTGTAGATAATTAATTCAAATTCTTTTAGATTTTTTTCTAAAACTTCACGAAACGTATTTTTCACAAAATTTCCTTCATTATAAAGTAAACTTAAGACCCTAGAGTAATTTCGAGTAAGGTCTCGAATAGGTCACATGAGTCACATCTAATGAAAAAGAAAAGTAATATCAACAAGAAACATAAAATTTTATCTCTGCTTGCTAGTTTATGCAAAGTAAGAATCGATCACGTATGAAACTTAAAGTGAGCATACATCGTAAATTCAAATACCGTACAAGAAAATATGTGACAAAAATTTTATGCATTTCTCCCTCATAAACTCGCTGACTTTATGGGCGTATCTAAAGGAGCTATTTGCCAGCAAAATGCTTTGCAAATTGGATCATTAAGAGCTTAAACCGACGGTTTAGACTTGCTTAAAAACCTGTTTCCGTAGCTCACAGTTTTTTCTTGATAATATCTTAGAAAGTACTTGGCCTTAAAAAAAAACAAAATGACGTTCGTTCCGTAATAATACTGGTTTATAAATATAGAAAAAAATAAACATAATTATTGGCAAGATAAAGTCAGCCTGAGATGATGTTTTACATAAGCCTCTTTGATTTTCAAGTATTTAGGAAACATGTTTCATTTGAAAAGGTTTAATACGTCATATTGCTATCAAATAACACTGCAGAAACAACACTTTATCAACATTTACCTATCAATCATAAAACAGATATAATTTAAATCCAAAAACAACAAACATTTCTCAGACTTTCCCATCAAATAATCTCTAACAATATTTGGTCTACATAATGACTCACATTAACTCGATATTACTAGTATGCTATGAACTTATGACGTAAACAGTCGTAACATGCCAAATTATCGCATAGTTTTCGGCCTAATCCCAAGCAAATAGAACCTTATTCGTTATATAAACAGAAGACGCAAACAACAGTTACTATCGTGACCTACTATTGGATAAACTCGAAATATTCTCGCTTTGCGAAGTAAATGTGAGAAAAGAAATAGATCAGTGGATTTTTTTACTCTTTTAAAATAGAATTAGTTGATTTTAAGATTAAATGATCATGTTAATTTGTAATCAAATCTGCATTCAAACTTTCTGAATCAAATTATTTTACTTTTAAGTAATTATTGACGGGCCTGTTGGTCTAGTGGTTAGTGACCCTGACTGCTATACCGGAGGTCGTGGGTTCGATTCCCACCCAGGACAAATGTTTGTGTGATGAGCACAATCAATTGTTCTGGTTGTCTGGGTGTAATATATCTATAATATGTATGTATTTAGAAATATATAAGTATGTTTATCAGTTGTCTGGTTACCATAACACAAGCTCTGCTTAGCTTGGGATCAGATAACCGTGTGTGAGTTGTCCCGGAATATTATTATTATTATCTCATTTACCAATAAAATCAATAAGTATTTCTATTGACAACGATGTTTGATATGGTGCACATTTAATCTGGTTATTTCCGTAATTTACTATTTAATTGGTGCATTGTTAAACTAACTTTAAATAAATAAATAAAAGTAGACCAGAACCAATGCTTCACATATACTAATTAAATACAGTAAAATGATTATGACTCTACTTTGTCATATTAGGCGAAACGATGACATATCACAGGTGAAGTGAGTTGAACGTGAGATCAAATAGTAGTGGTCCTAATCTAATTCCGTTGAAGGATTGTTATAGGTGTAATAATATTGTGTAACAGACAAACGATACGGTCCAATCAAGGCATGATAATATATTATATTGGACATACATAGTTATCTGAACATACGTACGTATTAAAAGCTATACAATCTATCGAATAGGATAGTAATGGCGGCACATGTATATTGGTAAGACAGAATATAGAGTACTAAATTCTAGATATTTGGTCGAAATCTTCAGATATTTTGGTCTCTGTTTTATTGTATTATGAAATGTTACGAAGACTGGAATTCATAATGTGATGTTCCTTGAAAGTCAAACATTACAATTAAAGAATGGTGATAAAAATATACACAATACGTACTGGTAAATTATATTAAACAGAATGTGAAATATGCTTTCAGCTTCATCGCATAAACTATGCGTACCAAGTATACATGCGCCAACAATCTGACCTCTAAAACTAAAGGTTACTTATTAGGAAACAACCGGGCCGTGGAAGTCACACAAAGCTCAGTATGACTGGCACAAACTTAATTATAATACAACAAAACAAAAGACATACAAAAACAAAATAACGGCACACGAGTCAATGAAACCCAAAAGTATCTACTGCCAAAACTAACGAAGCAAACTTTGGCTTCGGCAAACTTCGTGTTACTTCGGCAAACTTCGGCGCACTTTGGGGAACTAAACAGTTTCGGACTGTACGCAAGGAGAGACAGCAAAAACTTGCTAAACGTCTCCTGGGATGCTAGTGTATCATGGACGGAGTTTGTCCCGTTATATTATATAAGGGACGTAGGAGTTTTGAGCCTTCCACTGAATTTTGTATGGCATAGCTTGGGTTATGTAGTAAATGTTGGCAGTACATCTGTTTGAACCAAAGATATTACTTAGATAAGGTTTCTCTTAACACACCTCCCACGCATTGTCTTACACTGTTAAATAGAGGAATGTTATATGTTTGATTGAAATACAATGAGCTTAATTTTAGATTAATTTGAAACCTAAAATTTTTAGCTAAATTTTTGCAGAAATGTTTTATTCAAAATCTATTCACTGTTCCGTTTAATAAAAATACGCGATTCTTGAAAGTTAGAAAATTCTTAATTGAAATCAAATCATTTAGGTATCTTCTTAAATAATTACACATGTAAAATAGAATCGACTACAATGATTCTGTATGAGATAGATAGATAGATAGAAGATCACCTCTGATTTCAAAATATTTTGTGAAATCGATCCACAATAAACGTAGATATGATGTATAACGAGACACACATGTGACACATGTATACAATATAAATACAATAAAAAAACATGCAGCCAAATTAAGAACCTCCTCCTTTAAAAGACGGTTAAAAATTATATTTAAACACGCCTTTATCCGCAAACAAATTTGCTTTATTGACAACACTGCAATCTTGATCTCTAAGAGTCTTGAAATGAACTTAAAATTCGGTTACCAGAAGCGAGTTCAGCTTAATACTTGTCCCGATTGCCTATGAAAAGTCAACAAGAGGTTGTTTCAAAGTGAAACGTGACATAGCCACGGTTTCATAATCAGCATTTGGTATTCCTTTGGTCCTTTGATCTTGGTCCTTACACTCCCCATTTCAGTTCAGTAATTATATAAAGACAGAGGGTTGAGCCGCTTATTTACTGTGCCCAATATAGAAATGTTTTTCCTTTAAGCCTGTGGGATTTAGGAATATATTTGACACGGTTTCGCTTGTTCCGTCGAGGTATTTACACCAATAATGGTTATAAGTGTTTTCTAGGAAGGACCGTTTTTGAGTAGGCGAATATTTTATTAATTATTTTCTTTCATCTACTTTTTCCAGTAAAACTTTTATTTCAAGAATTATAGATATAGCGTATCTATTTACTAACAGCGCTTGTGTTTACGTAATCTTTTCTTAGATTTGCGTGTATACATTACTTAGAAAAAATAACTCACCTAGCTTTATATTTTACTTCATTATAAATTCTTCGAAGCGAAGATGGTTCGACTTATCTGTATTAGAAGAGACACAGGTGCGTGTAAATAGTCCACGCTATCAAACCCATATAAGCAATGTTATCATTAGTATTTCAATTGCTGTCATATAAGAAAAATAATAGTTTATATCTACTTTTACTTGTGCAATAGTTTGTGTCACTCCTTTGTTTTCGAAATGTCTTGACAAAGATTAAGAGAAAACGTTTTACGAATTATCTACAAAGTAATGTTAATAAAACAGGCAACAAGATACAGTGAATAAACCAGTATTTTAGTTGTAAGCTCAGTTCCAGGCGCGGATTGGTCCTTTGGGGCAAACAAGCTAGGTATGGAAGGAACGCACAGATTTATGTCAACGACACGAACTGGGAGCAATTATGCAGTACAGTTTCTTAGGCCTAACATTAAGCTAGTTTACGCATACGTGTTAAACTAGTTGAGCGATTTGTTTGATAATGTGTTTGGACTAAGGTTATTTCACCGGTGTATATGAACGACAGATTAAGCTAATATCTGTTGTGCGTTCTGCTCCATGCTCCAATTGGCATTCCAAAAATATAAACTGAAATTATTTTAGGAAATACACTTGAAAATGTATAATTCGTTCCTTATAATTTAGGTTATAAAGTAAGTGTACTCGCTTCATAGTTCAAAAGAACGTGCTCTACTTTTAACAAAACGTCTAAACAATTTTAAATCTAATTTGAATGGAATTCCAAATAGGTGTAAGGGGTGTAAGGTTCCTTCCTTTCGTGCTTTCTGAAACACGAATATCGTACTTTCTTCCACAAAAACAAATCGTGCTTATGTATTATTAACTCGTTGCGAAAAACAAATATAAGTAAAATAGTTTTAAAAATTGCCCATATCTTTCAAAATACTGAGGATATTTTCATAGTGTTATAGCAAAAAACTATCTCAATCATGTCAGCACCCAACCAAAAAAAAATGCATCATATTCGCTCTATTCGTTTAGGCGCTACGATGCCACGAACCGACACGTCAAAATTATAGCACCACGTTTTTTGCTTTGGGGGTTAAAAATAACAGCATTGTTTTATTGAATATTGGGTGGTAAAGTGGGCCCATGTTTGCCTAGCTACCCGTTGGCGCGTGTTTGCATGCCACTCGAATGAGGTTCGTATCGATTTGAAGGTGGCTACCATGTATTTGCGACTAAACCGGTGCTTTCAATTGAATATGTTTACGACCATTTAATATCAATGTGAAACGATTTGTGTGGTACTGAAGAAAGGGGTACCTAACTATAAATTTTTTGGTATAATTGAAAGCTGATGTTGGATTAAGCTAATTCTTATTTTGCGAATTAAGATTAATCTATACTTATAATAAATCTGTAGAAGTGAAAATTCTGTACATTGAAAATATCAGAAAAATTAATGGCGGGGGTGTTACTAAACCGAAACCGAACCCAAAAGTGTGATTAACAAAATTTTTGTCTGTCTGTCTGTCTGTTTGTTCAGGTATCACGCAAAAACTACCGGTTCGATTACGATGAAACTTGGTATA
Source organism: Autographa pulchrina (assembly GCA_905475315.1). Lineage (NCBI taxonomy): Eukaryota > Metazoa > Arthropoda > Insecta > Lepidoptera > Noctuidae > Autographa > Autographa pulchrina. Next base: position 9,937,401 of record FR997780.1, read on the forward strand.
ATTTTTCTTTATTATCCTGGGCACCACACTGGGTAGTTTTTATCCCGGAAAAGTATAAACAATAAAAAAAAAACTTAATTTTGCGGTTAAAAACTCATTGATAAGTTTCGTCATCCACGCGAACGAGGTCGCAGGCACAGCTAGTTCCTAATAAATATTAAGCCTGACTCCTATTTAATATTATGGACAACAATAGCCCAAGACCGAGTGAATTGGAAAGGCCTTTGCCCTGCAGTGCGAAGATAATGGCTGAAAATAAATAAAAAATTATATTGTCCTCAAGTTTTTTTTAACTCTTTTTAACTGAAATTAACAACAGAGACTGAAAAATAAATAAAATAATAATTATACGAGAATTATACCTTGTTTCCTAGATCCAAATGACATCCCAAGTAAACAAGCGGCTCTAACTCTTTCCAGTAATAACTTGGTTAGTTTTTATGACACCGAACATGACCGAACTCCATAGGGCCTGTACCCAATAGGTATTCAATAAAACAAAGACATTATTTTTTTATAGCATTTGACCTATTTTCGATGTAACGTTACTGGAAGCAATTTACCTTCGACAAGGTACTTACTGCACTATACGAGTTTAAGAAGATGTAGATAATCAACTATTTGAGATAAAAGTAAAATGTAGAATAAATAAATAGTATTTCTTTTGGGCACACTCCCAGTCGACAGCGATGTGGATGAATTTTTTGATGCCTTGTTTCAGTTCTTAGTTTCATTTAGTTTATAATTCTTCTTATTTCTTGTGTAGGCTTAGTTTTTATAATATTGTAAATATTTTAAGTTTAATTTTATTAATAAATGTTACCGTTGCCTACACGTACTACAAAAAAAAAAGTATTTCTTTAAATAGAAGTTTTGAAATCAGCTAGGTTTAAAATACGTTACGCCCTATGTATATACCTACGATGAGATTGCGTTTTTTCGTTACATACCCGTTCGTTATTGACACCTTCTGGGTAGAAGCTCAGACCAGCTCGAAAGTACTATAATATTGTACTGTCATCGAAGGTACGTAATTGCCTATGTAAAATGTAATAGTAGTCGTTGTTATTCGGCTTGCAAGATTTGACCTTATTAAATATACAAACATGATACGATGGAATTCATTATATATGACAATGTGTTCGGGGATTTCCCAATAATTAGTTTCTTTAAATTTACCTATTCGGGTATTTCCCAAGGTACATGATCGCCGTCATAATTACAGAATTTCTACTTAAAGTTACTAAATTAATTACTATCTTTTGGTTTAACTATAACAGAGCAAGAGAATCGCAATCCGAATTATGCCACGAAATCTTTAAACCACATTTATTACATGAATAAATTTACAACAAAGTATATACAATCTACAAGAAAACTCTTTTCATATTTTGTACAAGTCAATAACGGTTTATTATTCTAAGTACTCAACTGCAGGTTCCGCGAAACCAGAAACCAAATCGAGCGTTTAAAAAAGGTTTTCACAAATTCCATAGAATTTTTCCATCTCACTACATTTGCCGTTACGTTTTCCTGACAATTACCATACTGAACCTCAATTGTAGCTGTGTAGGGTCTGCCCTAATACTTTAAAGGTACCTTAATAAATAACTATCAAATAAAAGGAAAGTGTTCACGGTCGCCATGGCTTATCAATTCGACCGCATCGATGGGTTGGTGGCACCATGTTGGGAAATATTTACGGACTTGTAAGACTAGTTTCTTTAACTCAATCCAGTTTTGTGATCTTGTAGAACAAACCTTGGGTTTTAATTGAAATAAAACTACTTTTAGGGATTTTATCGCGGTTTGTATTTAGATTGTAGGTCCCGTTTCGACACGTTTCGTGTTCGTCTTGACGGTTGATGTCGGGTAAACCTCAGAACCCTTGGGTTTTAAGTATTAGAAGATTATATTATCCAAAATGTTTTGGAAGTCTCTGGCCTGCCACTGTGCACATGCACTATTTTAACCAATAGTTAAAGCCTACTGTTAATTTTAATTAGACAATTAAATACAGCCTGAATGTGACTTCATAGAAAATACTTACTTACATATTGTTACGATGGCTTAAAACGATAAACAACCAAAATCTAGTGCTTGTAGCAAACACTTTATAAGGCAAAATAGTGTCCTTAAAGTTCCCAAAATACTGGTAACACTAATGTTTGGCCACAACAGGCCTATAAAAGCGGTGAAACGCCGAAAAAGTCTATTAAGAATCGCCCTCCCCGACAATTGTATCGTAATGTTTATACATTTAACACTTGACTCCCTTCCGAACTGTATTTCAGATAGTTGCGTAGTGTGAACGCGCCCTAAATGATTCGGTTAGGCGGTGTATACACTGTTATTGAATTGTATACTTTATTGAATAGAACGACCTTATCAGAACACTTTTTGGATGACAACGATGACAAGGAGGTTAGTCGTTTTGTTAGATACATGAATTCTCGTCTTTGAGATAGCACACATAACGAAAAGTTTTTTTTTTTTTTTTATAAATGCGGACACCTACACATACATTGCTCTGAACCCAAAGTACCTAAGTAGTTGAAGCACTCGTGTTATGGAATTCAGGAACAACGAAAAGTTGATTTCTACAATCACCCGTCCAGGGATCGAACCTGGGACCTCAGAGCTAGCGACACCTTGAAACCGATGCGTACACCACTCGACCACGGAGGTCATCATTCTTACTACAGTCAGACTGCTAGCTTTTAGATAATATAGGCACTGATGTGCGACAATACACTTAAAAAAATCCACAATGTGGTAGTCCTTATAATGTTTTATAATTCGGCCGCTGAGAGAATTCGTTCTTGACACATGTAATTTGATCTTAATTTGTATGGGGATATACAAAACCGTGTAATATTATTCATTGTAACCTGGCATAATGAATATCTTAGAATGATATTATTCGTTTATGGGAAACACAAATAAGTAATAGCAATAGTAAAAATTTCTTCGCCACATTAAAGTGGTCAGTAAAAAAATATAAATCTTTCTTTTGACCACCAAACGCCAAGAACGCATTTTCTCACCGGCTGGTACATAGTATATTTGAATTTGTAAATTAATGATCACACACAACATAATGGTTGATGAAGTGTTATGTTATAAAGCTGTGGAAGGAACATAACACATTGTTTACAATTGACGCACGAGTATGCCATGAGTCCTTATTGTTGATTAACAGAAAATAATTGTCGTTTGTCTTCCAATAATATCAGCGGAAATAGTAAATAACAGGCAAAGTGTTGTTCCACATCTAATGACGGTATTGTACTAATAACATAATGTTTTGGCATTGTTTCTCATTGTTTACTTAAAGACTTCCTTGGTCCAATTTGGTTTTACATCACTAGTCAAAATTTATCAGTCTATTTTAGTTTGATCGAGAAGATAATTTATGATCTATTTCGGAAAAAAATATGCAGATTTTTTGTAAAAATTCATCCCGGTCTTGATAATAGGCTCCTAGCGTACCACCACGCGACTTGTAATAACTTAAATTATTTGGAATACTAGTAAACTTCTGCGCATCCCTTTAAAGATGTAAATCTTCTAATGTACATTATTTTTTCTTCATTCTAATTTTATCTTGTGGATAGTAATATCCAAAAAAGACCCTAGCTTTTTACCTAATAAAACCTTAAAAAACGGCAGTGGCACAAACAAATCTGAATATAAGTGGAAGCACGCAAAAAATAACAGATGTAACGAAACGATATAAAGTTATCCCTTGTAAAAAAACGGCTCGCTGTATTCCTTTCGTGCAATCATCAATCATGGTAGGAACAAACGAGCCCACAATAATTCCTTCAGTGTACACGCTCACTCTGAAATATTATATTTGGATAACTTCGTATAAAGCGCGGAAAAACGGTAAATAGAAAAATATTTTGCCAAACATGAGTTTGTTATAGCTTGATATTGGACTGTCACGGGCAACTCGGTAGTTCAGGATTTTGGCCTTGTAAAGAATTGTTATCGGTACCATTTATTATAATGTAGAAGCATAACTATCATTCTAGTTTTTGTACTGTCTGGTTTCTATGTTTAGCTCAGCTATCAGACTTGATGTATGGTAGGTACGGGGATTTATGGCCATTGTAGAAGTTGATTCAAAGACTGTCGCTTAGTGCCATGTCTTTTAGGCACGGCAAATGTGATTGACATGAAACTGTTAAGAATAAAGTATTTACTTTCAGCAATTTTGTTGCAGAAATACCAGAAGTTGAAACCTACTTAACTGATTAATTAACCTCAATATTCTAAAAAGGTATCAACCTTATAAATAACGACGTTAATATACCAATCAAACCGTTCAGTGCGGATGGAAATAAAATGGACGATCAATGCTCAGAGTGATTATTTTCCAACGTCTTTTCTATTTGGGAACGGAACCATAAAGTTGTATCTATCGAACAAACAACGGGTAAACAACCCGGCGACAAGTTTCGATGAGCAGAGGGTGGGCCTCCCCATTCGTAAGGAAATAACTCGAAGAAATTTCAAAGCAAACTTATATTATGGAGATTGTGAGTTATGGAACGTACTTCTATAATTGTACGTATAATATTATGGGCTTCCACGTGTACCTTTTGCTCACGACTTAATAATTAAGATACTTATAGCATTTTTACTAAGTATTGAAATATTAATGTTGAGTAACAATGGACTCTATGTAGAACTCTATTTAGTGAGGGGAAGATTAATTCACAATTCTATATCTACATGAGGTAACGGTGAATTTTGTTCTTGTTTCGGAAGTTAGGAAAACTTTTTCTCAAAAATCTGACGTTTGGTAAAAAAAAATGGCTTTATCCTGTATCTCTAATTCACTTCTGTTTTTATCAGAATTACCAGGTTCAGATTATGATACTATCGCCCGAATTTTATTGGAAACATTTAACACAGATAATAATGAATCAAAATTTATTTTTACAGAATTATCTAATTAAACTTTCTATAGAAATAAATTTTACATTTACCAGACTATTTTAGCTGGAAATTACTCGGAATACCAGTACCAGCTGTAATATAACCAAAAAGCTGGTCTGACCAGGGGCCCGATGCCGCTATTTTAAGTCACTGAGTGGTGGGTTAATAAACGTTCCAGTGTACTTGTTATTGTGCCTAATTTTCGTATTCAGATAATTTTAGTTCAATGACAAATGTACACATGCTTGCCACTGTTGTCATTGTAGGATTGCAAGTGACTGTTCTTATCTGAATATAAAAATTAGGCACAAGTACACTGGAACGTTTTTTAACCCGCCACTTACTGACCTAAAATAGCGGCATCGGGCCCCAGGATAGCAAACCATTTAACGGTAATTTAAAAAGGGTAGTTAAAAAAAGAGGTATAACAGTAGTGTTTGTGCCTAGATTGTACTGAAATGGACTACTTATCAAACGCGATGTATTCGGATGCAATGCCAATGATAAGAATATCCTGTGGTCAACGATATGGAGTAGTGAATATTTATATGAGCTTCAAAAAAATTTATAAAATAAAAAATATTTATTTTGTAAGACATGTGGTATAAAATTGTTTCTGCTTCTGGTTAATTTTAACGTGCACAATATTTCAATCTCATACACAGAAAGAATAATTTAAGCAAGAAATATTTATCAATTTATTAATTATATAAAAAAAGGTTTAAGATAAGGTGCATCACTATTTTAATTGTGGAACTAATTTAAATAAATAGGTACATAAAAAAAATGTTGTCAAAAAATATCCATAGGGATACTCCATACATGCTTTAACCTTAACTTATAGTTAAATAAAGAATGGTTTCATTACTATCATTGCGTCCGTAAGTGCGACAGTTACAGAAGCTTTCGTTTATTATTATTATTATATTTTTTTATTTAGTATTTATTTTTCATAAATAGTTATGGTGATGTGACGAAAAAGTTAGTTAAAGTTGGTGTTATTTTTAAGTGCCCTAAAATGGATGCCAAATGTTTGTTGAGTACGTATTTTTGTAATTATGCAGTTATAATTGTTTTGTTAGGATATTATAAAAAGTATTTTATATTTTTGGTCCCATTGTCGTTTATTTTGAAAGATTTTAGATGAGTTGTTCAAATAACAACTGTTTTGAACGTGAATCTTAAGAACGTCAAATTATTAAAGGTTGTTGATTAAAATAGGAAACAGAATTATATTACTACTACAATTCAACAATGATTTTATTTATGGTAATTATTTTGTTAGTAATTATTGTTAACTACTTCTAAGTCTCCACCAGCTTACAAATACTTAAATATCTGCCCTTGTAAAACTTTTATTTCACTTAGTAAAAAACCACATAATTTCCTTATCCAAAAGTTCCTTAACTAAAAAGTTGCTTATCCAAAAAGTTCCTTATCCAAAATTATCGAAACATTGTTTTGTCTCCAGGTGCTGTGGTCTTGTCAACAGTCATCGCGGTTGCAGCGGCAAATTGTGGAATGAGAGTTATAGATCCGACCAGATGCAACTACACAGTGATATGTGATACCAACCCTGCCGCAGTCCCCAACCCGACCTGCGAAGTCGAACCTTATGTTACCTTCATCATCAAAAACTCTCATGTCGAGCATCTGACTACAGGATTTTTTTCCGCGACGAATTTTGATTCTCGAGTCCGTGAAGTCATTTCACTTGATAACACGTGGACACATATTGAACCGTCTGCATTCCGGTACTACTCTAAATCCGCCCGCCTAGATATTTCCTCCAGCAACATTGAAACCATAGAAAATGAAGCCTTCAGAAACTTAAACTATCTTTTATATCTAAACTTGTCGAACAACAAAATAGAAAGGCTTTATCCCAAATCCTTTTTGACATCGGATAGCCGAAATAATTTTATTCAAGAACTGGACTTGTCTCGAAACATGTTGTCGGAAATATCAACTGAATTACAAGAGTTGCCTATTTTGAAAAAACTGCACTTACAAGACAATATGCTGAATGTTATAGAAGACGACTCTTTTATGAACTTAAAGAATCTATTATACCTGAATTTAACGAACAATCGGTTGACATTACTAAATTTAACTTTAACTAATTTGAGGTCGTTGAAAGTCCTTGACATTTCTAATAACTTTCTGTTAAAATTATCAGGCTATGAAGTTAATAGGCTAACTAATATAATTGAATTCAATGCATCCCACAACGAAATAGCATCTGTAGAATCGAATTCTTTCAATCAGGCGTTCTCTTTAAAGACAGTTGATTTAAGTTATAACGAGATTACGTCAAATATTGAAAGTTTGACGTTTATAAATAATAACAAGCTTGAGTATTTAGATTTATATAGCAATAACATAACAAGTATACAAGATAAAGCATTCAGTCACTGTAACTTGAATTTCTTAAATTTAGAGCATAATAACATCACTGGTGCAATAGAAGAAAATACATTTAATGGATTAGTTAATATATCAAAACTAGATTTGTCTAAACAAAATATCAATGAAATTAAAAACTATGCTTTTTCTACTATGGAAAAAATGGTAAACCTAAATTTAAGTTTCAATCATATTGGAAAAATTGAGAATGCTAGTTTTGTAAATACTTCAATTTCTGTACTAGATTTGTCCTACAATGAAGTGCAAGATTTGTACTTCCTGCAAAATACTTTGGTAAATCTAACAGAACTGTATATCAATAATAATTTAATTACTGTTGTACCAAAGTATAGTTTTAGCAACCAAACGGTATTAAAAACTCTAGATTTATCTATGAACAGGATTACTAGCATTGAAGAATATGCTTTACCGTTGATAAATTTACAATACTTCAAAATATTTGGAAATCGTTTAAGAGGTGGAATAGATAAAAATGTTTTCAGCCCTGCCAGATACCTTAGGTTTCTTGATTTAGGAAACTTTAATTTAACCTCAATTAATGAATTTGCTTTTGTCAATCTAACATTGCTGGCTCGACTAAATATTTCAAACAACAAGATACAAAGTATTAGTCCTAATAACTTTATGGGTGCTGATAATATGTTTAGTCTTGACATATCATATAACAATATAACAAACCTAACATTTAGCAACGGTAGTTTCACTCATTTAAAAGCTTTATATTTGAATAATAACAAACTAACAAATGTATCTCGTTTATTTGTGAACAAATGTAATTTATTGTTTCTGGATTTATCAAACAACAATATTGGAAATCCAGTTGATATTGGATCAGATTTCCTTCCTAATTTAACTGTATTACATTTAGCTAACAACAAAATCAAAGAATTTAATAATCCGAAAACGAATACTCTAACATCACTTGTTGATTTAGGATTATCTTCCAATGGAATTAAAGATATAAACTTAAGTTATTTTAAGGATCTTATGTCAGTCGATCTTAGCAACAACAATCTATCTTTTATAAATAGTACTTTGTTTGAGCATAATGAGTATTTACACTCACTCGATTTAAGTCGAAACCATATAACTGATATACCACCAGGTACCTTTCAATATATGAAAACTCTTAAGTTGCTTAACATGTCATCTAATTTCTTAACAAAACTAAGGTATGGTAGCCTCAAGGGCCTCCACAAAACAGAACTATTAGATTTATCAAAGAATAATATCGCAGTCTTAGACATTGACATTTTCCACGAATGTGAAGAACTAAAAACTTTGATAATCGACTATAATCGCATCAAAACGTTTGACGTTGAACGACTCATACTTACATCGTTAAAGCAGTTGAAGAATTTAAGCTTAGGGGGTAATCCAATTTCGTGCAAGGAAATCGTTTACAGCGTGAAGGCTGCTAACAATACGTATTATGGTATAAGGCATGTTGATGTAACTTCAATTGACAAAGTTTATCACGAGGACAATGTGCATGGTATTAAGTGTGGTGATGACGCAGTTTTTAATGTAACGAAGAAGCCAGACTTGCCTGATGCTTCACAAACAGGTTCATCATCTGGGTCCTCAGTGATCGCTGTTCTGATCTGGTGTTCAGTTCTTACAGTAATCCTTGTGACAGCTGGAGTACTAGTTTATATCAAACTATACAAAAAACGTGTGTTAGTGGTTAGTAGTAGTATGACCATGAAAATGAGAGATTCACTCGATTTGGACGGCTCAGATTTTCAAAGTGATCTGTTGCATTAGAAGTTAGGACTAAATGTATTTTGGACTAAAAGTCCTTTATGTGATGTTTCATATTGATATTATTTTGTTGCTGTTTCAAATATTTATTTAACTGTAATTTTTAAAATAAGCTAGTTTTATTCGTGTATGATTATTTTCGATTTTATTCGTTTTGATATTGTCAATAAAGAGTTTATAAGTGATTGTCGTTATTTGAATTATCCCTTGATTTGTTTCTTTTTTGTATGCATCTAAATTATATTTAGGATCATGTTCGTCAGATCCGGAAGTATTGATATTAGACTGAAGAATATTATAATGTATTTCATTCAGTATATCAGTATCAGTTTACAGAAGTCCAACAATGACTAATGACGGGTCAATGAATCATATTATTCACAAGCGTGTGTCATTCTGCAAAAACTGATAATAGCTATAAATAGACTTCCAACACAAAGTTTATTTTTTGGAATTAGGTATAGGCATAATATATATTGAGGACTATTATTTTGTGTAATGTAACTGTATCTTGGCCGACCTCTTTTTGGCATAAACGAGAAGGTAGAGGTCATGACGTACAAAGAAGTTCAAGAATTAGCACAGGACAGAGAAAAATGTAAAGAGCTGCACCAACAAGGGCATGGCTCTTAAATTGATGAAGATGACCATTTTGTGACAAAAAAGTAACAGTAAATCCCCTTTTTAATAAATTAAGTAATAAAGTAATTCAGCAGTATATCAACGATAACTTCCAAATTATTATTAATTAACATTAAGTATGTATATCATAGTCTGAGAGCGAACTCTCGCTGCCAAATTCACAGATCTTCAAAGCAGTTAATTCAATTACACTTCGTTAAATGCTCGCCTCAAACATTAAACAGGGGTAAAGGATAACTATATCTATCATCAACGATATATGTCAGGAGTCGGCAACTGTTGGTACTAACTTGATCTTGTCTTTGAAGTTTGTTCGAGTTCTCAAGAATCCTTAGCTTTACAAGACATGTTTGTGGGTCACGTAAGCTTAATGTTGGATTAAGAGACTTTTGTTTACAATTTTATGTGAAACAAAAATCGGGTACTTAACTTCTAAGAATGTATTCAACATTTTGTTTGTTCAAAGTTTATTGATTTGTAGGATTCTATGCAAAGGTCAATGCAATATAATAAGGTACATAAAGTACATAACGTTACGGATGAAAATAATGTTACATACATAGATAATAATATATATATATACCAAACCCAAAGCCTAATATAGATCGCATCGCATCGCTATTTTGTGTGGGAGCCTTTAAAGATATCAGAAAAACACACTGAAACTAAACAAGCCTTGAAATTGACTCAACAACTCTTCCAACAGTCTATTTCAACCAATGAAGCTGAATTCCTATCGATTTGCCTAAATAATATTATGAACTTACATTTAGCGGTCTGTCGAATCCAAATCACCTGATTTCACTGGATTCTAAATTAGGGTCGGCGATCGGCGGAAACCGATAATAATGGCAAATTCTTGGTATGCTTAGTAGGTACGTAAAAACATTTGTCGAAGACAGTAGAAAATTTAAAGAAATTTTCTTTTAGTCTGTTAATTTACTAGGTATTCAATTTTAATTCTGTACTCGCTTTAGGTTCCAAAACATAGCATAGATTATTTTTGTATAAGTCTCATTTTCTAAGCATTTTTAAATAATAGTGAATTTTATTAATTCTAACGTATAGAAACTTGTGAGACTTAATAATGTTTTCTTAACGAAAATAGTATCTGCAAACTTTACAATAGCAACAGATCCTGCGAACACATAAGTATATAAACAAGACTCTGTTCATAGAGTACCAAACAGCTGACAAATTCGCATCCAAAATAAGAACTACCAAACAAATAATAGGATCACCAATATATATCTCCGATTCACGTAAATTGAACACAAACAAAACGTTTACGGTAAGTTCATACTTTATGTTGTGGCAGAAGTTGGCAACGTTCCAGTACTAATACGACCATATCTCGCAAAGTTTAAGGTCACACCCAAATTTATTGTGTGTCAACGGTTCATTGAGTATGGGGAATCGCGTGTGAATCCAATTGATTGAAATACGAATAAACAATAGGCACGATTGACCAGAGTTCAAATTTATATACACGGGGTAAAATTTAGAGCAGCGCTTAAAAAATTAACACAGGAAATTAAGTATACTATTTTTTAAATTAAAAATCATATGCTTGGCAAGGAAAATGTATGACACACTTAACCAAAAAAAAAAATAAAAGAATTGAATAGCCGTAATTAAAGGCGACGAGCCAAATAATTGGTAAATAAACAAAGGGTAATTTAGGTCACGTTCCTATATGAATCTAGAATTGAAAAACAATCAATTTACGAACACAGGTTATACAAGGTGTTACCGAAAGGGTATATCTATCCAAAAGGGGTTAAGAGTACATCTGGTATAGAGTGAGTTTACAAAATATCAGCTCAAAATGAGTTGATAGATATAATCCTGCGGGTGGCACCCTGTATAAATGTCTAAGATTGTTTGCATCAAAAAACTATTTGCAGTACCTAGGTACTTGAGTATAGCCAGTTGATACAGGTAAAACATGAGTAACTGCTTATCAGCTCACAGAAAGCAATAAACACTACTGTGTCACAAAACAATATTTTTCGTACTAGCATTTTACTACTTTCTCTATGTATGGGCGCGTACATAAGAAACTCATTTATTATTCGACTTCAAAGTAATATCAGTATTGAATTTTGTTTATCCTCGAAAATGTGAAAGTGTATGATTTTGTCGTGGTGGCCTAGTGGTTCAATGAACGGATTTGTATGCACAAGGTTGCAGGTTCGAACCCAGGCAAGTACCAATGGGGCTTTTTCAAAGTTATATGTACTTTCTTAATTATTCTAAGACACTTCTGACAAACGGTGAAGGAAAACATCGTGAGGAAACCTGGATTCCAAAATTGGGATCTGAAATCGCCAATCCGCAGAGAGCAAGCGTGGTGATCAATGCTCGTGCCTTCTCTATATGGGAAGAGGCCTGTGCCCAGCAGTGGGACGTTTATAGGCTGGATTATAGTATGATTTTGGTGGTTTTTTTTATTCTAAACGGCACAGGTGTGTCAGGAACCAGCATAAAAAAAGAATTGCATTAGTTTTGTGTAATTTTGCAATGTTTTTGTTATTATTTAAAATATATCAATAAATTAAATCAAAGATTTTTTTTTTGACAAGCACTTGCATTTACCAACATCAAAATTGGGTAACAATAAGCATACTCTTTAGTAGGCTCAGAAATGAGACCACACATAAAAAGGCAAAAACACTAAACTAACAGAGCCTTATCGCTATCGCATAATATCGGACTAGATAAATCTTATCGTTGTGAAGTTTGATAGCTTGTGTAAATAGACGGCGTATATAAGGCGTCGGTCCTACAGCTAGAAAGAGAATTAGAAAGAGTAACGAGTGAAGTTACACAATTTTAAATGAAATGATGTGTGAAATGTAATATGCAGTGTATGTCATGTCTCGACAGCGGAATCCGCGGTGAGATGTCAAATACGTATTCTCGAATTTGAATTCTAAATCAAGGCGAATTGGGTTCACTTTTGAAGTGAGCTTCATTGTCACTCAGGTGAAGCTCGATACCGAAATTATTTACAGAATAGACATACAGATTAGTTTTCTTTCATAAAATGTACCAGGCCAGCACTAGATTTAGGTATAATGTATTAGAATCATACATCATGTTTTTACGTATGTTTGCCAACATTAACCTAACATGCATTGATTAGGAATATTTGTACTTAATCCGAGAGTACAAACATTTCTAATCACCCAGTTAAATTAGTTTTAAAGAAATAACCAAAACATTAATTGTTTGTAACCAAAATCGCTACTGCTTGCAATGAGACAAATGCTTTACCTTAGCAGGAGCTCTTAGTACAACGAACATTGCATATCATCGACAGCGTTAGAACTATAAACGTAAACCGAACCGACTGTTAACTTTAATTTTAACACTAAAATGACAAATATTATTATTCATAATTTTTAAGTGGATTGCTATATAAACTAAAAGTGTCAACGTTTGTATGTAAACAGAGAGTTACGTTTATTTATTTTCCTTCAGTAAGAATGGATAACGGACGTGTCGAAGTGAATTATTAAACACAAATAATTATGGATAAAATTGTTTATTTATGTGAGTATTGTGTTTGTTGTGAACGTTATATAAACTCGTAATAAAGAGTGATGTTAAAAGTGGAAGGTTATAAAATCGAGTTTCGAAATAACCTTTCGAAACTGTTAAAGGAACTAACATTGGCGTAAGGCGTTGTCCTTGACATTTTTAATGCCTCTACTCAAGGACCTCAGGAAGGTCGTTCTATACACTTTGTTTTTGTTTCCACTGTCATGTATTATGATGCAAGTAATTTTTTTAAATAATTTTTCAAACCATATTAAATGTTACTTTTTTTAACTATTGGGCTGTTGGCTCTTTAAATTATGAATTTCACATTATTAAGAATTAGTAGCGAAATATACGACTGTAACTCTACTTCCTTAATTTAGCAATACATGCTTATAAGAGTTATCATCATCATCATCATCCACAGCCCTTTTCCTCCCACTGCTGAGCATATGCCTCCCCTTTTTCTTGCCATTTTTACGGTCCTGTGCCAGCCTCATCCAGACTCGACCCGAGACTTTAACTATGTCGTCGACCCATCTTGCTCCCGGACGACCGACGCTTCTTTTGCCTTGCCTTGGCCACCATTTTGTCACTGCCTTAGTCCACCTGCCGTCACGTCGTCTGGCCAAATGGCCTGCCCAGCTCCATTTCAGCCTCGTTATTTGAACCAAAATAATCTTTCGACTATAGTTATTCTCCTAGATTTGTGAACCAATCGTTCGTCACTTCTAAACAAGTAGCTATAAAGATTGTTTGATAACGATAAGAGATCTAAATAGCATAAACACCAATACCAGCGTCACTATTGATGTTAGCTGTTTAATGTTTATTTGGTAATTTACGTAAATATTAAAACGACTTGGAACATTTCTTCCTTCCGAATGTACCTTTTGTTTCAATATTTCACGTTAAAAAGATAACAAACAAGGTGGTCGAGTGGCGTACGCACCGGTTTCAAGGTGTCGCTAACTCTGAGGTCACGGGTTCGATCCCCGGACGGGTCAATGTAGAAAATCACATTTTTACATTGTCTCGGGTCTGGGTGTTTGTGGTACCTTCGTTGTATCTGAATTCCTCAACACAAGTGCTTTAGCTACTTACTTTGGGTTTAGAACAATGTATGTGATGTTGTCCGCATTTATTTATTTATTATTTTTATTGCAAGGTAATTTCTGTTAAAGTAGTGCCCCGTAAAAACGTTTGGAGATTATGACTTTTAAAAATATGTTTAGTATGATAGGTATTCTTAATTATATGGTCGCTAAAAATGCAACGACATCTGTAAAAAAAATAGTTGGTCCTTCTATAATAGATACCTGCTTTTAAAACACATTATCAATAGAAGTTTCTTTCTTCATTTTAAAAATTTCTTTTTTTAGTTTTTATCAACCTGTCTGTCTATGTATAATATTTATTCTTTTTTTCAGGTTTAATCATCACGTACTTAATAAAGCCTTCAAATACTCTTTGCACATTAAGAGACGATGGACTGTGTTTCTTCACGATCATTTGTGACGATCCGAGTATTATAACTAAGACGCCATATTGCGAACACCCAGACATCTTCATCACGCTAACAATCAACAATTCGACAACTAACAACATTTCAGCTAACTTCTTCGCATCAAAATTCGATTCTTGGGTACGAATGTTCAATGCCATTGGATACAACTGGACTTACGTACAGAATTCAGCGTTCAATAACTTCAAAAAGGTTTTATACATAGATATATCTAATAACAATATAAAAAGCATAGGTTCTGCATTCAGAGATTTAAAGGATCTAGATTTCTTGAACATGTCTAGAAATATTCTAGAAGAAATAAACCCTGAGACATTTTTGATTTCGAATAATACTAATAGATTATATCTACTAGACTTGTCGTATAATAGGCTGACACATTTATCTGAAAATATATTCATACACTTGTATAATTTGAAGAAATTACATTTACAGGGAAATCGTATAACGACTATACAAAAAGAATACTCCAAATACTTAAAGAGCTTAGATTATTTAAACTTGTGTTGTAATAATATTAGAACACTAAATTTAAAATACATGAAAATGTTGAAAGAATTAAATTTATCATTCAATGGAATGAAACATTTCAATATCTCTGGTTTAATTTCTTTGGAAACCATAGATCTGTCTCACAACAATATTAAACATTTTCGGTTTGATTACATCGATGAAATTCCTTATCTTGGGAAACTTGATCTCAGCCATAATCAAATAACGAAATTGTCAAGAGTATCTGAAAGAAAAGTAAACAAATACAGCTACGACATCAAACCTCATTTAATCAAATTGGATTTAGATAATAACAATATAAGTTACATAGACAACGAATTCTTCATAACCTTCGAATATATAAGTTATTTGAATTTAAGCTTCAACGAAATCACAGAATTTGATCCAGGTACTTTTAAAAACGTGAAAGTATTAAAATATTTGAATATATCTGGTAATAATTTGAAATTGAATGATGAAACATTTAATGGTCTAAATAAAACTGAAGTAATTGATATATCAAATAACAATATAAGCTTACTAGAAGCTATATTTTTTAAAGACTGTGGTGTACTTAAAAGAATAGTTGCAGATAGAAATCAAATAAGGTATGTTGATATGCATAAATTTATGGAAATAGTTCCTAAGCTAACTAGAATCACTCTACTAAATAATCCTAATAATGATCTAGGTAGAGGAGTATTTTATAAATGTCTACAATTGTTCATAGATATTGTAAATACAATTTTGTTATTCATTTTATTGTTTGGAACATTATTTATATTAATTTACATTGGTATTTATAGAAGAGGAATATTTGTTTATGTTTTAAAATGTCTACGATATTTGATAGTTAGAAATCGTGTCAAATGAAATCATGGGTGATGATAAAAAATGAAATTTGAATTTATGTTTTGTCTAAATGTTGTTATTTACTTCAAGTCAAATAATGTCCAGAGTAACATTATAGATAGAGTCGATGTGGCTGAAATGGATGTTGGCATAAATATAAATTGAGCCCAATCGTCATTCAACAGTGACATGAAAGGAAACCCTTAACATAGGATAAAAGAAACAAGCAGACATGAAATATGATGACTATGTATTATAGTCCAAATTATTAGTTAAAATGATCTTTAGGTACTTCAAGAACAAGATGATGCTGAAGAACAAATAAATAGTAAAAAGATGGCAATAAATTTTGTTGTTTACTTTTTTATGTACATTGTCCCAGTTTAGACGCAAACTAACACGAAGCTATATATAGCATTATAGCCACATAAAAAAGAAATTCTATTTTCGTTGAAATCGTACAGGAAATCAGAGCAGCTGTCACAAGTTTAGTCGATTTAACACATTAGAGTACGCGTGACTCAACAAACGAAATTGACTATCGTAACGAAAAGGCTCACGAAGCAGCCAAACAATCAACTTAATATCGTAATGCACGCAACAAAGATGTACAATCTACAAGCCGTAACAATGATACCACCTTTATCTCCAAGTGATAAAGTTCATTTTCGTTCCTAATTCCACCTTCTACAGCGATCAGTGGTGATTGGAGTGTGCAGTGTAAATACTAAGTATGTGGTTGGAATTTTTTAGGTTATGTACACTGCTACGAATGTAGAGGTAGCAAATAGGCGATCCGATGTTTTTGTAAAATTTTATGATGGGAAGTAGTGTTAGAATTTCCGTAATTACCCTTTTTTCATAGATGAATCTAAAACACCATAAAAAAAAGAGTTATTAATTTTTCACATAATGAATTGATGATCTTCTTTAATTACTTATACTGCAATCGATAGGAAGGACTTAAAGTGCTGAGTTTTTAATATCTCAGCGTTTAATATAAATACATTTACACCAATATTTTACGGAATATCCAAAGAAAAATATGTTTTGTACAATTTATCTTGATATTTGGAAAGAAAACTATTCAGGAAATTTGATTGAATCTATCGAAGGCCTTTGTATGAATGCCAGATGTTTCGATGAAATCAAACATAAATGTTCCGATGTTTCGACGTCATCACGCTAGGAATAGATTTTGGGAGAAAATGAATTAACAGTTTCAATAGACTTAGAAAAACTATACACAAAAAACATAAATCATGCTAGTATACTAAAAAAGTCGAGGATAGGTTCAAAAATATAAAATGGAACCAAATTTATTATTCAGAATCATCTGCCTAGCCTTTTTTTTCCCAAGCTATGTTGGGGTCGGCTACCTGTCTTACGGGATTCAGCTGAATACCGTATTTTACATGGAGCGACTGCCTATCTGACCTTCACAACCCATTTTACTGGGAAACACAGTATCCCATAGTAAGACTGGTTATCAGAAATGAATTAACGACTGCCAAAGATGTACGTATGACAGTCGGGACCTACGGCTTAACGTGCTTTCCGAAACACGGAGGGGTCTCGGTATGTTATAAATGGTCACCCAACCACGGACCAACCGCGGCGAGCGCGGCTTAACCTGTATTATCCGTCAAACCGTACGGCTTACACTTAGCCACTAGCCCCTCCAAATTTATTATTCAGAATAAACTTAAAAAATACTATTCAGTCACGAATTTCACTAAAAATCACAGCTACAAAAATATTCTGATCGAAATTGAAACACACTTTCAGAATACTAAATTGGTTCTGAATAGCTCATTCACTCTATGAAGCATCGCGTTTGACAAAAATAAAATTTGTTGAAAAAAATATACATGAAAACGATCGTGTGGGTCAGGGGTTAACTAAACTAGATAGACTAGATTTATTTGCATATTCTAATTTAAATGCAGGCAAAAATGCAATTTTTTACGACCTCTGTGGTCGAGTGGCGTACGCACCGGTTTCAAGGTGTCGCTAGCTCTGAGGTCCCGGGTTCAATCCCCGGACGGGTCTATGTAGAAACCAACTTTTCTACATTGTCCCGGGTCTGGGTGTTTGTGGTACCTTCGTTGTTTCTGAATTCCATAACACAAGTGCTTTAGCTACTTACTTTGGGTTCAGATCAATGTATGTGATGTTGTCCGCATTTATTTATTTAAATGCAAAATCCAATAACATGTCATTATAGATTTTTAGAGAAGAAAATTTCTATCTCGGTTTCAAATCATCAACTTGTCTTTTACCCTAAGTTCCAATTCTAGTATCAAAACTGTAAACAGAGATGATAGCAATTTCTCATCTGAAGGTGAAAGTTTGAAACTTAAAAGAAAAACAACTAAGATGTGTGTTACAGACAGAATGATAGACAGTTTCAAGTATGAGTGAGGTCAAACTATTATGTAAGGCTTTGAAAGTTAAGCGGTATTCAGCTTAAATATTATGTAGGTAAAACTTGAGGACTGAAGTTGGCTTAGTGACTTAGAAATTGGCTTTTCACGCTGAGAATGTTTTGGATTTATGTTCGTTAATCATTTGATCCAACGGATTTGTTCTTACTTTACTTACCTTTTGTTCATATGGTATTCATGACTTTTAAAAGTAACCCTAATTAGTATTATTTAGGTTCCTGAAAGACATAAAAACATGTACGAGTAAAATATAAGTTGAAATGAATGAAGATTTTAGACAGAAAGTTAAAAAAAAAAACGGTCTTGACGGACGGACGGACGGACGGACAACGAAGTGATCCTATAAGCGTTCCGTTTTTTCCTTTTGAGGTACGGAACCCTAATATCATAAAGTAAAGAGTGCTGAAATAAGAGTATAAAATTGTTTGGACGGAAACATGTTGTATACGATTTCAATGCAGCTCTGGCGCATACGTAATGGGTCATTACCACTTTTTATGAGAAAAGTTTGTTTTAAGTAGAAGTTTGGATAATTTTGGCTCGACAAGCACATTGAGTTGGACTCTATCTATTTCTTCCAGAGCATATTGAAAACTATGTCCACATATTTAAAGTGTCTCCTAAAAAAGAGATGTTTTTGACTTTGAGTAAAAAAATAAAGACAAAAGACCCGCTCATTAAAAAATCCGTGAAAACCACAAATAAGATACTATTTGTGAAGTCTTATTATGAAAATTACTGTACACAATAGACGACAATTAAGCCGTCTGTTTAAAAAATACCTCACAATTTTCACACGAAACAAATTACCATAAAAAAAAACAAGCATCAACATCGGTCAATTGCTATCAAATCGAGACAAGTATCGAATTAACACAACTCCTTATTTAACTTGGACCAAATCAACAAGAAGCAGTTCCTTAGCAAACGGCCTTTGAAACTTCTGAATGTACGAATTAAGATTGGACCTCTGTGAATTTCGAAAGTTTTCCACCAAAATCAACCATTGTCGTTCAAAGAAACTGGAATAATATTTTTTATTGGAGTTTCCTGGCAGTCATCTATCTGTATTTGCGATGAAAGCTTACTTGTAATTATAAGGAGTTTGGAATTTGTTTTGCAATATTGAAGACTTTTTTGGTGTTCATTGTTAAAAATGTTTGATAATATTATTATACTATTAAAGACTGCAAAAAAAAATTAATAATTAAAAAAATTAAAAAACACGCCTGCCATGTCAAAAAAAAATTAAAAACAAGTTAAATATTTGCAGTCGGGGTTCCTGTAATGAATTGTTCCAAGTAACCGACCCCGACTGCAAATATTTAACTTGTTTTTAATTTTTTTTTGACATGGCAGGCGTGTTTTTTAATTTTTTTAATTATTAATTTTTTATTTAATACCTTTTAGTGAACAACAAAAAAACATGACACAACACAAAAAAAAATATCGTTCGGAACCCTTTGCAGGCGATTTCGACTCACACTTGACCATTTTTTAATGTCCACATAGCCTATGTCACTCGGGATAACTCAAAGCTTCTAACGATACCACAAACATTGAAATCGGTCAAGCCTTTTAGAAGTTATGGTGGAATAAAGAAACTCACAAACATACATACATACATACATACATACATACATACATACATACATACATGAACCCTGAAAACATAACACTCCTTTTTGGGCAGTCGTGTAAATAGCATTAATTGAATGGCTAAAACTAAAAACTTATGATGACATTGAATTATTGCTGCAAGCACCATTAATATAAGTTAAAAATACACACCCTCACCATCAAACAGTATACACCCTCGCACACACACACACACACAATTGACACATTCACGCATGGCACACCACACACACATAACACTCCACACACAAATACACACATGAACCACACAATATGCAAATTTAGGATATCCTAAATTAAACAAAAATAAAGAATTTAATTATATAATTAAGTTCTTTATTTTTGTTTAATTTTAACTATATTTTAATTACTTTCTAACTTTCTATCTGTACACCACTATTACCATTTACTTGAATTGGCATAGTAGAGCGGGACCTCCTATCACAAGTATATACTTTACTTAAAAGGAGGTCTTTATGTAAGTTGTACTGTAAGCTTATGCAATAAACATTTTTTTTTATTATTCAGCTAAATGCGTCAGTCAGTCGCATCTGTCCTTATTTTGGGCCTTAACTTCTTGTACTTATTATAAATGATATATCTACTCTACTGGTTTGAAATATACATAATTTAGATCTTGTACAAGACACGTTCGTATTAAGCAAAATCTGTTGCTAATGCGTTCCAATCAGGAGCTAAAAGTTATGTCTGTTTCATTAAATTAATTGTTTTATGATTAATCTTGACTTTAAGTAAGATAGACTACTTAATGTTCCTGAATACAGATTAGAGAGGAATCCATAGTAATATTCACAAACGTAACACCTCTAGGTGACTACAACAGGGAAAGCACTATCAATAAGTCACTCCATCTCCCTCACACTTCCGGTCAATCCATCCAAACACTAAAGCACGTACTCTGATCAATTAATTGAAGGGCTCACAGCCGTACATGTAGGTAACGTTAATCACAATAATGTGATTACTGATAAAACTCACCCTTAGTCCGTCATGGCTGAGATAATAATCGTGTTTAGCTGTTTGATGTGCGTTCAGTGCGCCAGTAAGTGTGTGGAGAATTTGCCTATATGGTGTATTCATGTTATCAGGACCCTTTCAGTTCCTTGTTTGGTAATAGCCAACCCGGTTCTCTCGTGGGTACAGCAAATGACGACTAAGGGATTATATAATGAGAATGGCCAGGAGTATCTATTTAGGCACCAATAAAAAGCAAGTGCGATCGAAATTTAAGGCCAATTGAAAATTAATATGGTTATAATATGTGTTGTTTTATCCTCCCGTCCCTAGACCAAACTGGCCCGAGCCGGCCAAACTAGCAATAAAAATATGTCCCTAAATAATAAAAACTTAGATCCAGCTATCCCTTGTTGTTTTGCTTTATTAAGATTGTTAGCAACGCACTAAGTCGAGGTCCGAACCCCGCAGGGGGTGCCCTTAGTGGACGTTGCTGACGTAGTTAGTTTTTCCTATTGCTCTGGCTGGAGGCCTTAAGGTCCTCGCCAAAAGTCCGGTGAAGCAGTCAAAGCCTGCGCTCAGGCTAACTGCAAAGATCTCTAACAAGAAAAAAAAAAATATGTGTTCTTTATTTTTTGTCAATACTTAAATCTAATACAAGAACAAACGCTTACAACTATACTAAAATTAAGTCTTATATACAAATAAATAAAACTAACACGCGTCAAAAAACTCATCGTCATCCTTGTCAATGGCGGGAAATGTGCCCAGAAGGCTGGCAGCATTGCCACGTTGAATGGCTATGCCGATTCTCTGTGCAAGGAACAAACCAGCTCTCTGATCACGAGTAGAGTCTATCAAACGTTTTGACAGTTCTTTACAAGTTATAATATTGGTTATTTTTTTGTCTGTATGTTTCAAGGTGGTGAAAAAACAGCAGCAACACGTCCCTAGTTCGATTATCAAAAGCGAACATCGTTATAATTGGGGAAACAACTATTGTACTCAAAACCTGTTCACTACATCCTATTTTCTACTCAACCAACATTTTATGTAAATACATTCTGGTATTCACGTTCCATTTACGCTCGATATGAGAAAATCGTATTTGTACGAACATATTATGTAAAATTAAAGGTCATACCAATACATCACATTCCTTCAAAACACGCACAGAATTGTCATATTTGGGTTAAAGGTCGAGCGAACTTTCTACAGGATCTGTCGAATGGTATGATTTATAGACATTGCTTCCAGTTCGTTTGAGATTTGATTTTACACATAAATATGAGAAATGTTATTCAATTAAATGCAAGTTTGCTTTAAATATTAAACGATTTCTTTATAAGAAAGTAATTTACCATCCATTTGATCAGATAAAGCCACGGAGCAAATACAAAGGATAAAGCCAACGATCATAAAAAAAAATCAAATGAATGAGAGTGAATGAATGTAAAAGTTTTTCATACAGGGTATATTAAATCTGCTTAGCTTTGACCTTCACCAGCACAAAAATTACATACACTATGTTTCAGCCTTTCAGCAAGATTCCTTAGTATTCCAACCCCTAACGTTAGCGCCAAATTCGTTTTTTTACCGGACCAAACTTAATAAAATTTGTCAGGAGGAACACCCGAATTCTTTATAACTCGCGTCCTACCCTCGCGAAACTTTCAGATGGACAGTTTGTCTTTTCTTTGATCCCACATTTATATGTTCCCTTTCCCAGAGTTTTCTTTTATTTTTATTTAAGTTCTTCTCGTTTATTACATGCCTGTATTTTGGGGGAAGCCTAAAATAGATGGTATCTCTTGTAAGCTTGTGCGGTATTGTGGAAAAAGTAATGAAACCATGTTCCAAATGGGTTTCGCGTTTAATACGTAGTTCTGAGATTTTATGGTGATTTGTATGGTAATGTATGTATGTATGTTTTTTGCAGTCTGGTTACTGGCCCACTTATCCCTGTTAGTCTCATATACAATTCATATTACCATGTAGCGAGATTATTATGAGAGTGTTGAAGTAGGACAGTAGCGTCCTTTTGAAAAGTATATTTTGTTGTATTTTATTAGACCAATATAAAACCAACAAAATCAATTAGACAATAATAATAAAAGAAATATGAAAAAAGTATTGCAAAACTGAGAATTATTGATTTAAAAAAACAAGTACGAACTACGTAACGTGGGTATACGTATATCTTAATCCAAATGAATGCTTCCAATTTTGAATCACTAACGAATTTCCATTTTTAAACCAAATCACGGTTAAAACTCAATTACCGTTTCGGAAGCCGAAAAGTTTGAACAATTTGAATTTCGAACCGGCTGATTCTAGGTTCCCCTAAAAGAGATTTAAATCACGTTCGTTAGAACTTATAAATTGCTGACACAATAAATTATGCAGCCAACAGTTCTTGCCAGGTGTATGGGGGAGTAAGGAAAACGATTATTCCGTCCGTTGGTCACTGTAATTTTGTTAGTTCAATGAAATTAACCAAACTATTATCCATAAAAAATAATTATGTTTGGGCTGTATTATAAGCCACAATTTATTGACTCTGAACTTCTTTTTTTTTTATTTGATCTAAGGATTATTCAGGTAATATAGTCTAGCTAGTCTGTGACAATTATAGACTAGGCAAGATCGTGAAATAAGAACTGAAAACCGATCTTTTTATCTATCACTACAACTATTTAAGTGAACTGAAGTGGCAGTGGGCTGGCCATGTCTGTCGCAGAACCGACGAGAGGTGGAGCAGGAAGGTTCTCGAATGGAAACCACGCTTAGGAAAACGTAGTGTAGGACGCCCCCCGGCTAGATGGACCGATGACCTGAAGAAGGCAGCTGGCAGTGACTGGATGCAAAGGGCGGGAGATCGTGCGCTGTGGCGCTCCTTGGGGAAGGCCTATGTCCAGCAGTGGACTGCAACAGGCTGATATGATGATAATTTATCTGTACTTCTTCAAATTACAGGATGTTGATGTATTACGACATATTTATGGGGACAAGAATGAAAAAAGTAGTTCAATCGGAATTTTTTACGACAAACAACCCAGCGTTGTAACGCACTACTCGGTAATTTACAATCCTCTTTGTTACTAGTATCTCACATATCTTTCGTAAATATATAGATATTTTAAACAATAAATTACAAGGGAAACTATTTAGTTTAAATATTTCGGTCAAACCGTTTGGGTCGTGGGCCCGAAAGAATCTCATGAATTTGTTACCTATATTACAATGTAAGGAGGGGCCAGAATTTACCCTACATACATGTAAGAGGGTGATGGGTGCTTCTGTTTTCTATTTAAAGTTTCGAAGGAAATGGGGTGACTGGAATAGATATGTGAAACTATCTGAAGATGCTTGAAATAGATATTTCAAATTTCAAGGCTTTAATGTTTTAACATTTTCGTGAAGTTAACAGGTTTTGTTGAGTCAGATTCTTTTACTACGTCGTCCTTTTTTACATAAGATATTTTCTGCGACATCTAGGTAACATAAATTCAGAAGAATTTGTGATTTCCCATTTCCAAAATTAACAAAAACCAATAAGTGAAAGTAATTAACGACCTCCGTGGTCGAGTGGCGTACGCACCGGTTTCAAGGTGTCGCTAGCTCTGAGGTCCCGGGTTCGATCCCCGGACGGGTCAATGTAGAAACCAACTTTTCTACATTGTCTCGGGTCTGGGTGTTTGTGGTACCTTCATTGTTTCTGAATTCCATAACACAAGTGCTTTAGCAACTTACTTTGGGTTCAGAGCAATGTATGTGATGTTGTCCGCATTTATTTATTTATTATTTATTTAATTAAGGCCGGGAAAGCCTCCAAAGAAGACATAGAAGTAATGTTACTTACTAAACCTAAGTAATTCATTCTTATGACAACTGGAAACAGTTTCCAATCAACTGTAACGACTTACCAATGAATAGTATTATTTCAATACAATTCTCCGTAAATCTAATGGAAATCAAATTTTCAATAATGTCGAATTAATAAAATCTTGGTAAACCCATTAGGGTTGTATCGAGGGATACCTTGAACACATACAATGGGCTCGCTAGGGGTGCTACCCCATAAGGAACGAATCACAAATAAGTAGAATACTTTTGTTAGGGATGAAAGGAAATGGTATCGGGGATCCTATGGAATTTTCGTACGAAATGGAAAAAGATGTTTTTAAATGAAATATGCGTTCGAATGTTATTTTTGGCACGATTTTCACATTACGGGGTTTTGAAAATATTCGTTTTACAGTGTATCTGTAGTAAGACTCGTAAAGTATTCGAGAGTTTAAACATAATCCGCAAAAACACAAAAAAAAAAAATACAGGTTTTCATAGAGCTTATGCATTTAAGCTCTGAAAAATATTCTTAAAACTATTACCATCATTGCTCGGCCTGAATACAGCGTAGAGTATTTTAGTTTGTATTTACCTGAAACAAAAAAATAAACAGTTAAAAACAATATCAAAAATAAACGCTACAAAATTTCTATTATCCTGAATTGCTACGGGATAATTCAGTAACAAAATTTTAGTTAAAGCTTTGTTGAAAAATGTTGCGATAAAATTGCAATAATAATTGGCTTTTCTACTATGTAACGTGAAATAACGTTTCTGCAAGTTAAATAAATTATCCATTATTATTGGTTTGTACTTGACGAGAGGCTCATGGCTATGTTTAAGCCGGTTTGATCGATTAAGCTGCGGTCGCCGGTTGGTCCGTGGATGGGTGACCATTTCTAAACATACCGAGACCCCTCCGTGCCTCGGATAGCACGTTAAGCCGTAGGTCCCGACTGTCATACTATGGTCTTTGGCAGTCGTTAAGTCTATTCTTTGGCAGCCCTGTTGGTCTAGTGGTTAGTGACCCTGACTGCTATACCGGAGGTCGTGGGTTCGATTCCCACCCAGGACAAATGTTTGTGTGATGAGCACGATCATTTGTTCTGTGTCTGGGTGTAATTTATCTATAATATGTATGTATTTAGAAATATATAAGTATGTTTATCAGTTGCCTGGTTACCATAACACAAGCTCTGCTTAGCTTGGGATCAGATAACCGTGTGTGAGTTGTCCCGAAATATTATTATTATTATTCTGACATCTAGTCTTACTATAGGATATTGTGTTACTCAGTAAAAATGGGTTGTCAGTAAAAGTGTAGATCAGATAGGCAGTCGATCTTTGTAAAATACGGTATTCAGCTGAATCTGGTAAGACTGGAAGCTGACCCCAACATAGTTGGGAAAAAGGCTCGGGAGATGAATGTACACCAATGCTTGACATTTTTGGATAAAGACACATAAATGTGTAAAACTACTTATAAAAAAAAAAAAAAAAAATAGTTTTATTGTGTCTCAAAATTATTACAATACTTACTATATTTTAATTGCTTATAGAATAGAATAGAATAGAATAGAAATCTTTATTTGCATTGAATGTAGGTAAATATAAGGTGTTACATTTAAATTTGAATCCGTGTACAATTCTGCCTTCATTTAGCATGCAAATATTATTAACAATGTTTAATTAAAACTTGAAACCAATAAGAATCTTAATTAAATTAACTTATCATCTATGAAATCCTGTACTGAATAATAACATTTATCTTGTAGGAATGATATAATTTGTTTTTTAAACTTCGTATAAGGTAGGTTTTTTATTGGATCTGGAATTTTGTTAAAGATTTTAGGCGCCATGTACATTATATTTTTCTTCAGCAAAGTAGTTTTATAAGCTCCTGTGTACAATAAGTTTTGATATTGTGATCGCATGTGTGTGCTACGGTTTCTACAGTCTTTTAAGCTAGTAAACAAATGTTTATTGGCGTAGACAAATAAAGCTATTTCCAAGACATACAGACATGGGAATGTTAGTAATTTATGAGACTTAAATATAGGTAAACAGCTATCTGTTGTTTTTAAATTAAATATTGCTCTGAGACAGCGTTTTTGTGCTTTGAAGATGCTTTCTTTTTCAGTGCAGTTGCCCCAAAATATTACACCAAATCTTAAAACTGAAACTACTAAGCTGTGGTATGCGACCAATATAGTAGGAAGATTTACCTTTTTTGATAGGTTATGCAACATATAAGCTGATGTGCTAAGTCTTTTACAAATGTCGTCTGCATGAGCTTTCCAGGTTAGTTGATGATCAATATGAATTCCTAAAAATTTGGTGACATTAGCTTTCTCTATAGTTTGACCTTTATAATTTATATTCATGTCTTCTGGGGG
The DNA here is from genome assembly GCA_905475315.1 of Autographa pulchrina. Lineage (NCBI taxonomy): Eukaryota > Metazoa > Arthropoda > Insecta > Lepidoptera > Noctuidae > Autographa > Autographa pulchrina. Next base: position 9,964,904 of record FR997780.1, read on the forward strand.
TAATCGTTGGTGAAAATGCATTATTTTGGTTTTTTGAATATTGATTATTAAGTTATTACCATTGAGCCAGTTTATTAAAGATTCAATAGTATTATTTATATCGTTCTCATAAAATTGTTTATTAAGACATTTAATAATTGATGTACTATCATCTGCAAATAGTACCATTGGATGAAGAGTTTGACGTGGTTATGTATCGCACTAGAGTTATCTTGGACCAGCATTCGTTTTTCCTTTCATTTGGTAACGTTAGTTACTTTTGTATAGTGGGTTCCGTTTATCTTTCTAAAACAATTATAATTATCAACATTTATAATTTAAATCAACAGTGGCAGTGGGAAAAAAATATCGAAAATCATGAAAGATTGAATAAGAAACATCATGTAGTATTTAGATATAAAAACCGGTATAAGGAAAATTTTCCTATAGTTAATCATTTTGATATAATTATATTTTACACATCATCATTCACTTTTATTCTTAGCTAACTTTATCAGAGCGAACAACACTTAATATGGAATGAGTGCTATTGATTTTATAATTGTGAAAACTTGACATCTGTTTGTATTAAAGACGAAAGAAAGAACAAAGCTTTATTAAAGAAATCATTTGAATTCACAATTTATTAAAACATTTCAGTGTACTCTTAACTTTTTGGAATATGTACCTTAAGTTTTTAAAAGAGAGTTCTATTTCAAATAACAGTTTTACGAATTCATTATGCAGAGTATTGTAGAGTCTAGCTTTTGATGTAAGTACTTAAAGGAGGCGTAGGTATAAATAAGTATGTATAATATATAAAAAAAACAGTATTATGGTGTGATATTGTTAATCACGTACGGGTAATTGTTAGGTAACATTATTATTTTTCAGTTTCCAACTTATAATGAAGATCATTACCAAAGGTATGTACCAGCAGTAATTGAGTTTTTATCTAACTGTATTTTTCCTTCTAAAGATAAAATTTTGACCACCATAACTACATAACTATTATTGCTAAAGTCCTATGGCTGATAAAGTAACTAGAAGAAAAACTTCAGGCGTTATTAAAAATAATACATACATCCTTTATGTCAAAATGAAAGTGTAAAAAATTACTGTCGGAATACACTAATGTAGGTAGCCTATTCATTTAATAAATGACATATTTTCTCTGCATCAGGTCAACAGGCCTCATTTCATAATTTGACGAGTGCGAACTAAAAATGTTATGAATAACGAACACAGCGACCCCTGACCCATTTTGCTTGGAAACACACGGGCACAAAGTTCTGCGGCGGAACCGCTGCGAACTTTTATAAATGTTAATTGCTGGTTTTTAGGGTTCTGTAAGCAAAGGTTGCTAATGGAACCTTATTACTATACATAGCTTATATCTTTGGTGGTCTGTCCGTCTGTCTGTCAGCAGGCTGTATTTTTTATTTACAATCCGAAATAGTTAGTGTTAAATATAGCACGGAGTGTTAATTTTTATTACTTTAGTAAGAACAAACAATAAAAATTAGCATATGACGAAATTAAGTAAAAAATATGTGTTTTATTAAACATTTGGTACGGAACCCTTTGTGTGCGATTCTAAACCACGCTTGACCGGCTTATTTTAAGTGTGGTGACCGCACAGCAGTTTTAACCACCACGAAAATCCACTTTAACATTGAAATAATAGCGTTGTAAATGTCAAGTGTAACCACTAGGGTGCAGTCAAATGTGCTAGGTACCGTTTTTCGTTTATTTTTAGTTCATATTTTCCGAGCGAAAATAGTGTGAAAGTTTTATAATTGTTGTTTATGGTAAAACTCTTCGTGTTGATTAGGGAATGAAAAATTATTACCTTATTTTTTCGCTTTTTTTGCAGTGTGTTCCCGAAGGTGTAAGGTTGAGTTTAATGTACAGTATGTGTCCGTAAAGGCAATCACTGAAGATATATATTATATTGACTCGAATAGTTTTGATTCCCCAGAGTAAGGTGTATAATATTTAGGTAACATGGAAAACTAAAGTAAATGTGGCTTGTCAGATATTAAACCTTAAAACTTAGTTACTAGTTAGTCCCAGCACAATACTTACACAGCAAGTAAACTTCGAAATAAAAACAAAATTGCTTGCAATGTAGAAACATCCATTGCCGTGCCATTTTTTCACCACTGATAGACGTTTTCAGAACAAACATGAAAATAGAGCTAAATGAACCGGCACGTCCGCAATTTGGTCCCGTATAATTGAAACAACCCCGTTTACTAATATTTACACACACATCTGCAATTCGCTTTTAACGCTTTGAAATTCAAAGTAACGGGATGTTGTACTATAACTGTGTTATGTGCTATCATATATATATATGTATGTATGTGTATAAACTATGAAAAGTATAGTTACATATTGTATCTTCAGTTTATAACATTTATGAAGTTTTGAACTTAATTGTCAGATGCGGTAGAAAAATTTAGAATTCAAGAATTTGTAAAAATAGCCCATAGAGTATTTACTGTACTACATATGTGTATAAATTAATAGCAATAAAAATAATCCTACCCTAGTTATTAGCAATAAAATATTGGAAAATATATTTACAATATGAATAACCTTCTACAATTTATAGAACGATACAGAGCACATTAGAAACTCTAAACTATTTTACCTTACTCAAACCATTAGTAAACAAACCCACTTAACAATCTTTAAATGCAAATTAATAAAATTGAATTCTTAAAACCTAAACATTACTACCTATACCCAGTTATTTTCTTTACAAGCGACCAATGTTCACTGAAATAATACGTTTGCATGTTCCAAATGAGTTGTGCAGTTGGCACGGCAAATTGCATGAATACCTTTAATGATATGTCAGCCAAAAGTTTCCGGCTGTAAAGGCGAATGCGAAAGCGAATGCGAAGCGAACTCGGTAATGTGTTTCTTGTTTGAATAGCTGGGTATTGGTTAAAGCTTAATGTATGACTGAAATGTCCTTGAATACGTGGTGATATTTCAGGCGTTGTGATAAAATCGATTACGGATTGTAGTGTCGTCGTGGAATTAAATACTTAGTATGACGTGAAGAGTCATGTGTAGGTAAGCTTTCTCAATGAAAACTAGCTCTGTATAAGATATATTACTAGCTTGACTCCGCGGTTTTGTCCGCGTAGATATCGGTTATCACGGCAAGACTCCAGCCTATGTCTTTTGTTGGCATTCACGCTTAATAAATAACAAGTTTCAAGTTTAATCAAAATTGGTTCAGTGGTTAAGTACAGAAAGACGGACAAACAGAGTTACGCCCGCGTGTATAATATTAGTATGGATGGGGCTTATAATGAGAAGCTTTGAACAGAGTTATAATCCTTAGGCTTTACTAGGATTACACGCCGAATTGTTTCGTATACCTGAATTTCACTGCGTTGATATAATAGTAAAAGGTATGCATAGGTCCAAAACTAATGTATATATTAATTGTACCTACCACCTAAGTTCACATTGTGGAATGCAATAAACGTATTGAGTATTGAGGTCATTTTGAGTGATAAGCAACGAGCATAACCTCTCTTACCATTCTGGCGAATTTTTGATCATATAGATTTAAGGAGCGTTGACACGAAAAAAATAAGAAAACCTTAACATTAAATAGTGATAACTGTAGTGCTATTCTGTTAATAATTTCGGTGACAGGTGAAAGTGAAGTGACAGTGAAGTGACAATAAAGCTCACTTCAAAAGTGAACCCAATTGGCCTTGATTTAGAATTCAAATTCGAGAATACGTATTTGACATCTCACCGCGGATTCCGCTGTCGAGACATGAAAATAATGTTACAGAATAGCACGGAAGGTCAGATTCGAAGTGAGTGTGAGAGTGAAGTGAGTTGCGAGTTGTTGTGTGAATTTTACAGAATCGACAAGCTGATATGGTTATTTCATAAAACAATTATATAGAACTCTTTTGCATGTATCATGCTCACTGTGTCTTGACACAGTGAGCTCATATTGCGTAGGTCGGTACACAAATAATTAATTAAAATATGAAGGTAGAACAAGCAACATCTACTGTCAAGACGAACGCCATCTCAGTCTGCCCGTAACCATGATACCTGTAAAGGTGTCGAAACGTCGGGACCTAAAATCAAATTAAAACCGCGACAAAATCCGTAAAAAAGTAGTTTTATTTCAATGTTTGATGTCTAACATTCGCGTAAATCTAAGAAACCAATATATATAGAACTCGTCTAAAAGAAAGGCAAAAATAAAATATTGATTCTTAATACAAACATAAAAAATAAACTTCTCCATATAAGTCCACTCCGAGAGAGGATGCAACACGATTGTATCATAAATCAAAAGACATGCAAGATGTGCACTGCAATAAATTATGGAGTGCAGTCTACCGTTCGCCGCATTGAAAATATAAACGGTATTGAAAAAGGACTGCAGAGTTGGTTCACTTTGTGGTGATATTGTTTCTATGAAATATTGAAAGAAGCTTTCTGTCAGCATCAATCAGGTTTTTTTTGTAGTTTTCAGCCAAATTTTTTGCTTAATGTAAGATAGACTATTTTTACTGTAATTATATGAACAAATCATTTAAAAATAAGTCACGCTGTTGAAGTTCTAGAAAATGCTACAATATTTGGATTAGTCAATCAACCAAAATGATGCAGCGATGAAAAATTAAGCCGGGATCCTGGGGAGGAAGGAAACCTATGGCCAATGACTGATACCATTAAAAGTATTATAAAACACTTATTGTACTATACTAGTCCAAGTGTGCTTTATAGTACTCTTTCTTGTTATGCAGACCTCCGTGCCACACCAATTTTAGAGCAAATAGCTTTCTGCCTAGAGTGTTTAATGAATTTAACGAATTAAATGCTGATAGTCGTTTTGATCTCTTTACTACTAGTAAACATTCTGCCAGGTCCTGTCAAATTAAGTGCTTTATTAATAATGCTTTAAATTTTTAACTTAATTTACTTTTTAAGTTTTTGGATACTTATATATTCTGCTCTTGTTTAATTTTATTCATTTGCTAGATTGTTATACTAACCACCATGATACCATTTTGTTTTTAAACTACTTGTGGAAGCTTGTTATTGGCATTTATTAATCTAAGTTGTGTAACTATTTGTATGTAGCTGTAAGCTCTCCTAATAAAAATAAAATAAAATAAGTCTAGGATAGTAAATACTGCATTTAAGTATGATAACGTTTCACTTTACAATCTGTTTTCGTCCAGTCTCCTACTTACGTATTCCACCCGCGTGGTCTCGAGTGAATAAAAAACTTACTTACATAGTGTAGCGACCCAATAGGGCTACCCTTTTACTTTAACTTGTGTGTACAAGGAGCTATATATAATTCATTATCTGCATAAATGATGGACTGAAATACTGAACACAACTGAGGCCTTGCTTATCTCAACAAAATATTTGTGTATTTTTTAAACTTTTATGTTTTAACCACCTAAAAAACGATTTAATTATTGTAGTTTCAAATATTTCAATTTACAAGGAATGTTTCCCTAAGACATGGAATACTTGAAACGAAAAATAGCGTGTTAAGTCTGTCTTCAAAACTAAAACAAAATTCAAAACTACACGTCTTTATCTTCATAAACGTTTTCTATGAATTCGAATTTCCAGTCTAGGCATCCCATGAAAAAAAAAAAAACAGAAAAAGAAGCAAGCGGCGCCACGGTCTCCAGTAGTAGCGAGGCACCTAAACGATAAATTACCATGTTAAACATACAGACGCTTTCGGGACTGACAAAGTTGGCAAGCCAGCAGTGATTGATCGCCCCCCAGCCATTTAACTGAAACCTCCTGAAGACATCTTTATCGTGCCGTTTCACGTTTTAGAAAACTTCGCGTTGACTCATGAATTATCTTTTTAAACGTCTCTCGTATGACAGCGTGTCGTTTTCTTTGCAAAAATGGGGAAGGACGTAAAAATATTTATATCGTCAAGGTTTTGATTTGTAAGGATATTAGCAGGGATCGTGAAATTTACTCCAATAAAGTAAAAATTGCCAATCCACAATCAGCAAACTTGGTGAAATGGTGATCAATGCTCTCTCTATGGGAAGGGCATGTTCCAAGCGGTGGGACGTTTATAGATTGCTGTTAATTTTACATAAAAAATATTACTAGAAAAAAAAAATGTCGTTTCAAAGATAATTCTGAACTAAAGCAGTTTCTTTAGTCTCAAAGAGGTAACTCTCCTAAAAAGTTCTTAAATACAGTACAAGTTTCATGTAATAAAGGACAATACGATCACTATACACTACTTATTTGGCAAAATTCCAAAGTCAGTATGCAGCTGAGAATTTTCTATACCACATCTAGAATTAGCATTTAAAAGAGCTGTAAGAGCTTATAGTGACGCACATTAAATCAACCACTTAGGCTTACGTCTACTCTGAACGTTTCAAGATTACGCGACCACAGCACTAGCTTGGAACTGACGTTTCAATTCTCCATTTTGTTTTAGTCGACGGTCAAATGTTTTATCTATGTTTTTGTGAGGCGCTTATAAAATAAATAGTCTACCAGTATTATTTGACGGGCCTGTTGGTCTAGTGGTTAGTGACCCTGACTGCTATACCGGAGGTCGTGGGTTCGATTCCCGCCCAGGACAAATGTTGTGTGATGAGCATGATCATTTGTTCTGGTGTCTGGGTGTAATTTATCTATAATATGTATGTATTTAGAAATATATAAGTAAGTTTATCAGTTGCCTGGTTACCATAGCACAAGCTCTGCTTAGCTTGGGATCAGATAACCGTGTGTGAGTTGTCCTAGGATATTATTATTAATTGCTTTAGCAGTTTTCAGTAATCTTAAAAACAATGTAATAGCTCATTTTTTTATTAAGTTAATTTAGCTTGGGTTATCAACAGATAATATCAAATAAGCACATTGTCATGAAAATTTAATAAATATCCGTAGTTGTTTTTTTTTTCATTTCGATACTTTGCTTGTAGTTTAAGCACAGTTGGAATGACGTCATGTTCTTTATATCATATCTCTTTCATATAGTTGGTTGGACAGTTAAATATGGACGGTAAAAACAAGTTTTTTGCCCATTTTATCTACACAGTTTATGTGTACTTTGTCCATTAGTGAAACGTAATATCCAACTGTATTATGTTTCACATGCAAACGAAATAAAGGAACAAAGCCTTTGTTTTTCCACAATTTTCGTGATGTTATGAATGTAAAAGATCACCTTTTACATTATATTAACGAAAATTATATTTCAGTGCAAACGTATTTGTAAAATCAAAGCTAGAGCTAGCATTTATGCATTTAAGCACTGTAGTTAACATTCTTTCAACCGGAGGTCAAGAATGTGTACAGTTTTAACAAAGGGAAGTTACGGCATAAGTTCTGTGTACAGCATTTTGAACTTTATGATCTTGAAACAAGGTAGAAAATTGGATAACAGGGTATGGATATTAAAAAGGCGCTGAGCTACAGGCTCTACAATTGCGAGGACATATTAATGGTGTTGGAACGATGAAATTCTGGTTCAAATACTAATGTATTATATATCATATATATCTATGTTTAGACTTAAATTTTTTTTATCCAGGGAAATCCTCATGGACTTCCTTCGCCCTGGGGAAGGCGGAGGGGTATGCCGGACTCTTACCGGCTAAAACCACCGGAGCTCACCCTTCCCTTATGCTGGAGACCAGGCGGGAAATCAATGCAAACTACCACGATCACTATGTTTAGCCTAAATTATTATCTTTAAACCTGTGAATAATATAAGTACTATTACTAATACTACCCTTACTACCCAAATCAATTTATAAATCAACAATTTGAGTAGTTATCAGGAATATTGTTTAGAGGAATTTTCAGGGCTGAATGCAACCTCAGATCTGGTTCTTACTTTTCATACTTTTCTACTTCTTATCTGAAGATTAATAATGTGGTCAGTTAGGTGGATTAAGTAATCAATTAAGTTAGCGATCTGTAATCATCATTAACGACTGATGAATATACTATACAGTATACAGTAAAATGGGTTGTGGAGGTCAGATAGGCAGTCGCTCCATGTAAAATACGGTATTCAGCTGAATCCGGTAAGACTGGTAGCCGACCCCAACATAGTTGGGAAAAGGCTCGGGAGATGATGAATATACTATACAGTATACAGTATTGCCGTATTTATTTATGATGTTTTTCTTAACTTTTTTAAGAAGTCTGCTCAGGGCCTTGATTCGGCTATTTGAAATGCATGTCAGTGGTCGGTCAGTGTACTTGTCATTGTGCCCAATTTTCGTATTCAGATAAGCATACAATAAAATCTTATTGAACTCTCGAAGAGAATGATCGTAATGACCAATTAATGATCATAATGACAGCAGAATGCACATTATCGTAAAAATGACCAAACGAAGCAGGTCATTCGGTCAAGCAACTCTTAAATAGCTGAATCGAGGCCTTGGACTTTCACCGTATGATTTTAGACACTGCTTGAGCGATGTATATTATTTTAATATAATATACCCTATTTAGGTCACCATTTCCTCGTAAATGTGCCTATCATTTTAACACTAGCAATAGTGTACACCTAACAATTTCCTAAGCACAATTTAATAGTAGGTACACAAAGCCATATAACACTGCTCCTGTCAGTTCGCTGTCACTCTGACACATAGCTTAATTACATAGAAAAGATAACTTATTCCCGTATATTCGGGATTAATTAAATCAGTTTGTGATACTGACTGGGCCTAATATTCAGTACATGTGTTGCTGATGTGTTCTGACGGCTGAGTGATACATTGCAGCCGGCTTGATTGAGTGATAGTTTGTGGGGAAGACTTCGAAGTCGGAGATGGTGAATTAATCTTTGCGGCTTAGATTTAGAGTGCCTTTTTGAGTGTTTTTAGTTGATCTCATGAGGTTTCGGATCTTGATTTGTGGCTGTAAATTAATGATTTTTGTATCTCTCAAGAGTTGTTAGTGTGTGAAAAATACCGTTTTTAATCTGTATCTTGAACTTGATGTTGACTAGTTTTCGTACTTGGTATAGTTGATGATATCTTGCCAGACTGGACTGTGAAAATGATTGTTGAACTCTTAGTACATATTTTATTTCCGCTTTATGATAATTACTGACTGCCTCGTTGGCCTAGTGGTTCTAAGCGCGACTGCTACGCTAGAGGTCTTGGTTTCGATTCCCAAGTCGACCAAGGTGTTATTGAGTTTTTCTATGAAATTCTCAGATTCGGAGTTTGGATTTGTACCCGGTTAGTGGCAATAGGCTCGCCTCCCATTACATGGGACCTAATCATACCGGCGAAATGTGGGTGTACATTGGTACACCTCTGCCTAACCCTTCGGGGATACAGGCGTGATGGTATGTATGTTTATGATAATTATGAGTCCAAGACTCACTACTGATGTTCTATATAAGAACAAAAAGGCCCGGAATAGCACGAATATTAGTATTGGTAGTCGTGGCTTATGTTCATAAAGGGTTGTGGTTTTGCTTTTTGCGCTGTAAACAATTCCTTGAAATTAATCTACAGTACAGCAGATATTTCTAATAGGAATTTCTCCTGTTTTATTACAAAACAAAAAACGATTTCTAAGAACAGCGTTTATCCGTACTTTATCATATCTAAATTAACGTAAAAGAATTACACGGAAAAAATAGTAAAATATATACTGGTATGTTTGTACCCGTATCAAAGGGTTTAATTGAGGTTTACTGAAGAAACAGGGTTAAATGCAAACAGTTTTATACAGTCTATTTCTGGGTTGTACAGTGCGATACACAATTAAATGCAACAAAATAAAACATTGCGGCGCCAGGTGCATGGAACGCTTGTTTTGTTCACTCACGCGTTGGTTGCAGGCATTGCAGATTAAGCCAATTTAACTTGCCTTATTCGTTTTACAAACAATAGTTTATTACATTTCAGTATGGTTGCAAACTTTTATTAGGTCATGGTGTAAGTTTTAATAGGAACATTCGTGCCTAAATATTGCTCTAAAATACTTAGTTACATAATGTAAAATGTAAGTACTATGCAACATATAAATTAAAAAGATAGCACCAGCCAGTTTTTGACACTTCTCTACACTTTTTTTTTTTCATTCGGAAATTATCAGATTTAAAGAATGACAAGACGTTCACAGACGTTCACTCTGTCTCTTTAGCGTATTTCATATGATTGTAATAGATTTATATATTTTAGTTGAGATGGACAAATTGTGTTTTTATTTTTGAAAATAAAGATTTTATTTATTTATTTTATTTATTATAATGTAAAGAAAATTGAGTAAAGTAAACTCTTACGAACAGAAACCACCGTAGTATCTTCCTTTTACCAGGAGCTAGGCGGGAACACATTCTCAAAGTACCACAACACCCGGCAGCTATAAATTCTGTTCTAAATATGGGTACTTCAGGCGGCCACTAATGCCGCTGTTTACGTAACAACCTACTGCATTTATACAGATATACCTTCAATTCGGAAAGAAGTAGCATCATACTCACTTCAGTCACATGAAAACACTCATCGTGATTATGCAGTGATCAGGATCAGTCGCACTTGGAAACAGGCAAGACTTTACTTCACTTTAAATCTTTGTAGTGGAAACTAACAAATACTTCCACAGTCACTTCTGGCTATTTCAACTCCAAACTCATTAACGTACCTTAACTAGCATCAGCCTAAAACGTCAACGCCATTGGAAACCGCATTTCTGTAAACACCTCATGATAAGGGAATGCTTTCAAAGCCGAATATTTCGGGCTCATTCGAGATCCCAATATCTCGTTAATTTACCTTTGACATGTAAAGGATGAAGGTTCCTGAATTATGTATCGATTTATTGACAGGACTTTCATTAAGGGGTAACATAATGAAGTTGGTTTCCGCGATTTTCTGCTCTCAAATTTATAACTGATGACGGAATTGTTAATCACTTCTATTGAAAGATGTGGTTGTTTGTATACAGTACTATTGGATATTGTTAACATCATTTATGATTGATTAAACATAAATGTAAAAATGAAACGAATCAATATTCATATAGGACCATCTGAGAGGTATAAACTATGGTTGGGGAAAAGAAACATACAGTTTTAAAAACCTCCTTTGAATATAACATAAATAGGTTTTCAGAATTAATTAGATATACAAAACTCTCCAAATCTTATTGAGGTGATAATTATTTGCATCTATTGCCCGAAGCGATGTCTAACTAAACGTCAGAAACCGGTGACAGAATCCATCAAGGATTCTCCTATTGATATTTATATAGGTTACGACAAGACATACATAACTATACAGGGTGTTAAGAAAACCCTGCCCGATCCGTGAAGGTGTAGTTAGGTATCGACATCTGATTACAAAAACGTAAAACAAAATGGAAAAAATAAATTACAACCTATTTTTTTTTTTTCATAATGCGAGAAAAGTGTCGGCGTCGTCACAGGCGCTGCCAAATGATCAAAGAAAAGGCCTTCAAAAATTCCGACGAAAATAGTGTTGTAATCTTTGATTTAATCGCATATTTATGTAAAAAGTGGTTATTTCAAAGTTAATTATTATTGTTACTATCATGAATATTTCAAATTAAATATTTTATTTGGGCTTGTGATTGTGAAGCCAATAACACCCTTTCGGGTCGGACAGGGTTTTCTTAACACCCTGTATAGTGGCAAGATATAACAAAGAATAAGATCGTTTCTTTTGTATCATGCCTACCGACGACGCGTCATTTCACGCCAAAATTTCATACTTATCGTGACAACTGCTACCCTGATACGGATTCAACAATAAAGTACAAGTGAAACATCGTCAAATACATCTATGTCATGTTGTTTGTCAACGAAAGGGTATACAAGGGTCGCGAAGGGTTCAAAATGTTGGAATTTGTAGTGAAAATGTAGAATCTAAGCTTTTGATAATACTCTTGGAAGTCAATTTAAGTATAATTAATTTGGTTTAATTAGTTAAGAGACAACAGATTGAGATTACATAACGTTGGAGTTTTAATTATAAGATATTATAGATAAACTGGAGTCTTGTACTAAGTGTGTAATTACTTGCTTAAAAAATTACCTAGTGAAACTTTTTAATGACCTGTTTGTACGTAATAATATTTAGAAGTTTTAAATAAAGGTATTTTTTTCCGAGTTATGATCACCATCTTTTTAGATTTTGTTCCCCGAGGGTACAAATCTTTTGATAAACTTTACTCAACTTTTCTTTTGGGACTACATAACATAGCGTCAAATTTTACATTATAACGTGTTATAATAATTAAATTCGTCCAAAACGAGTCGCCAAGTTGTCTAAAGTTTCTCAAACCCTGTCATTTTCAAAGGACACGTCCATGCCAAAGTCAAACAACTAAAATTATTGAAATACTTCAGCGAACACAAAGTTACGTAACTATTTACTTAATGCTAGCTATGTGCTTAACAACTCGTCATTTCATTTATTAAATTAATATCTTCGCACTAAGTTTGGAATTCGCAGAACGAATATTAATTAATGAGTTTTAGAGTGCCATAGGTTTACAAAACGCATTTGATTCACCTACTATAACATACATTAATACTAATATTTTCAGATCAAAAACTATACCTAGAAGTAATATTAGGAATTTCTAATAATATCGCAAAATCCTGACCAGACCTGTGGTTATTTAATTACAAAAAATCTTAAAATTTCATTATCACCACGCACGCGCGCAGCTACATTTTTCATAACAATTACAAGAAAAAATACGAACGACTATAATATCATACAATGGATTTCAAAGTTGTTTTCAACTTTAAACGTTTCGTTTCACTTTAACGCCAAAAAACGTTAAATTTAATTTAAATCGCTAAATGTTTCGTCGATATTCGTTGGCACGTATTTTACACTACATTAGGCTTTGGGCTGCGGCTCTGTTCCCGAAATAATTCAAAAAAAGGTAAACGATAATATTATTAAAGAAGATTTTTATTGCTTTGTTGTACTGTAATGCGTGATATAAGGTGAGATCAATATAAGAGTATTAATATGACTTTGTTACATACTGCTAGAAAACGACTTTTTTATTTTCCAACTAATATTTTTGCCTTAGGCTCCGCACGCGTAGTTGTTGGTTATCGCATCAAAAGTATCCTATATATCCTGTCTTTTGATCTTACATTACCCCATACAAAATTTCATTTAAATCGGTTCAGCGGTTTATCAGTGTTCCGTGATAACGTATCAAACAGACAGAGGTGCCTATTTCGCATTTATAAGTAATATTAGTGTGGGTAAGATAATGGTTGATAGTAAGCGATGACTCAGGTTAAGACGAAGATAGATTAAAAAAAAAATGTGGTTCTACCGCCTGGCTTTAGAAATTGGTTTTGGGTCTTTGGGGATTCATGATCCAATTTAAATTTTTGACGACCTCCGTGGTCGAGTGGCGTACGCACCGGTTTTCAAGGTGTCGCTAGCTCTGAGGTCCCCGGGTTCGATCCCCGGACGGGTCAATGTAGAAAACCACTTTTCTACATTGTCTCGGGTCTGGGTGTTTGTGGTTTTATAGTCTTTGTTGTGGTACCTTCGTTGTTTCTGAATTCCATAACACAAGTGCTTTAGCTACTTACTTTGGGTTCAGAGCAATGTATGTGCTGTTGTCCGCATTTATTATTATTATTATTAATTTCACAAGTTACCCAAAATCAAAGCTGTGAAAATATGAGCAGTGTTCGCTTTACATATAAAAAATAATTGACTTCACATATATAAATAAAAAAATAAACAATCCAGAAAAAAAAACACGTAGAAAAGGGCAAAAACGCAATTCAACATACCTGGAATTTTAACCCAATTATTTGATATTAAAACGAAATCGATTTTAATCTATACTTATAATAAATCTGTACAAGTGAAAATTCTGTACATTGAAAATATCAAAAAAATAAATGGCGAGGGGTGTTACTAGACAGACAACGAACCCAAAAGAGTGAAAAAAAAAAAATTGTCTGTCTGTCTGTCTGTTTGTTCAGGTATCACGCAAAAACTACCGGTTCGATTACGATGAAACTTGGTATAATTATTCTTTATTATCCTGGGCACCACACTGGGTAGTTTTTATCCCGGAAAACAAACTTAATTTTGCGGTTGAAAACTTTGAAAAGTTTCGTTAAAGGTTAAGAAAATTGATAAGTTTCGTTATCCACGCGAACGAAGTCGCAGGCACAGCTAGTAACAAATAATTTTGATGAAATTCATATGTCATTCGTTGCTAGGAAGCATTTTGAAGTTGATAAACAATAATTGTCGAAGATATTACGTATAAACATACAAAGAAAAAACATGCAGTTGAAAAGAGAACCTCCTTCTTTTAAAGGCGGCTAAAACAAGGTTCCTCACAATATTAGCCATTAAGATTTAGATATACAAGATAATAAAATTATCTCCGTGATAATTACTAAATATAATTATCTTTCCGTCATCAAATCTTTTATCTGTCAGCTATAGAACTAATCTGAGATAGTAAACTCTGTACTGATAAGGTGTCGTAACTAACACTTCCTAATTACCTAATATAGAATATTTAGTTCACCTAGTTAATACTGGAACCTGTCCAAGCAAGTATTGATGTTGTGTAACTGTATGGCTATGTACTATTAAGACCTCACTATACAGGGTGTTAAGAAACCCCTGTCCGACCCGAAAGGGTGATATAGGGTTCACAATCACATGCCCAAATAAAATATCAAATTTGGAAAATTCATGATAGAAACAATAATAATGGATTTTGAAATGATCATTTTTTGCCCCGAAATTTCCTAAATTTGAGATTAAAACAAAAACTACTTCACCAATTTCGTCGGTATTTTTGGGGGTATTTTGTTTGGTAATTAGGTAGCATCTGTGACGACGCCGACTATCTCTCTTAAATTTTGAGAAAAAAAAAATTTACGTTATAATTTATTTCTTTTTTTTACCCTTTTTTTTCCACATTTTTGTAATCAGATATCGATACCTTACAACACCTTCACGGGTCGGATAGGGGTTTCGTAACACCCTGTATAAGGTCAGACAGAAAGGTATAAAACAAAATAAAACTAAAAAAAAAAATCTGTCTTCTGTTTGACTTGCTTTTTTGTTACAGGTTTGCCATCTCGTTTGGACTTAAATAAAACTATGTAATAGTAAGTAGGTACCTATGTATTAAACAAAAATGACCTATTCACGGAAGCCAGAAACAAAACATGATTAAAAGAAAATATTCAGAATTAGTTAAAAATAGCAGCATTCTTGGGCAGTAGAGTAAAAATAACGGAATCATAATAGCGGGCTATTTTATTTTTAGCCATTGATAGGTAACCATGGACAATTGAACGTGTTATTTATAATGGATTTCAACTTGGTTGAATTATTTATTTAATTATACAATAGTAGGTAATTGTGATCCCAAGTCCATTTAAAAACAATAGATTTATCATCTCTTAGCAATGATAAAATATCTGAAATTGCTAAACGCAAAATTGTAAGGAATGCAATTGTAAATTATTAATATTAAATAGTATTGATTGAAACATATCACTGTAATATTATCTTTGGATGGCATCGATTAAAACTTTGAATTGGTTTGCATTGGTGACGTCACGTTGTCTGGCATGAAACATGCGTTTAGATTCCGATGAGAACCGAACAGTGACGGAAGTACCCGACAGCTGATCGAGCTTACATACTCTGTGTTTTGTAGTGTTGCCAATCTGTAAAATATTCTGCAGTGTGGGAAAATGTAGTTCGAGTAAGAAGACTGGTGAAATAGGAAAGATTTATTTGGTTAACATTTCTGGCCAAGTAAATGGTTGTAGTATGTCCTGGTTAAGTTTATTGTTTTCAAAGAGTTCCTAAATGGTTACTCAATATAATAAACACTTATTATAAGATCATTATATAAGCTGAAATAGGGTAAATAAACTCAAATCATCGATAACTTTGTGGTTCCTAAAATATCTTATCTTTGCGCTATAAATAGGTCTCATAAAGACAAGTTATTATTATACCTTATCTAAAAAAGTTCGGTAAAAATATGGGTGATTTTATTTAAAGCAATGGCAACCCAATACGTCAATCCAGTCGAAAACAAATACTAGACAAACATAGTGCTTTTTAAGTCGAATAGTTATTATTTATTGCAAAAATGAGTGAAAATAACAAATTTGTTGGATCTCACGTTAATCCCGCGGAAGATACATCAAGAAAAAATGATAATAAAAAGTATAAAGAAAATTATAATTTAGAAGAAATTAGTAAATTAGTGATAACAAACGGTGAGTGAATTTATTATTTTCTACGGCTTATACAGCTGTTAAATCGATGTTTCTTATTCAATAATAGTGGAAAGTCAGTGGTACATTGTTTGTTTGGTATATTGTGTTAGTATTAATGACAGATGGACATGTGACGTACCGGTCACAGAGTTATGTAAACGACAGAATAGACGGCTAATTTTAAACATTTATTTTGAAGGATTTGTTTTTATTACTTTCCTTATCGCATTTTTAACCGACGAAAACGGAGGAGGTTCTCAATTCAACGGGTATATATAGTATCGTCTTTTTAACGTGACTTTATGTCGAAGAACAAAAAGAAATAAAACTATTTGGAAACGAATTTTTAGTGGGATTATTATTTAGTGTCCGTGGTTTCGACGCCTTCGCAGGTGTCTTGGCCAGGGGCTATCTACCCGTAGGAAACGTCGAGAAGTAAATAAAAAATAACAAGTAATTAATTTGTAATACGCCATTCGTATAAAATTACTTAAAAAATAAGTAGGTTATAAGGTACATAATTTATCAATTGATGCGAAATATAAATGCTGTTCAATGTAATCTGTTGTCGAATTTAATTGCAAAATAAAATTATTTTTAATTAAAAATCTAGCAACCAATCGAAATATGAGGTGAGGCCATGGGGAGAGATGACCAAGGGCCAGGACTAGGCCAGGACCATCTCTCCTGGCCAATTATTTTAGGTTCATCGGCCATTCGAATCCCGGATATCTTTTCGGTAGTTGCCATATCTCCAGTACAAGGTCACCATTTACGCCGTAATTATTATTACTGTTGCGTAGTAGGTTATTTACACTGAATAAATAACGTCATGAAATTTTAATATCAAGATAATCAAATGCAGATATGATCTCTTATGAAAAATTGATTGTAGATGACGTCTTTCTATTAATCTATTACCGCAATAACGTATTTAGCAGAATTATGTTGCAATAATATCCCTTGCATGAGGCGTAATATTTATCATTGGCATCAGTATTGTGACTATTTCTTTTAAATATAAAAAGGTATAAATCGCGAACCATTATTGGTAAAGCAAGACTTGGACGTAATCTAAAAGAGTGTTGGCTTACACAATTGATAATACGAATGCAATATAATTTGCAATATATTATACTTATTATAATAAAATATAATTATAAATAAATAAATAAATGCGGACAACATCACATAAATTGCTCTGAACCCAAAGTAAGTACCTAGCACTTGTGTTATGGAATTCAGAAACAACGAAGGTACCACAAACACCCAGACCCGAGACAATGTAGGAAAGTTGATTTCTACATTGACCCGACCGGGGATCGAACCCGGGACCTCAGAGCTAGCGACACCTTGAAACCGGTGCGTACGCCACTCGACTACGGAGGTCGTCATATATATAATATACTTTATATTCTTTCTTAAAGGCCCCACGGCCTATTCTAGTCTCAGTTGTCTGTAATAGGCTGACACCTTATACATGGGACTTTAACTAGCTGCTAACTTTGGCATATAAAAAGTTTTGTATTTGCTTTTTCTGGCAATTTTTACGTACCTTGGTACTTAATTAGGTGCCTTGATAAAAAATTACGTAGAATTTTGTACATCTTTTTAAGTCTATGGTGTTATAGTAAGTGACTTTTTCTGAGCGTGTGTGTACTGTTGTAAAGCAAAGAGTTGTGTTTCAATATTTTATACGTAGTAAGGAAATAAAAAAGAATCGTTCAATCATCATTTTTTCAACAATGTTTTAAATGAATAAATATTTTTTTTTTGTTCTGAACCTTGGAGCGGGTGTCTTATAATTATGATGTTTGTGTGAATCACAAAAGAATGACTTTATTTATAGGCACAGTTTATGACAAACAAATACAGGTGTATTGTAATCAAGGTCAGCGAATAACCAAATATAATTTCATGAATGTTAATCTTTTCCTATACTCTTAGCTCATTTTGTTTATTGGTGTTAGACACCAATAAACAACTTTACGGTTTACGCGAATGTTAGATATTATTTTTTTAGGCAGTCTGCCCTTGACCATGATACCTGCAAAGGTGTCGAAACGTCGGGACCTAAAATCTAAAATTGAACCGCGACAAAATCCGTAAAAAGTAGTTTTATTTCATTTTGTTTAATTTTGGTTCTATTTTATGTACATTTTATTTTTATATTTAGGTAGTGTTCCACGGAAACTCCGTAACTCTATCTTTCAGTGAAAACCACAAGAAGATCTGTTAGGTGGTTTTTAAGTTAATCGCGTTCGAACAGACAACTAGACGCGTCGGGGAGATTTTGTTTTATAAAAAGTATAGATAGATACAATTGCCCTTGCCCTTGACGAAATAAAGCGTACCTTCGTACAGTCACAATTCCCAAAAAGTCATACCTGACACCTGATAGATAATGTAAAATAAACATAAATGTCGAAAGCGATTTTGAAGGGCTTTTTCCTAAAAGAAATTGAGATACAGGAGATCAAGTAGGTTCACCCTGTCACCTTTAGTTGCCTGTAATAATATACTAAAAAAACATAGGGCCAACCGATAGAAGAATTTCTGCGGTCGTTGAGCTCTCGATGTTTTAAGAATATACGGAATGATTAATTCATGAAGGGTTAAGGTTCAATCAAACGGTATTTTAATTTTGTAATGTATTGAAGTTTGTAACATTTTGATGATAGCATCCTTATTACAAGGTCGTAAGGTTGATTATAGTCCACTCACTTGCCACCGTAATATTTGTGGTATTATTTTTCCAAAATCCGTCCGTGTATACATTTTGAAAATAATGCATTTTAAAACTGGGCTATACATCTAGGGACTTGCATAAGTATTCAATTGACCTATATAAAACACACAAATTACATAACTTATCCAATAACAATTGATTTATAATACCACTAGCGACCCGCCCCGGCTTTGCACGGGTGCATTGCTGATACTAAATATACTACATAATCATAAAGTGTTGTAGGGCGAAGCGCGGCCTTCGTCGCACTATTTTGTATAGGCACGCGCTCCCCGGCCCCCCGGCCGGTACCGCCGCAACCGCTATGTCCCTGCATTTTAAATCTGTAATATCTTCGAAAATATTCATTTAAATTACATGCTGTAAAGGGCCATATTGATCTTTATTACATGCACAATGTATTTAAGGCACTTAATTGGATAAGGATTAATGCTGTATTGCTTAAATTTCGTTAATAAGTATAATAAATAAAGGATAAAAATGGTTATTGTGGGTTATCCTCAAGAGATAGACATATACCATCGCGTACTTTTTTGTAGACCTTTTTAAGGTGTACAATACTGTAGTACATTACTTTGATCTATCTCGTAGGGTTTAGCCAGCGTTTGCAATCTAAGCGCAAAAAAGGGTGTTTTTTTACGACCTTACATAAAAAACTCTAAGATTATCAGTGTTTCTCTACTATATTATGCATGTATTATACATATAAACCTTCCTCTTGAATCACTCTATCTATTAAAAAAAACCGCATCAAAATCCGTTGCCTAGTTTTAAAGATCTAAGCATACATAGGGACAGACAGCGGGAAGCGACTTTGTTTTATACTATGTAGTGATAGTGATATTCTAGATTAAGCCAGTTATTTTTAAGTTAACAGCCAAATTGGCAGCACTTATGAGTGTGATAAATTTTATGAGTTTTTTTTAAAGTACATTTGCATGGTAAACAAAAACGAACTCATTGTTATCATACAAATATTCACAAAGTTGAGTATTAAACATTTGGCAAGTAGGTACCTTCCTACTTACATACGGCCAATGTCATACTTATTAGTAGGTGCACTTTTTTTTTATCAAATGCACATAGATTGTGATACTTAGACAGTCTTTATTCCATAGCAGTAAAGTTCATTACCGAAATTATTATTTATCGGTGACCGGCATTAAGTCACGGCAATTTGACATCCAGAAAAAAAAACTCCCGAGCCTTTTTCCAACTATGTTGGGGTCGGCTACCAGTCTTACCGGATTCAGCTGAATACTATAGTTTACATGGAGCGACTGCCTATCTGACCTCCACAACCCATTTTACTGGGAAACACAGTATCCCATAGTAAGACTGGTTGATTTGACAATATGACATCCAGTCTTACCTATAAAAAAAATACGGTATTCAGCGGAATTTGTCAAGACTGGACGCTGACCCCAACATAGCTTGATAAATGGCTAGGCACAAAATTGTTACAACTGAACTGCGTTCAACCCTGCTATAAATACATTACCTAATAATGTAATACTTACTTTAAGAAGAATAAATACACCAATAAAAGCTGTTCTTATATCTCAAATAATTCTAAGAAATCGCTTACTTGCGTCACGTGTACAATGTGTGTAGGTACATATCAATGGGCCTTGTCTTAATAAGAAAAGGCTGAAACATATGTATAGGCATTTTAGGGATCCGAACCTCAAATGTAAGAATAAAACTCTGTTGCTCAGCCTCCGATTTCTTCTGTCTCTTTGACCGACCACCGATCTTGTAACAGTCTTTTGAATATTTAAAATCGGTAAAATGTATACTGCAGAGTAGACTTTTTTTACAATATACTTTTGTTCTTTTTCGGAGTCAAACAAACAGAAGTAATGGATTCTATAAAATATGCCGGCGACATATCGAAACAAACTAAAAAAAATTGTCTTGAAAAGAGAACCTTCTCTAAGCTTTTTGAGGTCTGTTAAAGAGTAACATGGTTTTAACGAATTCAAGTTCTTCTTTTTGTTTGCTTCACTTAATATTGAACACAAAAAATTTAGCCCACTTGTAATTGGATGCCTAGGTACAAAGAAACGATGCCTAGGAATACAATAAATACAAAATGCTTGTCGTATCGACAGAACCCTTGGTACACGAGTGTGATTCACACTCTGGTTATACAAATAATATAATACAATACATTTATCTGTCACTCATATCGACATCTCTACGTTTCCCGGAAAAGTTTTTGTAATTGATAAAATATGAATGCTTCGCGAACCGTGAATTTGAAGGATGGATGGACACATTATGAACGTATTACATTCATATGAAATATTTTGTGAATGAACGAAAAGTAATAATAAATGGTAGGTATAATTTAATGTATTGTTATTTAGCTTACCGTATAATTTAACTTTGGTATTTAATGCTTCCACACCGTAAGATACATGATTTACTATTTGAAATCACAAAAAATGACAACTTACTGCGTTTTAGGTAATCTAAAACTTTTTTACAATAAAAAAGTTCACTTTTCATTTTAAAGGATATGAGAAAAAAACTCCTTTTAGAAGTACGCATTGGTAATATAAGCTAATTAGACTGAAAAGCAGTAGGTATGTACACTCTAACATACTTAATATCCCCCAGTTCTCCAAATTAACACGTAACCACAGCAACGTCACACGTTCAAATCTACAAATCAATTGCCGAAACATCGCTCGGGTAATATCTGCGGGCCATGCAAATAATCCCGCAATTCAGCGAATCCTATCACACGCAATTTTGAGCACATTCCCATTGATCAACGACTATGCTAGTTGCCATCGATATAGGCTCGAGAAGGTAATTACGCAGTTCAGAATTCAAAACGATTTGAATAGTTGGACGTCTGTTTGTACGATATTTTAGGATGCTATTTACCAGTGACTAAACAGACTAAATAATAATAAAAAAAAAAAACAAATTGTAAAAATCTACCTTCCTAATTGAAAATATAGGTCAGTATCCACATAATATGTATAACACTATACATCGACCGTCATTGTTGACTGGATTCAAAAAGTACCTTTATACAGCCTCATGTCTAAAAAACACAAAATGGTTCCGACAATGATTCTATTATTTAATTACTGTAGTTTTTATGCAAAGGAAAGTACATAAGTCTATCTCTATACCAAAGGTTCGTAAAAATAGTCAAATGATTTAGCTGCGTTAAAACATACTCACAAAATTTACTCGGCCTATTTATTTTTACAATACGATATTTCATGCCAATTAATATGCTTTATCAAATTATAAAAGTTAGTCGACCAGTTTCTCTATGGTTTACCTTACGAGGCAACTAGACATATTACCAACACAGCGGAATTTAGATTTACGATTTAAATAGTACAATTTCTCTAATGCTAATTTCGAACTTTGCACATAAGTATATAAAAATATACATGCATGAGAATTTTAGACCTTAATTGACAGCTAAAGTTTGAATCGGAACATGTTTAGTTAATAAGGTACTTGTAAAACAAAACAAGGTACATCAACAACGAGGTACATCGTAAAACTTGAAGTAGGCCTTTCACATTTTAGAAGCACTCAAAATATTTCTTTATTTATACTTTAATTATACATTAAGGGCATACCGTGACCTCTTTTACCTGGTTCTTGTAAAACAGAGTTTAACGACCTTAGAAAATTAATGATCAGTGCCCATTTCAGGTACTTAAAACACCATTCTTCAACTTCCATTAACGAACTAGAACATAATAATCGACCCCTAATTTATAACTCAATACGTCTGTACGTACATAACCACAAAAAAACCGGTCTTATTTGAACAGACTCTATAAGGAAGAGGTTAGAATAGAACAGGAGAGATTTTTCTTTAGTGTTTTTTACGCTATATCTTCAGGAATATTGAAAATCGATTCAATTATTGGTCGATAGGTTTATAATTCTATATACATATATAATAATATAGATTCAAAGGTACATAAATTTCATCAAAATCCATCTTGTAGGTTTTTTGTAACTAAAGTCGTTTTTTAAGATTATTTATAATCAAGAAAAGGCCTCCATACATTTGAACATCTAAACCCCCAATACTCAAAAGCGATTAACCTATAAAACGTCACTAAATATCAAGATGTGTCTCTACTTTCACCACTCTCTGAGCATGAGAAACAACGTGGACCTAAACTCTCTGAGCATGAGAAACAACGTGGACCTAAATGTTCGGTCATAAATTCCTTTTATTCCAAACATTTCCCATTCAAATTGGACTTAAAAAGCAGCAATTAGACATCAATGAAGAAACAGTATCAAAGTTGTCACCGAGCTATTAGTGCACGTTCATTCGAACTGAGAATGGCATTCGCTGTGAAATAGTGCTGCGACGAGAAGCCTAGTGTTGTGTACGTAAATCGGAATAAATAACGTATACTAGTAGCATCGTTTGGCCTAAATTCCTATCTGTTACACAACGGGCGAGAGCCTCGGTGCATGGTTGCAGTAACAGCGGTAAAGCCCGTTTATTAAAAAACATACCATGCTTGTAGAACGATTTTGTTTTGTTTTGATACGTATAGAACGTGGTATAGAATCAGTCGGACGCTTTAGCTATTGACCTGTATTACTGAAATGTTTTTACCTACTTTGAAAAATACCTAAACTTGTATAACGTTTTTATAGGGTTAGTTAATATATCGATAAATACATTGTCTTATAATAAGCAGTATACTTTTTGTTTTAAAATATATTATAATCACTATTTAAAAAAATCTTGACAGATCAAAAATTAAAATATCGATGTTGAGGGAAAGTTCTAAATTCAAAAAAACTGCTAGGGTCGCAAGTGTCAAGTGCAGTCAATCTTCACCAAGTCAAATGTCAAGTGCAGTCAATCTTTACCAAGTCAAGTGTCAAGTGCAGTCAATCTTTACCAAGTCAAGTATCAAGTGCAGTCAATCTATACGTTGTTACGATACTGCATATAAACCAAAAGCGTATAAAAATCCTGTAAACAAAAAATATGCCCAGAAACCTTTAAAACTTAAATCGTACAGTTCGAAACATTTTCCACATCGTGTTTTCCATCGTGTATAAAACCAACGTAACCATTAGTGAAATCCATTCACACCACAAACAAATTCGTTTGACTTTCCGCGATGTTTCGCAGTTTTCTGTTAAACCCCACTGTTTGCCCTAATCTTTCATTCTAGTTCAAATACGAGTCGGTTCACTAGTATTTTTGGTGACTGCACTAAAATAGTCGCTGGGATACCTACCGATAAATATAGGTACTAAGAAAGATACATTGAACCCTCGATTTCTGGCTGAAAATTGATTAACGTATAATTTTTTTTTTGCTTGTATGTAAGTAGTAAATTTAATAAGGTTCAGAATGTTGTTGATTAGTTCTCGAAAAAAGAAGATTTTTAACCGAATAGCTTAATCTAGTTTAGTGTGGCTCGAGACAGGCAAGTCTGGACTCAAACGGAGAGACCTTTGCCCAACAGTGAGACACTAAACAGGACAAATAAATAACACAGTTATAATAAAACAGTTTCTTCTTTTTTTTAGAGTTAGATAAAGAAC
This sequence comes from Autographa pulchrina, assembly GCA_905475315.1. Classification (NCBI taxonomy): domain Eukaryota; kingdom Metazoa; phylum Arthropoda; class Insecta; order Lepidoptera; family Noctuidae; genus Autographa; species Autographa pulchrina. The sequence continues at coordinate 9,989,524 of FR997780.1, forward strand.
AATAACAACGTTTTGAGAAGAAAAATATCAGAATTGTTTAAGGTTGTATTTTTATCTCTTAAATTCTTGTTCGCGGTAATAGGGACCACACCCTAAGGCCTGGCACACACACCAGATCGAGTCGCCAATTTGTGGAGCAACATTAATTACAACCAGTTTGTGTTTTAAATTCTTGTGTGGGGCGCAGATGTTTTATTTTAATTGTTCCACGCTTTGGTCTAGTTTTAGATTTATAAGGTCCAACTAAATGCTTTGAAAGTTATGAAGGTAAAAAGGCTTTGTGTTCGAATTGGTGTAATTTATCTATAGTGCATGTATTTAGAAATATATAAGTATGTTTATTAGTTGTCTGGTTAACATAGTACTATAGTATATATAGTAGCTCTTAGTTTTGGGATCAGAAGTCCGTGTGAGAGTTGAAAAATAAAAATAAATTGCAGTTTTTCTACAATGTGTGATTTGTTTTTGGTTTGAGATTGGTCTTTGATTATTTATATGCAGACTGGTTGAGGGCATCGAGAGGACTTTGCCTTCGACAATCAAGACTAATAAACGATAATTATATACTTTATATAGAAAAACTAGCTGGACCCGGCATGAATTGCAATGCAATTTTTTCTACCTAGCCCCTGCCTTAGTAGGCAGGGGCTAGATACCCCTAAGTGGTAGTAGGTAGGTAGTCTTACCTACTACCACTTAGGGGTATGAAAAATAGATAGTAGCCGATTCTCAGACCTACTGAATATGCATATAAAATTTCATAAAAATCGGTCAAGCCGTTTCGAAGGAGTATGGTAACTAACATTGTGACACGAGAATTTTATATATAAGAATATGCTCACGAACAAGAATAAAGAAGTAATCTAATATATTAGGTATATTGAGGTAGATGTGTGGAAAATGCAATTAAGTTCAAGTTTTCTGGTCTTTTGTAATGTAAGTACTATTAATTTTTATCATATTAAACAACGTAACATAATAATTATAATAGCGACGATTATACTTTTTGAATCTTGAAGTAGTTTTTACTTACTATTCACTTGAAATTGAGATCAAAAAGTAATTTTACAACATTATGACCTCATTCAAAATACAAGGTCTTCTGCTTATCAATTCCAATATTCTCAAAAAAAAAAACACGAACCTAATTAAATATCACTCTTTTGTTGGAATTATTAAAAAATAAAATCTCAATGAAAAACGTCGATAGAACTAAGGCTGGGAAGACAATCGCCCACGCCAACACTAAGGGCGCCCCCCGACATTGTCTGCAAATAACTGGGACGTCGCTATCTCCCGACATCCTGACTTTACCCCCTCCCCCATTACCCCTTTTCCCCTTTTAAACTTACCCCCACATCTATTTGTTTGAAGTTTGCACCGAGAATGATGAATACCGTTGGAATTTTAAACACTTCACTATACCTTATTGGGGATTTGAATTTCAAATTTGGATTCCATATTCGAATTGGATGCAGTCTGGTAACTGTCGTTTTTGATGCGTGCTTATGACGTAATGCCTAAGTGATAGCTTTGGTTATGTTGGTTTCAATGCTGAAGTGTTTTCACGAAAGTCTTATGCAGTAAACAATAGTTCTAAGAATGAAAAAAAATATTCTTATAATATGACTTAGTTAATGATACTTTAAATGGTCAATTTTAAGTAAAATATTTCAGGTCTCTAGTAACTTTCAATTAGGAGTGTGAGTGCTTACTTTCGTACAGCAAATTAAACAATTTAACAGTCCAATGTAATTTTTCTTTACATTCTCTCTGTTTTTCTGACTTAAACATGTAAATCCGATTTTGTACTTGCATTTAAATGAACGCCTGCTAAAAACTTCTGAGCAATATCTCTCGTTGGTGATAAATTAATCTAATCCATTATTATAGATAAAAAATAATGCCTACGTAATGGAGAAAATATGTGTTAATCGTTATAACAATATTACCTATTAAGCCTTCAATAGCAACAAAGCCTTTAAATATGCTAATAACCTTCCAACGTCCAATAATAATATTTTATCAAGCTATGGTCATGAAATAATTAATACATAGCAGTACTTTGAAATGCTAACATTAAATTAAAATATTATTAGTGTTTGAAGTTGTTACAGTAATTCCTGTTACAATTTAATAGTAGTAGAGTTAGAGCCCTTAACACTTAAGTAAAGGTGTAGGTTGTAAAAAATAATTTCAGGAACAAACAACTGGTGAAATTTAGATCCTTTATTGCCGAATACCTAATTTTAAGACACCGTTAGGTCTCTTTTGAGTATTCCAGGGTTAATTGTAGTTCTGAGACTCGAAACGTCAGAAATGAACCATCTGAGAAAACAACAAACTGTTTTACCAATTTTACATTTTTCCAAACAATTCAACTCCAAATCTAAAAATTGGAAAACCATCCCTCGAAAAGAGATAAAAAAAGGAAAGGTATCGGTAGTTTTGGTAAAAAAATTGGATCCGTGCCGAGTTTGGACGTCCGCGTCACCTGTCACGTCAGCCAGCGTGAAGCGTGCCACAGACATGCAACTAGTTCGGGTTCACCTGAGGGCTATTTTTAGAAGCACTTGTTTAAAGTTATACCGTAGAAAATATTTAGAACAAGCTTTTGCCGGTGTAAGTCTGCATGCATGCATGTTGGTTATTGGGGTAAATATGTCCTTTATCAAAGTAACTGTATTATGTATATTATATTTTTTTTTATTAATATTTAGCCTGAATAATCCCACTGTTAGTCAAAGGCCTCCCTCTATTCCTTCCATCGTTAACTTAATAATCATTTGTTTAAAGTTATATCATGGAAAATATAGACAACCAGTTTTGTTTGTTGTTTGGGTACCCGGAAGAATTTCAGTTTTCGTAGGTAAAATTAGCCTATGTCCTTTGTTTAAGTTCAAGGTTCAAACTCCATATTAAATTTTATTGTAATCAGTTAAGTGGTTGAGTTTAGTGGTAACAGACCGACAGATCGACAGACAGACAAAGTTACTTTCGCATTTATAATAGAACTATGGCAAACTCGGCACAGTAGGTAAATGGACGAATGAAGGATTCGCGGAAATTTTGGATACCTCACGCTATCATCTATTCTGAAAAGTTATTAGAATTAGTTTCAGGATTACAAAATTATTAATATTACGGAGAACACCTGATACCCAGAACTGTCTAACTGTTCTCTTCAGCGGATACCAGAAAATGGATAAAACGTTTATGTTGTTTAAAACTGATATTATTGTACTTCTTGGTACCAGTAAATAAATTTTACAGGTAAATATTGACGACCTCCGTGGTCGAGTGGCGTAAGCACCGGTTTTCAAGGTGTCGCTAGCTCTGAGGTCCCGGGTTCGATCCCCGGACGGGTCAATGTAGAAACTCACTTTTCTATATTGTCTCAGGTCTGGGTGTTTGTGGTACCTTCGTTGTTTCTGAATGCCATAACACAAGTGCTAAATAGCTACTTACTTTGGGTTCAGAGCAATGTATGTGATGTTGTCCGCATTTATTTATTTATTTAAATAAGCCTTGAAAATAATAAAAAATGTAAATGCCAATTGTGTAGTTTTGGACTTAATTAATCTTATGTGTTTTGGTTCCCTTGCATTAAGATATTTCAAAGGGTAACATATTTTTTATTTCAGTAGTTGGTTTCCAAAAAAAAAAATACAGGCCACTTGGCATAATCTAGTCCAATAACTAGTCTACAATATAACTGACTAACAACTATCGACTGCTTATCGTTCCATATAAGTCACTTGAACGAGTTGATTGAGAGAAATGGGTTATAATGGCATTCTCCGCTAAGAGATGCTGCGTCCGTCCAACTGTGGACGTGGTTTGATTAAATCTCACTATCTCTGTTATATTTTTTTTAATCGTAGCTATGTTTGTTTATGTCTTAAAATCGTTTTTAATGTTGAAATCGAAAAAAGTTTTGAAATTTTTAAGCGCCTGGTATAGATTTATTAAATGTTCATAAAGGAAATTGTCGGAATAAGCTCTTGTTTCTTTCAACCCCGAATCAAACTATTTAAATATTTATTATGTACCTTTGTGTACCGTCGTGACACTAAAGTTCAGTAAACAACTCGTTTTTTCAACCAAAACTTTATGTTTTTGCCAAAAAACGCATCCAAACAATTACAAAGATAAATTACACAGCTATTACTAGAAACCCTCAACCCTTTCCCGCCACAAACACGGGCACACGAGAAAAGAAATTGTGTGTCGACCACAAAAAGTTCATTCGAAAAACATCACCGCGGCCTTATATAGAGCACCCCATAAATTAAATACCGAAACTTTCGCGAAAACATTTTTAAATTGTTGAAAAACACCGGTTTCTGCCCTCCAGCGGTCCGTTGTCAGGCTGGCCCTTTATCTCGCAGTTTTATATCTCAATTTCCTCTTTTTTTTTTAAACCGGATTAGGTTTGTATACCCATACATAAATGCAGCTAAATTGGTTGTGGAGGCACTTTAAATTTCACTGGAATAGGTTTTAGTTTGAAGTTTGTTTTTCGTTGCAGATATAGAAGGCGTTAGAGAATTGTCGGTATATTATATTTAGTTTTTTTTTTATTATTTGTCACAAGTGGTAACCCTGAATTACGCTTTTATGCTTTGATTACTAACTAAAACACAAGAAGTCAGAATTGTACCAATGGTCGTCTGTAAATACTACAGTTAATAATACATTTTTCTACACACTTTAATTAACCTTTAATATTTGTCACGTGAAAATGACAGTAAACCTATATAATTATTTATTTAATCAATATCATGAGTAGGTGACATAAGTTCATTAGCAGCTACAATGGTAAAATAATAAATGTAGGTAACTAAAGTAATCGAATATTAATAAAATTTCAGGTGTACAGTCACGAACAAAAACATATACAGGGTGTTAAGAAAACCCTGTCCGACCCGAAAGAGTGATATAGGGTTCACAATCACATGCCCAAATAAAATATCAAATTTGGAAAATTCATGATAGAAACAATAATAATGGATTTTGAAAAAAACATTTTTTGTCCCGAAATTCCCTAAATTTGAGATTAAAACAAAAACTACAACACCAATTTCGTTGGTATTTTTGGGGGCCTTTTGTTAGGTAATTAGGTAGTCTCTGTGATGACGCCGACTCTCTGTCTCGACTTTTAAGTATAAAATATTTTTTTAGGTTATAATTTTTTTTCTGTTTTTCCATTTTGTTTTTCACGTTTTTGTTATCAGATATCGATACCTAACAACACCTTCACGGATCGGGCAGGGTTTTCTTAACACCCTGTATACACTAAGCATTTTTTTAATTATTTTCTCTTCAATTCTAGATAGGTATTGTAAAACATGTTTTGAAGAATTATTTAAAACCGTTCCTCGTGTACATATTTCTTTTCCAGTTCAACAAAAAAAAAAGTTTGTTTTACAATTTCTAGTGATATCTGTATCAATATCTAATTTATTTTTAATTGAACTGTTATTATGTTGATTATATTAATATTTAATTCCATTCGGTAACAAATCAACCTGTATTATTGACATGCCATATTGTTTACAAGCGTAATACCTAAAAAAAAAAAAACAAAATCAAAAATATTCCAGGACAATTACTCACACACGGTTATCTGATCCCAAGTTAAGCAGCGATTTTCTTAGCCGAATTTAGTTAACACTAACTTATCCTAAGAATTCGTTTAAAAACAACAAAGGATCATATAAAGATTAAGCTTATAAACTACATCAAAATTAACACAAGCTCAATACATATTATATACTTTGAATGGCTTAACGTTTTGGCCATGTCACACTGGCCGAGGTCGCAAGCAGACTCCTTGCTTGCGACCACGGCTGGTGTAACCTGGTCGAAACGTCAAACTTGATGACCAGGGTAACGTTAATTCCCGTTACGTAATCTCCAGCACTTTTCTTTTGACACCTCATTTTCATCCAAATAAAAAATTTCTATATGTACTTCAAATAAAATTACAATCGATATATTTTTGGGTTTTCATCTGAACATTAATCTTCCATTCACGATCATAACTTTATTGATCTCAGTCTATCTATTGAGTGTTCTTTACTTAGCGTAATAGGATTTCTGATTGTATTGTTCGTTTCTGTGGTGCCGATGAAATATTATTTGTTGGTTCATCTTTATGTACTGTGTTCTTTATTTTGTTTGTTATTTATATTTTGTTTGTGTTGTGTCGGTAAACATTAGCAACGTAATTTTGATTTGTTTTCTTACCTATTGAATTTATTGGACAAACGAGAATTGTAGCTCGACTAAAACAAGGTGCTACTAAAAAAATGCGGAAACAGATTTTATGAAATTAGTTTTCTACTAGTAACATCATCAGATTGTCTGAAATATTAAAAAAAAACTATCATTACTTGTCTTCTGTAACTTCTCCTTATTGACACAATAATATAAGGATACGACTTGGTTTAGAACACCATAAAATGTTACCAACCATATTCATGAAAAGTCCTGCTAGTAAAATAGTAGGGTTTATTTAAAAACTTTTGGTCAACCCTAAAGCTGATATCAATCTAACCCTGCGAATGCAAAGTTAATGGTTCTATCGCCACTAACTCTTTTTGACCAAACCCTATAAAATGTAATATTTTACACACTAAAAGATTTACAAAACCACTAAATAAAATAAATGGGGACGGTGGCCCTCGATAGGCAAAATCTATTGTTACCCTCATTTTAAGGCAAATATTTTGAGAATAGATTGGTTTATACAAGGTCTTATATTAAAGAGGATGCTGATGTTGATGACAAACACGAGTACACAAGCTATTGTAAAGGTAAAATATGTTTGTTTATATTTTAGTTAATTTAACAAAAATAATTTTATTCGTTACTATAATACGTCAAAAAAGATAATACCTATATGAAAGCACAAAAATCGTATTTACATTTCGGTACTAAAACACGTTGAATATTAGTCTCTAAACACCACACCCTGATAAAAGTACTAAGGTGGTTCACAAAAATTAATTAATGTTTCTGTTAACTCAGAAAATGAGCGATATTTCCTAAAACCGTATTCAAATGTGACTGCGGTTTAGTTTAACTTTAAATAATTTGTGATTACCTGGAAACAATCACAGCAATGCACTATTTATAAAAAGAGCAAGTAAACATTCTAGTAAGTAAACAATTGCAATCGACATTCAGGAGTATTTTTATTACTGTTCGATACAAACCTGACTGGATGCTAAAACGTTTCAGGTACTTTAAATTGCTCACCAGATTGCATTTTGTACTTACATTGCAATGTCTGTCTAAGAATTTAACTCTTACACATTTTGCACTAATGGCGATCTGTAGATTTTCCAAATTACGATCCTGTGCCATCAAACTCATCATCATCATCAATCAGCCTTTAGGTAACCCAATTCTAGGGTAAGACTCTTCTCTAAAAACAATTTAGATATGTTAGAGGCCTTTTGTAATTTGTTCTTAAGCTGTAGGTACATAAATAGTATGATTAGTGCACCTGGCTGGTGTCAGGTCCTTTGTTAATCCTCTGGGCCGAAGTCAAGCACGTTTTAAATTTGATGGGTAGCAAATATAAGCATTACAAAAGTCTGTCAGATAGTTTAAATGTTATAACGGTCTTTGTCTTTCTCTATTATACTTAACCTCACAGTATATTACGTAATTACATCACCAGTATACAGAATACTCAGTTCCTGCTACCCCAGTACTCCCAAACGATTAAGCCTCATAATCGTCTTAGAAATTCTAACACAAACCATTTAAGATAGTCATATCCCGAATTAAATGGAGACCGGACATCACAATAGGGTTGGGAACCTAACAAGATTGTGATACAAAGCATACATTAGCACAGTTGCTTCTCAGAGCTGTATCAGAGCATTAATAACCGCGAGCTTGTAATCAAATTTCCAGGAATTCCGAATACCAGGATAGTTTAAGATATGTAATGGAAACTGGAGTTTATTGTGATGAAATGGAGCATCTATTGACATAATATGGTAGGTGATAATTGTACTATATTGCAAGGATTAAATGGTTAAATCACAAAAAAATGTGCAGTTCTGAAGCCTACTAAGATACCAATATTCTAATGTATGTTAAACCAATTAACTACTATTACCAAAAATTGTAAGAGTGAAGAAAGCACAAGTTTTAGCACATAATTATAGTTAAGGGTAACACGTTCCATGCCGCACTTGTTGCAATAAGGGTATCTTAGGGTCGTGGGCGCCCAGAGGGGATTATGAGGTATCTGACAAGTGGCCGAAGGGGAAAAGTATAATCTCCTCAGCCACTTGATATATGCTGGTATGAAGATGCCAGTTACGAAAGGTCGTCTTGAAATAAGAAACACTTCAGAAGTGCAAGGTCGTCCGAAAAGGGGTATAATCGGCGGAACTTACGTAAACATTTACTCTTCGTCAGTGCAAATGATATCTTCAAGACAAAGGGTTGGCTGAGAAATGAATGCATGTCTGTTCGTAATTTGGACACGCGGTAGTGTGTCTGACAAGTATAGAAACAAAAGGGTGAACCACCGACCTCGGGTTATTTATGCTCATGGGTATTACAGCCTCCTTTCGACCTAAGACTACATCAACTTGATATCTGACCTAAATTATATCAATTTTGATTTTAATTTCATAATATTTTTGATTAGAACCTACTTTTTAATAATGCGACATACTTATGGAGCTACTTAGTATAAAGATGGTCCAAATTGCTTGAACTAAACAAAATGTTGGCGCGATTTCAAAAAATGCAGTACGTTTGGGACCGTTGTCTAGACAAATTACGAATGCTAATAAACTTGAACTCTGCTTCAGTGGTTTATGGTTAACCATTTATTGCTTACAATTGTTAACTTAAATTATGTTCTTGTAACTAACTCTTTTCTTTTGTATTTTTGTTATTTTTCATCTTTAAAATTCCTGAATTTCCGACTTTTTTCGTGTTTCGATAATATTTACAAACGATCTAGGTGACGATAATCTAAAATCAAACTCGTAAAAGATTAGCAGTTTATTAATATCAACAGCTAGAAAAAGAAAAACCAAAACCAAGAACTGTTTCGCTCTAATTTCTTTATAGCACTTAACTTACAGTAATCTTATGATTCACTTCCATTCATCTACTAAACCAACAACGCAATACAATATTAACAATGACGTAATACAATAAATGTCCAAGTTGGGACCATCGCTATAAACTAGACAACGCCAGACGCCACACAACATCAGATATTGACGTCGAGGCAATTTGACGTCTTACTTGCTCCTGGCCACTAAGGAAATCCACGTGTCAAACATAATCCACGTCGCACGCCCAATTGACGGGCAGACGTTAACTTTGCCAGTACCAAGTATTGCCCAATTTGATCAAGTTGGGATGCATATATGGCATTTTGGTATTGTGGCACCTAAGTTTTTGGAATATTAATGTAGCGTTTGAAATTGGACAAATATATAATTGAATTCTAATTACATGTTACCATAGATAGAAAACGGGAAAAAATTTCCCCGTGTGAACTGATCTCAAAAGTCAGTCAGGTCTCAAAAGGAGCCTTCAATAGCAAAATGATTACGGCTTCCATTGCTAAAAAGCGTTTCTTTTCTATTTTAAGTGATCCAGTCGGTAAATCACACGATTTTTGCACCTCACGATAGAACACAGAAACTTGCTGAAATGTAATGCAACAGCCGCGCAAAATCGCCGTGTGCCGTTTCTCAAATCATCTGTTTTGACCCAAATACACTAAACTTGGAAAATTTCTTCTCAATCGAAACACTACATGCGAACTATTTCACTTTTCGTGAAGTTCTCTCAAACGGGAATATAAAAGTTTGAAGCAAATCTGTTGGTCCCCGTACTCTGAATACCAGATATTTCTATTGATCCGTAAACTTTGGCAGTTTTTATATTTGGCAGCTGGGAACGCTTTGTCGGGTACAAAGAAAATAAATTATAGTGGCGATTGCTTCGCGAGGGAACAATATGGTTTTTGTGTTCATTCAATTGTTGTCGGTCGTTACAAAAGTAAAAATAATTATTCAATATTGGTTGTGGTGCGTTTTAGTCAATTGCACCGTCGTAAAAATTTTACTACAATAGTAAATGAAAATAGTTAGATATTTCAATTATCAAGATTTTTTCATTTCTCTTTGACTATCAACAAGGTGTTTTGTTTCATTGTGTGTAGGATTTATAATACAACATTTTATTTTAGTTTTTGACAATATAATTATGTTTATTTTTTCAACTCGTTGTGATAGCTACTTAGTTCCATCGTGATTCATGCCAATATCAGCCTAAATTGCAAAATCAAAGCCCTATAACCTACCCACCATTTTTATTCGACTTGACATGTAACATCACCATTTTTGTCTCATACACTTCTAGTTATATCTGTTACGCAAATCTTTATAGCCTTATGTAATCCTACGAAGCCTCAACCTAACTCTACGAACCAATACAGTGAACGACTTCGATTGCCAAATCACTGCGTCTAAAAAATAGACTAGCAGTAAATCTCGCCTGAAAGAGGCCCTGCATACCGTCTGGAGATAATTCACACGTCTTTTACCTTAAATATGGGCAATTTTCTTGCCAATACAAATGTTAGTCATCTTGATATTGGACGATGGTTATTTATTTTTCGATATTTGGCAGTGATAAGACATTATTTTCTTATTCTTTTTACGAATAGCCTATGCTTGTCTATTCATCAGGGGGTATGTTTAGGAGCAAGAGAACCATCTCAGTTCTTTTGAATCATAGTTTCTACCTTTCTGCACCCTTTTGGGCCATTCTGTGATATATTTGTCAATTTTTGAACTTACCTTTCTAAATATCTAAGTAGTTTTTCTAAATCATCCGGTGAGAATTCGATGTTACGTAACAACTAACTCACCTGATAATTTCTAATCCCAAACACAAGCAAAAAGTTTTTTCCTCCAGAACGACCTAGACGAAACTTAGATTGGTCTGAGCCCTATAGATATCGACAAATTGTGTGCCGAAGTGTGCGTGTTCCGTTAAAGTGGGATCATCCCTGCCATTGAGACTCTCTTAAGAGTAGTTCAAAGCGTCTAGCTCAGAATTGAGGGTTATATAACACTGCAAATATACGCGTTTCGATAATAATAGTAGGCTGTGAGCGTATACGGTTTATGACGTAAAAGTGTGTAGGTACAAAATATTAGAACAAGTATGAAGCATTTTTAACAGACGATAATTATTGTCACTACAAATTAAAAAATAAAATCATCTGCCTAGCCTTTTCCCAACTATGTTGGGTTCGGCTTCCAGTCTTACCCGATTCAGCTGAATACCATATTTTACATGGAGCGTCTGCCTATATGACTTCCACAACCCATTTACTGGGTGGCACAGTACCCCATAGTAAGACTGGTTGTCAGAATTGACTTAACGACTGCCAAAGATCATCATATGACAGTCGGGACTAACGGCTTTACGTGCTTTCCGAGGCACGGAGGGGTCTCGGTATGTTCACAAATGGTCACCCATCCACGGACCAACCCCGGCGAGCGCGCCTTAACCTGTATTATCGGTAAAGCCGTACGGCTTACACTTAGCAACGAGCCCCCCTCCAATTAAAAAATAAAATATTGCAAATAAATTTAATTTTGATTTCCACTTGTAGTAAATTTTAATAGCATATTATTAAATAAACATATTTGAAAACCTACCCACGACTTGTTGAAAGTCAAACATTTTGATCGGTAACTCATTTTCTCACAACAAATCGCTGCGTTTGACATTTCCTGTTAATAGAATAGCACTTTAAATCTAATTACTAAACTGTCCCAATCAGTACTCTATTATTACGTCTAAGACTAGCTAACTAATAAGGTATTACCTAAGTGGTTTAGTAAACTGCAACAAGAACCTCATTAACAAATGATTAACTGCGTTGATACGTCATACGTCGCAATGTAATCTCACCTGAACATGTCATTGAGTATTTAATCGGAAATAAATAATATATCCGAATGTTAAGTAAGGTTTAAAAAATAAATTTTTAATCCTTATAAAATGAGATTACTTTTACTGGAAAAGGCAGACAAATTACTAAAGTTAAATGAAGGAAAACATTTTGTCAATCAAAATAGGTCATCTAGGGCTCAAAATTAAACAATAATTAGTTATCTCAATATACCCGATTTTTTTATCTCAAAATTACGAAATGTATAAATAAGAGAGTAGGGTAGATGACTAGGTATGAAAACTCAAAATTTATTTAGTCCGCCATTTTGATAATCAAAATATAATAGACACGTATTTTTTCTTCTATCAAAGCAACAAAAAATACTTAGATAAACCGCTTTAAAGTTCAGTTTAGTTCAGGCTTGAGACGTCACGGGTAGGTACAATTTATGCTTAGACGTGACGTCACGTAATAATTGTACTCACTGTATCTTCGTAATGCTTTGTTTACGGGACAAAAGAAAAAATAGGTGTAATATTTTTATATCATCTAAAAGATGGACATAAAATAAAAAAAAAAATTAAAAAACACGCCTGCCATGTCAAAAAAAAATAAAAACAAGTCAAATATTTGCAGTCGGGGTCGGTTACTTGGAACAATTCATTACAGGTCCCCCGACTGCAAATATTTGACTTGTTTTTATTTTTTTTTGACATGGCAGGCGTGTTTTTTAATTTTTTTTATTATATTTTTTTTATTTAGTACCTTTTAGTGAACAACAAAAAAAACAGGACACAACACAAAAAAAAATATCGTTCGGAACCCTTTGCAGGCGATTTCGACTCACACTTGACCATTTTTTAATGTCCACATAGCCTATGTCACTCGGGATAACTCAAAGCTTCTAATGATACCACAAACATTGAAATCGGTCAAGCCTTTTAGAAGTTATGGTGGAATAAAGAAACTCACAAACATACATACATACATACTTACATACTTACATACATACATACATACATGAACCCTGAAAACATAACACTCCTTTTTGGGCAGTCGTGTAAAAATTAGTCATCATCCATATTAACTTAGTAATGTAAACTAAATAGAGTTTCTTGCTTTAGTAATAGATACATTAAGAGTACATAATAATTACCTAAATACCATGTAATCAGTATGTGAACTGTAATAGTATATGACCTTGTTAACATACGCAAAGCTTAGTAGACTGCAAAGTGGATACCGTTACGAATGATTAATTCTAAAGTTATGTATTACCTATGTAGATAAAGGTGTGGTCGCAGTGACAGCGGGACTTCTGGTAAAGGTTATATTGAATTAATAGTTTACGAGCTGAGATCGACTATTTTAGCCGGTTATATTCTGCATGTATAAAAGTCGCAAAATAGTGTTACTGAATTAATATTTAAATAAAAGTTATTATTGTAGGACATAAATAGGATAAGACACAATTTACATACCTATTTTTCTTTGTAACAAAGTCGGAAATCTCGCCTTTTAATTTAGTCTTATTTGGCTTAATTGAAATACACGTGTTCTATACTTTTCAATAACTATGACTATACAACATTAATCTTTGTAACATGCAAAGTAATATTTCATGCTGATAACAATAATTAATACTGAACCAAATACAGGAAACGTGGATCTTTGAAATTATATATTATAATAATTATAAACAGTAATGTGAGACATTGACTATGTTAATTTTATGGAGATCGTTTATGTATCTAGTTACATAGGCTACAAATAATGTAATTTATGAGACACAATTATCACAAAGAAGATCTTATAAGGATTCGTTCAAAGTTGTAAAGCCAGTTAAGACTTCAAACTTAAAAATAACTTTGTGTTTCTAATAATATTAACTGTAACGTAATGCACCAGGGCTCGGAACCGTTATTTAAAATAACGTTTTTAAAACGGTTTCAACGGTTCTTTGAACAACATTTTGTTCGGAACGAAAACGAAATGAGAACAAAAAGAGAGTTTTAAAAAACCGGTTTATTCCGCAGGACACAGCCGCATGTAGTGTGCAGCGAAAAGCATGAACTTGTTGGGTTCTGTAGGGTATGTTTAAATTTCGATAAATTATTCATTCCGATGCGGTCGCGCATTGATTAAGGTTGTGTGTGTTGCGACTTGCGAGTAATTAGGTAGTTTGCAATATGGTGTTCTAGCATATGCACCACGACAAAATTTTGTCGACACTTTTCTCTCGTCAGCGTGATGTCTTTCCCACTCACACGGCACTGACATCGCGAGACGAGCGTCGAAGAATAGCCGTTGTGCGCATGCTAGGCTGGCTGGTGCTCTGCCGTGGTAATTGAGACTATTTGAGACAACCGACAGAAATTCCCGCCTAAAGTTTTACACAATTAACAATTTTTGGCGTCACCGTCACAAAATCTATAGGAGATTTTATTATACTAGCTATTTACGGTCTTCTTCTTCTTCTTCGGATCTTTTCATACACTGTGCAGTCGCGATAGAAACGAGGAGTAACTACACATCTGGGACAGCCCAAGAGGCTGGACGATCACACAAACGATGTTCTTAAGTAAATGCAGCAGTAACAAACTAAAACACGTGCACGTACCTTGGTCTGCTATTTCTGCTGCCGATGATCCGCCTGCGCTATGATTGATTTCTGATGATGACCACAGTTGATTGCTGAAGGTCACGAGCTGCTCGGAATAGGGATTTCCAGTAGAATATCGGTCGAGTTGACGCGTTTAAAGGGTTTTTTCTTGAGAGAGATCGCGAAGTGCGCGCGCGTGCAAGATGGTAAGAAAAGATTGTCGATAGGGGGGGGGGCGGTTTGTCCGTTAACGGTAGTGACGTCATGAGATGCAGCAGTAGCACCAATCGGATAACGAGTACGGCACGTATTACAACTGTCAAAACAGTTGTGATTGCCACTGCTGAAAATCGATAAGAACATCGTGTGTTGCCCGTGGTGAAATTTAAACGTTCTTATTTTAGTAATTTGTATGATGACGAAACATTCCGCCCACCAAAATACCTATGGTGTTTTCGAAAATACGAAATATAAATAGAAAAGTTAGGAAGAAAACGTTAAACCTTAATAGTTACTGAACTACGAATCCAGTCAACCTAACCTACGATGCTTAATAATTTTAAGTTAAATAATACGTTAATCCTCTATAGGTAGAGGACAGAGTTTCGAGTCGCTCAACAGAATTGCTAGTAGCGGTCTTAAGAATTGCAACCCTAACTTCTCCGTCAGCGCCAGGAAGAAGATCAGTAACCCTACCAAGTGACCATGCAAGAGGAGGTCGATTGTCATCCTTGATGATCACAAGCGAGCCCACCCCTAATGGTCTTGAGTTCTTGGTCCATTTGGCGCGTTGAGTGAGTGAATTTAAGTACTCGTGTTTCCATCTTGACCATAAACTTTGTTGGAAAGCTTGCAACAACTGCCAACGATGAAGACGATGAATATTGACGTTGGAATAATCATCATCGGGGACAGCGGTCAAAGGCTCCAATGTAAGGAAATGACCCGGTGTTAACGCTGACAAGTCATTAGGGTCCGAACTAACAGGGCACATGGGCCGTAAATTTAAAACCGCCTCGATTTGTACAAATAATGTAGTAAGTTCTTCAACTGTTAGAACCCGATCACCGACTATGCGATACAAATGTTGCTTTGCGGCTTTGATTTTTTCTAACGATGAAAAACGATTTAATAAATTATCGATAATTGAAAAATCTTTTTCCCGAGGATGCAAAGTTGATACTAACACAGGAGATTTACGAGTCTCGGCCTCAACAACTTTCTGCTCGTCATTATCAACGCTGTCAATACAAGATGGCCATGACTCATGCGGCTCGGGTAACCATCGTGGCCCCGCCCACCATAACGAGTTGTGAAGAAGTTCACTTGGAAATTGGCCTCGCGAACAAACATCTGCAGGATTGTCTGCAGAGGACACGTGATGCCAATATTCAATAGCTGTTATTTCTTGAATGTGACTCACGCGATTGGCAACGAAAGTAGACCAACGACATGAGGGTGAACGCAACCCAGAGAGTGTAACACTGGAATCGGACCACAAAAAGACAGCTGAAATAGGATTACGAGACCGATAAGTTTCTGTAAAGAATTTGTACAGATCTGAAAGCAAAACTGCGGCGCAGAGTTCTAGACGTGGCAATGAGGTACGTTTTAATGGTACCACGCGAGCTTTCGAACAAACGAAATGAACGTAAGAATTGTTATCTACGTCTGTTACTCGTAAATAAATGACCGCGCCATATGCAGTTTCCGAACTGTCGCAGAATCCGTGTAGCTCGTAGGATTGTGAATCAGTACGAGTGACTCTACGCGAAATTTTTAGATGTTGCAACTGAGAAAGTTGATCCTGATATTGTTTCCATGTACTGACGACCTCGTCAGGGGGAACGTCATCCCACCCGGCACCGATAATCCAAAGCTTTTGGATTAAGCTTTTAACATGAATTGTCAGGGGGGATAAGAATCCTAACGGGTCGAAGATTCTAGCGAGTTCACTAAGAATAGACCGTTTGGTACATGGCCGATGTGAAGATACAACTTCAAAAAGAAACGAATCAGTTGAGGGATCCCATTTGAGTCCCAACACTTTGAATGAAGCCGGTTCAGCTTTATCTAACGATACAGAATCAGTTAGGCAATCTTCAGGTTGAAGATCCGATAAAAGACCGATTATTGTAGAGCTTCTCTATAAACAACATTTGACGTTAAATTATTTTCAGGTAACAAAATATACTTATGGTCGGGAGCCCCGACCCGTGATAGGGCAACGTAAAGTTGCCCATGCGTAAAACATTATTTTCGTAAATCAAATCCTACTAATTTTTCGCCATAACTTCAAAACCAAACGTCCAATTTTAATCATTCAAAGATAAAATACATATTATCAACTTAAACTTTACTTAGTGATTAAATAATTTATTTTGATAAGGATTATAATAATAATAATTAAGCCATTTATTCCATATTTCTGAGTTACATTTAAAATGTTAGTAAGTTTGTTAAAATTATGTTAGTAAAATTTTTATCTTTAATTATAATTATTTTTGATTTAAATATGGATCCCTGTTAGGGTAAAGGCCTCCTCCATCTTTTTCCATAATTCCCTATCCTTGCCAGAATTCATCCATTCCTTTCCTGCTACTTGAATGATATCATCAGCCCACCGTGTCATTGGCCTGCCAACATTTCTTTTTCCTATTGGGCCTTTCCATCGTGTTGTTTCAATAGTCCATCTTTTGTCTGTATATCGGGAGATGTGCCCGGCCCACTTCCATTTAAGAGTGAGTGCATGGATTAGAGCGTCGGTAATTTTAGTTTTTTGCCTGATGGTTACATTCTTGATCTTTTGAATTTTTCTTATCTTTAGCATGCTCCTTTCCATTGCTGTTTGAGTCCATTTAATGTGTTGTTTTACTTTGTTTGTGAATATCCAGGTTTGGCAGCCGTAGAGTAAGCATGGTAAAAGACATGTATCGAAAACAACTTTTTTTAAATGCTGACTGTAGTTTCCTTTTAGGACTTCTTTCAGTGACCAAAATTTTTTCCATGTTATGTTGATTCTTCTTGTTATTTCCTCTTCATTGTTGTACTTGTTAAATGATACTTGTTTTCCCAAATATATATAATTGTTGACGTATTCTATGTTGTTTCCTTTTATTTCAATGTACCTTTTATGACTGTTAGTCATTATCTTTGTTTTGTTTACATTCATTTCTAAGCCAATGCTAGAGCTTTCATCATCAAGGGATCTCATCATTTCTTCTAGATCTTTAAAGGTTTCAGAAATTATGACTATGTCGTCCGCAAACCTTAGATGGTTTATGTAACATCCGTTAATTAGCACTCCTTTGTTTGACCAGTCTAATTTCCGAAATATATTTTCGAGCACAGCGATGAAAAGTTTCGGTGACAGAGGGTCTCCCTGTCTGACTCCTCTTTCTATGCTTATAGCTTCTCCTCTGTTTTCTAGTTTTACTTTACTCGTACTGTTTGCATATATAAATTTTAAGATGTTAATATATTTTTGTTTAATGTTTGAACATCGTAGTGCATTCCATATTGAGCAGTGGCTGATGCTGTCAAAGGCTTTGCTATAATCAATGAAGGCCAGATACAGAGGTCTGTTAAACTCTCGGTATTTTTCAATAATTTGTTCTAGTGTATGTATATGGTCCATTGTGCTAAATCCCGACCGGAAGCCTGCTTGCTCTCTTGGCTGCTGCTGATCAATATCCTGTGATAATCTTTCTAGAAGTAGAGATGAAAACAATTTGTATATGCTTGCTAGTAGGCTAATGGGTCTATAGTTCCCTATGTCCAAGGGGTTACCTTTTTTGTAAAGCAAAATTATATCTGATGTGCACCATTGTTCAGGTACAGTTTCTGTTTCCAACACCATATTATATAAATGTAACAGATAGTGAATCAGAATAGGTGCTCCTATTTTGAGAACTTCATTACATAGCCCATCTGAGCCAGGGCTCTTCTTAGATTTTAACCGTTTTATGTGTTTGTAGATTTCTACGTCTTCAAATGGCTTAACATGATCCTGATCAGTTTCATCTCCGATTCTTGATTGTATTTCAATGTCACGGTTATTTCTCTTCTGGTATAAATTCTTGTAGAAATTAGTTGCAAGGTGTATTATGTCTTTTCTTGATTTTGTTTCGGTTGACTTTTGTTCCAGTTTTTGTATCCAAGTTTTATGTGTTATTAACTCTTTGTATGCTCTTTTGGCACTTCTAAAGTTTTTTATGTTTCTTGTAATGATTTCTTGTCTGTGGTTTCGGTAATCCCTCTTGATTGATTTATTGGTTTCTTTATATATTCTGCTAAGTTCATTTTTCATGTCTTTTGTTTTATTATTTGTGCGTATTAGTTCAGTGCGTCTTTTTATTAGTTGGTCTGTGTCTTTACTAAATATTTTTTGCCGTTCTTTTTGGGTTCTATTTTTTGACATCAGACTGTCCGTTAAGACCTTTTCCAAGAAGTTATAATAGGTTTGGATGTCGCTTGAGACTGCTTCTTTGCCCTTCATATGTATGTTTAGATTTTCGATGTATGTTTTGATTTCGACTTCTGTTTTCGGAATATTAAGTGGTGTTACGAAGTTTTTTCTACACTTTATTGGGCGACTTAGTAGTAGTGTTGCTCGCAGTGGTCTATGATTTCAACATTAAGGATTATAGCATGAGTAAAACAAATGCGTTTAAATGTAGTCCAAAAAAAATTCAACCTAAAAAAAATGGTTGTTGTGCCTCACTCGACATAGATAGGTATAGTGTGTCGCGGACTTTTTTGTAGATATTTATAAGATCTACAATTAATTAGAACATTTTATGGTTCTATCTTTTATAGTTTAGGCAGCGTACGCAAAATAAGTAACTTTTCTGGTTGATTTTTTACACCTTGTGTCCGAAAAACCCAAATATCTTGCGGAACCCTATTTTTTTCCAAAATAAAATTTAGCCTATGTTACTCGTGGATAATGTAGCTTTCGAATGGTGAAAGAATTTTTAAAATCGGTCCAGTAGTTTTTGAGCCTATTCATTACAAACAAACAAAGTTTTCCTCTTTATAATATTAGTGTGGATGTGGATTAGTGTGGATATAGGGTCTACTTGCGTTAACGAAACGACGAAACTTAGCCGAGCGGCCGTCAAATACCAACTGAATTAAAATCGTGATATTCTTATTTTCGTATCGAAGTTTCGTTGTTTCGAACGAAGGACCCAATAAAATAGAAAAACCGGTTAAAAACGTTTTATTAACCGAGAACAATTCCAATGTTATTGTTCGAACGGAACGCTTATTATAACGTTCCGTTCGAACGTAACCGAAACAAACTGGTTTTTAGGTATTTAAGACGAAACCGTTTCGAAAAATATACCGGTATCCGAGCCCTGTAATGCACACAAGATAAATAAAACTATTTAGTTAACGCCAGAACAAGAAATAATTTAAAATAACAATTATCTTACATAATTGTTATTTTAAATTACTCAACTAAGAGTGAGCTCCTAGTATTTAAAGCCGGGGGTAAAAATTACGCATCAGTACCTATCACCTTAAGTGGTAACATATTGAAGCAAGTCTCACACTTTAAATATCTGGGTCACTGGGTGTCAGAGAACCTTAAAGATGACAAAGATGTTGATAGGGAGCGTAGGGCGTTGGCCGTCAGAAGCAATATGTTGGCCCGCAGGTTCCGGCGATGCAGTGACTCGGCAAAGGTGACTCTTTTTAAAGCCTATTGCCAGTCAATGTATACGTCTGCCTTGTGGGTGAACTGTACGCGGATGGCGTACAACGCCCTGCGTGTACAATACAACAACGCTTTTAGGGTGCTGCTGGGGCTGCCGAGGTTTTGCAGTGCCTCTGGCATGTTCGCCGACGCACACATTGATGGTTTTCATGCCATAATCAGAAAACGATGTGCATCACTCCTTTACCGTGTGCGAACCAGCTCCAACAGCATCCTGAACGTGTTGACTGATAGGTGGGACTCTCAGCTATTGAGGCACTGGATAAGCCTGCATACAATGCTGTAATTATTTTAAATTTTTGTATTTCTTTATTTAATTATTTTTGTCTGGCTTTTATGTGTTCTAATATGGATGTTAATTATCTGAAATAAAGTTCTTATTATTATTATTATAATTTCTTTCCTTACATTTTACTTTATTTGTTTTACTACCATTTTGTTTTATTTGTAGAGTATTTGACTATAATTAAACTTGGAGTTGGTAAAATGGCCGTTGTAACTGCCTGATTAAAAGAGTGTAGGTGTGAAACACATTACCCCAGTCTACTCTTTACTGGAAAACGTTCCTGTTTTTATTAAATATATTAAGCCATGCAACGTGTTGGATAATAAAATCGAAGTACACTTTTAAAATGATAGCAGATAAAATAAATTCGAGTTTTCGTTATTTTTGGATAAGTTCTTATTTATTCAGCACATAATTTTACATTTTTGCTTTCGCGGTGGCGTTGATTTTGATTTTGTTTATTAATATTTTTTACGATACAGTCGAAAAAATATAACTCATACATTAAAAAAAACTGTCTGTACCTATTGTTTTTAGATTTATTTCATTAACAAAAATGTATGAACATGCAGGTATTACAGGTAAAAACAAAATGGCGTCATGAAGAAAAACCTGTCATTTTTAGATAGAAGGTATCTTTGTTCCCAGCATTTATTAAAGAGAGGTACTTATACAGAGTAAGCTATAAGATTAATAGCTTAGATCTTAAATGTCTCACTTATCTATGTATACAGTTGCGAGCTGTTAAAGCGCAGGTGTTCCCAGTGTACACGGACCCCATTAACAAATGATTAATTCTAAAGCTGTGTCTCTGTTCGCGAGTGGGTGGGGTTTTAGTGACAGCGGTAGATTAATAATACAATACAATGTTGATTTTATATGACAAAGGAAAAATAGTAACTGAGAGCACAAAACATTGATTATGTTTTTGGGTGATCCTTCGTTGTATTCTAGTAAATAGAGCTCCATGTGCACACATAATTCAAAAAGTTGATTTTATGATAGAATATTTTCTTTAAATAATTAATCCAAACTAAATACAATATAAATAATAAATAGTTTTCTGGCATGTTTGAAATCACAACATTATTTTGCAACATTTCTCTTTTACTTTGTATTTTAATTTACAGATTCTGTTATAATTAATTACTCATACCTATTTGATCGTTAATGTATAATAAATAATATTAACGTACATACATACAACTGTACAAAGACACTGAAAATGCTGCTACTGGGTAGTTCTGAAAATATATTTACCATTAATGGACACGTTATAAGAACTATTATTTCTATTGTATAATTTTCAATATTTGTTACCAGTTTTAACTGGCACCCCACCCTATTCAGTATAAATGGGACCTAATTCAACAGGGAGTACACCATCTTATAACTATTTCATGAATGCCTGTTTTGGAAGCACAAAGTACTCCGCGTATAGCGTGATTATCGCGCGTTTGCTAATCCATTGCCGGTTTTATGGCAAGCTTGAATAATTTACTAAATATTTACCGGGCATTAGTCATGAAACACGCGTGTACGTACAATTTACAATGGTTGAGATACATTATGTTATGGTGTGAATACAAATGTTAGGTGATAAGCTTGTTGTTTGTTTGTTTTGTTATAATAATTATAATAATTGCGAACAAATTTGCGTATGATAGACAACATGTTATGAGGTAATTTATACGAAATTATAATCTTGAATTACTTTCAATTAAGAAAATATTAAGGTAACCTCAATTAAATAAGTAAATAACTTCGTAAGTAATATTCTGATCACTGACTTCTATTAAGTGTTAGATCTCCATCTTAATCATAAAGTCATAAGAACCCTTTTGAGAATACAAGTTTTATTATAATTGTGAAAAGTGACACAAGATATAGAGATCAGGAGAGGAAAAATGATTGGGCATCTTATACGTCATGACAATTACATAAAGAATATAATAGAAGGGAAGGTTGAAGGAAGGAGAGGAAGGGGGCGGCCAAGATACAGCTACATTACACAAATAAAGGAGAAGGTGGAAGTCATGACGTACAAAGAAGTTCAAGAATTGGCACAGGACAGACGTAAATGGAAAGAGCTGCACCGACAAGAGCATGGCTCTTAAATTGATGATGATGATGAAAAGTGTAAGGAAACAATGTTAAATGAACAAATTGAAAACAATATGTAGAGATATTTTACACTGAAAGTCAGCAATTCCCCTATGTTAGTTGAACACAAGAGCGATACGAAATAAATCATAACACTACAGCAAACAAATTACGTCCTTGCTTTACAAACTACATAAATCATAATTACGGTAGCTCCTCTGTAATTTTATCTAAATTTACACAAAGATAAATTAACCAATACATGTTGAGCTCTGAAGTAAACAGTATGAAACAGTAAAACAGTAAAAGGCTTTCGTACACGAGGCGACGCAAGGCACAAACTACCGGTAAACAAAATCATAGAGGTTCGAACATAATACACACATCAACACTGTCTAGGGATATTTTGGATTTACTCAATTTACTCAAAATTTATTAAAAATAACGTGCAACATGTATATATTTTTATAAAGCCGACTACACTCCAGAATAAAATAAAACTATTTTTATTTGCGTAAACAAATTTTTATTCAAATAAAGAAAAAACGTGAAATAATGGTCAAACTAACAATGAACGTGTTTCTCAAGAAAAAGTGAGAAACAAGGAAAAATTAATCAGTTTTTTACAGTTACGTGAAAAATCAGCAGTCAGTAAATCCACCCATGATGTTAATAACGGTCCTGCAACGGTTTTTCATGCTTTGGATTAAGTTATTCAAGTTTTGCTGCGGTATATTGTCCCAGGTCCGGATAAGATGCAAAAAAGGTTGCTCTTCCGTCCTATCCTATTTCAATTCATGTGCCAATTGATGTTACTTCCACTTAAACTGAAATCAACTTTGAGTGATTGTAAATTAAGTTTATTTTACAATGATTAGAACTGCTGAAAAAGATATAAAAAAAATGTAAAGTTAACATTTTTTTACTGATTCTATCAAGGTGCCGTGTGACTGAAAGTTTTCCCGTGACCACGACACCTGCAGAGGCGTTAAACCATCGGGAACTTAAACCTAGATACTGCGATATAAACTGTAAACAGTAGTTTTTTTTTTTTTTTTAATCTAGTTTTAGCTTATATGTCTGGCATATAAATTGCGAACGCAGTAGGTATACGCGTCATTTGAGACTAAATTCGTCGGGTACCGGAGACTTCCGTTGCTACGTGTACAGTGAGACAACGAGCTCAATGAATATTGGATACATCATTCAACAAGTTATACGCATCAAAAGTAGTTGTGTAACTCAATGCTACCAGTTGTATTAGGAATAATTACGTAATTTGTGAATATTAATTAATATTTAAAAAATAGATGGGTACCTAGGTATTTCTAAAGTTTTATCAACTATAATAAAATAATTATTTAATATTTGTTTGGTACTTTTCTGATAAAATATACACGTGGAGTAAGAAACCTCCTTTTTTTCGTCGGTAAAATGGAGATAGATGTGCTGCCTGAAAATCATTGTGGTATGTACTTATATTAAGTACCTATATATACATTTTGGTGTTTATATTATGTATGTTTATGTATAGAAATATTTATGTGTATAATCAAATAAGTTCTTTTAAAATCTCAAATCATATCGTTTGTTACGTTGTAGGTTATTTGACTACATTGTTGTAAATTGTCTATACTTAATTCAATTTAATTGGTTTACGTATGAAGTAATCATGTATCCGTAATTGTTAGAAAGTAGCACAAACGCAAGCAGACTAAGGTTATGTTATGGTTATGTCATGCTTAGGCCCTAATTCCCTGAAGAGACAGCTCTCGAGATTGTGTAAGAGTATGGCTACCTAGGACAAAATTATCCAGTAGGCAGAACATCGAAAAACAACCGGCCAAAAGATCAATTTTGCCTGGTATAGAGATTGAACTCAGCCTGACTTAAATCCAAATACAAACCATAAAGTAAAATTGTAATTGCCGTTGTCATTATAAAAAGGTAGGTAATATATTATATGGCAATTACCCTCCTTTTTTGGCTTCTCCGCAGTCGGATAAATAAATAGATACATTACATATTGGCAATTACCCTCCTTTTTTATTTCTCCGCAGTCGGATAAATAAATAGATAAATTATTATTTCTAAACATAAAAACCACCTTGTTCAATATTTTTGTCTAAATTAAACATGAGTATTTAATCATTAATATAATAATAATATAATATTCCGGGACAACTCACACACGGTTATCTGATCCCAAGCTAAGCAGAGCTTGTGTTATGGTAACCAGACAACTGATAAACATAGGTAACTTTTTTATATTTCTAAATACATACATATTATGGATAAATGACACCCAGACACAGAACAAATGATCGTGCTCATCACACAAAGATTTGTCCTGGGTGGGAATCGAACCCACGACCTCCGGTATAGCAGTCAGGGTCACTAACCACTAGACCAACAGGCCCGTCAAAAATTGTTTAATATTTTGCAATAATACGGAAAACATTGTACTAGATTCAGTATCGCATAAACAGATGTCATTGTTATCACTTTGTTAAACAATACGAAGTACCAGAAGTTATTTAATAGATATCACACATGCGGCATATAATGCGGTAATAACTCAAACAAATTAATTACGTAGAATTTCTTATTGATACAAATGTTCTTTCATTTACTTTTATCAATTTTTTTGGATGCTTCATTAGTGAATTTCACAAGCCCGAAATATCACTAGGTTAATGTGAGACTGAAATAAATTTAAACAAAGGTTCAATTAATAAATAAGACCAACTGTTTATTAATAACTTATTTTTTTTCTTTAACTAAATTTTGTTTATTAGTTCGTATAACCTTTATGGTGTCTCACTGCTGGGCAAAGGTCTTCCCAATTAGTTTCAGGCTATTGAGTCTAGCTGTAGACGTGTTATCAGTTTTGACGGAGATTAGATTTTTATGTATGCTAAAAATCGTATGATAGGAAAATTCGTACCTACCGAATACAAAAACAAAACCCGTGCCTAGCTACCCACTTCTATACATTTGTATCTCTGTATTGTTCAACCCTGTTCCCATCTCTAACGACTGAGTCTTGCTGAGTAATCTGCACGATACGACAATTACTCCACGGTAGTACTGTTAAGCAGCGCATCGTCAACGACCGTGAGATAGGCAGCGAATAAAATCAAATTGTTATTCATTTTTAGGGTTCCGTAAACAAAAGGAACATTGTTAAGGTTTCCTCCGTCCTTGTCTTTCATGAATAGGTAGAGTCGAAATTTTCACAGCGTATGCAAAGGGGGGCCTAAATGTAGTGTGTTATACATAGTTGAACATAATAATGATGATGACAAAATAATATATTGCCGCAAAAACGACGAATTATAACAACTAAAATGACGAATTCAGTAATAGCACTTGAGCTATTTAAAAAAATTGCGTCTTGTTATTTCTTGTACGTTCGTACGAAACCTTTCGTCTACAGGGCAAACTAAAACTTGTTTTTTTTTAAGTGCTTTACGATAGGTCTTTTCTGTTATGTATTTATGTAGGTAACCTCGATTCCGGTGATTTAATTCTTGAAAGGTCTATCTGATTTCAGTTGAGTCCATAATTATGGCGAATATTTCAAAATAATAAGTCAAATCTAAACCTTGAAGCACTAATTATATTATTAACGATTCAATGTCATTAGTACTTTTATAATTACTCACGTTTCTACCTTTTATAGGCACTCAAAATTATTTTCTATGCTGGTTTGGAAACCTTAATTACTGAGTCACCAGTCGAAATAATTGTTGAAGAAATTACATATTAGAGTATAACAGGAAATATCTTCAAGGGCATAGTTATACGTCATCTATTTCATTAACGCTTATTATTATCTATTGTTGTGTACCCACATTAAATAATTTGCATTAAGCATTAATTAACCCAATTAGAGCAACTTCCTCAAATCCAAAGGCATCTCAACTGAAATTTCATCTAAAGGAACATCAAAGAAAACTACAACTACACAAGCTAAAATGGAACATTCCAACCTTAGAGTATAAATAAGCAAGCGTAGAGTGCGTCTAAGAAATTTAGCTGCAAATATTCGCTCGTTCAGTGATTTTCGTGCGAGGTCGTACGTTTATACTCGTAAATGCGTAAATATCGATAGTTTCGATATTACAAGCGTAGTTAAATAGTGCTTATGAAAGCACGCAAGCAAGTTGATCTTTGGCAGTCGTTAAGTCATTACAATTCTGACAACCAGTCATTACTGTGGGATATTGTGTTACCCAGTGAAATGGGTTGCGGAGATCAGATAATGCATTAAAATACGGTATTCAGCTAAATCCGTACAACCAACGCACCTTTGTAAAGAGGCCAGGTTGAATTAAAAGGTTCAATTTCGACACATATTTGACAACAACGCTTGTTTATACTGATGCTAAGTTCTTACTCATTTGTCGCACTCTATCGTTTACTTATTTATACTCTGGAATTCCAACGTTTTTGAGATAAAACGCTAATTATAATTTTCAGAGCCAGTTACGCCGATGCAAGAAATAAACAGAGCTTACGAGACTTGCAAATTTGGGTGGTTTCATGTGAAGTTGTTGTTTGTGAGCTTCTTCGGGTGCATAGCAAGTATACTCGTTACGAATACGACGTCTTACTTGCTGCCGATCGCGGAGTGCGACCTCAACATGAATCTCAGACAGAAAGGCCTGTTGACTGCTATGCCTTATTTTGGTAAGTAACTAATGGGCTATAAAGTGTATCTAAGACAGAAAAATATTTTGAATCACTTAAGACGTTTGAAGCACTATGCTTTTAAGGATCATGTTAGGTGTTAAATAAAATTGAAGTCAATATTTATAGATGAATTTGAATTTAAAATTACACGTATATTTATAATATCTGCTGAATTAATTAGATTTCCTACTACGTCTTTTGTGCTTTGTTGGCATTGCTCAGGGTATACAAGCACGGTTTAGTTTAACATATAACATATATACGCGAGCCATGCATTCGGTTTGCGTTCGCCAGATCTGGACGCAACCCTTATAGTGTAAAAGTTTTGTTGATTGAAATTGAAAGTATACCTTGAAATTGAGGATAAGATTTGTGATGAAGTAAAATCTAACTTGTTTTCTAGGTATGTTCGTATCAACAATAATCACTGGTTTCCTAATAGACACATTTGGAAGGATCATATTCCTGAAGATTGGTTTTGGAGGGATCTTCTTTTGCACGTTGCTATCAGCTTCAAGTCAGACATACGAAATGCTGGCGGCCGCTAAACTCTGCGAAGGTATACTGTGAGTTTACTGCACTGATTTTTGTTACCTTACATACATTTTAGTGGCAATAGGCTCGCCCCCTATTACATGGGACCTAAACATACCGGCGAACTGTGGGTGTACATTAGTACACCTCTGCCTAACCCTTCGGGGATACAGGTGTGATGGTATGTTATGTTATGTTTTACATACATTTTACCTTGTTAAATAAAACGTTTACTTAGATATTTGTGGTGCGAGTAAGTGCCTAGTAAGCTATTTCGTTGATCATGAGCTTAGATTAATTTGAGTACATGTCTGTTTTGTTACCATAGATTGAACTTCTTGATCAGTATATAAATAAAGTTGACATGCAGTTCCAGTAACATACCTGAAATCAAAGAAAAATTGTTTTAAATATATTTTCTAAATACACCAATATTGGAAATAGTATTTTAAACGTAATAAGGTTGTATATTAAATATGTGATCTTTTGTTGCTCATGTAAATGTCAAAGAAATATAAGTATGGCGAAGTAATTAATATTTTACGTGAATCTTGCATAACGTACATTATTTACACAAAAATTATAATTAACATCACTGGTCATATTAAAACTCAACTCCAGTTGTTGAAATAATTCAGTTACAGTAAAAACCAATGACACCCCAAGGACTCAAAATTACTTGTCCATTTCAAAAGCTACCCTCAGATTTAAGCAAGCGTGAAGATAAAATACCAAGTTGCCGCCCTTGCACCTTAATAATTCGCATCAAGCTGACGGATTCACTAGCCCGTCGAGATAACTGACTGACGCAGTATTTTTTCCTACCCTCCATTCAGCAAAAATTAAGTAGAGAGTTTATTTAACAACTAGACTCAAGTTTTGAACAAATTCAAAATGATAAGGAATTTTTCAAGCATTTTTAATGCCAGCTCAAAAATTAGATTTGTTTATTATTTGAGTCGGAATCCAGTGGCTGGTTTTAATTATCGCATTGAAGCGGACCACGATATTGTAGGTTTGTTTTTTCTCTTAAATTAGTTTCGTTGGAAGCATTTCCTAGTTATTTTTTTTTTAATAATAATGGCTTAACTGGAGCGCAAGAATTAAGAGAGCCTCACGGAGTACTTACTTTGTATCAAAGAGGTAGGTATGAGAAAGGAGATTTATATAAATATATTTTACGAAATTCCAGTGAGATTTAAAAAAAATATCAGACACCTCTAAATTACACCTGAAATTCTTTCTAGCTACATTTAAAAGACAAGTCGACGATTCTACCTCTACCGAAGCCCATACATTATTCCTTACTGTATCAATAGAACTATCCAATACAATATCTACAAGCGCATCGAAAACTGTAAATAATACAGTATTTGTGAAGTACACTTGGCTGCGAGTTGGTAACGTGCCCAAAATACTGACAGCATTATTACCTTGGCTTGAACTACAGTCATCTATTGCAACTATGCAGATAGATTGTACACGTTCCTCCTGTCCTGACCTAAAGTTAAATGCCTCGTCATCTGTTTTGACAGTTTTGATTTTATAATACAAAATGATGCATCGAAATTTTCTGTTAAAGGCAGATTTTGGTGCCATAATTATTGAAATCAGAGCACTGCTCATTGATATAATAGTAAATAATTATATTTTATTGTAAATCGTTAGGCGCTTGCTCCGATCATCTTGCTTTAAAAAAGGCTCTTAATTTGTCTATTTAGTATCAAATTCGCAATCGTTTAAAATTGAAAAATATTTTTTTTCTAATTCTGTTTATATTCTGATAAGCCATGCTTATACACACACGTAACTAAGTCCCAAAAAGTAGTAAAAAGGCTGAATTATTTTTTTTTGTTCAAACGGTTATTGTAGTTCCAAATTTTATATCAGGCAATTGAAAATTTGTAAAATAAAAGTAGTTTAAAAAACTTCTAGTTCATTTCAGAAGTACCCAACATTGTGTACTTTTGTTTTTCACAAAAAGGAAATTGCCAGTTCATGTTGTGATTCAATTATCTAATTGCATGTTTTTCTGTTTTGGTTTGATTGATTGGTTTGACCTAAAATCTACGCTGTTGGTCCTTTTTTCCATCAGGAAATTGTAGGTGAACAACCTTCCCTCTAACTCATATACTATAAAGTCGAATCAGCAGCAACTTGGTATTATTTTTTTATTGTAATAGTATTTCATTCAAAATGATCAGAGGTAATTTTGGTTCATTAACAGTTAACCCTTTGTCTTCTA
This sequence comes from Autographa pulchrina, assembly GCA_905475315.1. Taxonomy (NCBI): domain Eukaryota; kingdom Metazoa; phylum Arthropoda; class Insecta; order Lepidoptera; family Noctuidae; genus Autographa; species Autographa pulchrina. The sequence continues at coordinate 10,019,685 of FR997780.1, forward strand.
CATTTTCGAATTTCAAACGTGTGTTTTTTTTTTTAGGTTCGCAACTTCGTTATCAGCCATATCTGCGCTAACATCAGAGTTCTGTCACTCGACAGTGAGGGATCGTATGATGTTATTCCAGTCTTCATATGCAGCGTTAGCTCAAATAATAAGCCCGGCCATGGCTTGGGGCATGCTCGTTCGGGATTGGAAGTATAGTTTTTTCGATGGCGCCTTTGGTTGGTATATTTTTTATCTTTAAATTTTTCTTTTGCCAATAGTTGATACGAAAATGACTTATTTTACAATTTAAATCTTGAATTAAAGGGAATTACTTTTTCTATTTATTACTTCTTATAATTCAACATCTTTCATATTTCTTTTTCACAGTACTTAACGTTTGGAACTTCTACCTCCTCGCGATGTCTTTCTGGTCACTTGCTGCTTTCCTTCTCTATTCAACGTTGCCAGAAAGTCCAAAATACTTGGTCACCCAAAAACGATATGAAGAAGCAAGAAATATTTTAATTAAAATCTATACGGAAAACACTGGGAAACCTGCTGACACGTTTCCGGTGAGAAAATGGAGGTCTATGTCAGATGTTATAATAAAATATGTATTTGAAGAAAAATAAATATTATGTATGAAAATTCAAATTATAGTAGATAGGCTAATAAAAACTGCTTCGTCAGCTTAATATAAAGCGATGTATGGAACATCGTTTTCTACAGATTCTTCGATTCTCTTTCTACAGGTTTCGATAACTGGGCGAGATAATTTTTTTGGATATTCCCCTCTCATTCAATAGCTTCCATTATCACAAATACCACACATTCTTAATTGCAATAGCTTTAAATAATATTTTGAATGTAAGCTTTATGAACACTGTTTTAGTACCCAACCTTATTTGAAAAAGAAATGAAGGAAGACGATCCTGAGAATATGAAAGTCAGAAGAAAAATCAAATTCGGAGAAAGAATAGTAACAGGATTTAAAAACATGAAACCTCTTATAAGAAGACCATTGTTCGGGTATTTAGCATTAATTGGAGTCATGCAGTGTATTATCTTGGGAATGTACGTATTTCACATTTATTTACTTATTAATTAGTTGCCTTTTTTAAATGTCCTTCTGAAATTCGGAGAAAATAAAATGTACCAAATCAAGACCTCTCAATTTACCAATTTTATGTGTTACTGGAACATTTTAAAGGTATAATAAATGCACTGAGGCAAAAACAAAATATATGCACATATGAATAAAATGAAATCCTAACATTTCAAATAAATTGTTTGCACTATCTGATATCGACATCCTACATATTCGTTGTCCGATAGAGTTTTTAATCTAGTAAAACAAATAAGACGAGTGCTTTTCATAAAATGGTTTGAATTCTACATATAGAACTCATATCAACAAATAACCAGTATGAACTCGTTTCCACCACTTTATTATTTCCGCTACTATACAAATCTTATTGAAAACTTTCTATTTAAACGACTGCTTTGAAAACATCTTCGTAAACCCTGATAAAAGATTTTGGACTACTTTTTCGGGGAGATTTATTTTTTATTTCCACTACAGGTTTTTGCCAGACTCAAAGGGCTATTTCGCCTGATTCAGCCCATTTGATGTCGTTCACGTTTTTTTCTATTCCTCCATCAAAGCGCTTAAGATTTAGAAAATCCAATCCCGTACCTGTCTACTGGGGGCATTGAACTGCCAAATAAAAGACGATCAATCCCGTGAATTAAAATCCAAAAAATCCGAACTTAATTTTTATGAAACCTATCAAATATTAAAATGCAAAGCATTAATACTTCTATGGCTTTCATCATAAGGCAGAAATTGCGTGAACATAATTGCGTCAATTTTCATTTCAAATAGCCTGATAAAATCAACCAGATAAAGGGCGTCCATTTTTTTTCCAGACACAACGTGAGCAGGCTCTGGTTCCCACAATTATCCACAATCGTCGAACATTACAGATTTGATAATAATCAGAATTTGTGTGGGTTACTGGATATCTACACGAGCAAGTTAAAAAGCAAAAGTGTATCCAATTTAACGTCAGAAGTCTGTGTACCGGTAAGTGTCTCCTTTGACTTCTTTATTTATTGATAGACGAATTTTTTTTCATTATGTGTACACAAACAAAATACTATATTCAATACCTTCATTGCATTTCAGAAGCTACATTACAGGTGAACTAAATATTATGTAATATAGAAGCATTTATAAACCCTGTCAAGCAGAATAAACTAAAGAGTACTTAGCGCTAGTTAATAAATAAATATTTAACTTTTTTGTAAAATCATAGGACTTTGCATTAGTTTTTCTTTGACATTGTTCCAACAAATGAGGGTCCATCCATCACTCACAATTACTTTGAGTCTGTAATTCAATAACAAACTAAAACAACTATAAAAACAATATGCTATCAAAACTTAAGCGAAAACAGTTTGGAAGTTATCTCCTTCGAATATGAAGGCTGTGATATACGAGTGAATAAACTTTGGCCTGCAGTTCATCCACTTTGAAATCGATGATAGGCGTCCCCCGAGACCCAAATTGAGTGCCGAAGAAAAATATCCCACTTATTTCCCACCGTGATTTATCTATGGATAAAGTTTCCTGAAAATGTTGATGTGATTCAAGGATTTTTGATATTTTAATTTTTCATACCAGCTATCACTGTAATAATGTAAAATTTTATGTCTGAACAAAAAATGGAGTAGATTTTTTTGTAAATCATTTTGAGAGAGCATCGGACTGTCATATACATAAAACAAGGGAGTGGTTCTTGAATATTTTGTTTAAGTTTGACAGTCATTTTTTAATTAAACCTGATGCCGAAATCTGTACTTAAAAAATAAATAAACATAGGATTAGAAGTGTGTAGGAATTCTTCATAAAATTCATTGTTACAATAAATGTAATAATATTAAGATGGAAAGTATTCTCATATGAGTGAAATGTAAATTTCTTTATGAGAATTCTTTAACCAGAAATGAAATACATCAGAGATTGAGTTACTAAAGACACTAACACAAACTACTTTGCACTAACCATCCACAATTTACTTCCTCATATTTGGTTAGTACTATACCACTTTCTTTAATTAACAAAGCTATATGTAACTGAAAGCTAACCCTTCCAATTAAACCAAATGTGCTTTTGTTAATGGCTTTCCCGCAATTCGAAGCGGTTGAGTTTTGAAACTATACCCTTAGTGTTGTGGTTTCTAGAAACCAGTATTGCTCGTATTTTTTGTTAGGGCCTTTATTAATGTGCGTTGTAGACATAAAAACATTTAGGGTAGCAAGCAACTTTCCTATTTAAAGTTCAGAGCAATTTGGGACATTAATGATATGGACAATGTTTAATGTTTACTAGTTAAGGTAAAATTTGTTTTAAATAGTTATTTTTCGTAGGTATATTTTTGACTGCCTCGTTGGCCTAGTGGTTCTAAGCGGGACTGCTACGCTAGAGGTCTTGGGTTCGATTCCCAAGTCGACCAAGGTGTTATTGGGTTTTTCTATGAAATTCTCAGTAGCAGGTCGGAGTTTGGATTTGTACCCGGTTAGTAGCAATAGGCTCGCCCCCTATTACATGGGACCTAAACATACCGGCGAACTGTGGGTGTACATTGGTACACCTCTGCCTAACCCTTCGGGGATACAGGTGTGATGGTATGTTTTATATTTTTTAAAAGAAAACTAGAAATTTCTTCTAAAATTCACGTCTTTTGGTAAATTAAATAGGAAGATTTCAGCAACCAAACTAATAGATAGAGGGATTGCAAATAGTCATGTATTGGAAAATTTTACAGACATTAAAAATCTCGTGATGAAAAATCACCGAAAATAAAGCAAATAATTTGCTTATCACTGAAATAATTCTTGCCAGATACGCAATATAGTAGCTTACGCGACATTTTATATAATCAAATGACTGAGTCACATCTCACGAGCTGAAGGACAAAATAACACCAGACTTTCTAATCACTAAACACGTTCTGAATGAGATTGTCAGTCAAGTAACATTGTATTTCACCTGGCCATAATTTTGTTACAGTGTAAGAGCTAAAATTCTCACTTCAGAGTGCATTATTTTATGTTTTAGTACACAAATAGGTACTTAACCTGCAACATAGTGATATTTTTTCATCAAAATATGATCACTTACCAGTAATGCCTGTGACAGAATCTTAAGTATATTGTTAGGTTAGGTTAGGTTCTAATACTACAAATTCGAACGAAGATTCTTGTATATATGCTCACATGATTTTGAACTTTATTTTAATGACGATAAGGTTTATATTTCAACGTCCCAATAACTCAAGTGGGAAAACTATGCTAAAAAATCCAGATTAATATTTTTAATAAACTTTATTTCTATGACTATTTACCGTCTTTTTTTTATTTCAGCATGTCAGTGGCGCAGAGACATACATAAACAGTATTATAATTGGACTGATATGCATTTTTCCTTATTTCATAAGTGGAGTGATAGTCAATAAAGTGGGGAAGAACGTCCTGCTAATTGCAGGAGGCTGTATATCTGTGGGATCTTTGCTTGGACTAAGATGGGCCAATTCAAAGGCTTTGATGGTGGTCCTATTTTCTATGAATATAGCTATGACGCAAACTATGAAGAGTTTGAGTCAAGTGGTACTGATTGATGTAGTGCCTACTACTATGAGGTAAATTATAATTACGTATTTACCTATCCATCTTGCCTATTTCCTAATATACTTACTTTCATGTTTTACGTAATTTTCTGACTGCCTATCTGATCTCTACATCTAAATTTCCCTCCCTAATAGGTACGTATAATGACAGTACTGCAATTATATAAATGTTAAACGAGAAAAAAAGTTAGTCGTACATACAATTTTCAGTATTATGCTATGTATGAAATAGGTTTATACATAAGCAATTTCAAGTCATTTAATTTCTGGAATGTATTGAAAAGTAAATATTACAGCATGAAGCAATTATGATAGTCACTGTATTTACTTTGAAGTCATACGATACAAAAATAAACTCAACAGAGAGGTATTATTATAAGAATTGAAAGCTTAAACTGTATGCAAACAGTATCATGTAGTAACAATTCCTGTAACAAAGTAAGCCGATTACTTTATACTATATTTTTCATATCTATTTAAAATAATTAGAGGAATATTTTATAAAAACTGAATTATTTCGATTTGTGCTTCAGACTTTTTTATGCGTGGAGTACGCATAAAAAAGTCTGAAGCTGAAATTGCATTGCATATTATCTGTACTTAATAGCAACTGTTTTCTTAAAATCGGGATTTCAAAATGGGACAGGTTGTTAATTTTAGGTTGTATTTTTCTATTTTCTTACTGAATTTTTATGAAGTTTTGTTCAGAATTAAAATTATTGCACTGTTATATAAAAAATAGATTGTTTTTTTTTTCTATATTTCGTTGAGGTGACTGTTAGTCTCAGCACTATTTTATCTAACCGTATTTTTATTGCATTTCAAAAATATTATGAGAAACATTTTTTTCTGAATCACTTTATTTTCATGTTACATGGGGATCGCATACGCAGCTCATTTTACAATATGTAACAACTACTCCTAGGAGGTTTCAACTTTTTTACTATAGAATATTATTTTATTTAATATAGAAAATTATAAATTGTTTTTATTACAGGGCCCTAGCTCTCTCAGTGGTAATGATGACAGCTCGTACAGGCACGCTGGTAGGCAACGTTGCCTTCCCCATACTGCTAGCTATGGGTTGCTCAATACCATTCTACACCATGGCTGTGTTAATGTCATGTAAGTTGTACTTATAATTTTTTTATTTACTTTGTGTAGCAGAAACACGCAAAGTTTTTTTACCTAAAAGTGAGGAAAGAGTAAAAAAGACCTTAATCCTGCAGTGGGAGAGTCTACTTTTGATAATTTATAAATGGGACTGCTGTGCAATGCTTATAAACTATACACTAGTACAGTGGCTCATATACGTAATAAGAGGATTTTTTTTACATGTAGTTACATGTGAAATTTCAGAACTTTTAAACCTCTTTGTTATTAAACGCTGATAATAGAGACTTGTTAGTAGTCAGAATTATAATGACGTTAAAATAGCCTTAATTGGTACAAGATTAAATTTCACAAGACAGAAATTTGTTCCCACAACACAACTTCATAAAAGATCTAAAAACATTTTTCTCCTAAAATTTTACGTCACGAACATGCACGAGCGACCCAAATTAGCTCTCGTACTATCTCTAAAAATATTTCGTAAACTAAAAGTTTTAGTTGAAGTGGCACTTTGCATCATAAAATTATGTCACATATTCGTAAGAGCTCACCGCATTTCGGATGCCATCTTCTCGGTCCCAATTACGTATAAATCTGGATTGGATCACTGCATCTCTAGCCAAATTTCTAATTCGAGGGTTTGGATATCGCAAATTGGAAATGGTTGAGTTAAACTTGTTTAATAGAGTCGCCAGTTATAATTACTTACCGAAGTTAGGTGTGTATGTGATCCAACAGACAAACTATGTAAATATAGTTTTGTTGGACTTTTTGTCTCCTAAGATGTACCTTGTACCTTATTAAATCTATACTTATAATAAATCTGTAGAGAGGTAAATTCTGTACATGAAATACATTTTCAAAATAACTATCAGGGGGTGATTAGTGATCGATACTGATGCCAAAAATGCAATCAGTAAAATTTTTGTCTGTCTGTCTGTCTGTATGTTCCTTATAGAAACAAAAACTACTCGACGGATTTTAACGAAACTTGGTACAATTATTCTTTATACTCCTGGGCAGGTTATAGTATACTTTTCATCACGCTACAATCAATAGTAATAAGTTCGTCATTCATTGATAAGTTTCGTCACCCACGCGAACGAAGTCGCTGGCACAAATTAATAATAATGAAAAAAAAAATGTCCTAGTTAATGTGAAAATGTTTTTTTTATTTTAATTTTTCACACGAGTGTCTCAAAAAAAGCTTAATTATATGTCTGAGTATAAACGTATAGGTAAAGATAGAGAGAAAGTCTATTCATAATTTTAGTAAAAATTTAATACATTACTCGTATTAGCGCAGTGACCTATTATTGTAAATTACATTTTACAATCAGAACGAATTATGTAACATTTAATATTATTTATATTGTACATTTATGTAATCAATTTGTTTTTCTTGTTTCAGGTGTGGTCTGTCTATCGCTGTTTCTACCAAGAACAAAAAAATAAATTATTTAAAATAATAAAAAAATATAACATCTAGATTATTTGTAGTTTTATTTCTTCCTCTAGGCGCTATACTTAAATAGGAATTAAATGGATGGAAGAATTTGATGTTGTCGTAAATTATGATTGTCTATTCGCATTTGCTGACGGCTTAAAATTAATGGTCGAGAGAGTGCTTTTTGCGTAGTTTTAGTTTAAGCGAACAAATGGATTAAATTGTAGAAAATAATAATTATGTTCTTAGTCCGGTTGAAAAACTTTTACGAATATAATATTATTATAACAGGAGGGCAGTATCTTGTATTAAAAATGTGATAAAAGAATTGTATATGAATAAACTTAAAATAATAAAACTTAGTTTATTTATTATTTTACCATTTTCCAGAATGTATAGCAGAAAAACAGTTACCTATGAATACCGCTCCTTTTTTTTCATTGACCATCGAAATGTTTTTAACTCAAAGCAACTATTTACTATTCGTTCACAAATTAAAAGCTTTGCAAAACCCCAATTTAATTTTAATTGGTAAATACTTCAACTAATAAAGTTGTAACTATCGAAATTATTGCAGTATACAACAAAAACCCTGTGGCTACTGATATTCATTCATGAAATAATTACTCAATGTATAATAAAAATACGTCATGAAAGTATACTTAAATAATGATAAGAGATATTTTTAGAAGTAACGTACGCCTCACAAATGAATGATATTTCACAATTCACGACCAAATTATCATATGACGACAATGATGTTAATATAGATGACGTATATCTGTACCTCGAGACGTTTACAAACTGATTTAGATTTACATGACTTTCATTATGTAAGTGAATGAAAGAGATCTTGAAGAATGTGCGAGATGGAAAGTGATAAAAATAAATGTTCTTACACCAATAGAGCTTGAATACCTGAATTTTAACCCCCTACAGTACCTACGGCCGCTGAGAGAAAGTGTTCCTAAGGGTGCGTCCACATCTGACGAACGAGCACTACACGAGCAGCTCGCGACCTGCTCGCGAACCGTTCGCGAACCGCTCGTGGCGTGCTCGCGAGCCGCTCGTGAGCATGCCGCGAGCGGCGGGCGCACGTCTGTCAGATGGCGTAATTGACACTAGTGCGTTCGCGGCATGCTCGCGAGCTGCTCCTGTAGTGCTCGTTCGTCAGATGTGGACGCACCCTAACAGGTCGTAGTCAAACAAAAAATACAATATGTGGGAAAGAAATTACTTAACATAAATTACTATTCCTTACTTGTCCTATAAAATAATAATATCATTCAAAACTATATCATTATGTCAATATATGGTTACAATAATACATCATGGTTTATTTTCCCATACAAATCAAGACCAATTGACAGGTGTCAGGATCGTATTCTCTCAGCGGCCGAATGTATGATATCTACCTCGTTTTTGTATATACATTTATTATAATTATATTACGTAGAAATACAAGGCACAGGAATCTTCTACCTTCCAAATTACCTCGGTTTCTGCAAATTTTCTCGTTCCTCATTTCCACATTCGAGATTTAAAATCTGTGCTAATGAAACCACAGATAAATTACCGTTGAGATTTTTTTTTTTTTTGCAGCTCTGTTTGAATTTTTACTTTTTAAAACTATGTGGCGCTGGGCAGATCATGGAATATTCGTAGAATTAAATAATTGCGCTTTCCTTGAATGCTGAAAAGTATCGAGAATTTAACCCTCAAAATCAGGATTTTTGTCGACAATTAAAATTTAAGTTCGATATAATAAGTTTAGAAATAGTGGTATTTTTATCAATTTGTCTTATGTATTATCAGGGCATGAGAGTTAGGCAGATTAGTTTTACATGTGGGTCCGCCTGCGTTGTTATCAGTTATCTTGGCAAAACGTATCCTATATCCTTGCTTAGAGTTCAAGCTGACTCCATACCAAATTTTATCAAAATTCCTTGAGTAGTTTCGACGTGAAAGCGCAACAAACAGACAGACAGTTATCCTCGCGTGGATAACGTTATGTGAAGCATCATTTCTTTCACAATAGGTTCAACGATGGATACAACACTTCATTATACGACCCCTACAGTAATGAAATATGTTAGGTATATGATATATTTTCCTCTATAGGGGTGAGCATAAATGAAAGTGAAGTCAGCAGTGTAAATAGTTGTCGTATGTCTTTTTTTGTTTATTCATACGGTAGTGTTTGAGTCATGCGCAGAATATATTGCGTGTAGATAATAAAGGCAGTTGCAGACAAGCACATTGTATGGAAATAAAAATAAGAAGTTTTGAATTTATTTTTAAATAAATGATCGAACGACAGGAGAATGCCTTTTGGCATAAAGTCCGCCTATATGCCTTACTGTGCATATAGTATTAAATATATAAAAAAAAAAATCTATATTATATTCTATTTAAAAAAGTAAGTATGTAAGCGGTTCACATTCATACAACAAATGCAAATAAATACATTATTATTTGTTGTAAGAGCAAAAGGCCCTTGTTTTAAGTAAACTTATCATTTAACTCGAATTTCTAATCGATTATGTAGAAACTAAAACTAATACAGAGAATATTGTCAGACTTCTTTCGGAATATGGTAAACGTGCCAGAAAATTCCTCCTACTGGCAAAAGTTTGGCGCATTGGAAAATGCATCCTTGAAGTTACAAATAATATAACTGGAATTTCATCAGAAGCTAAGAATAATAAACAAAATGTTGAAAAAAAATCGTCAAATTAAAATAGCTTTACATACTCATATTTATGATAAGCAGAGATATATAAGACAGGGGTCTTAGTTCATATATTCTTTTTTTTTCCTTTAAATATGTTTTATAGTAAGAAAGAAATTAAATAAATAATACTAAATAGCTAACCTGGAATAGTGAACTGTTTAATTGTTACATTAGATCCATAAAAATAACACTTACCTAATAAGTACTTTTTCGGTTACATGAAAGATTTCCTAATTAGCAAGAAATTGCTTGTCATGGGAGACTTCACCCTTCCAATTTAGACATAATCCTTAGAATACCTAGACCCGCATGTATGCACCCATCTTAAAAACAAGTAAATAACTAACCATGAATCAAACCAGAAATAATTAGATTAAATTATCTTTTTACTCAAACATTTTAACTTTTATATCAAGATCTTCCATTCACTGAAGAAAAATTTCTACGAGTACCATAAATTGTATAAACAGAGAGCTCAAAATTAATTGGTGGCATTATCAAGGTCTTTAAAATCTTTGATAAAGTAATTACGTCACATTAAATCATTCTGAGATGGAGTTATTATAATGGTACAGCTGAAATGATAAGCAGGTGTTACTCTGATCTGAGACAAATATTTTGGTCTGAGGAAATTTTAGATACCTTTTAAAATGAGTGACTTAGATTTGCCGGCTTTGGCTGAAAGGGAAAGGGGTGAGTACTGTTTATTTTATAATATTATTGGAAATTGTTATTCTTTATTGATAGACAGCGGGAAGTCGATCGGAGAATTCAGTTAGGCTGGGCAGCGTTTAGCAAACTCCGTCGAGTCTTCTCTTCACCTATACCGCAATGCCTGAAGACGAAAGTTTATAACCAGTGCGTCCTACCTGTTATGACTTACGGTGCCGAAACGTGGACATTAACGGTTGGACTAGTCCACAAATTTAAAGTCGCGCAGCGGGCTATGGAGCGAGCTATGCTCGGAGTCTCTTTGAAGGATAAAATTCGTAATGAGGTCATCCGACAAAGAACCAAGGTAACCGACATAGCTCGTAAAATTAGCTCGCTGAAGTGGCAATGGGCTGGCCATGTCTGTCGAAGGACCGATAGCCGCTGGAGCAGACGAGTCCTAGAATGGAGACCGCGACTCGGCAAGCGTAAGGTAGGACGCCCCCCCGCCAGGTGGACTGACGACCTGAAAAAGGTCGCTGGAGGGGACTGGATGCGGAGGGCGGAGGACCGGGTGTTGTGGCGCAAATTGGGAGAGGCCTATGTCCAGCAGTGGACTATGATTGGCTGAATGATGATGATGATGATTGATTGATTTAAACAAAATTTTGGATCAAGCCTGATGATTTGAACTGAATACTATAATTCTTCTATATACCTAATAATATATTAACGCCATAGTGAAGGACCACACATGGACTTAGGTTTTTGGCTTTCCCTTCTTTACTTTCGTGCTCTCATTAACTATTTAGCAATAAATTTACATTTCTAAAATCGAAATCTTCAGGCCATTTATCTTCAAGCTTCTTCGACATTCCGTACTTGGTTAAGTTCAGAATAAAAAAAATATGAACGTCTGGAAAGATGAATTGCATTCCAAACTTGTATTATCTACCTACTGCTCTGTTACAAACATTCAGTTATAAAGATAAAAATATTTGTCCTGATATGACTACTTGTCATTTAATTACTACATCTTGCTCCGTCTTAGTATCTAACAAAAATTTACTGCATCACTAAATTATTTACTTAACCTAATACCGTAATAGATACATGTAGATAAATATTCACTATAATACAATATTCCTGCAATATGTAATAGTAATATTGTAATACAATCTTGCCACTATATCGCTTAACCCCAACGGAAATATTTTTTTTGAATTCCACCAATCAGATATTTCCGTCAAAACCGAAATAAATATAGCCTTCCCATTAATCCTTGTTTCGATTTGGACGGGTAAAATGTACCTTTATTTTTTTCCTGGGATTGGGTATATATTCGTACGAGTAACTATAGGATACCGTGCAACGACCCTTGCTCGGGTCATTTGTTTTTGTGGCGTTGTGCAGCTTATGTGAAGCCGAGACTCCTATACCCGAACTTCCATAATCTTTGTAGAGGACCAATTTTTGATATGGTCTTTCGTCCTAAAATAATAAAAACAAATGTAGCAACAAATTGAAAAATGTAGACGCCGCGGATTGCTTTTTCTTGTATCTCCAAATTTGGATACATCAAAGTGTCGAACGTCTGCTTTTCGAGTCCACTAGGGAAACTTATTAAAGATACAGCCGAGGCTTTCAGACGTGTGCGATTTTCGAATATATTCTCATAGATTTCTTTTTACATATCCAGACTTCTAATGGAGGCTAGAATCTCGAGAGATGAATAAAATCAGATTTATTACGACTAGTATATTTTATGTGCAGTCAATCTCAGTTCGAGCTAGCGCTAGACTCTGGAGTGACATTAAATCTTTAATTCAATTCTATAATAATATGATTATTGTTATTGATTTTTCAGAAATAATACTTTTAAGCAAGCTTATACTCACAAAGTATAAGTAGACTAAAGAGATAGTAGGATGTAGAGTAGAGGTATCTACAATCGAAAATTGATAAATGTTAAACTTTAATCAAATAGTTTCTATTGTCATCCCCATACGACGTAAATTTCAACTATGTTTTTGAATAGTTGAATTCGGAATCAAATATCAGGATCATACAAATATTTGTCGCGGAGATCTAACCTCCACTATACCGCTTGGAGTCGCCCTCGGGCGTATCAACAAAACAGAATACAACGCGTATTGACACAATACTGAACTCAATGGCGCATAATAAAAGAGGCCTGTACAATAGTGGTACAAGTAAGTTATATGATGGAAATTTAAACTTTGTAGAATGACAAATAAATAACCAAATCCGACATACCACTTATGTGTTGCGTATTTAAGGAAAATTATTCCTGGTATGGGTCGAAAATACAATAAAAGTTTCGGGTCGAGTCTGGATGAGACTGGCACAGGACCGTAGATAATACGAGAAAAGAGATGCCTTTGCCCAGCAGTGGAATGCAAAAGGCTGTAGATGATGATCATCATAATTCCTGGCAGTAAAAAGCGTAGTCCATTTGGAAGTCAAAGAGAAAAACCTGAAAGCAGCTGATAACTTCTGACCAACCCCGTTTGATATTTTGATCACAAAGTCAATATTTCACATAATCCATAAACTTAAGCCAACCCCATGAGAATAACAAATTGAACTAGTTTATCTATACTTATAATAAATCTGTAGAAGTGAAAATTCTGTACATTGAAAATATCAAAAAAAAAAATGGCGGAGGGTGTTACTAGACCGACACCGAACCCAAAAGTGTGAAAAAAAAAATTTTTGTCTGTCTGTCTGTCTGTTTTTTCAGGTATCACGCAAAAACTACCGGTTCGATTACGATGAAACTTGGTATAATTATTCTTTATTATCCTGGGCACCACACTGGGTAATTTTTATCCCGGAAAAGTATAAACAATAAAAAATAAACTTAATTTTGCGGTTAAAAACTCATTGATAAGTTTCGTCATCCACGCGAACGAAGTCGCAGGCACAGCTAGTTTTTAAACATAAGTCCTTTAGGAAAAGCGTTTCATCTTACGATACACCTACGTAGCCGTAAATATTTTGGAAATTTACGATAAAGGTCGAGGCCCTTAGTTAAGGGCCGTTGAATTTTATCTCAGGTAGCTTGTTGGTTTTTTGGGTCTTTATTTCCAATTTTAGGAAAGGTTTTTCATTACATCTGTGATCATGTTTATAATAGGTTTTCGATAAACTGTGTGATAAGACTTAGAAGTCAAAATCAGGTTAACCCTTTACACGTGTTTTATAACAATAGCACTTGTACTAGTGTTTGTTATTATTTATTTCTCTGATTTTCGTAAAAAAATATGTTTAAGATAGTATTTAAATGGATTTTTATAGTCCATTAGGTTAAACCTATGTATAGGGACCCGTCTTTTACACTTGAGATTAAGCTCTCTGGTAATTTTTCCGCTAAAATTTAATTAAAATTGGGAATAAGTATAATTACATTTGGACGCTACCAACAACACCTGAAGGGCAGTAAAGGCTTTCGTTTCCAAAGCTTTACATAACAGTAGGTAATATATACTCCATATAATAGAAGTACGTTCTCATAATTCATTCAGAATGCGGAATCCACACAGTCCAATAAATTTAAGCCTGCCTGCCTTGTGAAATACATCGGTAATCTGCGTTTGGAAACATATTGAGGTATTGCGCTCCAGAGGCTGTATCCTGTGTGATGGATTCTAATTTCATCGTTTAGACCTGAAGCTGGTTACGAAAAAAACAAATGAGCACTTTATTTTTTTATAGAGGAACGTCGTACATCGTCGTTCTGGATAAAAGTTTGGTTATCCATTTTAGCTGTTGTACAAAGAGAATTTTTTTAACTGACTTCAAAAAGCAGGAGGTGCTCAATTATTATTTTTTATATTGTTTGTTACCTTGGAACTTTCGACTGGGTGAACTGATTTTGATGATTCTTTTTTTATTTGAAAGGTAGTGCTTCTAGTGTGGTCCAGTTATGACAGTGGGATCCATAAGAAAACCATATTATTTTATTTTGAAGTCGGTTTTTTTTTGTAAGAATTATTTAATATGAACCTTTTTGTTGTTACTTTTTTAATTTTGTATAAATCTGTTTTTATTTTCTCATCGTATTGAAAAGAGTGAATAGTCTCAGATTGGATTTCTGCTTTGTTTAATAGAAAGTTCCTTTGATGTTGATATCCTTAATTTAATTCTAAAAAATATTCAAAAATTTTAACAAATTCAAAAATACTTTGGGTTTCATTTTCTTTGTAGTTATACAATTTCTTTTTACCTGAATGGGCTGACTATATAAACAAATGTCTATCAAAGACGACAGAAGTTAAGTCAACACGGATGGCCTTCCGTTTGTTATCAGTTTTCTTATACGTTCCAAAACTGTTATCATAAACATACATTGTATGTTATTGTTAAGTAAATAGTCGTAACTGTTATGAAATGTTTGAATAATTATAACAGAAATGCTTAGAGTGAGTTTTTTGTTTCATAACCCTCGAGTTGTTGTTACCTAACAGGTGTAGCAAATTTCAATGTTGCTTATGTTTATATTTTTATTTATATCCAAAAACTTAGTACTACTTTACTATGTCAATGTTAACAAAGTTCTTCAAAAAGTTTTGAAAGATAATTTCACGATTGGAGAAAAAATTGTGTGATCAAAAGTAACGTTCTTGAACTACCCAGAACATATTTTTATTAATAGTTATAATTCAAATGTACTGCTATGATTGGAAAACTACTATGAATGCGCAAACCACGAGGCTTGTCATTAGAATGTTACTGAGAATTACTTGACAAGCCATCCAAATTGTGACAGTCAATGTAACTAAACCAAAGTAGTTAAAATTAAACCAAAATTGTTTCACGAAATATGTCAGGTATCTGATTTTAGCTTTCGCGTAAAATCAATTTATTACGTAATCGAATACACCTACATCCTTATTAACCTTTGATCTAAAACAAATCAGCTTCAAACAATAATTATTTTATCAATTTTCTCGATAATCGTCAATATTATTTTTGTTTTGCTACTACCTATAAAGTTTTATTATAGTCCATTTAAGTGGATCACTGATAGCCTGCACTGTAAAATACAGTATTTAGCTAAATCCGGTAAGACTGGAAGCCGACCCCAACATAGTTTGGGAAGAGGCATGGCAGTTATACTGATTACCTGCTCAAGTACTTTGAGTTCGTGTAAGGGCTGCTTATTATGCAGATATTTGTGTATTATATTCGTACCAACACTCCTTGAAATAACGATCTGTGCGAACACAGCATTACGTCAGATTATCTGTTTGTTTGCACGTGAGTGAATCTCAAACCCAACGTGCACTGAGGTGTCGAGTTTAAATTGCCTACAAACACTAGCTTATATCTTCAGCTGTTTGTAGCAAGATAAGTTTGCCTTCCATTTCATTTTATACTTCCAAGAGTTTAGTAGCACTACTTTAGTTGGCAAAAGATAAATCTTTATAGTTGAAAGAACCAACAAATTTAAAACATTTATTAAGTTACAAAATAACTGCCTCGTTGGCCTAGTGGTGCTAAGCGTGACTGCTGCGCTAGAGGTCTTGGGTTCGATTCCCAAGTCGATCAAGGCGTTATTGGGTTTTTCTAAGAAATTCTCATTAGCAGGTCGGAGTTTGGATTTGTGCCCGGTTAGTGGCAATAGGCTCGCCCCCTATTACATGGGACCTAAACATGCCGGCAAACTGTGGGTGTACATTGGTACACCTCTGCCTAACCCTTCGGGGATACAGGCGTGATGGTATGTTATGTTATGTTATGTTACAAAATAACTTCCCATTTTGACTCCTTAACAGGCAAATAGTCGGACCATTCCGGGTTCTCATCAATAACGTTTTCTTTAACATTATGTCCAACCTCCAACTTGTTTTTTCGTTTCTTTATGTATCTATCTTTATAAACACTGTGCCAATTATCTTTCATATTTTCACTCACTCTTGGAAAATCTTTTCTTACAAGTTGAGACCACAAGTTTTCTTCTTTAACAATTATGCTCAATTTCTTACAAGATTCTGAAATGTTCAAAATGTCAGTGAGAGGCAAACTTAGGAGAATTTGGAACAACACATCATTAGGCAGTCCAGATAAAGTGCCGCAGGGTATACCATGGTAATTTAGTATCGAGTTTTTCATTGGAATAACAATTTGTTCCTTCAAAGTAATGAACAATTCCGTCACATTAGCATATTCTGATGGAATTCCTAAAGAGGATATAATTAAATATTGGTTGATTGGGAGGCATAAGGAATGTGTTTCCTTAGTAGCTTCTATGAAAGAATTTATCAGCATCGTATCATTAAGGGAGCAAACAATTATCTTTGCTGGCGTATCGTCAAATATTGACAAAACAGCAGTTATTTCGTATACCGTTCCGCCTTCGTTTCTCTTAGCTAATATACAATCAACTACATCGATTTTTGTGTTTCCTTTCAATACGAAATCATTTTCTTTCATCACAATGAGGATTAAAGCGAAGAACAATTAGTCTTGTTTCAAAGTTTCAGGCTTTATTAGCGCCTCTACCAATGCGTTCAGTGTTTTTTGGAACTGGAGCGAGAACGATCGATCCATGTTTAAAATATTACTAAACCAGGGCTCCATTGTCTTGCGTGTTTTAAGTTTAAAAATAAGTTACTTTATAAAGAAAATTATACTGTTTTCGATGATACTTGTTACTTTCATTGTTGTCATATTGACGATATTGACATTTTAAACTTGCTTTTTAAATTCTATTGATTATGATTATGTTTCTTTAACTCAACAAGTTTTCATTTACGAATAAGGCTTATTTATGAGCGTATTTAATAATTACCAAATCAAAACAAATAACATACTTACCTTCAATACCCATTATTGAAAAATAATATCAGAAATACCAATATTGACGAAACAACTAAAAATCTAATACAAAATTCTAATAAAAATCTTCTTTTTAAAGAAAACTTTATTGCTTAAAGATTTCGTGTTTTCAAAACAAAGGCTTTTCGTTTTACTACACTAAACTTATTTGTGATAAATACATATTTAATGAATTTTTAACAATAAAAATTTTCAAAGTTATTTTTCACTAGCGGTCGCCCGCGGCTCCGCCCGCGTGTATGTCGGTTACCGCTGCATAAAGCCTACCCAGGAAAGACACGGTCCCCTATTTTTTTCCAAAATAAAATTTAGCCTATGTTACTCGTGGATAATGTAGCTTTCGAATGGTGAAAGAATTTTTAAAATCGGTTCAGTAGTTTTTGAGCCTATTCATTACAAACAAACAAAGTTTTCCTCTTTATAATATTAGTGTAGATGAAATAAAATTCGAGTAGGTAAAAAAATGTGTGTAGGATTTGAAAACTAAAATTATTTTCTTATTTCCAGCGAAAGCTCGAGAGGAATTGAAAACGCCAATGAAAGAGATAAATGATGCGCTTAAGGCTTGTACATTCGGGAAGTTTCATATTAAGCTGCTGTCAATAGCCTTTGTGGGTTTCATGTCTGGCATCCTGGCGAGCTCGACCACCGCCTATCTGCTTCCTAGTGCAGAATGTGACCTACATATGAACTTGTTACAAAAGGGATTGCTGAATGCGATGCCGTATATAGGTGAGTTTTGAGAGTAGGTCATTGTTAAGTAGTCGGTGTGAAATGTTAAAAAGACTATGACCAACTTATTTATAATAATAATAATAATAATAATAATATTCCGGGACAACTCACACACGGTTATCTGATCCCAAGCTAAGCAGAGCTTGTGTTATGGTAACCAGGCAACTGATAAACATACTTATATATTTCTAAATACATACATATTATAGATAATTTACACCCAGACAACCAGAACAAATGATCGTGCTCATCACACAAACATTTGTCCTGGGTGGGAATCGAACCCACGACCTCCGGTATAGCAGTCAGGGTCACTAACCACTAGACCAACAGGCCCGTCGAATTTATTGATGATAATGATAAATATGATAAAATTGTCATGATCATCATCATTATCAACAGTTCTTGCCAACTCACTGCTGGTCATAGGTTTTTAATTATGTTGTTAGTAGAAACTTATGATATTTAGAAATCCTATAGTAATAGGGATGATGACTGATTTTTATTTTTTTTGTCCGTTTTTCCATCATATAAAAATATTAGACACGTATTTTTTCGTTTGTCCCGTAAACAAGAAAATATGAAGATACAGTGAGTACAAATCTTGCGTGACGTCACGTCTAAGCAAAAATTTTACCAAGCCGTGACGTCACAATCCCCCACTCCTGAACTTTAAAGCGGTTTATCTTCGTATTTTGTAATTGATTTGATAAAAGAAAAAATACTCATTTTGATTATCTAAATGGCGGACTAAATTGATTTTGACTTTTCATACCTATTTCATACCATCTACCCTATTATAGTTGGAGTTGTCATTACAAAATTGTGTGATAATTATTGTTTAATAGTTCCTTGGTATAAGATTATAAATTATAAGTCAATATTATGGTAACTTTAAAATAATTGTCAAAGTTCAAGGCTAAAGCCACCATATTTCGAAATAGTCTTGAAACTACAGTTACTGTTAGAACCAGCCATACCAATAGATCGAACAAAATCATAAAAGTCAAGTTAGAGGAACGAGAGAATTTATGACGGTAAGACACAGTGCTTGCTAATGGAAAACCACCTGGACTCAAATTTATTGCTGAAGGGACATGTCCCAATGGGTCGAACGTAGAAGGAATACCAGTTAACCGAAACTAACTACAGTTAAAAGCGATTGATGAGAATGTACGACTAGGTATTAAAGATCAAAATGTACCTTTATATTTTGGAAATATTTGAATAGTCTCACCATATTCAGAATAGTATTTGTGACAATTGTAAATAAATGCCATCGAAATTATATTTAGTTAATTTTTGCATGGATTATGCAAGCGGATAACAAATTAATCTACATGTGTGCATTCAGAGCCTATTTTATAACATAATTCTGCAAACTACAATACATAAATTCCGAATTATTTTGCATATATTGTAGCTCAAACGAGTCGATGTTTAAAATCACTTGTTTCTAAATTTATTTTGTTTTTATTTTTATTTTTTGATTGATTTATGTTTTTTTTTTTACTATTTCAGGAATGTTGCTCTCATCAATCGTCGCTGGCTTTTTGACAGATGCTTTTGGAAGGAAGATATTTTTAATCGTAGGCTTTGGTGGCCTATTTATATGTACAGTCACAGCCGGTTCTAGTCAGACTTATGAAGTACTTGTGACTGCAAAGTTTTTCGAAGGATTGTTGTGAGTATATAGATACTTTAGATTAATATGACTTAATCATGTATTCTTGTTGTCATTTCTATCCCGAATGATTGATTAAAATGTGCTGATAAATACGTTCGATCTTTGTGTCCGAAATACCAAAAGTCAAATAAGCATTAGTCGGATTTATTTTCACTGTTACCTTAATTTGTTCGAATAACGATTTCTTTGGAACCCTAGTGGACAGGATTTCACGGTTAAAAAATCTTTTGTTGAAAGAAATTAATGTCTAGGCAAAGTTTTCTCTAGATTTATGTCTTGGACCTTTTATTCAGACGTTTTTCTTTGCCTTTTTTCGTCCGAGATCCCAGACTTGGAATTCTTACCATTGTTTTGAAACAAAAGAATAATGTTTTGGGCTATGTATAATTATTTCGTCACAAAGGAAAGTTTTGGAGCTTGAGTGCCGGTTTCAAAAAGGTCTGTTATTTTAACAGATTCCAAAAATAAAATGCGCAAATATTGTTTTTGTGGATCATTCAATCGTCCATTGAGTTTCTTTTGAATTATGTAACTGTTTTTAGTAAATCAGTTATGCGGTTCTTTTACAAACCTTACAAAATATTGTTTTAATTTATTGTGATAAGTTGCATAATAAATAACGAGTCGAATTTACGATTATGTCATGACTGTTATCTTAGTTTCTGTATGATGGTGGACGGATAGACGTTTGAATTTTTGTAGGCGTTTAGTATTAATAATAATTATATAATATAATATAATATAATAATATAATATTCCGGGACAACTCACACACGGTTATCTGATCCCAAGCTAAGCAGAGCTTGTGTTATGGTAACCAGGCAACTGATAAACATACTTATATATTTCTAAATACATACATATTATAGATAAATTACACCCAGACAACCAGAAAAAATGATCGTGCTCATCACACAAACATTTGTCCTGCGTGGGAATCGAACCCACGACCTCCGGTATAGCAGTCAGGGTCACTAACCACTAGACCAACAGGCCCGTCGAAGTATTATTTTGTTACTTTGTACATCTTAATATAAAGATATTTTGAAAACTCTGTCTAAACATTCAAATAAAAAAAAGAGACCTCAGATTAAGTACAGATTAATGTGATCATTATTCACTCGTTATACAAAGCGTGTTAAGAAAGTTTTAGGTATGTTTTTTTTAAGAAATGAATTTAAAACTGAAGTTTCTTTCTTTTTTTTACAGATTCGCGACATCGTTTAGTGCTTGTGTGGCACTAACTGCCGAGTTGTGTCACGTTGGTATAAGAGACCGCATGATTTTATGCCAGAATTCATTTATCGCTGTTAATCATGTTTTAATAGCAGCCATGTCTTGGGCAATCCTAACTAATGAATGGAAGGTTTCATTTTTTGATGGAATGTTTGGTAAGGATTTTTTTCTGATGAATTTATCTGAACACAAATCGTTGATAGGATATGATTTAGATGTCTAATAAAAATAAGTCTATTTGAGTTACTTAAATAGACATAAAAAATCTGTTGATCAACCAAATATTTACTCAAAATGCTCCAGATTTCCGTTATAAACAAAAAAATACTGTACAAAACAAAACGAGAAAAGTGAAAAACCTTTTTTCTTTTTTTCTGGGCATTTGCTCAACAGCCACCTATCTAAACGGACTCTAAGCATTATACACTTCAAGTTAAGTTCCTTACCATGTTTACGCAGACCGGTCCCATTTAATCCAAGAAAAAACCAACAACTCAGAAAAGAGGTTTCTTCACATTTTCTGAAATGCTCGTAATTGGGCTCCCGTTTACTTGACTTGTACATAAACTTTTTTTTTTTTACCCACAGTGCTGAATACATGGAATTTTTATCTCTACATAATGTCATTATGGGCCTTAGCTGCCTGTTTAATGTATTCACTGTGTCTACCTGAGAGTCCCAGATATTTGCTGACACAGAAAAAATATGATGAAGCTAGAGAGATACTGATTAAAATTTATAAAGAAAACACGGGGAAACCGGCCGAGACTTACCCGGTAAGGCTTTTTAATTGCCAATTAATAGGAACTTGTTTCTTTATAACCTTGTGCCTTTTGTTTTATTAAGATTAAACCTTATTTCGCTTTATTGATGTTTTTGAAGTTTTTTGAGTTTGGCGTTTCGTAATTTTGGTGATATTTTTAAACGTGAGTTTTTTTTGAGTTGTATTTTCGTCGCGATACTGAAAGCTGTTAGTGTTCTACTTTAATACATAAACAAAGCGTTGTTTTACATAGTCGGCAATTTATTAGCGGACTATTAATAAACTCTTTAAGATAACACTTAGCACTAAATTACTTCAGAATATAAACGCTCGTTGTAAATAATTGTTATCTAGCGATCTCTAAAACAATTTAAATATTAGAATTACTGTACAAATGTTAAATATGTCTCCTTATTTCACTTTCAGGATTAGGGCTGTGATTTTATAGCAATTTTTTATTATTGATAAGTTGATGTTTCTTTCATTTATTTGTATTTACTTTTTATTTTTTTTTATTTAATCATTTATGTACACACAACACATTAACAAATAATATTACATATTTAAAACTGATGTACAAAGGTGCTGCTTATTTCTTTAGAAATTTCTGCCAGCAGACCCGCGAAATATATTATAAATGACTATTTACTTCATTGAATTCTTCAATCATGAATAATGATCGAGGATTGAATTAAATTAAAATCACTTTCTCATCCCAACTGTATTTTCAATGACAGAAAAAAATACTTTTAAAACTTAATCTGCAATCAGGTCTTTAAAAATTAATATAGCAACAGTATTGACAACCCTACATGCCATGGTCAAAACTTTACTAATTTCTATATTTTTCCACTTTCTAAATGTTTATTTATTTCCAAGAAGATTCGTATTCAGTTGAACCCAGCCTTCAATATAAAAGGTGTTTTATTAGGCCCAAGTATATTGCTTTTGATTTTATGGAAATTTCCAAGTTAATAAACTACTGGAGTATTATATTTATTGGAAATATCAAACTTCGGGCTTTTTAGGGTCTTATTATTATACACATAAAAGTTATCAATTCGATTCGGTGAATAAAGTATTACGATATTGTTTTGAGAAGCTCATTTCAATATATTTGAGCATAAAATTGGGAGAAATTTTATTGTAGAACTAAAGGCTCAATTCCACGATTTTGTGCCCTTGAAATGTAGAAAGAAAATTGTAGTATTTGTTCTATCGTTTCAGATAGTTAAATATTCAAGTGGATTTACCCTTCAAAAAGCTAGAAAATCATACTGACAGAATTTTATTTTCCTTACAGGCAAACTGTCTTTTCAATTTTTATTTGACTGTTAACGGTCTTTTTATTTTCTAACAGTTATTTTATTAATAAACAACATGATAGTAAATAATAATTGAACAAAAAAGTCTATTTGTAATAAAGGACAGTTAATAAACTTCGGGGAAATTAAAATTTTTTCAGCTGTTCGTTCATAGATTTAATCATAAAATACTACATTATTTTAGGTCATAAAAGCTATTCTAGTTATTTATTATTATTTATAACGTATCCGTACGTAACATATAATTTACTAAATATAAAACAGTGTATTCAATAATACGTGAGGATATTACTACGGAAATATCTAACAATTATAACTAACGTATTGTGCAACACATAAAAAAATCAGAAGGTGAAAAGTCATGCTGTAACAAAAATTTTGTACCTTTTGATCTGTGTATGTAAAATATTTTTTGTCCGTTGTGTGTGCATAAACTTATATATAAATAATTGAAGATAAAGACTTTTGTTACATGAAACCTTTTTAATGCAGATTGAACGAAATAAAACATTGACATGTTTAAGCAAATGTAAATTATTCTGTATAATCAATTTTAACTTTACATTTTTTGATCATTTTTATTATCCTCTGATGTTTATACTTTTGACTAATTCATTTTATCCGCAAACCGCATAAGCCGCTTAATTCAATGTTAAAACTATTTTACATTCAAATAATCCAAAATTACTAATATCATATTCCATAGTAAAAATTCTCGTAGTATCAACCTGATTACATAGTAATTCCCCCAAAAAACCTTGTCTTTATATCTCTCTCATTTATGTATTGTTTGAAATGGACCTTCTATAGTATTTTCGTTATGCAATATTGTGTCCATTTATAAAAATTATTCCGCTATTCACTCGCATCATCAAGTTGAGTTATGATGTCAATAAATACGTGGAAATTCTTGTTATTATACCGAACTATGTACTTAGATTAACTTAGATATATTTATAGTTAGAGTTATTTGGTCTGTTTTTGGGCAGAAGTCTCATGATTTTTGGATTATTAAAGCAAAAAGATCGAATTAAAAGTAGATTAAAAGAATTTTGAGAAAAAAATATTATTTAACTAATTATTTTTAGTTAGACTGTTATTTAATTTAACTTTTTTAACAATTAAATTAAATACATGAAAAAAATATATTTCAACTACAGTCATGAATCATTAATTTTCATTTCAGTCGTTAAGTGATGCAAAGACTAAAATGTGATGCACTATTGGTTGCATCAAAAATTTTCTGCATTTTACTTAGTAACTGTAGGCCTTTTTTTATTAATCTCCTAAATGTGTTTTTGTGGACCATGCTCATCAATATTATCTACATAAATAAGCAAGCAATACCACCCACACTCCGAGCTATCTACATAATCCCTTTAGGAATATTCCTCTGTAGGTGTTCCATCGCTGATTGTGATAGAACAGTCCATTGTTACATCTAACACGTGTGCGCAGTGTATTGTGTTCCATTGTATTGAACGTGGCGTAAGGTTCACGACAAACAATCGCTTACGGAGCTTCAGGGGTGTAAAGGATTGATAGACAAGGCAATCATCCTTTCCAAAGGCTTTACAATTGAAAATGTAACTGAAAATGATTTACCATAGTTACTATTACTTACACAAACATTTGTTGATCACCGGTCTACCCACATGACCAGCCCTTGATTTTGAGTCTTTTCGTTTAGCGATTTGACAACTGATTAAATCGATAACAGTTTGAAAAACCGAGATTTAGAAATACAAGTTCACGCTTTGAGCAAATTCTTTTCATATTGGTTTCTTAGATTTCTTTATTTCAACATTTTCTTTTCATGAAGATAATCCTAGAGCATGATATTTATATACCTTTAATAAATATAAAGTATCAACTTTTTATGTAGTTTCTTAAAACATAAAGAGGATATGTGCATTGGCCCTTTTTTCCAATAATCTAACTATTGTTTGACGACCTCCGTGGTCGAGTGGCGTACGCACCGGTTTTCAAGGTGTCGCCAGCTCTGAGGTCCCGGGTTCGATCCCCGGACGGTTCAATGTAGAAAACCACTTTTCTACATTGTCCCGGGTCTGGGTGTTTGTGGTACCTTCGTTGTATCTGAATTCCATAACACAAGTGCTTTAGCAACTTACTTTGGGTTCAGACTAGTTCAGAGCAATGTATGTGATGTTGTCCGCATTTATTTATTAATTATTTATTTATTGTTCAAAAAATCCGGCTTGTTTTGACTTTAGTGTCTACAATATAACTTTATTTATTTTCAGTACTACAACATCTTCAAGGATAAAATAATAGACACGATAGAAGAATCTCCTGAGCACCATGGGAAGACAAACATAAGGCATCAGATTGTGGCCTGCCTTTATAATTTAAAGCCAATGTTTCAGAAGCCTCTCGTCGTGCACTTGGCTATGACTTGCTTAACGAACTTCATTATTATGTGCATGTAAGTATAAGCTATAGTTGATATGGAAACAATTGAATCACCTACAGAGAATATGCTAGCAATTCCTGGCTAAGAACAAACTTTTTATGCGGGGGTGGAAACCGCAGCATGTCGCATAAGCTAGTATTAGTTACTTAGCGTCCTACTACAGTACACAATGAGTTACATAGGGGTCACCTATGTAACTCATTGTGTACTGTAGTAGTTGAACTCGAATGGCTTAGAATTCAAGATGATACATTGTAGGGTGTAGGGTGGGCGAATTGGGGTAGGTTCATGTCTGGCGGGGGTGGCGGCGCGTGTTGTCGGTCGCAAGGCGCTGGGGCGGGCGGGCGCATGGTGGAGCGTTTGACCTTTCACACTGAACTGATGCGTGGGTGCGTCTGGTGTGGGAGGTCGGATGTTTTATCGTGTGTTCGTTCGTTCTGGCGTTGCGCGGCCGGTATTGCGCGCTGCCTCTTCCGCCAGATATGAACCGACCCCTAGGGTGCTGTCGTTTTTGTAATTTTAACGTTAAATAAATGATTTTGAATTTTGAATTGTGAATGACCGTGTCCAAAATTAAACTTATAATAGGCATTAAAATGGTTATACCATGAGTGATGTTAAATAATCACCATAAATGAGACAGCAATAATAATAACCCATTTATGTGTGATCATTTATTAAAAAACAAAGGGGTAAAACTTCATCTATCTTTCCTGTCCATCCAAAGGTTGTCTGGAAGATATCGCTATTAGCGATAAGACCGCCATTTTACGCTTTACTGTTGATGTGTTTTATCTACACTAATATTATAAAGAGGAAAGATTTGATTGTTTGTTTGTTTCTTTGAAATGAATAGGCTCCGAAACTACTTGACCGATTTGAAAAATTCTTTCACTGTTGGGAAGCTACACTATCTCCGGTGAACATAGGCTATATAAATTTTTTTAAAAAAAGTTAGGGGTCCATACTAAAACCTCAATAATGTAAACCAAGGTGTGAAAAAATTACCAAAAAACTTTCTTGCATCGCGTGCGCTGCGAAAACTATTGATTATAGAACAATATAATGTACTACGTCTTTGTAGAACATATAATTATCTACAAAAAGTGTCGCGACAGCATATGTCTAACTATTACAGTTAGGTCACAATAAGGGATATTTTATTAAAAAAAATATTATTGAAAGGACGCCGCTAGAAAAGGCTCTTTATTTGTTACTTAGTATTGATCCTTATCAAAATAAATTACTTCATAGTCAAGACTGCTTCAATACCTTTATGTAACTTTTTGAATTATTCACTTTGGACATTCCCTTCGAAAGATATCACGAGTTTAAAATATAAGAATTAGAAAAAAGTCGCGTGATTGTCGCTAACTCTGCTCGGCTAACTATGCGATTTAAGCATCACTAAGGTACGGGAGTGTCTATACTAATATTATAAAGAGCGTAATAGTAGTAATAACACAGAAACCTTCAATCCTAACTTTTTAATAATGTGTTAAATACCCGTGCGAAGCCGGGACGGGCCGCTAGTTAAATATATTATGTTTTTTAATGGTGTACAATAAAGAATATTCTATAGTATCTAAAATATAAGCACCGTTTAAACGGTTTTGTAGGGCATGTTTTATAATCAAGTTCTATACAATTCTTTTAAAAAATACCATAAAACTCAAGTAATATTTCGTATATAATTTTAAAACAGGTCACTTCGGCATTTATCATCTCTCCACATTTCTACATTTCAGTCCTACTTTTCTAATTTCAGGTACAACGTCCTAAGACTATGGTTCCCTCAGCTATCAACGATAGTGGAACACAACCCAATTCAGGAAGGCCAAGACCTGTGCGTCGTGTTGGACCAGTACACATCTAATTTGAAAGCAATCGTCCATAATACTACAGACGTCTGTATACCAGTAAGTATTATAAGAAGGCTATTTTTATTACACGACTGCCCAAAAAGGAGTGTTATGTTTTCAGGGTTCATGTATGTATGTATGTATGTTTGTGAGTTTCTTTATTCCACCATAACTTCTAAAAGGCTTGACCGATTTCAATGTTTGTGGTATCATTAGAAGCTCTGAGTTATCCCGAGTGACATAGGCTATGTGGACATTAAAAAATGATCAAGTGTAAGTCGAAATCGCCTGCAAAGTGTTCCGAACGATATTTTTTTTTTTGTTATGTGTCATGTTTTTTTGTTGTTCACTAAAAGGTATTAAATAAAAACAATATAATAAAAAAAAATAAAAAACACGCCTGCCATGTCAAAAAAAATTAAAAATAAGTCAAATATTTGCAGTCGGGGTCGGTTACTTGGAACAATTCATTACAGGTCCCCCGACTGCAAATATTTGACTTGTTTTTAATTTTTTTTGACATGGCAGGCGTTTTTTTTATTTTTTTTTATTATGATCCTTAGTAATTTAATCACCTTCCTTTAATCGCTTATTTCTTGAAGAAAACTTTAAGTAGTTGTCCCTAGTCTCATAAGATCCATCGTAAGATTTTGCTATTTGGGGCGGAGACGAAACCAACAAACCAGACTAAAAAATATCTGTCAACCGGTTTTTTAGTTATAAATAATGTAACTAAACCTACTTTCTTTTACATAGTGTTATAAATGTATATACACAAGTTATAACAAGACATCAAAAACACTTTATTGTCAATACTTAAATCTAATACGAGAACAAATACTTACAACTATACTAAAATTAAATCTTAATATATATAAAAAAAAACTATTTTTAGAATAAACTTTATATATTTTTAAAGTAACATTTTAGGCACAACATACATGCTTAAACGAAATTAGAAACCAGTATTCAAACAAAAGCATTTCCTCCCAAATTAATTAAGTAGGATCTAAATAATCTTATTTATAGAAAATCAAACATTCTCGATAAAAAAGCCCGGTCCCTTCCGTCAGCCTTGACAATCGTATCTGGGTCGTAATTGACGTCTAAAGTGACAGTTGCCGCGACCGAATTACTAGTGATAAATTAGTACCATTTAAAATAGAGGACTCTTGACCTGATTCTCGTGTTGTGCCTTGGTTGGCACTTTATTAAGAAGGGAGGTTTTTTGACTGCCTGAGTAATGTAGTGATTATATAATTCACTTTTTTAGGAAGATTTTTTTTTTTGTAAAAGTAATGATTTGAGCTTAGTTGAGACGGGATAGAAAACAGTTAAAAAAAACGAGATTTACTTTTGACAGACATAATATTATACAAAAAATTTTGACGCGTTTTTGTTTTGTTTGTTTATATAAGTTTTAATTATAGTATAGTTGTAAGTGTTTGTTGTTATATAAGATTAACGTATTGAATTGTAAACAAATAAACTATAATGCAATAATGAAGAAAAATATCTAATATGCATATTTTGTACGCTATAGTATGGCAGAATATGCTGGAAACTGTATTGTAAGGACTGTTGTCCCACAGGCTTGCAAATAAACGTACCTATTTAATTTGATTTGGCGTTGTTGCTAAATTAGATACGAACATAAATAATCTTAATAAACGGCATTTTAAATAAAAATAAACAAACGAAAAAAAAAGAAAAGTTATAAGAGGAATAATAACATGTCTAGGATTAAAATTGTTACGTGCTCCGCTAATTACATCGCACTATGCGACGCACAAAAAATGTACGCAGCAACAGAACAATTTTGTTTTCAGACTTTTTAACTCTAAGTAGGTACCTACACTACACAGTACTAGGATGACGGGGATTTTTTTATTCCAACAAAAGTTTTGCGTAACGAGTACATAATAATTATTCGTGGCGAGACTAGGGTTGAGTACTATGCAAATATAAGGTTCAAAAAAGTAGGACAGCTACCAAAATTTGTGTTTTAAAATACCTAGCTGAAAATGATGAACATTTTGATATGGTCACGTAATATCCTCTTTTGTGTTAAGGGCTATGTATTTATGTAACTTCATCTAATTTCAACCTCAAAATCTTTCTCTTTTTAATTGTTATTTTGATCTTTTCTTTATTTTTTTCTTACAACTATCTTTTAACCTCCCTTAAAAGTATTTTTTAATGCCATTAAACTCTAACTCAAAACTTGTTTAATAATTTTCTTCCACTTTACAGAACATTTCATACACGTGCGTCGGTTGTGTTTCGATGCTTATAAGTTATTATATGCATACCCATTTGCCCCAGTTTCCCCGAAGTTGTATATTTGTCATCCACACATCACTTCCACTATTGTCATCTTTTCATACTTCGCAACAAAACGATTCGAAACAGCACGAGGAAACCCTTGACCCAAATCTACATATCCAAATTATTCCATCTCACGATCAACTATACGATCACTATTTATGACTTATCTATTAAAGTAAGTCTTTGCACGCAAATACTACAAAGGAACTGTTACTATGGTATTGAAATCGTTTCGGTACAAATAACAGTTATTTTACCCGCTACAGCAATAAATTTAGGAGGTACAGTTAGAATATTGATTCCCCTATTACCATATTTAGTTCAACATGAATCGACTTACAAAATAAACAATTCAAGGTCTTTTGTGCGTAGTAATGAGTTATGGGAAGGCTTTGGCAGTTCCGCGTAAAGCTGATAGGTATTTAGATAAGCCAGTTTGGATTAATTTAATTATGAGCGAACGATAAAAGGAGACGTTTTCACGATTACTGGATTAAAATTATGAACGATCACTTTTGACCGGATAATGTATGAGGGTTCTAATTGGGTATTTTAAACGAGAATCTCGATTCGTTATGTAATTGGGAAGTCCTAAAAAGTAATAAATTATTGCTAACAAAATCAAATGCCAAAAACCGGAAAGAACGTTTAAAAGAAAAAATCTAACCGCAAATTTTCTTTATTTTAAAAGTGGTAATACCTTATAAAGGTAACTAATCTTGAAAACAAAGGGTAGAAGCGGTGTTATAATGACCTAAAGTTATTTTCCTAGAGGCTATTCTATTTTTAACGTCCAGTTTTCGGGCGAAAATTTCTTATTTCACTTAAGTTGAACAATGTACTGGAGCAAAAAGGGGTTAATTTCGTATCCCTTGGAATGATTAAAGAATAATTGAACAACGTCGTGTTACATTTTGCCTTCAAAATTAAAACTCAGGGTAAAGAAATTTGACTTTAATGTAGACCTAATTCTTTTTTAAATAGTAACGGTTATTTAAATCATTTACGGCTGACTGAATTTTGAGCCTGTAATCTTAAAAAAAACCCACATAGCAGTTATTTATTCGTAGTCAAAAATACTTTTTGGTGAATGTGCTTTTTAAGACCGAGTAAATGATGGAATTGATATTTTATCTCCAACACAAATTAATTTAATATGGTATACCTACATACTGTTAAAGATCATAAAATTTTGCAATACAGATTTTTTATTAACCGACTTCAAAAATGAGGAGTTTCTTCATTCAAAATATTTTTTTATAATAAAACTTTTTTATTTTCAGTCAAAAAGCGGTCACGAGACATACATCAACAGCATCATCCTCGGATGCGTCTGCTTGGTCCCCTACCTCATCACCGGGGTTCTAGTCAACAGGGTCGGCAAGAAGCCTCTCTTCATCATCTTCGGGTTGATCTCCGTCGCAGCATCCCTCGGCCTCCGATGGGCTGGGAGCAAAACTGCTATAGTGTCGCTAATGTCATTATGTGTGTCGATCTCTCAGTCGATGCTGAGTTTGAACCAAGCGATGACGGTAGAAATGTTTCCGACTACTTCAAGGTGAGCTTTATGTTTTATAGTTATTTCATACTTATTATAAAAGCAAAAGTAACACTGTATGTTTGTCTGCCACGCTTTCATATCTAAACCACTGAACGGATTTTGATGAAACTTGGTAAGGGGAAAACTTGGATCCCAGAATAGCACATACACCGGGCAGAACCGCAGACGATTAGTATTCCCTATAGTATATAGAATACGCCATTCGGATTAATAAGGTGCTATAAGCTGGCCCCATCTTAGCTCTAGGAACTGCAGAACAATTTCATTAGTAAATTTAAACTGACAGAGTACAGTATGTATATGTCAACTATATGTAAGCGACGAATTGCTAAGTTGTTAGCATATAATCTACATGATAAAGGTACTAATTTTGTATCGAATGTTTTTGATAATGTTAGTAATATTACTAACTGCTCTTTTACATCTTGTAATTTAAACTACAAGATAGGACAACGGGAAGCCTGCATGAATTGAATGTTGTTCATCAAAACATGCAAGGTCTCTCCGGCAAGGAATTAGAGTTAAGTTTATTTATTGAGAATTACAGTGTTCAGGTGTTATGTTTAACCGAGCACTGGTTAAAAGCCCATGAGGTACTAGTATTTAATAGTGTTTATCATTCCATACAAAGTGCGTTCGTAAGAAAGACCACCATTCGAGGAGGGTCACTTATAATAGTTTCAAACAATTTAAAATGTAAAGAACGTCCCGATATTGTCAACCTTTCTATCGAGCGCACTATTGAGCTGTCTTGTGTTGAACTAGATCGGTATGTTATAGTGTGTGTTTATCGACCCCCTATAGGAGACTTTAATTTATTCGAATCGGTTATGGAGGACTCGCTTAATAAAATTAAATCTAGTAGGAAAAGAATAATAGTATGTGGGGATTTTAATGTTAATATTCTAGAAGTTACAGTAACTACTACAAGGTTACTCAATCTTTTTAAGTCATACGGTTTGGTTAATTTATTTTGTGAACCAACTAGAATAACAGCATCATCTTCAACCTGTTTGGATAATATATTTAGCAATTGTGATGCTACTAATAAACAAATTTTAAGTGATTTAACATCTGATCACTGTGGCCAATTAGGTAGTTTTCCTCATTTAGTTGTTAACAACTTGCGAAAAATTGAATGTAGACCATATACTATTAATCGCTGTAATCGTTTTAAAAGCAATGTTGTTTCTAAGGTTAAGCCATCAATCTTGGAATTTGAGAATCCCAATGATATATATAGTGCTCTCTTCGAAATTGTTAGAAACGAATTTCAATCAACTTTTAAAATAAAGACATTAAATGTTAAAAATACATTAGCTCCTTTTAACCAATGGGCCACTACTGGTATTTATAAAAGTAGAGCAAGACTATATGAATTATACGGAATGAAAAAATATAAGTTTGATGTACCTTTTTTAAACTATGTCAAACTATACTCCAAAACATTTAAGCAAGTATGCAACATAGCTAAGGCCAAATTTATTAGTGACAAAATAAAACATTCAAATAATAAAATTAAAACTACATGGGCAATTATCAATAACGAAACAGGTAAATCTGTAAAACGTGATAATCAGTTAGACATTATCAGTAACGATAAAGTAATTAGTAAAGCTGTAGATGTAGCTCAGATTTTTAATGATTTTTTTGCCAACATTCCCATAGCTACAACTTGCTCTTTAAACTCGTCCTTGGTTGCTGCTGAAAACGTTTTACTAACTAGTGTCCCGAATTGTAATTCTAGATTCACTTTCACACACATTGACCCTAAAGACGTAATAACGGCCTTTAAGTCTCTTAACCAGAAGAATACTGGCGATTTCTGGGGTATTTCTGTCAAGTTAGTGAATAATATTATAGGTATTATTGCTCCATATCTATCTGTGATTTTTAATAAATGTATCGATTCAGGTGTCTTCCCAGACCTCATGAAGTACAGCAAAGTAATACCGTTGTTTAAATCTGGTAGCAAAAGTGAACTGAGTAATTTTAGACCCATTTCAATATTGCCCGCATTTAGCAAAATTTTTGAAAAGCTAATTCTTCAGCAGCTGTTAAAATATTTTAATGAAAACAAAATACTTCATAACGAACAATATGGTTTTACCAAGGGTCGCTCAACAACTGATGCAGGTGTAGCATTACTTAAACACATATACAGTGCCTGGGAGAATTCACAGAACGCTATAGGGGTTTTCTGTGACCTTTCCAAGGCATTTGACTGCGTTCATCATGGCACACTACTTTCCAAACTTAGTTATTATGGTATTCAGAATTTAGGACTAAATTTAATGGATTCCTACTTAAAACAACGCTTTCAATGTGTAGATATTAATGGCGCTAAATCTGGACCGCTTCCAGTTACAATAGGTGTACCCCAGGGATCAATACTAGGCCCTTTCTTATTCCTAGTTTATATAAATGATTTGCCATTCTATTTAAAAGGCATCTGTGATACTGTACTTTTTGCAGATGACACCTCGCTCATATTTAAAGTGGACAGAAATAGGACAAATTTTGATGATGTTAATAATGCGCTTTTACAAGCTACTAATTGGTTTACGGTTAACAATTTAGTCCTAAACGCCAAAAAAACCAAGTGTATTAAATTCGCGCTACCAAATGTAAGAAATCTTGGCCCCAACATTATTGTCAGTAATGAAATGCTGGAGACTGTTGAATCTACCGTTTTCCTTGGAATTGCAATTGACAGCAAACTTAAATGGGCAGCTCACATTTCATATCTCGCTAGTAAGCTTAGCTCAGCCGCCTATGCTGTTAGGAAGGTTAGGCAGCTGAGTGACGTGGATACAGCTCGCCTTGTTTATTTTAGTTACTTTCACAGCGTCATGTCGTATGGCGTACTGTTGTGGGGTAAAGCTGCAGATATCGAAACTATATTTGTTCTGCAAAAACGGGCTATTAGGTCTATATACCAGTTAGGCTCAAGGGTTTCTCTTAGAGAGCGTTTTAAGGAAATTGGCATTTTGACTGTTGCTTCACAATTTATTCTGGCCAATATATTGTACATCCGACAAAACATTCACTCGTATGCTAAAAATAGTGACATGCACAGTATAAACACTAGAAATAAGCATAAACTATGCAATTCATCATACCGGCTACACAAGGTACACAACTCGTTTGTAGGGCTTGGTACAAGGATTTATAATAAGATACCCCCTAGCCTGTTAGATTTACCTTTTAATTCATTTAAATCTGTCCTTAAAACAAGGCTGTGTAAGAAAGCCTATTATACATTAAATGATTATTTAAACGATAAAAACAGTTGGTCGCCTTGATAGACACAAGACGGTTCTGTATGGAATTACTGTTCTCCTACTTATTTTTTTTTTTTGTTTATTTATTTATTTAGTTTTTGATTGCCATACAGATAGTATGTTACAATATTTTTGACTCAATTATACTATTGTATAATTAGTTTTTTTTTATTATTACTTGCTGACATGATATTTTAATAATTGGTAGATTTGAATTATTGTTTAATTTTATATGAAACTAACTAAATATTATTTTTACAATGTAATTTATTTAATTTGAGAGTCATACAATCAGTATGTAACAATATGTTGCCTTTTTTTATTATCCATGCAATTATGCGTATGTAAATTTGTGTATTATTATAATGCCTAATTTTGTTAAGGGACTGTGCAGTGAATAAGTGCTTGGGATTTTTTGTCTTCTAATTTATACTTTTATTTTTTTTTTAATGCCGGCAGCAGTTTCGTCATGCTCCCTTAGTTTGTCATTGCTTGCGGTGGCGTCTTGGGTCGGGTCTCCTCCTTCCCTCTAATATGGCGAGGGAGGAGATGGCTGATCCCTGCGTCATACTCGTGAACGGGTGCTGCTTGCGGTGACTGGTCGTTCTGCTGACCTTGGTCTCTGTAGATATTTTTCCTTTCATTCTATAATAGTATGGTACCCATTTTACCTAAAACACTTGTTCATTTTGCACGATCCCTTATTGATATTATTGTAAAGACAGCGTGCTACTGGGGAGTTTGTTGCGCCGTTTCTTCTCCTCAGCCAGAGCACTTAGGAAGCGGTGTAGGGTGGGCGAATTGGGGTTGGTTCATGTCTGGCGTAGGTGGCGGCGCGTGTTGTCGGTCGCGCGGCGCTGGGGCGGGCGGGCGCGTGGTGGAGCGTTCGACCTTTCACACTGAGCTGATGCGTGGGTGCGTCTGGTGTGGGAGGTCGGATGTTTTATCGTGTGTTCGTTCGTTCTGGCGTTGCGCGGCCGGTATTGCGCGCTGCCTCTTCTGCCGGATATGAACCGACCCCTAGGGTGCTGTCCTTTTTGTATTTTTGACGTTTAATAAGTGCTACTTTGTAGCCTAAGTTAAATAAATGATTTTTTGATTTTGATTTTAGAAGAAGTAGAACTCTATATACTTACTGAGCGTGGTCATTTATGCTCGTTATTTCTCAAAATAATTTACTAAGAGAGTTACTGCATGATACTACTAATTTATGTTTTTAAAACGGTCTTCGCTGAGATTCACATAGGACCATAAAAAATAAACATAGTAGGAGAGGCTTTTGTCCACTGCTCAGCTTTGGTTGACACGAATACGTAACTCTAAAGGATGATTAAAGTTATGCCAAGGTTTCGAAATCCAATCTAACAAAGAGTTGTCAGACGAAAATCTGAAGAAGCTACAACCCTCGTAGCAAACAGTATTTCAATCACAATGGCACTGGATACAAGAGTCATATTGTGAAATTGTGTAACCAGCTTTCGAGCGCCAGAAACCAGATATTCAATTCCTCTTCGAAAATATATCAGCTCAGAAATATATGTAGGCTTTATCTGCAGAAATAAAATATTTATGACAAGACTTACATCGAACGAATTCTCTTGTGCAAAATACGGTTTGTTTTAAACGTGTGTCAGTGTCTGTATAATCCCATAATCAATCACTAAAGACAACATAAGACATGAACAAGTCTATTTCAGGCCTATTGTCAATCTTGTAAGTGTAAAATATGGAACAATAGGCCTAGATAGCTATTGGTCTTTTGTTCTATCGTCGAGGGTCGGCTAAATTGAATAAGCCTGAATGGATACAAAATAGGCACGGTATTGCCCCGATATCATCTTCTGTCCATGTTTTGAAATTTCCACACAACTGTTTTAGTAGTATATTATTGGGCATTCTGTCCCACTTGTTCGCTCATGCTTGCGCATTCGCGACGTGGGACAGAATGCCCAATAATATTTCTGGTAATTAGGTCTTGGGCATTCTGTCCCACTCTTGTATTGCGCGCTTACAACTGATACCACCGTCTGTGATACAGATTCATGTACGCAATATGCTTTTTCATCGCAATAACGATAGGAACCAACAGACAATGATTGTATTAATTTGTAATGTGTTTGTTATTGCGCGCTCACAACTGATATAATCGTTTGTGATATAGATTGGTGTACGCAGTATGCTTTTTTATCGCAAAGCAAATAATAAAAAACAAACAAAAGGTATTAAGATTTATATATTCAATTGTATTAAAAATATAACAATTCATTGAGTTTATGTATTAAGACTAGAAAGAACTAAACATTGGAGGCTTCACAAACAGTTCATCTGCGGACTGCACGAACGCTTGGAGTTTACGCCACTGGCTGGTGTCACCCTCAGTCTGAAATTTTATTCGAAGTAGCGCTTTCCTCCATAGCTCTTGAGAGTCTGTTTCACGAGCGTCATTTGTTTGATACACCTTGAGGTCAATGTAGTACTCGCCGGAGGTGTTTGCGGTCCGGCGTTCGCTACCGTTTGCTATTCTTGTAACGAAGAACGTGGACAACACAGGCGTCGATGTACCATCACATTCATCGTCTCGTTCATGTCGGAGCCCGAATATATCAAGCTTATTTTTTTTGCTGGAGCAAGGAGTAAATAATAATGTTACAAAGTACACGTTTACTAACAATTATTTTAGGAACACGTTTGAATTTAGGTACATTGTTTTGTTAAGATTTTGGGATACACAAAAGTTAAAATATCGTATTCGTTACCTTATAGTAGCGGATTTTGTAGTTAGAGTAGCCTTGCGTTTGCCTGTAGATGTTGTCCGTTTTTGAGAGGTTTCTGTTTTGCGGTCATTGTTGAAGGAAATGATGTCACTCTCGCAGTCAGACCTGAAAGTTTAACAAATCAATTTGTTATAATTATTTATTGAACGTAATATCAGTAACATAATAATTTTATATGAAATAAAATGTTTGTGTACATTGTATTCGAAGGCTCGACCACATTAAACACTCGACAATCTAGATATAAATTAATCAAGTAATAAAGACAATACTTACATTTTAACTGGTGTGAATTCTAGCACATTGAGCAGCGGTGATGTACGAGTATAGTTTATTTACACAAAAGATACTCCGAATTGAAACTGTTGTGTTGATGCACGGTTTACTATCTAGATTTTAGCTGAAAACCAGTAGCTGGGGTATGGTATTGTACCAAATATTATATCAGCACTAGAAAGTAAACTAATGATCGCTAACAAACATGCCTTTGCTTATAAGCAAATGTGATGTGATTCCTTGGATAATTTAAAATGTTAGTAATCAAAGCAAACATACTAAGCGACGCTACCATTTCTCGGGTTCGTATTATATTCGTGTAAACGCAAAAAGTACCGACTAAGGGATTAATTTGTTTGTCAGTAATGACTTCATATATTGCTTTACGTGATCAAGTTACATCGTACGATTTTATACTTGTTGCTAATTTAGCATAATTCATAAGGGCTATCATTTTTATAGATATAAAATTGGATTAAAATAAATAGTCTGATAGGTTTTTTAAAGTAAAAAAAATACTTGAAAACATGATACCTACTCTAGGATTTTTTATTAAAGTGAGAATGTTTTAATATTTAACCAAACAAAAGAATGATTATAATACACCACCAATAGATAACTTTAATTTGTATTAGTAGTGAACTTTAGTAATTCACTCTTTATTCGTTTGAACAAATAAGACATCTTGTTATTTCTGTAATGATAATATTATTACTAATATTCAATGAGTGACAACCCTACATAAAATATTTGAATCAACAATACAAGCAATTTGAAACTTAGTTACATTCATAATTTCGCAATTACTGCAGTATGGTGGACCTATGTAATAATAAATAATTTTTATTCGCAGTTTACTTACTAAACTAAACTTAAATTAATAAATATTATAATGTACGTGTAAATCGAAAAACTCTATTCTCAACATTGTAAGGTAAGTCCATAACTATTTAACTATTATTTCATGACCGTTTCCTACTGATACTTAAGCACATGTGTATTTTATTTTTCAGCAATCTCAAACGATATAAATTACGTTGATGCCTTCACGGAAACAGTGATCGTCGCACAGTAAAGAAGATTGTGAAATTTATGATTTAGAAATATCTACAACGATCATCTGAGATTATCCTATTAAAAGGTAATGGTCATTATCATTCGGTTTTAGAGGTTTAAATTTACTCAACTAATAATATTATAATCAGGTATTTTTTAAGATAATGATCTTATGTATAGTTTTCTAAAGTAAGGAGATAAAAAGGTTCTTGTAACCGCGAGCGTAAGTAAGAATTACATTTTCTGTACGTATTCTAATCAAAGTTTCATGTTTTTTTCAGAAGCAGAACAGAGCTGTTACTGTGGTGAATGTGATGAAAATAAAACAAAGTCTAATCGCAGCAGGCAACAGATCCAGTAGTTAAGTTTTAGCTTTTAAAATTAGTACCTATATACCTTGTAAGTAACGATTACTTTATATTTTTGTAAGTTTCAATTTGTTTTTTGATAAAAAATGCCTTTCTGTTCGGTATGCAAAATTGATGTTAATTCTCGCACTTGGTTTACGCATTTACGTACTAATAAACATAAAAATAATAGCATTGTACCCCTCGATGACAAAATTGAAATTATAGATACTTGTTTTAAAGGACGTATTGTAAGTTATCGTATTAAAGCGTGCGAAAATAATATTAATGACTATCCAGAATCTTTTTTAAATAGTATCAAAAAAGAAGTAAATTCTTTAATAGACAATTCACTTCAAAAACATACATCGGTCAAGGTTAACTTTGATTATTACGGTATTTTTTTGATGTACAAAAATGATGTTCAAGAACTAAAATCTTTTGCAACAAAAAACATCATTGTTCATTGTAATTACAATTTTGATTTGTTGTATCAAAACTTTTCTGTTCAGCTTTTAAAAAAAATTGAGGAATTTCAAGAAAGAGATAGTGGATGGTCATTTTTACATAATTCCCATTTAGAAATTAACATTAATAAATATCAACCACTTAGCGGATCAAAATTTTTAGATTTACCTAAATTCATAAAGAGCAAAAAAGCTTGTTTGAATATTCAAAACAATGATGATTATTGTTTTTTATGGTGCATTGTTGCTGCCTTATACCCTGCTACGCATCATTCGGAGAGAGTAACTTCTTATCCACATTTTCGCGACGTCTTAAACATTGATGGCATTGCTTTTCCAATCTCTTTTTCAGACATCAATATTTTTGAAAGACACAATCCCATGATACAAATTTACGTTTATGGTCTAAGAAATGGTAAAACTATAACAGGTCCACTGTATAGACCAACGAAGTTAATCGAAGGGGCCAAAATTATTCATTTGCTGTATATAGAAAATGATAATTCATCTCATTATTGTCTCATAAAAGATTTACCTCGTCTTGTAAAAAGTCAAATCACAAAACACCACAGTAAGTTGTATTTTTGTGAAACCTGTTTATTGTTTTTTCCTGATCAAGAAAAAATTAATAAACACCAATGTGGAGGAGTCGTAACTGTTTTACCAAATAAGGGGTCGGTTATACAATTTAAAAACTATCAAAGAAAACAAAATGTTCCATTTGCTATATATGCTGATTTTGAAACATTACTTGAACAGATTTGTAACCATGAACATGACACCGCGAATACGCTCCGCTTACAACGACACGTTCCTACTGCATTTGCATATAACATTGTTTCTTCGATGGATGATAATTTTAATGAATTTAAATCGTATCGTGGTATTGACTGTGTTTCAAAATTCATTGATTTTCTTACTGAAGACGTTAAGAGGATTCATAAGATATTAACCGAAAATGTTAGGATTAAATTTTCACAAAAAGATGAGATCGATTACATTCAAGCATGGCAGTGCCACATATGTGATCTTCCCTTGTGGAATAACAAAGTTAGAGATCATTGTCATATCACAGGTCGTTATCGTGGCGCCGCACATAAACATTGTAATTTACAGTATAAAGTACCTGTATTTGTACCAATTTTTTTTCACAATTTATCAGGTTACGACTGTCATTTATTCATTAAAAAATTAGGGGAAATTCCAGGCAAGTTAACCATAATTCCAAAAAGTAAAGAAAAATACATGTCGTTTTCCAAATTCATATTAATCAACGATAGTGAATACGTTCATGTTAGATTTTTAGATTCATTTCATTTTTTAGGTACTAGTTTAGTCAAACTTGCAAAAAATATGGCTATTGAAGATTTTAAAAATATGCGTTACCATTTTCCAAGTTATGATCACTTTCGATTGCTTACACGAAAAGGTGTATATCCTTATGATTACATCAGGGACTGGAAATGCTATGAGGAAACTGTCTTGCCATCACAGCGTTTCTTTTTTAATTCTTTAACCAATGAAAGTATTTCCTCGGAGGACTATGAACACGCTAAGTTAGTGTGGAATGCATTTAACATAAAAAATTTAGGTGAATATACTGACTTATACTTAAAAACAGATGTACTTCTACTTACCGATATATTTCAAAAGTTCCGGAAAACTTGCAAGTTACATTATAAGCTCGATCCCGCATTTTATATTACCGCACCGAGTTTATCTTTTGATGCAATGCTTTTAAAAACTGGGGTTCGATTAGAACTCATAGATGATCTGGCTATTGTGCGAATGATTCAAAATGGTATAAGAGGAGGGTTATGTGTGTGCTCACACCGTTATGCTAAAGCTAATCATAAGTATATGTCTTCTTATGATTCAACAAAACCACCGTGCTTTATAGTTTATTTGGATTGCAATAACCTTTATGGTTTTAGTATGTGTCAATATTTACCCCACTCGGATTTTAGATTTTTGAATGCAACAGAAATAGTGCAATTACATAATAATATTAACACTATAAAGGATGAAGCAGAATGGGGTTTCATATTAGAAGTAGATCTGTTGTACCCGGAATCCTTACATACTTTGCATAATGATTTACCATTTTGTCCTGAAAAATGCATTCCACCGGGTGGTAAAACGAAAAAACTTATTTCCAACCTTTATAATAAGTATAACTATGTAATTCATTATGTTCACTTAAAAAAGTGTTTGGAACATGGATTAATATTACGTAAGATTCATAAAGTTATTACATTTAGGCAAAGTGCATACTTGAAAGAGTATATTGAATTAAACACACAACTACGACAAAAGGCAAATAATGTATTCGAACAAGATTTTTTCAAGCTTTTAAATAACAGCGTGTTTGGGAAAACACTGGAAAACACAGAGAATAGAGTGAATGTTCATTTAGTTAATACTTGGAATGATTCTAATAATGTTACTAAAAAGTGTCACACCGCTGAAAAACTAATTAGCAATCCTTATTTTCATAGTGCTTCAGTTTTCTCAGAAAATTTAGTAGCGATACAAATGAAACCTGATCAAATAATTTTAGACAAACCTATTTATATTGGCTTTACCGTTTTAGAATTATCTAAATCGCATATGTATAATTTTCATTACAATATCATCAAACCCTTTTATAAAAATAAAGTAAAGTTATGTTATACGGATACAGATTCCTTAGTGTATGAGATATTTACATCAAACTTTTATCAAGATTTGAATTTTAAGCTTTTAGATTATTTTGACACTAGTAATTACTGTATCGATAACGAATTTAAAATACCTCAAATTAATAAAAAAATCCCTGGATTATTCAAAGATGAGATGGGAGGAAAAATCATCACAGAATTCGTTGGTTTAAGGTCAAAATTGTATTCTATTAAAACTCCTGATTATGTTATTAAGAAAGCGAAAGGGATACAATCTAGTGTAGTACGTGATTTAACAATTAACGATTATGAGAATGTTTTGTATAATAAAGGAGTCATTCGAAGGAAAAATATATTGTTCAAATCAATTAAGCACGAGATATTCACGCAAAGTGTAAATAAAATTGCACTCTCTGGAAATGATGATAAACGAGTATTATCTTCAGATAACATTTCAACGCGTGCATGGGGCCACTCTGCTATTTTAAAAGAAATGTATTAATGAATAAGATTTTTCCACGTAAACCAGATTATATTTAAATTAGAGTTAGTTGAAAGTGTATTATGTGAATGTCGTAAGTTATTTTATAAGTTATTTTAGTTTTATTGTGTAAGAATAAAATGATATTATTATAATAGAAATAAATGTGATATTGTGAGAAACCATAATTGTTTTATTTATTCAACTTTACATTTTTTGTTGATCATGAATACAATAACCCTTCTTTTTTTGCTTCATCGCAGTCGGGTAAAAATCAAGTTGCGACATGTAGCAGGAATATTATTACTAACAATGTTTATGCCGCTGTAATATGAGCGTATATGTATTTCATCACTCGGATACATGTAATGCTTAGTTAACAACTTTCGGTAGTCAAAGAACATAAGCAAAAATACAATCATTTGAAACTAACCACTGTAAATTGCTTTTTACTGTGTTTACATTACGATTGATTGTCTTGTGCACCAATATGTATTTATTACATAAAGGTTAGAAGATATTGCATTCGATACTTATTGCACTGCATAATAAATTCATTTTATTTAATCATTTACTAAATATAGTTCGCTTGAAGTACTTGTACCTGCACATTATATTCAACATGACTTCGGTAAGTAATTATTTTATATTTTCATACAAATGTTGGTGTTTTATGCAATGTAAATATTTAACGACTTGTTATAATATTGTTTCAGCGATCGGGATCAGACATCGTTTTTAGCCAGTATGCTCAAGATCCTTACGAAGAATTCAATGAGATGCTACGATGCGATCGTGAAAACGCCAATCGAATGGCGAAAGAAAAAAAGACGAAACCACGTCGTAAAGACACCGTGAACAAACCCAACTCCACTCAGTCTTTCGTGATGAGCAGACACCAGCGGCGAGGCATTAAACTGATCAAAATATCAGTAATTGACCTGTGTAATAACTCGCTAGGCAGCGACAGTGACAATGAAACTGAAAATGTGATTATAAGTGCGCAGTACATAGTTAAAGAGGTGGTGGACCCTATAGTGGATGAAACTGAATCATTAGTTAGGAAAATATCTAAATCGTTAATAGAATATAGTGATTGAAAATATTTGTATTAAGTATTTGTAAGTTTTTGTATGTGGGATAATAAAGGTACGTAAGAGGGTGACTATATTGTTTGTGGTAGAATAGTATATAGTTTTGTGTTT
Source organism: Autographa pulchrina (assembly GCA_905475315.1). Classification (NCBI taxonomy): domain Eukaryota; kingdom Metazoa; phylum Arthropoda; class Insecta; order Lepidoptera; family Noctuidae; genus Autographa; species Autographa pulchrina. The sequence goes on from FR997780.1 coordinate 10,063,648, forward strand.
TTATATTTAGAATAGGAATAAACATAACTGTAAATAGTATAGGGTTATTATAAAATAAACGCATTATTGTCATTTAAAAATGTTTTATTTTTATATCTTAAAACTAATAAACAGATACACCTTTAGTTATTCCTCTAAATACTTTTTTATACATAATACGTTTTTAAGAGCACACTGTTTGGAATGTTTATTACAACACAAGTTAACTTTTCCATCGCAGGAGTATTTTTTGTGCAACTTGGATAAATTAGGACACAGTTTCTCATCAAGTTCCGATACATTACAATTCGTACATAGATCCTTAACCCATTTTACCTTCTCAGAACCTTTAACTATAATATTCTTATCTTTTAAATATGGTACGATTATACGATGGAATTCTCTGTAGTCGATGTGTCCTTCACTCCAATAAATGCCTCGGTTTTTTTCTATCCATTTAACTTGAATCTTTTCTTCGCTTGTTAGATGTCTAAATAAGTATGGAGGTTTTATTAAAAACGATTGCGTATAGTTTTGAGTCGCAAATGCCAATTCTTTTATTATAAAATTGTTGTAAAGATCCTTGAATCCTTGTACATCCAATATGAGAGTATCCGATTTCATGATATTTTCTTAACAGTGCTGCTAAGCGGTTTGTACTCAATTATGCAGTCGTTTAATATAAGACAATATGCCGATGTTTGATCAGGTATGTCTGAATCGCTTTCGATTTCCACTCTAACGTCCACAACAGGTCCTCCTTTTAGATTATCGGCTTGTCTGGAGCAATCGATAACGAATAGTGGCGCTAAGTCTTTGAATTGTTTTTCACTTAATAAGGGTTCCGCGCGACGTCCGTAGTACGACTGTTGAAATCGAGTATACTGTTCATATAATAAAGCTGTGTTGTTGTTTGCAAAATTAACGTTTAAATTTTCGTATGGAAAGTATGTTGAATTGAGGTATACTTTAACATCTCGTATATGACAGTGATCAAACTGAGACATGTCAGAACTGGCACTATTTTTTCTGTTTGTTTGTAAACCAATAATAATATATCTGGGTTTTTCTATTTGCGATGATGTTTTGATAGACCAGGTATGTTTAGTAGTCCTAGGTAACGCAGGATACTCGTAAAGATCCCAATTTCGGAATACCATCTGCAGTGGACGATCTTTTTCTAACAATTTAATTAAACTTAGTTTTTCCTTATCAGATACTTTAACGTGCGGTACGCGCCATATGATTTTATTTATAATAACGTCTTCTAAAATTTCACCAGTATTTAATTTCACAGCGTTCAAGTTTGTATTGCTACGTAACAATATCAACTCGTGCCTACTATTTATTACAATCTTTTTAAAATCCTCTGCAAAACCGAGTATGTTGCAAAGTGGTATGGATACAGAAAATTTACCACCGTTTATATTTTTAATGCCTTCGATATTCCAGCCCCAAGAATTAGATATTTTTGATTCGGTCTCATTCATTGAAATTAATGACTTCATCGTGGTAGTTACACCAGCATTTTTTATTTTATCAATTTCGACTCCATTTAGCTCGTACCTTATATCTTGGAATAGATAGAGTAGAGCATTATTGGTAAAATGAACACTGCTCGCGGTTTCTTTTGCATCCTTTTTCTTAACAACTATGGTTCCTTCCAAATACAAGGTGCTTGCTGACGGTAGTACATACAAGTCCTGTTGGTTGATAGGTATGCGTATCTCGTCATTCCTGTTAAAACTGGTCACGTACGGTTTATATGAATGGTATTCGATGCCTTCAACAGTATTGTCGTAGGTTGGTGCGGATAAAACATCTAAGATATTCATTTTAGGAGACCGATAGCTTTAAGAAATGCTTTATTTTCTCTCGTTAATTTTATTCTTTTCTTCGAGCTAGTTCTTATATGACTGGGAGCTTTATATAAACTGATGGTTTTTTTTGGTTGATGCGTATATTTATTATAGTCAATCATTTTTTCTTCTTAGATGTAAATAAAGCTGTACTTCTTCACCGCGTAAATTTATCAGTTGATTGTTTATGTCCAATAACCGTATATGTATGCAGCTTATGTTGTTTTGATTAATCGGAAAGTATATTGCGTTTTTAGGAATTTCTATGATTCTATATCCTGGTGGCACGTTGAGTGCAAATTCGTGGATAATGTGACTGGGCTCTCCGTTTACGTACGAACCACTGACAATATCACATTCAATCCTGATCACGGTCGTTGGCAAAATGTTAACTGGAAACTGTGAGACATGCAATTTATTAGCTTTTAAGATCTGCTTATCATATCCTAATAGGTTTCGAAAAGTGTCTTCCTTATCGAAGTTTATATTTTTAGAACAGAGTATTGTAGTTTTTAGAGTATTATTATTGCACAGTAGTTTTATCGAAGCGTTTTGTATTTTGGACTTTATATAATCGCTGATATCTTGAAGTTCATAAGTTCCTTCGGGTATTTCAATTACTTCCTCCGATCCATAGTAGAACTTATTATTCTTTTTATCAATATTTGGAATAGAATTAAACGTGGAGAAATGCAATAATGCGCACTCGTACTGACCGTTTAATTGTAGTGTGTTAGGATAGTAAGTAGACAAATCTGATGACTTTCCAGTTATTGACAAAGTGAGGGACATCTTGAGAATGATAAAAATGAAAGAACAACATATTAATTTATACATTTTTATTTTTCCAAAAATTCTTTAGATATTCTAAGCATAAGTGTCCACAATTCACAGTATTGAATTTTTGGTACCTTGTATAGTTGTAAAAAATATTACAGTTTTTTAAGTATCGTATCAATTCGAGAGGCGGTTTCAAATCACCGAAGCTGTCAAAATATTCACAATAATTATTAAATTTAATATAAGCCACCCAATGAGTTCCTTCATTTTTTGAATTGTCCAAATTCACGATAGCACATTCAATCTGTTTTGGTTTTCTCGGTAACCGATCTTTCATGTAAACTCCTCGAAAGTATGGCAAGTCGCGAGCGTGCTTTTTGATGTCAACATCAGTTAATGGACGATTAGGTAGCTTACTTATCAGTTTTTTGACGAATTTATAAACAAACCTTTACCATTTTTATGCGGTTTAATGTACAACCCCTTTCCTATAGCTAATGCTTCCATAGTTTTATTGTGCCGTTCAGTTTCTTGTAATTTTTTTTGAGCTGTTTTATAGTCGTTAACTGTTTTTGCGATACCCGCAGCACCACCCGCTAAAGATCCTAATGCCGATAAACCAGCGAAAATTGGGATCAAAGGCAGAACTCCACCAGTCTTCGGTATGGGTATGACACGAGGAACTCGTACTTTCTGTACGCAAGGAAATATCTTTCTAGCAGCCAAGTAAGCGGCGTTTATAAGAGCCTTACTGTCCATGTGTTTGAGTTTCCTAATTTTTGATCTTATTTTCGATACAAAACTGTTAAACGTTTTAATCCCTGCACCAGACTTTATTTTGGCTTTCATGACTTTGCTCACCAGCCACGAACTTAGTTTTTCCCCTTTTCCTGCGTCCTTGGATCCAAGTCTTTGTTTAGCCATGTTTAACAGTTGTAAATCGGCTTTGTGACGATTAGGTAAATCTGTATGGTTCTGATATGCAATATCGTGATGCATACAAGCTTCGTCTAACTTGTTTACGCCTCGATCTCCACGTAGTAACCGTTTTTGTAGTTTAGTACCCGGTCCGCAATAATTGTAACCAGGCAAATGAAGTTCAAAGGGTAAATTATTAATCACACTATTGACTAGTCCACCACCTTGCATTGTTCAAAGTAAAATGAAATACATGTAAGAAATAATAATGTTTATATGAATAATATGATATCTACTTTTATCAATTCACTATCGCAGCTCTTTTGATCCAACTATTTTCTGCGTTACTTAAACCTAACCATTTCACAAACAATTTATTTCCTTTTCTTTTTAAAACTTTTTCTATCAAATAAACGTTTGGGAAATTTGTTTTTTGAAGTTCCGGTTCATAAAAGGTTCCCAAAATAGCTTGTTTGCGTTGGTCCTCTATATGATACGTTTTTGGAATGGTATTGTTTACTTTTTTTATGGTAAATATTTCAGTTGACCAATTAGGAGTATAGCCCTTTTTAAAAACATGCTTGTATTTACTAATGCGAACACTGTCACCAACTTTGAACTTAGGTACGCAACGAAAAGAAACTTGCTTATGTGTTTTTTTTATATTTTCTTTTATGTTTAACTCATTGCATTTATTTACTTCAACAGGTTTACATTGAATAGTACGATGCTTTGTGTTGTTATACATTTTCAATGTATCTTGTAACACCGTTTCATACCACTTGTAGTTTCCATTCATACTAAAACACTTATATAATTTATTTTTAATAGTTTTTATCAATCGCTCAACAATTGAAGCCTTCTTTGTAGAAAAGGTTGAGTAATGGTTAATATTAAACCTTCTCATGAGCGTCTGGAATGAAGTATTATAAAACTCTGTTCCTGAATCTGTTTGTAAATTAACCGGTTCGCGTTGACTTTTACTGAGTATGTTCCCAAATGCATTAGTAACATCAATTTTATTTTTCGATTTTAGCGGTTCTGCCCAGGCGTATTTTGAGAAACAATCTATCACCAATAAAATATAATTGTAACCATTGTTGTATTTTCTTAAATTTTGCATGTCCATCAGATCAGCTTGCCACAAATCATCAATCCCTTTCAAAATTACAGAACGACGATCAAAATTTTTTCTTGCCGCTTTGTGAATTTCATTTACAATTTGTTGTTTGGACATTATGAAGGCTTTTTAGATGCTAATAAGTTATCTACAACTGTTTTTGTGTAAAACTTATCTTCTAAATGAATGGAAACTTCAGATATCTTTGCTTTTAAAGTATTTTGTACATCATTCATAATTTGAGTTCGCATTAACAGCATGGATTTATATAAATCTTTCGTTATGTTTGTCATAAATTGATCTACATAATCCTTATTTACAGCATCATCTGGTTCTACAGGAGTTCTGATACCTCTCAACGTCGTAGCTTTTAAATCAAATTCACCATTTTCTGTTTTCGTTAATGCATTATCATTACTCTCGAATAATTCTGACAATCGCATTCTTTTATGAATATAATGTCCAAATTTGTCTATATTCATGTTGAATGTGCTTTGTATTGAAGGGTTAACAGTAAAATGAAACGTATGCAGAGAATAAAAGATATTTATTAATTAATAACTTTACTTTCACGTAACTCTTCGATGATGGATATTATTTCATTGTCCAGCCCAGTGTTGCCAGCGTCTCGTGAAGCAATCAATAGTTTTAATCTATCCACTAGTTCATTTGGATTATCCCAATAGACATAATCTACGTTTTTTCTCCACACTTTTTTCAACGGTAGTCCATTCCCCTTTGGTTGATTGTAGGTCTGATTTGTACTTTGTAATTTAAAAAGAGGTTTAATGACTTGCAAATATTTTTGCCCTTTGCTACTTTTGATGGGTTTGCTTGGTTCAAAATCTCGACGGTGTGCATTTGTATCGATCAGCATTGACTTATAATGTTGCATATCATTATCTGTCACTAAACTTAAGTCTACATCTTTTTTTAGCAACAACTGTTTCAAACCCGGTGTATTTCGATATTTGCGACCCGTTACTGTGATAAAATCATCACCAATCGTAATGCTAGCTGAACCTAACATAAGTTTTCCACGCTCTATCCGAACACCAAATGGTACATCATGTAGTGCTTCAGGAGATAGAGACCAAGATGATGTATCGCATTCTTCGTTCTTATCACCCAACGATTGAAATGAAGATTCACTGTCGATTTCATTTTCATCACTGCTTTCCACGTACTCTTTGCTAGTAGGACCTTCCTTGTATAATGTTTGATTGCTTTCCAGTATTTTTTCATTTTCATCAGAAGTAGTTCCATTACTGGTGTTGGTTAGTAAATTAAGTGATTCGGTTATAGGTTTAAAAACCGTTTCTAATGCTTCCTTATTCCCAATCTCAAGTTCTCTCATGGTACGTACTTTTTTCTTTACAGCGGCTGAGGCATCTATGATTTGTTTTTTCAATGATTTTTCCATAGTCGTTAAATATATAGTTATCGCTTAAGAGTTGTTAAAAGAATAATAACGTAACGATGTCAACTGTCTTAAATATAGTATCATTTTCTTATTCAAAGACAACAAATGTGTCAAATTTATTTCTGTAACATCCATTATTTTTAGAGCAATCTTTATTTATTACCACAAAGTTGTAAGGTTCGCTCCAAATTTTTGAACACATTTCACGAAACTGGATCCAAGTCATATCTGTATTGACATGTTCTTCATAAATATGTTTTAGATTAATATCATCCTGCTTAAAAAGTACGATAAGGTTAGCGTTGTCTCGTACTAACTGCTTTGGCACTTTACTATACGTTTGGTTGAGATAAAAACAATCGATATTTTTGTGTCTGCCCATTGCAAAGTAATCTCGCATGTTACTTTGATTTTCACATGCAACGTCATCAAATATTATTACAGAGTTGGGTTTAGCATCCTGAACACTCAAAACGTCTTCATTACCATGATATTTCTGAAATGAAATACCTGGAACTCGTTGTAAAACTCTTTCCAGAAATCTATACTTAGGTTGGTGCAAAGTTTTTGAATAAACATAAACATTTTGAAATTTTAAACCGTTTTCATGTATAAGAAGACCAATGAGCAAATTTGTTTTTCCACAATTTGACGGACCACAAATAATACAACGTACTATGTTAGGTAATAATTCACCATGACGAACCCGAGTCTTAGGAACATCATCACAGATAGTGTTTACATTCAACGATTGGGGCTGTTTAATAAACTTCATGATAAGTATGTTATAGAGTTGATCTAAGAATGACAAAATATGTTCATAGCGTTCACATTTAAACTTTTCTGCACATTACAAATTAATACAATCATTGTCTGTTGGTTCCTATCGTTATTGCGATGAAAAAGCATATTGCGTACATGAATCTGTATCACAGACGGTGGTATCAGTTGTAAGCGCGCAATACAAGAGTGGGACAGAATGCCCAAGACCTAATTACCAGAAATATTATTGGGCATTCTGTCCCACGTCGCGAATGCGCAAGCATGAGCGAACAAGTGGGACAGAATGCCCAATAATATACTACTACTTGTTTTGATCCAAATTAAGATAAAATTAAACTCGATATTAATTTTCGCTTAAGTTTCGAAGTAACTTCCTTACGGATCCGTTTTAATTATCTTATTATATAATTTATTGTTGGAAACATATAATTTATTGTGTTTATTTAGAACGGACTGTTATATTCTGATGATTAAGATTACTTTAGCGTTAATCTGAGTTTAATGTTTGAATTTAAATTGCAGATGTTGCCAAAAGTTGTTTCTATTTTGCTTATTTCGCAGTAGGCCTTTTATAAAGCTGTTAGTACCTATTGTATTTCTCAATTTTCAAACTTTATTATTCAGTTCGACGGGCCTGTTGGTCTAGTGGTTAGTGACCCTGACTGCTATACCGGAGGTCGTGGGTTCGATTCCCACCCAGGACAAATGTTTGTGTGATGAGCACGATCATTTGTTCTGGTTGTCTGGGTGTAATTTATCTATAATATGCATGTATTTAGAAATATATAAGTATGTTTATCAGTTGTCTGGAATCCCTTTTAAAGTCCGGTGAAGCAGTCAAAGCCTGCGCTCAGGCTAACTGCAAAAATCTCTACCAAAAAAAAAAAAAAAAAAAATCAGTTGTCTGGTTACCAAAACACAAGCTCTGCTTAGCTTGGGATCAGATAACCGTGTGTGAGTTGTCCCGGAATATTATTATTATTCTCTTTATTTTCTTTAAATACATACAAAATACATTTTTAAATATATAAAATAATAACTAAAAATATACATTTAAAAATATAAAATGTAGTTTCCAACCGACATCGGGAACAGGGCCCAAGCTGCCGGTGGTTAGGGCTCCAGAGAGAGGAACCTCCTCACAATACGCGCCGTGTCGAGAAGTACCGCTTTCTGCATCAAACCCTTGACCCAGGCGCCAAGCGAGAGCCTCTTAAGGTGTTGGTCGAGGCTCTTGGCTATTATGCCGTTGGCTGTAACGACTATCGGGACAATGATTGCTGAGTCCACCTCCCACATGTCGACAACCTCGTGCGCTAAATCCAAATATTTAAGTTGTTTTTCTTTTTCAGCTTTCACGAGGTTCTCGTCATGAGGAATAGTGATATCAACAATGATTGCCCGACGCTCCGATCGATCTATCACCACTATATCAGGCTTATTTGCTACAATAGTCCTGTCAGTGATGATAGATCGGTCCCAGTACAGTGTGACACGACCATTTTCGAGAACTGGGTCGGGCACATACCTGTAGTACGGCACCTCGGATTCCACAAGTTTGTATCTCAAAGCAAGCTGCTGGTGGATAATCCTGGCTACTTGGTTATGCCTGTGCAAGTATTCGCCGTTAGCAAGACGAGAACAACCCGAAATAATATGTCTTAAGGACTCACCTGGACAGTGACATGCCCGACATATGTCAACTGTACCGTCCTTTATGATATATTTCCGATAGTTATTCGTCATGATAACTTCGTCCATAATTGCACATACAAACCCTTCGGTTTCTCCAAAAAGATCACCGAAGCGTAGCCAGGCTACGGACGCTAAGAAATCTACATCGGACCCATGAAGGGTCCGGTAGTAGCGCCCGTGGAGCTCCTTGCTTTGCCATACAACCTCGCGGTCCTTGACGCTCAGTACGACAGGTTTGTGCCAGTTCTCTTTGCCTAAGGAGAGCGGTGTTAGGCCCTTATCCACTACCACCACATCTCGATGCATCCCCACGTCGACTTGGAGAAAATACTCCCTGAGGTTACATACCTCGCGATTATGGAGGGTCTTAGCATTTAGAAAGCCTCGACCCCCACATTTCCGCGGGATATATAACCTCATTACTGAAGAGCGTGGGTGATGCATTCGATTTGCGGTTAGTAGTGTTCGGACTCTCCTATCCAAGGCGTCTAACTCAGTCTGAGTCCACTTGAGTACACCAAAGGAGTACATCAACACTGGCATGACCCAACCATTAAAGGCACGCACCTTGTTGCCGCCTGACAAAACACTTTTTAGTACTTTGTTCAAGCGGCCAAAGAAACGTGCCTGTAATGATTGTTTCACGTCAGCAGCGTTGATGCCTAACGCCTCTGACATACCCAAGTATTTGTAGGTCTCCGTTGCAGAGAGCGACCTTAGGTTTATGGAATCCGAGAGCTGTATACCCTGGGATTCCACAACCCCACCTCGCTTTACATGCATGACCGCACATTTGTCAACACCAAATTCCATTCTGATGGAATTACTGAAGCTTTCAGTGATCTTCAGTAACTTCATCAGCTGCAATCCGCTGTTGGCAAAGAGCTTAAGATCATCCATGTATAGCAAGTGGGAGATTACCTGGCTCCCTCTCCTCAACGAATAGCCCAGCCTCGAATTCTCAAGCAAAGTGCTTAGAGGATTCAAGGCTAAGCAGAACCACAGAGGACTCAGACTGTCGCCCTGGAATATTCCCCGCTCAATCCTAATTGGTTCCCCACCCTGTTGGATATCCCGACATCCTGGATAGTGAAGCACCGTACTCCACTGCCCCATACATGACACCAAGAAGGCGCGTAGAGTTGCATTAATTTTATACAACTCTAGCACCCTCATGAGCCATGTATGCGGCACCGAATCGTAGGCCTTCTTATAGTCTATCCAACATGTCGACAGATCTTTTTTAGAGCGGCGAACCTGTTGGCAAATAGCCGTGTCTATAAGGAGTAGCTCCTTAGTGCCACGGGATCCACTCCTACATCCATTCTGAGAAGCAGACATAATAGAAAAACTAACGACATGCTCGTTAATTTTTGCTCTCAGAATGGACGTAAGGAGCTTATAGACCGTTGGTAAACAAGTTATTGGTCTATAGTTCTTTGGATCCGTGGCACTACCTGTTTTATGGAGCAGATGGGTAGATCCTGTAGTCAAGAACTGTGGGAGCGAAGCCGATTCCACAGCAGACTGGAATTGAGAAGCCAAGCAACCATGTGAACTCCGTAGCCATTTTAACCAAAAATTTTGCAGTCCGTCCGGCCCCGGTGTTTTCCAGTTTGCCATCGGGCGGACTGCATTGGCTACGTCTTGGGGGCTGATGGTAATTGCCCCCATCTCTTGTATAGGTTCACATACTTGCTCAACCTCTCGCATCCAGCCGCCTTCGGAGTGGCTGACAGGTACCGACCAGATGCTGCGCCAAAATGAATTTGTGGCATCACCATCCGGCAAGCACCCGCCATCCACGCCTGAAGCCGGCCGCTCCCACGCTCTATATACCCATCTTTGATCTTTTTGGAACATGCGATTCAGGTAAAATCGTTCCACCCGACGTTTATAGCGTCGAATACGGCTTGCCCATGCACACACTTTCTGTTTAAACAGGTCGATGCGCTCTGTAACGCGGGCAGTATATTCACTGGAACTGATATCAGTCCCAGCAAATGCACGCCTTACAAAGCGCATCACTCGTGGTCGAGAATTACCTTGTTTAAAAGCAATTAACTTTGCAATGAGTGTCCTAGCCTCAGCAACACGCTGCTCGATCCTGCACTGCCAAGCTGGTACGGCTGGTTTCGGTCGTGCAGCTATGTTACTATAACAAATTGCAACATTAGCTACACGACATGCCGTAAGAGCCGCGCAGTACAAAATCGAGTGCGTGTCCCTAAGGTCTTCACTGCTCTCAAAGTAAATGGGGAGCAGTGAATCTAGGGCACCCATTATTGCTTTGTTTCGGTTATGCATGGGCAAACGGGGTAATCGAGGCCTTTGGTCGGGCGGTGAAGTCCGATAATCCCGAATCGCATCTTCCAATGTACTCCTTATTAACTCACTGAACTGGGTACTTACAGTCATAGCCCCATCATCCTCTTCCCCATCACTAGGGGCGGTGTGCGGAGCACCAGAAACTGGCGCTGCTGCTGGAGGCAAGGTGTTGGTGGCAGGGCTACTCTGTATTTCGGAGCGCAGTCGATCAAGCGTAGAGTCATCCAACCTATGATTACGTTGGATGACCCGTACCTGATCCGACAGTCGTTGTGCCGATACGCTGACGCCCGGTTCAAGAACCTGAAACAGAGACAGCATTCTCGCACGGTACGCAGTGAGGTTAGTTCCTCCCTCTGTCGCCCCGTAATATGCGCGCATGACGTTCTCGTTTATTCCTTGAGTCCACTTCATGCGCCGCACATCACCACCGGGAGCGGGAGCCCTGTTTGAGGCCGGTTGGCCTGCGGGCGCCAAGCTGCTCGGTGGCCGGCGTCTCCCCTGCCGACGCACAGGTGTTGGCGACGTCGGCGGGGAGTAATACTCGTCGCTGGAGCTCGACGCGACTGCAGGTGCCGGTGCTTGTACATGGTCCGGCAGCTGGGAGGCGGAGCTCGGCGACGAGTCCGGGGATGGTGGGCGTGCTGGTTTGCGTTTTCTGCTTCTCGTCAACATTTTACATTTAGGTATCCGCTCACATTTATTATATTATTATGTTCGTGATTTTTGATAGAGTGACGTCTGTCAACTCAGAACAGAAAAAAGTATTTATATATAACAGGAACATTTCGTGAACTTTAAACTGGATATAGAATGTTATAATGTCTGTTTAAACAGATTTGTTAATAAAATATAATATTAAAACACGGATAAAAAATTTGACGTGTTGACGTTGACAGAAGCTTTTTTTTTTTTGTTTTTTTTTTTTTTTTTTTTTTTTTTTTTTTTTTTTTTTTTTTTTTTTTTTAGTGATTCTTGAATAGATTCCATAAAATTACCTTTTCCGACAATGTTTTAAAGTTTATTTATCATAATTTTTAACACGTCATTTTGGTGACTTAAGAAACAGTAGTGTTGTTAATACTATACTTACTTTTCGAATTCGCCTCTTTAATAAAAAAAGAATGTATCAATCGTATTCTTAATGTGTTCAAAACAAAATACTTTCAGTACATGATTTCGTTTAGCATTTAATAACACCTTATCCACCGTTTATCTAGAACCAATTCCATAATCATTTTCTACGTGACTTCAGGACACAGAAAACAGTTATTACTTTAGTATTAGAGTACAATTCTGAAACAAATTAGAGCAATAATAGTTGTGATAGCTATTGGGTAAGGCTTTGTAGTCAGAATAGCCCTACAATCTTGGCAAAGGGTTGAGATGACAAGGGATTTATGCTTATCTGTCGTGTATTTAATGACAGACGTACTTAAATTTGAGGCCTTTCTTGTCGTCAAAGCCTTAAAGATGTTCATCTTTGCTCATTTCATCTTCTTTTTTTCTTGTTGCCTTGAATATCTGAAGAGTTAATTGCAATAAGTTCTTGGATCTAAAGCAAGAACACAAAACAGAAATGAGAATGTTTATTGAAAGTTGAAGTTTCTTAGAATTTTCAGGTGGATCAGCTATCTAGTAAATTATGATTACCTAGAAGCGATGAATTTAATAAAAGTTATAAAAAGTAAGTTTGCTTTACAACCATTTTTGTATGGTTTTGTACAGAAGTTTGAAAAGGGAAGATTTTTTTCCACCTGGATCTAATAGGATAGAAATAATGTGTGTCGTTTTACTAGGTTATAATTTTGACGGAGTCATTAACAATGATCTGACGCCGTAGTGTTGCGACTTCAAACCGTTTTACCAAAATCGGTTTAGCGGTTTTGACGCGAGAGCGTAATCGACAGAGGGCAAACAGAGTTATTTTCGGATTTATGATATTAGTATGGATACTGATTATGCATTCGTCTTTTTTGGATGCTATTTATCGCTATGCTATTTATCGCTATATTGCTCGACGACCTTCGTAGTCGAGTGGCGTGAGCACCGGTTTCAAGGTGTCGCTAGCTCTGAGATCCCGGGTTCGATCCCCGGACGGGTCTATGCAGAAACCAACTTTTCTACATTGCCTCGGGTGTTTGTGGTACCTTCTTTGTTTCTGAATGCCATAACACAAGTGCTTTAGCTACTTACTTTGGGTTTAGAGCAATGTATGTGATGTTGTCCGCATTTATTTATTTATTTATTTATATATTGTTTTGTGTGATTTCAGGTCTTTTGCCATTTCCCTTATAATGGTAAGCGGTCGAGTCGGCACCTTGTCGGGAAATATTCTGTTCCCTCTGTTACTGAGTATGAGCTGTGTCATCCCATTCTTCGCTTTAGCTGTATGTATGCTCTGTAAGTACTTATTATTATTGTCTTCTTCTAAGTTAAAATTTGTATCAAAATTTTGGGGTCCTCGACAAAATTGAATATAAGCAGAGAAAAAATTAAAACGTTTTTAGCAGTTCCAATAATAGACTAAAAACTGATTTCTGGTTTTTAATTATGTATAAAGTTTTGAAACTTAAACTTTAAGCTAAATCTAGTAAGAGATACATTATGACATATCTAAATAAATAAACGTAGACTTTTTATGTGTTGGGTATTCAAAGACGCCAACTTAAAATATGATGGTCTTTTCAAGTTTCATATTCTATATCTCATGGTTTTGCCTGACTGCCTCGTTGGCCTAGTGGTGCTAAGCGCGACTGCTACGCTAGAGGTCTTGGGTTCGATTCCCAAGTCGACCAAGGTGTTATTGGGTTTTTCTATGAAATTCTCAGTAGCAGGTCGGAGTTTGGATTTGTGCCCGGTTAGTGGCAATAGGCTCGCCCCCTATTACATGGGACCTAAACATACCGGCGAACTGTGGGTGTACATTGGTACACCTCTGCCTAACCCTTCGGGGATACAGGCGTGATGGTATGTATGTATGGTATTGCCATAGTGACCCATTTATCCCACGACAAATAATAATATTCCATTTTGTTATAGTTGTCACATTCGTCGGAGTTTTCCTGCCCAGCAAAAAGACTTAATAAATATTAATTTACTTTAGCATAAATATACACAAGAGAGTGTTTGTCAAATATAAATATTATATTGAAGAGGGAGCGGAAGGATGGATGTATTATTAAATAATCTTTATTAAAAAGGAGTTTGTTTCTTTTATTTGTGCCCTGGCAACATCGATATATTGCTTTTGTTGAGTGTTATAAAAGAAAAGATAGAACGCGATAACAAACATTTGAAAAAGAGGTTTTAATTTATCAAAAAGTTTAAGTGTATAGGTATTAAGTGTTACTCTATAAATTATAGGAACTTGAATTTGTGATTTTCTTAAAGCTAAGTGAAGCTGTATTCAAATTGATGTATCATATAGAATTTGGCTTATGAACGTTTATTTACTTACTAAACATAAACATATAATGATAAACTTTTCTCTTATTACGCTCCATTGATTGTCTACCTATTAACTGCAGTTAGTAACGTTGAATGGCTTGTCTTAACCCAAAATAAACAGGATTGGGGTGGAGTCTACTTTGCCTATCAGTAGTTAAAGTCTCTTTCGTAAGTACTTAAATAGTAAGCGAAACTATTCTCCAAAATCAAAATCAAAAATTATTTATTTAACTTCGGCTACAAAGTAGCACTTATCAAACGTCAAAATTATTACAAAAAGGACAGCATCCTAGGGGTCGGTTCATATCCGGCGGAAAAGGCAGAGCGCAGCATCGGCCGCGCAACGCCAGAACGAACAAACACACAACAAAACATCCAACCTCTCACACCTGACGCACCAACGCGTCATCAGGGAGTCGCCCGAGTCCGCTATTTGAAGTCAGTGAGTGGTGGGTTAATAAACGTTCCAGTGTAGGTACTTGTTTTTGTGCCTAATTTTCTTATTCAGATAATTTTAGTTTAATGACAAATTTTAATGTACTTGCCACTGTGTGATGTGATTGCAAGGGACTGTTCTTATCTGGTCAGTGGGAAAGGCCGAATGCTCCACCATGCGCCCGCCCGCCCCAGCGCAAGTAACGTTAATTGATGGTTTAAGAATTAGATGTTATATACGTACCTATGGATAAAAAAAAATATAAAATTATCCAGGAAGTTTTCACAAGGGCCGCAAATGTGGATATAAGCTGTATGCTTACATTTATAAATTATACTGTATAGTTGAGATCATAACCCTTTAGTCGTTAAAAATATGAGGTAATGGATTAAGGTCTTAAAATTAACATAGTCCTTCTGACCTTAAACATTCTATTTGGTGAGGTTTTTGACCTTTGAAACAGGGTAGCATAATTAAAATGCTTAAATTAAATACCGTTACATTTATCATTAAAACATTTAAATTCAACGTAATGATGATCTCAAGACTCATAAAAGATTATATTTTAATCATAAATTGTTTTAAGAAACATCTTTATAACGCTTAACGATATGGTTTTATGAAGCAATTGTTTGAAACACAAAGGCCTGACTAACGCTATTAATATTAATCTGATTATATAAATTTTCGTTTTCATGGATGGCTGAATATTATAGAGAGATATTAAAAAAAAAACAGGGTTTTCTTTTTCTAATATAAAACTATGTAATTTAACCCTAAAAAATGTCAGCAAAGGTATAGAAAAAGGGTATAAATAAGAGATGGATACACATAAAATACGGTATTTTTTAGTTTGACCTAATCTCTGTTAGCTTGAGAGCATTTTGATCTAAACGTTATTATTTTTTAGAAAACCGATACCTTTTATTTTTATCATTTTATAGCTATAAAGGGAAAAGCTCAAAGAGTCTTTGATGCAGACACTAAAGGCTTTCTTTAAACCTAGACCGGCTCACTTTCAGGTCAAGGTTGACGACTTTAAGTGAGCACGAGCACGAACAATAATCTCTAAAGCATACCTTTGATATGCATCTGTAGTATGATATAGTTTTTATAAATAGGGACAGTAAAGGGCCCTACAGAGGTGGGAAAGTACGAAATTTCAACGCATCCATGGTTTTATAATTGCTTAGAGGTTGTAGTGATTACTTTCCTTGAGTTTCACAGTATTAGTACTTTTCCTTGCTATGTAGTTTATTGTTTAAAATTTATTAATATTTCATGTTATAAAAGGTGACACAAAGATTAAAAACCAAATAAAAAAGAATCTACGAAAACAAACATATTTATTACGGTAATTAGCAAAACGTAGCTTTATGTTAATTACTCGATAAAAATATTTTTTATTTTGTTCATACATGCCATCCTTTATAAATACAAACAAACAGCACAAAGCTTATGCCAGTCAACATGACACTGAAGAGAAAATATCTCAATTATTTCCGTAACAATGCTCCATTTTGCTAATGAAACAATTGCATGGAAGACAAAAGAAGGCAAGTAATTAAAATATAGAATAAATTAATTTAGTTGAGGGTGTTTGCACCTGACACACTAATTAGGTCGACTATTAGGGCTGGCTCATGTTTGAGAGACTGACCATTTGTCGTTAAAAAATCTTTATGAAATTGTGATCATTAATAAAATTTCCCCTTTTGATGCAGATGAAAGTTCTAACTTAATTTTACGAAAGAAAAAAGTTTCCGAACAAAATAACATTAATTTTTGTTATTTAAAAATCAAAACCCAATCTTGTAAAAACAGCATAATTTATCTTTGTGAGCTATGCAACCTTAAAGTATATTCCTAATCTCCTTTTTTAGATTTTATATGTAGTAATATATCACGTAATATGTAACATAGCAATTTCATTTACTAAATCCAAGATTTAATCATTTTTTTTTTATATAGAAGTCTGTGAAAAGCAAATGTTGTGCATGTCTGTTATTGATGTAAACACTTAACTTATTTTAATGTCATATTAATGTTTTCATGTTTGTGTTTACGTTGTTGACACGCCATAAATAAATAAATAAATAAAATAAAAATAATATATCATATCTCGCTTTTTAAGCATTATGCTAATAAAACATACTTAAGTTGTAGACGCATTTTAAAATAATTTCAGTCTAACATAGGTAATAAAGGCCATTCTGTTATCAAAATACTAAATCGCATTCCAAAGTTAGGCGTAAGCCCGCCCACAACACAGGCAAGTCTCACAATAGTACGCCATTACAGAACCTTAGAAAACATAAATCTAGATGTACTATAACACATAACCTCTTTTTGCGAATAGCGTACATTCCGCACCCAATGGGCTGGTAAGATTAATACCCTAATAAATGCAAACGTTTGCTTTTAGGTCTTTTGTAACTGAATTAATGTTTAAGCTAAACGGATTTGAATACAATTTACAATGATCAATTGTATAGGTTTAGGCTGGTCGATTCCGTCGCATATCAGATGAGCTGTTTGCTAAAACAACGACTGACTAGGTCCTACCTAGGTCACCAAAGTATTTTCAGTAAATAACAAGAAATGTAACTTTATGTAAACAAGATTAAGATCTATTTTAAAAGATTTGAAGTTATAATTAATTAATGTTTAATGGAAGAATTATACAATAACTTTTTAATTAAATAATATACTTAATTCACCTTTCGATCTAAATAAAATGGCTAAATAAACATAAATTGAATTTATTTTGAAGTCCCACGTTGGGCGACATTTAAAAACTTTATTTGATTGTTGAAGATAATTGGATTCCAATTATAATTATCTTTCTGACTTTTGATCCAAATGACAATTCAAAAAAGTATGTTATTTTTTTTCTCCTTAGAGCAAGTTTTAAAGTTGTGCACACGTTGCAACCATAAAATAGTTTAATGCAAAGGTATGCAGACAACATTTTAATCTTACATTAATTAGTAAAAAGTTTTAAATACTATTCTTCTCTTAAGCCAATTGGTTCCAACAAGCCAGTGAGGGTAATAAGGAGTACGACGTAGTTTTACAAACTGTTTCAAAGTAATTGTTTCTGCATTTGATTACTTTAGCCGCAAGCGAATTCATGACGTACCTGAAACAAAAGAAAACAATATTTTAAGTACTCTGTATTAAAGTCTCTTATCTTTGTTTTGGCTGAAATTTTTGCTTTTCAAAATATAATTTATAAGACAGAAATTTTGTCTTTAAATCCGGTAAATCTATGCGTTTAAAATAGAAGGTAGACATATTATTTACTTGGAAGTTTGTAACAACAATAAATATTTTAAAGAGATTGTATGATTGTAGTACTGTAGAAAAATCATCATAACTTTATACATCACAAAAATACTTTTTTTTCTCGACAGCTGCTATAGTTATAAGTGAAACAAATTTTAAAATAACACACATCCAATTTCACATACTTTAAAAATACTTATTGCATTATTCTTTTTAAATCATTTACTACGCGATATAATAAACCGCAAAATCGATTAATCCTACATCGCGAGCAGCATTAGTCGATGTCAAACAAAATGGCTGACCATTAAAAAGAAGAAGCGTCGTAGTTTGTAGAGCGCAACTATTAATTGAAGCCGCTAAGCTTGTAGTAACGTTAGTGTTATACACCTATATAAAACTATAGAGATGTCGTGGTGGCCTAGCGGTTCAATGAACGGATTTGTATGCACAAGGTGGCAGGTTCGAACCCAGGCAAGTACCAAGGTGGCTTTTTCAAAGTTATATGGACTTTCTTAATTATTCTAAGACACTTCTGACAAACGGTGAAGGAAAACATCGTGAGGAAACCTGGATTCCAAAATTTGGGATCTGAAATCGCCAATCCGCAGAGAGCAAGCGTGGTGATCAATGCTCGTGCCTTCTCTATATGGGAAGAGGCCTGTGCCCGGCAGTGGGACGTTTATAGACTGAATTATTATACACCTATATGATTCTATAAATGGGTGTCTTGACTTTTAATGAAACGGTTTATAAAATATCTGCATTTAAGTGATCTGCATTTAAACTGAGATTTGTATTTTTAAACTACTTCAAATTTTTAAAATTTTGTATGTTTTACTGCGATATCGTTCGAAATCGCACCAATTCTGAGGTATACCCTTATACCTCAGATTAGGATTATTTATTCGAATATTTATGCATTTTGTGTAATCAATTTTATTATATCAATAAATGCTTTTCTCTGAGATTTAAAGGTTGAGTTCCAATATCGATACTTCCACCTGAATAGCAGTATTTAACATGGAACAACTACTAAAGTGCAAGAAAAAAACAAAGATAGTATATAAACAGTTTTCATGGTCACGCTTGAGTGAAGACCAACTTGTAAGAAGAGAATATCAAATGTCATCACGGATGGATTAACATGGTTTCTATCGAGATATGAAAGTCCGTCTTTATAAAAAGAGGGTTTTGTAAAAACCTTTTATATCACAAGTGTTGAAAGTCTGTCTTTACCAAAAAAAGGTTATTATACAAAATTTGTAAAATTTCACAATTGTTGATATTTACAGCTCGATGCAGCTGCAGTGAAAAGATAGTCGCCGATATGATTTTAATATATGTTTTATAAGCAATCAATAATAATAATAACATTATACAGAACCATAAAGGAAACATAATCTTATTAATAAATGGCACGGGATATATAAGCGTGAAAACAGTTTTATTTTTACCACTAGTGCTTCATAACAATGATATTTTTAACCAATTTTATCCAAACAAAAAACGATGAGCAAGGGGAATGAAAAAGGGGTCGAATAGGTCCAAATAACGGGTGAAATGAAAAGTTATGGGGCTGAGTTTGTGTGTACAGGATTTTTTTAATTACATTTTTATTGAATTTGCTTTTCTGACGCAGAGTTATTTACAAACAAGGGTATGTCCCAATATGCGCTTACAATATTTTGCTACAAACAATCCTAATGAAAAATACTTAAATAATTTTAAATAAGTAGATATTGTATTTAACTACATTTTTTCGTGCGTAAGAAT
Source organism: Autographa pulchrina (assembly GCA_905475315.1). Taxonomy (NCBI): domain Eukaryota; kingdom Metazoa; phylum Arthropoda; class Insecta; order Lepidoptera; family Noctuidae; genus Autographa; species Autographa pulchrina. The sequence continues at coordinate 10,083,483 of FR997780.1, forward strand.
CAAAACTGCAACAAACAAACCCGCAGTATTCGTCAGAACGCCTATCGGGAAATAAAAAAAACACAAAAAGAGATTTGTTACAGATACATCTAGCAACCCTATTCTCAAAACAGCGACTGCTGAATATTCCATATATTGGTTTTGTAAATGTACGCCGCGGTTCGCTCAGGGTTTATTGCCCCAGCGATTTACAAATCGAACGGTTGTCAGAATAATACCCCTCAATTTGGTATTCTCGAATATTTATACAAAAGTGGTTGTCTAGTTTGAGAATAGTTGAGGGTTCTGAAATTCCGGGAGAGCATTTAGTTATTTATTCTATTTTAGTTCGAGAGAAATCAATTTATGTTGAAGCACAGTGACCGCAAGTTTCCGTACCATAAGAGGACACAACTCTTGCGATATCAAAATCTGAGTGCTATACGTAAAGTTGGTAAATTAATATCAATATTAATTAAATCAAAGAAGCCAGAAAGCCTTTGGTCAGATAGCAGATGTTGACGTTTTGAAAAAAAACTAACAAGTCGATTGTCATAACAACAATATACCTCGCTGATTAAACATAAAAATTAGAAGACATCAAATCCAAGTAAGAAGCTAACCTTTTACGTCAATACCGTTTCTATTACACAATACATCAACACACAGTATATCTATTGCTATACCCACACAACACTACCATCCAAAATTATTTACACAAAGCTGTAATCCCGCGTGAATTCCACTAAAACTTCGACCAACTAAAAAATTCAACTCGTCCCCGAAACATCTTGCAACAAACAACATTAAACTAGGCTTTATAATTCAGAGGAAAACTACAACTGCAAGCTGAAGTCAGGAAATGCTGAACAAAACTAAAACATGCTATGCGACACTATTTATAAATAAGTTAATAGAAACTGGAATACGGATGGAACGGACAGTAAAGTAAAGAGCTGTTGTCTTTTATGTTACGTTTGCGCCAGATGACGGCTGATGGTAGATAAGGCTTGTGTTGGTAAATGTTATTCGTGGAAGAGGCCTATATCTCGCAGTTGACCGCTATTGACTTACTTGATTGACTTTTTGCGATCTTAATGGATAGAGACAAAATCAAGGAAGTTACATATTAATTATTATATATTTGGATGCTTACAATTTTAAGACATCATGTTACATGCTTAGCGAAACGTATAATAATATCATGTATTTTACCGGATATAGTTACGGATTTTGGGTCAAGAATATAAGGATTCACATTTCAAAAAGTAATATTAAAAAAGCAAAAAGATTTGATAAGCTTATCGACTTATCATTTTCAAATTCAACTTAATATTAAAGCAAAATAATTATATAAAACTGGAAATGTAATTAAAAACCACAATCAACATAAATCCAATTCCGCTGAACAGGTTGTTACACAGTTAACAGTTCAAAAAACCAATCATTTCTAATTCAACTAGCACCTAAATACAAATAGGTACGTAGTTATCAATCAATTATTATTATTATTATTATTATTACCGATACATTAACGAGAGGTTTGCATGTAACAACATAATAGTGGCGCTGACTCTCTAAACAATGTAAAACAATTACAGAACTGAACCAAACCACGAATTAAAACGAGGTTAAAGTGAGCAAGTTAATTGTCCCCGACCAGTCCATGGTCCCCTTACTGGATTAGTTGTTTTAAATTAAGCTGTGTAAAGTGGATCTTAAAAGTACTTGAAATATTTTGTGTGTACTTTTTGATTTTAGTCATCAATCGCGAATTTTTGTTGGAGGTGACCTGATTCAATTAAAATTTTATGCTTATACAAGGTGTTACCAAAAGGGTATATTTATCCGAAAGGGGTGAAGAGTACATCTGGTATAGAGTCTGTTTACAAAATTGCAGCTCAAAATAAGTTCATTTTATAATTATTGTTTTTTTTTTAATGGTCTGCCGCAATTAGCCTCATGGAGGCTTTCACTGCTTTACCGGACAAAGTTAGCGAGACACTTATACGCCTCTTTTGATCCATTTCTCCATTGAAATCTAATTAAAATTATTCGTATTAATTATTTGACCCCAAAGATAATCATCGAAAATTTATTTTACCAGAAAGTTGTGTACCTAGAAATTATTTATCACCCATTCTTAAAAACCCCTCCATAATGGTACGGGAGCTAGCAACGTTTGGAAAGTAAGAATTTTAGGTCAGCTGATTTTGTGATATGTCGTCCTTCTTGCTCTTTCGGTTAGAGTCTGGGCTGTCTGGCTGGCGGTAGCGGTTGCGTTCATTAGTGCGCATCCTACTTGTCCAGGTGATAATCCTACATTTTAAAAACATTTTACGAGGCGTAATTTTTAATTTTTTGTTTTTAAATAAGTCTACCTGACATACTTTTTTTATTGCCAGACATTTTTGACAATGCTAATTATGTGCAATATGCTAATTTTTATTTTTTTTTATTTAATTTTTAAAGTATTTTATAATGTCTGTAATTTTAATATTATGTTATTTAAAGATAAGAAAAACTTAAAATTAATTTGCCAGACATTAATTCAATTGTTAAACCTTGAATTAAAATAAGAAAGTCATGAAAAGTATTGGATTGGATGCGCACTAATGAACGCAACCGCTCCCGCCAGCCAGATAGCCCAGACTCTAACCGAAAGAGCAAGAAGGACGGCATATCACAAAATCAGCTGACCTAAAATTCTTTCTCGAAAACGTTGCTAGCTCCTATACTATAAATAGTATTTTAATTCACACCACATGAAAAATTCCTATCACTAATACTGAAAATCAACTATCGATTAGTTATTAACAAAGGCCGTTAGTAATTTTTAAGCAACACCCACAATGACAATAGAAACCACTTCGAATGCAGCACACATGTTGAAACATAACTCGGAATGTATAACAGTCACGTACAAAGGCAGTAATTTTAAACCCTCTCGCCGTCTTAGGTTTCCTTAACAGCTAAACTTGATATCCAATGCTTAACCTGGAAATGCACTTAGACGTAGCACACATTCGTGGTGGATGTAAAAAAAATTTTTAGAAGGTTACTTAAAGTATGTCATTGTTTGAGTATTTTTTGCATATGAACTTCTAAAATGTAGGAGCGGTTGTGTTGTGGAAAATGATTGGAAGGAAGTTATCAATATTTATATTTAAGTTTTTTTTTTTAATATCGTAATGGAAACGAAAAGAGAACGCCGAAAGATGTTGTCATCTCAAAAGCTTAACGTCAGATTATTCACAAATTCAAGAAATGATTGTTGACATAAATGGTGTTTGATAATGTTCCGTTTTGAAATGAATAAATAAAATGAACAATGTCATATAATCAGAAAAAAAATAATAATAATTATTTATTTATCAGGTGTCGTCAATCCTATATTATAACGACAGTCATTATCACATCCCAAAAGTTATTTTAAGAGACCCCTATCTAAACTTGTATAACCTGTGAGGACACTTTAAGGGCTATAACTAAAAAAAGGTATTAAACATAATCATTGAATAGCTATTTTAGCAGAGAAACAGAAACTCTAGTTTCAAATTCAAATGCAGACTCTATGTGTAATCAGGCTGAAACTAGCGAACATTCAACAATTATGTTTGCGTTGCATAATAAACGTTTAAGTGCGCTATGCTATGTGCTATAAGCTATGCGCTGTTCGCTAGTTTGCACCATCGCGAGTCAAATCAATATAACAAGCAATTGACTGTAAGCGCGAGTTCACACTGCGTTAGTGAACTTGACAGTTGTAGCGCCATTTTTTATGGCAAATAAGGACAATGTGAACACTGAAATATTGGTTGTAGTTTGTCCAAAAAAGGTTGCTTGATTATAAAGCATTAAAAAGGTTTCTTAGGTTTCCGTGAATGTTAGCCTTTGAAATAAAACTACGTTTTACGCATTTGGTCGCGGTTTATTGCAGGTGTTGACGTTTCGATACCTGCAAAGGTGTCGAAACGTCAGGACCTAAAATCTAAAAATAAACCGCGATTTAATCCGTGAAACGTAGTTTTATTTTAATTAATTAAGTAAAAGTTTACAGTTATTTATTGTGCTTCTTATTTAGTATGTCATTTAAACAAACAAACAAGAGGCGAAGTATATCATATATATATATATATATATATTTTTTTTTTTCAGTGTATGTGTAACTATGGGCTAAACATGTCATTGTCTTCATCAAAAATTCTAACTATCAAGTTTTATATCGAGGAAACATACTGGATCTTTATTAAAATTGTGTGAAGTTGTTAAGGCTTTTAACATAAAATAAACGTGACATGTAAGCTCACCGTAACCGTGTGGCTTTTTGCAGCTGTTGTGACATCGTTTATAGAATTTAAATGGTTTTAAATGAGATAAATTGTGGTATTATTAGATTACTAATCATGCACATTTGTTCGTTCATATGGCTTGATTTTCATAAATGATATTAGTTTACCTGATTTTACAATCACAATTCAATAGATTTTAAAAATAAAGCTGAAACATACTCAGTATTCATTTTATCCTCCTCAAAGTTCTGAGTATTTCTTGTTTAAAACCCTCTTGTGTATAACTGTAGCCTTTTCCGTTTGTTTGTGAGTTCTTTCCTTGTACTATTAATTTTTTTATACGTTAATAAGGTATTTATTTAATAAAATAGATTAATTAATAGTATTACAAATGATTTTATAAGGCATACCTGTAGAAAGGAACCGAATTCAATCAAATTTATATAGGACCACCTCGAAGGATGAAATGTTTTTTAAATCGTCCCAAAAAGACGTCGCCCTGAGAACCTTTCTCTGCTTGAAGTCGGTTAAAAATAATAATAAATGATGGAATGTTTAAAACAAAAATCTTATATTAGATCTTTTGAAAACTAAACGTTTGTAAAACGTACACACTCTGCATTCCGTAACAATAACGTAATTACTGAGCATGAGAGCCACATAACAAAGTCTCAACTAATAAAGTTAGCTCAGTTTCATCACATTGATGCGGCCGCTGTCATGGCACACAGCTCCTTGTGTTAAATATCGGTAAGAATAACTTGTGAACTGGTTCAGTAAGATGTCTTGAAGGGTGTGCAACTGGGAAGACAATTAGTAGGTTTAGTTAGCTAATTTCTTATAAAAATATGTCACTACTAGCTGTGCCTGCGACTTCGTTCGCGTGGATGACGATACTTATCAATGAGTTTTTAACCGCAAAATTAAGTTTGTTTTTGATTTTTTATACTTTTCCGAGATAAAAACTACCCAGTGTGGTGCCCAGGATAATAAAGAATAATTATACCAAGTTTCATCGTAATCGAACCGGTAGTTTTTGCGTGATACCTGAACAAACAGACAGACAGACAGACAATTTTTTTTTTTCACTCTTTTTGGTTCGGTGTCGGTCTAGTAACACGCCATTAATGTTTTTGATATTTTCAATGTACAGAATTTTCACTTCTACAGATTTATTATAAGTATAGATTAGATACTTAGGCATTATATATGGAACATTGCATCACACGCCACTGTAACAATGCCGTAATTACTGAGCTTGAGAGCCACATAACAGAGTCTCAACTAGTGAAGTTAGCTCAGTTTCATCACATTGATGCGGCCGCTGTCACGGGACACGGCTTCTTGTGTTTAATGCCGTTAAGAATAACTTGTGAACGGGTTGTTTGAGATGGCTTAAAAAGTGTGCAACGAGAGTATACGTTGGCCGTATATTTATTAAAAGGCATAAAAAAATAGCGTTTTTATAATTTAAACGAGTAAATGTAAGGTTACGGTTCAAAACCTAGAAATATGTAGTATTTAAAAACTAAACTAAATAATTTGAGAGCATGAGGTTTCTTTCATACATTCTTCATTTCTTGTCTTTTTAAAGAAATAGGCGTTAGGTAGGACATTTTTGATTTCACAAAAATAAGTTAGTTTTAGGGTTTGACGTCAAGCCCAAAAAAGGTATTTAGGCATTACGCGCTTATTCCCGTGAATCATATTACTTTAAATATGCAGCGCGATAGTTTAAAAGTTAATATTTTCATCATCAGGTGTAACAAAAAGCTTCTTCATATAACTTTGTGAATACCTTTTAACAAATCTCAGAAAAGTTCATTCACCTAAACAATATACTTCCACAAATAAACATAGACAAACAAGAACATACTCTTTTATTCCATTAAACACCAACAAAACTAGAAACTGTACATAGAATTCAAGTAACAACACAAGCGCTGCAGTCGCAGCGTACTTGTGTCGTGTTGAATAGAGTTTAATAAGATGGAACTTGAGCATTTGTCGAGCACCACATTACTGAGACATTCAACATTGAAAACTTTGGGAAGATGAACTGTTTATTTGTATAGAGTTTATAAAGTTAAAAGCTGTTTTGTTACGTTTAGTTGGTTTATTTGCCTTGGTATGAGAGACGTTAATAGACATGAATATTTTAAATACTTTGTGCATGTTGCCTAATAGGGGTAAATTAAACCAAGAGTCCCAAAGTTTAGTAGATACTTACTCCTGATATTATATTCGAGAGATCTTAATTCCTTATTTTTTTTAATTTTCACGTTTTCTTACTAGTTAAAAAAAAATAGAATTATATAAAAATAGTTATACGGTATAGACGTCCAACTAAAGCTTATTGTATCACGCTGCAGTTTAGAACATACTTGTGTAGTGCTGAATAGACTTTAATAAGATAGAACTCGAGCATTTGTCGAGCACCACATTACTGAGACAACCAACGTTGAAAACTTTGGAATTATGAAATGTTTATTTGTTTAACAAAAGCTTGTTCGTGTTATGGGCAAAAGCTGTTTTGTTACATGTTTATTTGGGTGTATTCTCTGCATATTGTAAAACAAGTCCCCGACCACGTCTGTTTGTCTGTCTATCCTAACGCAAAAAACTGAAACTGAACGGATTTTCATTGACAAGGTGGTTTAAAAGAAACTTTTGTTATAATTCATATAGTAAAGCCTTAATGATTTTGTACTTGCCCTTAAAATTACACGAGAGAGCGGAAACCTAAAAGCATATTTATAATCAGCAAATATTTTAAACGTAAAGAAATCTAGAGTTCAAATACATATAAAATCTAATATTAAAAAAACCCCTAGTCCTAATAAATCCCAGCTTAATTTATTCAAACTGTATGATACATTTTTCAGTGCCAACATCTTTAACAAGTGATAAATGATTCTAATTTTATACGATAAAAAAAACGTTTCTATATTTATTATCCAGCGTATCGTTATCGTAAAAGTTGTTAATCTTTCAGCATATCAGAATAAATTTAATAAATCATTTTACGCGTCAAAAGGAAGAGATATAAATATCCGATAGATTAACGAAGCCTAAAAAATACAGCTTAAAATTACGATTTACCTTAAATATGTTTGAGTAATTCAAAGATAACTTTTACAGTAACTGTTTTATTTACCGATTAATTTTATGGAAACAACATTTGGCTTTATACATTTACTCATTATATTTAAACGTTAATTATGTAAAGGCTTAACAAAATGTTAAAATGTAATTAATATTTTGACGACCTCCGTGGTCGAGTGGCGTACGCACCGGTTTCAAGGTGTCGCTAGCTCTGAGGTCCCGGGTTCGATCCCCGGACGGGTCAATGTAGAAAATCACATTTCTACATTGTCTCGGGTCTGGGTGTTTGTGGTACCTTCGTTGTATCTGAATTCCATAACACAAGTGCTTTAGCAACTTACTTTGGGTTCAGAACAATGTATGTGATGTTGTCCGCATTTATTTATTTAATTATTTATTTTATATATTTTCACCTAAACCCAGGCAAAATTTGCAAAAATGATTTCTAAGGCAAACTATTCCTAAATTAAATTTATTCATTCGAGCATGAACCAACAAATTTTATACATAATAATCATAACAATGAAAATTCTGTGTTAAAAAGCAGTTACATTAAAACAAAACACGCATATCTAATTTGACGAACATAAATACCAACTAAGTACCACACAGTAAGCGACATTGGTTAATAGCAGAGTTAAAAACAAACTAGTTAACTTAGTTAACTCAGGTAATATAGTTTGTCATCTGACGTGCAAACGGCAAGTTGGACACAGTTGAAACTAACTGTATTTCAGCTTTGATAAATACTCAAACCTGTGTAATACAGTTTTCAAACTTAAAACTAGAGCTAGACCAAAATTCAGGCTCCTTTGAGGCCATAAATTATTAACGGACGGACTTGCCTTTGATCAATTATTTATTTTAACTATTGATAGAAAATGTAGGCATTAAGATGAATTGTACAGATGGAGATAAAGATAAATTTATTTTACATATTTACTAAAGAGGAACAATTTAAATAGGTACATTATACCGTGATCCGAAAAGACACTTCACTTTTGTTCAACAGTTTTGGTAATGAGCTACGAAATCGTAGGCGATGTAGCAATTCTAGCTACGACGTAGCAGTGTAGCCATCCAATCATAGTAATATATTATGACTTGCTATAATATTCTATACGTTTTAATATTACCTGTATGTAAAGTGGTAAAAAGAGGTTTTATATTGTGCTCATAACATTCATGTTTTCAAGTAAAGGATAATTAATTTCTATACCTTTATTTTAGGCTCTGTGATGCAAAATCTAAATTTATTTATGCGTGTGCAAGAAACTCACTCCCCAACCGCTATCTTTTCGAGTATAATAAACTAACAAATTACAATCCCATTTCATCCCACTTTAAAATATAATGTACCAGCAAAATTCCCATAAGCTGTAATGATGTACCGCTAAAGGTTGTGTCATTCAAATAGCCCTACACGGGCCGTACCATGAGTTAACAGCAGGACTGTTGCGGTTGAGTAAGCGGGACAGCGCTATCCGTAGTGTAGTGCGCCGTCTCGCTTCCACAACCGCAACAGTAGTGCTTAAGAGATCATGGTACGGGTACAGGACGCTAGAGATATGAAGGGATAACGGAAAATATATAGAAGGATACTGAAGTGCCCTTATTAAAGATATATTGGGGTTCCGTATACAGTATACGACGTTCAACGTGATGTATGGGCGATGGTCACATCTTCCACAGATTGCATTTTTAGGGGTCCTCAGTGAGTTTATTATTGGAGATTTATGAGTTAGGTGATTTTGATTTAAAAAAGTTTATTATGTATGTAATAAACCTGATAGTTTGTTGAAATAGTTTTATTTTGAGAATCAGAAGAGAATTACGAATGTGTAACTGATTCAAAAATATATTAATTTTTAATTTGTGACTTTTTTGTGTTTATTTTGAAATAGTATTTAAAAATTTTGCTTTTTTAGAGACTGAAGAAATTATGTGAAGTGTGGTTTTGTTTATATACAAGTAATTGTACATCTTAATCAGTTCATCAATGATAGATGTTACCATCTATCATTGATGAACTGGTTGAACGGAACGGAACGGAAGATGGTTTTTTTTTGGAAAGTTTTTTAAATCGCAGTATATATTTTAGTATACAAAAATAAAAAATAGATAATTTTTTATCCAACGAAACCACAACTCAATATACCATAATTATATAGAAACATTTGTAATCAAAGGTCCCAAACCACGCAGGTCTAACTATCTGCTTGTATTAGACCAATGTTGAATGAGGCCGGATTAGAAGCCGCAGGAACAAACAAACAGCCTTCAGTAAATGACCCGTTTGCTAACAAATTATACGTTAACTTGATATAGGTTTGAATGTATCTGAGTATTGGCTAGATATCTAAAAGTGGTCTGACTTTTTTTCGAAAATGTCTTTTTTTTAATTTTTTTCAGCCTTATATAAACCACTGTAGGACAGTAAGTTAATAATAATCCGGGACAACTCACACACAGTTATCTGATCCCAAGCTAAGCAGAGCTTGTGTTATGGTAGCCAGACAACTGATAAACATACTTATATATTTCTAAATACATACATATTACAGATAAATGACACATAGACACAGAACAAATGATCGTGCTCATCACACAAAGATTTGTTCTGGGTGGGAATCAAACCCACGACCTCCGGTATAGCAGTCATAGCCACTAACCACTGGACCAAGAGGCCAGTCACATACAGCTTATACCACTACAGAATTTTACCGATAAACAAAAACGCCAAAATGGTAAAATTTAGGTGTCGGGTGTCAAATAATAGCTTATCTCCTTATCCAGAATTTAAGCTTGTCCTTGCCAAATTTCATTAAAATCGACTTGCGGTTTTGACGTAAAAATGTAATAGATTTTGACATTCTATTTTAGAAGCACAGTAAAATTGTTGGGATACATTTTAAAACGTACTATCTCAATTTAGAAAGTGCTATACCTTTATTTGAAAGCAATATGTTTTTTTTAAGTATGATTAATTCTATTTCGATCAAATATCACCTTCAACTATTGATATAATAGGCTATCTAGTAATCAATCTAGAAATATCGAAACATCAATAAAAATAGTTTCATATCTATCAAAACTACTAGATCCATTATCCATGTATCACAGGACTCTCATAAACAAAGAATTAACAATAAATAACAAACAAAAGAAAAAACTTATTTGTATTTCATCGAATTCCTGTCTGATACAAGTCTATTACTTTCCCAACTTTAGAAATTATATAAGATAAGAACTCTATCGAAAGCACTATAACATTTAATTTCTCAGAAAATCTCAACAGCAATACATTGGAGATACCCTTAAAACATATTCTCTAAAGAATATATGAAATATTCTTTCTATATGGCGATAAATGTCTCCTCTACACGTCTCCTTAGGGACGTAACTTGAGGATATAATAAAAAATAAGAGAGATTTCGTCATATTTTGTAGCCTTGTTATGTTGACATGAAATCTTGACGAACTCACTTCCCTGTAGAATAATAGAATTTTTTGTATTATTTTGTAGTATTTGAGCTTTTTACTTTATCGCGTTTTGTACGCGTTTTGTGAGTGAGGACGTGTAGTTTTGATAATGGCTTTTGGTGGCGTGTTTGTCTAGTTTTTCTACAGTTCATGTTGTCCCAACTAATTGTGTATCACACTTTAAAACACTTCATCGCATGTTTGGTGTGCCTTAATTATTACCTGTATCGCAGATTCGAAAAAAAAGAGATTGGTGACTACGTAAGTTACAATGGCTTATTTTTCAAACTGTTTACGCTTCCATAAAAATAGTTTGAAATAAACATTTATTTCAAACAATCCCTTTCAAAACCCAAACTTTCTAACCCTAACAAATAATCCCCACACATCCACAGACCTAGGTAACGCCCTCACTGGGGTCACGTCATAATAATCTTGAAAAATGTCCCAACGTATGACGTAGAAAACATATATCTCCTTTGAAAATCTCAGAGGAAGGCTTTGCCCAAAAACCGTCAAGTTCACTACAATGTAGGCTTGAGTTGAATAAGAAAAATAAGGACAAATAGATAAATAATACATGAATTGGTGTGGCCATTTGTCAGTATAACCATGAGTTATGTGGGGGTAAAACAAGATAAATATACTATTAAAATGGGCCTGCTGAGGTTCATTAAGTAAATAGAGATTGCGATGTTAATACAGAGGATTTCGTGCCAAGGTTTTGAGATTGTCTTGATAAATGTTCGTAAGTACCTTTTGTATGTTTGTGTGTGCTTAAGTTCTTATGTACAGATGTGTGTCTTAGTTGACGAATGTGATACTGCGTCACAGCGTTATTTGATGTCTCGTGTTATACACAGTGACACAAGCTATCGACAACGACGTAGAGTGCTTCGGATTCGATTCCGTTTTATAGAACATTTTGTGAAATAAACATATGTGTTCAGTGTTTAGATAATAGCCTTGATGTTATTTGTGAGTTAACGATAATTATTAACTTTCAGTTTCCTCAATACTGTGAGAAGTTTTCAGTGTGGCATTGTAAAAAAACGGTCGAGCTATATAAAAACGTTACGGCACGACAAGAAAATAACTCATTTTAAGTAATATAGCAAGAGCTAGACAAACTATTTGATCAAAAATCTTCTTTGTAAAAGGAAATAAATATATTTCCTTTCACGAAGAAGCTACGACATGTGATTTCATATTAATATTAAGTACATCAAGTATTTGACATAAAGCTATGTGTATACCATGTACTTCAAGAACTAAATTACACGATATTATGTACCATATGATAAATTACGATTATTTTACCTCCGAGACACCCACATGCGTCATATTTTTGTAGATTGTAAAATTAATTTTAATTTATGCTGCAATATGGCGAACGTTATTATGATTGGTTTAGACGGTAGCGTGTGAGTAAAAAGTATATAATTGGTCTTTAACGTCTAATTTTAATACAAAAGGCTGGTAAGGTAAGTTTAGTAGAGTAACGAGCTAACATGGCTCTACATAGTGTAAAATATTATAAAAAACAAGTGATAAAATAATATTCTCCTCACTTGTTATTAAATCATCATCATCATCATCTCCCGAGCCTTTTCCCCACTATGTTGGGGTCGGCTAAGACTGTTAGTCTTACCGGATTCAACTGAATACCGTATTTTACATGGAGCGACTGCCTATCTGACCTCCACAACCCATTTTACAGGGAAACACAGTATCCCATAGTAAAACTGGTTGTCAGAATTGACTTAACGACTGCCAAAGATCTACGTATGACAGCCGGGACCTACTGTTTATGGTATGTTAAAAATGGTCACCCATCCACGGACCAGCCGCGGCGAGCGCGCCTTAACCTGTATTATCGGTCAAACCGTACGGCTTACACTTAGCCACGAGCCCCTCTGCTTGAGCCTCTCACTTGTTATTAAATATTGTAATTTAATTTTACTTAAAAATCGAGATCATGTAATGCCAATAGAGCTTATAATAATATAAGACTAACACTGGCTCACAATAAATGGGTGCCCAATAACAGACTGGCTATCCCAAGGGAAATTAATCCAGAAAAAAACTTCCATCGAACGAAGTCTGCGTGACTGATTTCAATGCAAAACTACTTTTATTAACTGAACCAAATACAATTTTTTAAGCAAAACGTGCAATTTAATTTGCAAATTGAAACTGGAAAAACAAATGAATAAAGTGCGTGAAACTTTTCTCGTCAAACTTCAACGAATTTATAAAGTACTGATTTTATTTTTTATTCCATTGCCTTTTATAATGGAATAACGGTTCATGAACTCACAAGTAAACGGTAATGAATCGTTAAAATTGAATTATACATGTGAATATTTTTGTACCGAGTTTTTGTTGACTCTGTTGCTTCCAGTGTCATACATTACGCAAATGCTCAAAATGGCAAAGAAAATTTGGGTACCTACTTTTGGCAGTATTTCACTTTTAATATTTTGAATTTTCCATTACAAATAAATCTTATATTTATGATACCAAAATTTTATTAGTAGGTGTTAAGAAAAGTAAAAGTATAATTTACCTATACGCAATATATACGAAAACAAACAGTCTCTCAACATTATTATACTTGCTTTGTTCCTATTAATATTTGACGACCTCCGTGGTCGAGTGGCGTATGCACTGGTTTTAAGGTGTCGCCAGCTCTGAGGTCCCGGGTTCGATCCCCGAACGGGTCAATGTAGAAAACCACTTTTCTACATTGTCCCGGGTCTGGGTGTTTGTGGTACCTTCGTTGTTTCTGAATTCCATAACACAAGTGCTTTAGCAACTTTCTTTGGGTTCAGAGCAATGTATGTGATGTTGTCCGCATGTATATAAAAAAAAAAAAAAAACAAAAAAAAAAACTCAAGTCTATTCCAAACCTTTTTTACCTTTCATGTAATTTTTATGGTAAATGCCTAACTTTGTCATTACTTTTTATTTTAAACACACAATTCTTCGACAAATATTTAACCTTTAGAATCTTATCACTGAACTATGAACTTAATCCTATTTATATTTGAAATTGCTTGTCATAACTTTTATATTGTAAAAGCCAATAACTTAAAAAGTCAATATTAGTTTTTCTGAGTTAAGTATTCATTTCAAATTATGTCAACATTTCGAACACAGTGAAAATCGTAAAAGTTTTTTTATCTAAAATATATATAAATATTATCTAAAATTGATAGTTTGTGAAGATTGCTCAACAAATCTATGTATTTAATATAATAAAGCTTAATATTTTTTTGTTTGAATCGCTTTTTGACCTTTGTTTTCAGCCGTGCTATTCTGTAACATTATTTTCATGTCTCGACAGCGGTATCCGCGGTGAGATGTCAAATACGTAATCTCGAATTTGAATTCTAAATCAAGGCCAATTGGGTTCACTTTTGAAGTGAGCTTTATTGTCACTTCACTGTCACTTCACTTTCACCTGTCACCGAAATTATTAACAGAATAGCACTACAGGACCGTGAAGATTAGATTCCGATATACGATTAATAAAAAAAAAATAAGTTGCGTGGGTCAAGTGCCAATGGATAGACTTGGAAGAGGAATTTGCCCAGCAGTGGGACAGTATAGGCTAAAAAGAAAAAAAACGAACATTTTGCTCAAAAAACTGCATTTGCAATGAGGGACCTATATAAATCTTCGAGAGCAAAGTCCCAGGCACAAGCTAGTTAAATATTATTTCACCGACTAATACTAGGCCTAAACGTAATACAAAATTATATGGAGGTCTAACGCGGCCTCTGTAAGAGAGGATTATAATGAACAATGTCGGCCCACTTGATCCATAATGCCTCTCATGAAACTGTCCGTGTTTTAGTTTTCATGACAAATAAAATACGAGGACTGTTTTTGTGAGTGTGTGTAATATCTTTATAAGTTTATTCTTTTACTAGCTGTGCCTGCGACTTCGTTCGCGTGGATGACGAAACTTGTCAATGAGTTTTTAACCGCAAAATTAAGTTTGTTTTTTATTTTTTATACTTTTTCGGGATAAAAACTACCCAGTGTGGTGCCCAGGATATTAAAGAATAACTAGACCAAGTTTCATCGTAATCGAACCGGTGGTTTTTGCGTGATACCTGAACAAACAGACAGACAAATTATTTTTTTTCACACTTTTGGGTTCAGTGCCGGTCTAGTAACACCCCCCTTTTATTTTTTTTTGATATTTTCAATGTACAGAATTTTCACTTTTACAGATTTATTTAAGTATAGATAACGTCAGTTTTGACAAGAGAGTCGCCTTTTGTAACTCAGAACGGTTGGATCGATTTTATGATTTTTCATTTGTTGGAATTGTCTCAACCTTTAGTAAGATAAATAAAATAAACTCCAAAATCATCGGTAATAATAAATCCAATAGTTAATCAATTCCTAAATTGAGAAAATAATATTATTTGTTAGTATTTAACTACAGACAATGATATAAATCAGTAACCATTGATCTTAAATAAATTTTTTATACAACCTAAATCGAATTATACCAGCATTTTAATGCATTTCTTTTCACAAATAATAAAACAAATAATTTAACACATTTCCCATTGGAAGTCAGCCAAAGTGCCGTTAAAACACACTCGAGTCACAAGGCAGGTTTACAATAAAATCTCGAGTGGAACCGACAAATGAAATCGGCAACTATAAGTGACGGCTACCACTGACTGGCTTATATAAATCTAGGATGTATTTGATAGATGAGTTTAGTATCTATCTTTACAAGGGAAGATTTTTCTTTGTTAAATGGAATTTTGTAGCGGAAAGGTTATGCTTTTCGATTAGTTCGTCCAATGAGTCACATATTATTATGGTACATTCCTATTTTTTAACTATTGTGTCTACTAGTACATGTGTTAATTTCTCTATTAAACCTAGTTCTGCCAAAGAGTATAATTACATGAGACGTAAATGTAAAAAATATTGCTGTAAAGTTTAGATCCGCAATTTTGTTTCGACATTCCTGGTAAATATTGCCTATTTTTGGCTTTGTAGCTCAACAAAACATACAAAAAACATTCGAATGGGTAAATTAAATACCCCTGACAGACCATTACTTCACTGTTAGGAGGTACAAAACACTAAACGACTAACTAATGACGTATAATAGAGCGACAACGCCGTGTCATGAGCTTTAGATTAAGATCACTATACTTGAGTACATTCGTTTAGTGCTTTATAAATGAAGATAAGGCACATGTCCCATTGCGGGCGATGAGCGAGTATCGAGTAGAGCGAGTATATTTTTGATAGTTTTTGTCGCCGCAACAAACAAATGCTGAAAAAGTTCTCTCCGGCCAGTGTTAACTAACAACCAGCGAGTAACTTTTTATATACGCATCTATCATTTACACGGGATCTACATCTTAATGTACGTTTCTTACAATAAAACAGTCGACAGTTGCTCGTTCTCTAGCTTGCAATGGGACAAGTGCTTTACTCAAGTTCAGTTATTTAATCACTCTAGTGCTTCCAATCGGCCACTAGATGGCGTGAGAAACTCTCAGAACGATTAAAAATTTATTGCACTTATTTATTATTTCGATACGATCGAGCTCGCAGCTGTTATTATAACAAACGTATTTCAATGCATTTAATTGCGGGGGTAGTTAACTTTGACTTATGAAATTTTGAACTTAAATATGGTCGTCTTTAAGTTCATTTCGTTCATTTCGATTGAATAATGTGTGTTAGTAGATGATTTGTAATATATAAAGTAAAATATAAAAAAATATTTCAAAACATTTAAATTATCTATGATTTTGGTTATTTCTATGTAGTTTAGTTAAATAATAAGTATTAAAACAGTTCTAAAGCTTTTAAGTGGTATTACTGTTGTAGTTGATAGCTAAACAAAAATGACTTCCTGTTGTTATTTTCTCTGAGTAAAAGTAGTGGTTGATCAATCAAGCTTAAGCAACGCTTAACCATGTTAGTGTGAAGATAAGTGACAAATTCTTTCATTACGAGCCCTATTTATGTTCTTTAGTAGACCTTCTATTTAATAAATAAATAAATAAATGCGGATAACATCACATACATTGCTCTGAATCCAAAGTAAGTAGCTATATAGCACTTGTGTTATAGAAATCAGAAACAACGAAGGTACCACAAAAAATATAATATAAGCGTCCTAAGTATTATAAGTAAGTTTATGTATCGCGGTCGAAGTTTTCATGGTAATAAATTAATATTGACGTTCTTGCAAGCAGTCTAGTGCGCTAGCCATTAATATTTATTTATGCACTAGGTATAAGTATGAAACACCGGGTGTTACATTTATCACTTCGACAAAACATCCCGTAAGTGCAGCGTGTGTTCTTTTTGGTCCTTCGAGTTGGTAATTATAAGTGTAGAGTGTGTTGCATATTGCATAGTAAAGAAATAAATTGGCTTGTATAGGTTTTTGCAATATAGTATTAAGTAGGTACATTAGATAAGTTTCCACTCACACTGCTTTCTTATGCTTTACGACCAAATAATTTAGCGCTTTTAATTTTAAGATGATGTTAAATAAATAAGCCGCCTATCTTAATGTAATAAAATATAATTTTCTAGGTCATTAATATTTTTAAACATTGATAAGATAACATTTTTCATTTTTGTTGGTAAATAGTTTTAGTTTCAGTCCATAATAAAGGAACTTTAGTACTTAATACAGTAACTCAATAAATGTTAAAATTTTAGGCTGGAAACTCAGTCGAACACTCAATACCTTTACAACGAAATTCACAAAAAAATGAAGTAAAAAAGTAAACTGTTTGCGGACAAATAGGTCCGATCCCAGGGGTCGAAAGCTGATGGAAATCGAATGGAAACATGACTAACACGTTCGCGATGAATGCGACGATTCTCTCAATTAAAATGGCGCCCACAATATGGCGGATTAGGGCTGTCAGATCACATTTTCGTCTGACGTTTAGAGTTTTTCGAGCATTTTTCGTATTTCTTTTGAGTTTTTTTAACGTCTTTGTATGTAATAGCTGTCACGATTTACGCTGTTCTTGATAGATAAGACACAATTCGTTTTTATTTGTTTCGAAAGCTGTTGACAATCGAATGGAAACATGACTAACACGTTCGCGATGAATGCGACGATTCTCTCAATTAAAATGGCGTCTACAATATGGCGGATTAGGGCTGTCAGATCATATTCTGTTTGACGTTAAGAGTTTTGGAGGATTTTTGCTAAATGTTTTGGGTTTTCTTTTGAATATGTTCGAGAATTTCTAGAATCTTTATAATCTTTTCTAAAATTAATGTTTTTGGATGAATAAGAGAAAAATATTTATTATTTTTTACATCTTTGTTCCGTGCGGAAAGGTAAAAAGTGACTTTACCAGCATTTTATATTCTTATAAATAAACTTAGTTATGTTTTGGAAATAAATACATGAACAGTCATTAGGTATAGATGTTGTTCTAGATCCAATTTTAATTCCACTCACACACAAATTTTAAATTCATATAAATATCGTACCTACATTAATAAGTCATTAGTATATCGTTACTGTAATTGTGAAGGTTCGAAATAAATGTAACAAACGAACGTGGCGTACCAATTCACATTAGAAGCACATCAAAATAGTATTAAACATGTCAACTAATGCTTTATAGATGACCTGGGGTTAAAACCTCGCTTAGTACTCAAGTATAGAATATCAAATTAGGTGGTTAACATTACACGCTAACGAATGATTTTAATGCTAATTCGTTTTGGAGGATTCCTTTTGAAAGTAAAAGATTTTTTTATTGTTATACATATTATTATGAGAAGCATTTTTTTTTTTTTAATAATATTATAATATTCCGGGACAACTCACACACGGTTATCTGATCCCAAGCTAAGCAGAGCTTGTGTTATGGTAACCAGACAACTGATAAACATACTTATATATTTCTAAATACATACATATTATAGATAAATTACACCCAGACAACCAGAACAAATGATCGTGCTCATCACACAAACATTTGTCCTGGGTGGGAATCGAACCCACGACCTCCGGTATAGCAGTCAGGGTCACTAACCACTAGACCAACAGGCCCGTCAAAAATATAATAAACACGATAAGTGACTTACACTCATACCTATTAAATACCTTATAGTTGGTTCTAATAGCTTAATTATTTTTTTTTTGTAACTAAATTTAATTACTTAAAGTGAGTCGTCGACAGTCGTGGTGGCCTAGCGGTTCAATGAACGGATTTGTATGCACAAGGTTGCGGGTTCGAACCCAGGCAGGTACCAATGTGGCTTTTTCAAAGTTATATGTACTTTCTTAATTATTCTAAGACACTTCTGACAAACGGTGAAGGAAAACATCGTGAGGAAACCTGGATTCCAAAATTTAGGATCTGAAATCGCCAATCCGCAGAGAGCAAGCGCGGTGATCAATGCTCGTGCCTTCTCTATATGGGAAGAGGCCTGTGCCCAGCAGTGGGACGTTTAAAGGCTGGATTATTTATTTTATTATTATGTATAGTGAGTCGAAAATATTGTCATAATTTTACATGAGACTACTAATTTTGTATTTTTAACATACATTTTCGTTACATAATATTTGACAGCCCTAAGGTGCATAAATCTCGCAATATGGCGCCCGGACACCCACAGCCAGTATCGAATTCAATTCGAATCGCTCATTATTATGCATGTTTTTTGATTGAATCTGTTCAGGATTTTTTTGTAAATATAACTAACGCTTTTATTTGCTGACAACATTTGTCGAGGTTTCATGTAATATTTTTTTAGCAAATAAGCGTTTATTTTTTAACTAAGTTCGTCGGTTCACCATGGTTGCAAATTGCGCACACATATACAGTATACACACATTATAATAATGGGGTCATGGGGTCCGAGTGCACGAAATCTTTTTAAAGAACTGTCAAAACGTTTGGTAGATTCTACTTGTGATCAGAGAGCTGGTTTGTTCCTTGCACAGAGAATCGGCATAGCCATTCAACGTGGCAATGCTGCCAGCCTTCTGGGCACGTTTCCCGCCATTGACAAGGATGACGATGAGTTTTTTGACGCGTGTTAGTTTTATTTATTTATATAAGATTTAATTTTAGTGTAGTTGTAAGTGTTTGTTCTTGTATCAGTAATATAAAAATAAATAAAAGCTTAATTTTACTGAATACATTATAATAATGATTCTCTATATTATATTAATTTTATTTATATTATTATTTCCAAGTTTAATCAAACAGGGGAAACAAAGGAGAAGAAAAGGAGAAAATAAGTTTAATGTAAAGTACCTAGTTTTATATCAAGGCAAAGATTGGTGTAAATTTAAATAAATAAATATACGGTAAATCTAATATAATATCAAATTATTATATTATGAACAATCTATTACTAAAATCTTTTATACAGAAAATAAACGAGCAGAGATCAAATGATTTATACACTGAAACACAAATCAGTTCTAAAATATTATTAATTACGGGGATCGGACCGCGTGCAAAGTCAAAAACATCTGTAGGTACGACCTTCAATAAATTACCAAATACCTAACAAGCACGAGGGTCGACACTGAATTAAAAGTATTAATTAAAAAGTTCACTTTTGTACCGAGTGTGCCGTGGCAGCTCGTTGATACAACTCCATTAACCTTCCCATCAGGTAAAAGCCCAAAAGATAAATATCTTGCAACGCGGAAAAGGTACGAGACAAGAAAATCTCGAGCTAAAGCTACAATTGGCAGATAGGCACACTGACGTAAACGTAAGTAGGGTAATTGAATGGGAATTATTTTCAGCCCTACGTCTCGCTAAACTTTCCAGGGATAAAAGCCAAGGTACTTACTCGCAGGGATCTACTAAATCGGGCAAAAATCTATACATCAAGCTACTTTTCCCGTATTCAATGAAGGCTCTCTTGTATTTATCTTTTGCTTTATCAATTGGAATATTGAAATGATGTATTAATATTAAAATAGATTTTTCTTCGGTTCGCTCTTACGATTATTTTTCGCTTAAGTGCCCTTTCGGATGGCATTTGAGCCTCGCATTATCCTTTGATCGAAATTCTGTTCTTTTATAAATTGACATTTCGGATTCAATCGTTCGGGCTTTTAATATGTCGTATAATTGGAAATCATATCTACTTTTTGCTTCTTATAATGTTAATGCTATATCGGAAAAATGACAAAGGGAAATGCTTGATACCGCAGATGTAAGAAAATGAGTATGGCCAATTAAATACATTTTTGTCTTAAAGGCCAAAGTATCCACATTTAGACCAAAATTTTTCTAAGTTAGACATTGCAAATCACAATATCTAAGTTCTATATTTTACAGTAAACGGGCAATAGCCATAATATTTATTTAACCAAATTTCTCAATTTTCCAACTCCACGCAAACCATTTGGATCCATATCCTTTAACTAAACAACAAACTTTATTTTAAATTCCTAAACCAATATTGTAAATTCTAAAACTACGTTTTGAAATTCCAGCTTCTGTTTACTGTGTAATAGAAGCTAAAGATACCGCATATTCTTTTGTTTTATCCCCAACCAAGTGTTAAGAAACAATTGAGGAGAAAATCGAGTTCCTACGTGTGGAATTTTATGTAATAATAATAATAATTAAGGCATTTATTGGTTTAAACATCATTACAAAGTAATTAAACCCACCAAAATGTGTATGTATAGTACTGACGGAATGACGACTGCATGTTATAGATGAGTCCGCAGTAAATGGTTGCGTTGTCTGTGTTTCTGCCTGCTGTTATACTAATGTTTAACAGCAGGAAACATGATTTTATCCTACATGTTGTCGATGCATTTAAAATTAGCATTCTCAGTTTTCTGTTTTCAGCCGAATATTAATTTTAATGTACTACAATATTTGCCGCAAGTTAATACATTGCATTGTCGACATATAAGAAACATAAAGAGATTTGCTTTTTGCTAAAACATTGATTATAATTTCTGTTCTATAATTATTTTTTCTTCAATTCTTTCTCATCTAGTATGAGGAGGCCTTTAGATGTGATTGCATCGAGATTTAATCTGCAGAGGAAGCTGAGTGAATGAACAGCGAGTAGAAACTATTAAGACAAACTAGTTAACACTGTTTCACAACGCAGTTGCATGTATTGTTCCATATCTGCTTACCTTCTAAACGCTTAGGGGACCTTTCACAAAGTTCCCTGAAATTAATTAACACCGAACACAAACTTCCAAAATGGATTGGTTCCAAATCTCTAAGCTGGCCTCAACCAGTAATTATTAATCGTTATTAAAATGCCCCAGCTTTGCCCACGTAGCCAGGTGGTCTTGATTAAAATTGCACGACGGATGAAGAAACTGCTTTCGTTTAAATCAAAGTTGATTGAAGGAGGTTTTTGTTGAAATTATTTATCGGAAACGCGGATTATTTGTGGATCGTTCCGGTCAACTGGTACGCTTTTTAATTATTTCGCAAAATGTTGCCATTCCGATTTAAATGTATACTTCCTTTTTGGATCATGAGTTATGTTTATTTAAGTGTCTGATTAAAATGTTTATGATATAAACCTGAATATTTCAAATTCCATTTTAAACGTTAATTATTTTATTTCTGCGAAGTAACCTTTACATAATTTAAATGAAATTTTATTTAATGTGACTGTTATACATCGACATAAAATTCTAGTGAACGGTCTTTACTGAGAAAGGAGCAGGAATTTATTTGCCTCTAAATTCTTACCTTGTAACTATCCTTAACAACAGAAATACTCAAGTATTAATCGTTGGGATCCCTCACAAAAACTTCACCTTTCCGACAACCTCAAAACATGTCCCACAAGGGTTCAGTACAAATGACATGGAATCTAATGAATGCGAGTCATTCTACGGTTCCATCTTATATTTGCGTGTCATTTGGCGAAGCCCAACGAGCCTTTCAATGCCGACCTTGGACCCTTTCCCCCAATAAACACGTGATCGCCAATAGAAATTCCTCATAAATGATACCTCGTAAATACATGATATTTATTGGTATGCGTGCTGCGGTCTGCGGGTACCTCTCCCCCAATTTATCACCAGAACCATAAGTCTAACAACAAGTGATATCTCATAAATCTAAAATATTTATTGCACCAAACCAGTGTATCCTGTCAAACATACATCAAATTTCAAAAACAAAAAAGAACTTAAATATTTTTTGGTCCATCCATCAAATGCAGAATATAAATCTCAGAAAAATAGCAATTCGTGGACGGTTAAAAATAAAGTGGAATGATAAAAAAATCTAACAAAATCGAGTTAGTCGTTGGCGCCATCATGTATAATATAATAATAAGGCGTCCAACCATTTTTCATAATTCTCCGGACCGAGCGGTCCCACCCATAATTTACTTTTGTTTCAATTGTTACGAGTTTAGAAGAAAAAAAAAAAAGATTCATTTGGCAGCTTCCTCCTTCTTTTGTTGTTGGTAACGCTACCCTCAGATTTTGATGAGATTTTCTACATTTTCTTTGGGAATATTTCGAGAACCTTCCTGGGAGGCGGTTCTATTAAATTTTGAAAAAAATTGGCATTTTATTGTTCGAACGAAGAGAATTGTAGATTAGTTTTGTCTTCCTGAAGATTATTAAGGTTGGAATGTGGTTAATAATTTAGTAGGTGCGTCCCTTTCTCCTTTATTTTAATTTCTCCTTTAAGAAGGTTCGCAGCCACGAAATTGTTGGAGATAATGTAATCGTCAGATTATTTTGTTTTGGCAGAGTCGATATTGTTGGTACAGCCGCTTGTAATGAGTAAAGTTTTAGGCAAGATGGGGTTATTTAATTAAATGATCATATTTGACATGTCTGAAGAGAATTAATTAAAATTACTTTCTAGTTCTTGATAATAAGAAAAAAAGAAGAATATATATTTATTGCTACACAACATGGTGAGAAAAGCGAAAAGTTAAGAAACAACATAGTCCTTGCAACTAAAATACGCACGATTTGCTTGGTCCAAGCTTGCTCGCAGGTGCGACAACGAGACACACACTTAACTTATACTAACAAAAGGATTAATTTTTATGTCTATTGTAGATGTATGTTGTGATCCTATAATCAAATATATTTGTGATACTTACATACAAAAAGACATCTCAACAAAAAATCTCTAATCTTAGTGCAGTTACCACTAACGATGCCAACGTTAGGCAAGATCTTAACCCAGATTTAAGAAATAAAATCGAAGAAATGAATGACCAGGATCAACTCTTGGATCTCAAGATTGTCAGCCATGCGTGACTGATAGGCTTTTCCGAAGAATTATAGGGTATTAACGGGTTTTTGTCCCACATCAGTTGTTAGGCTGAGTGATAGCTAACTTAATGGGGCTTACGCTTCCCTATAAGGAAAAGGATTTTGGTAACGCACACTCTGTTTATTTTCGTTAGGGAATGAATTAATTTTTAGTGGGAAATTGCTTTATGTTGTACACCTGTCGGGCTACGATAATATTAATTCGATTTCTAAGATCTATATTATTCTGCTCTAGTTGTTTAAAAACCACAAAATTCTGACGTTTCTTATTAAGACTCGTTGGCTGTCCGGTAGTTTAATCCAATAAAATGTGGAGTAATAATAATGTTCTAAGAAAAAAAACTGAGTTTAATTAACGATCGATATATAAAAGTTCAATTTCTTACCATCATTCCACTGTTGGACTCCTTTTGACATACAACTATCTCAAGTTAAGAACAAGTTAAAGTTAACTTATTTACCAAATAACGCAATCATCGACTAAATAAATTAGATCGTTTATGTAAATTTAAAAGGTTGAGCAACACTGACTATACAGACGGCTAGGGGTGTGCCATAAACAGCGATCAATCATAACCCGCTGGTTAAGCAGTTAGGGCTGTCACGGGGACAATTTGTTAGTTCAAACTTGGATACCGGGGGTTACCGAGAAAACAAACGCTTATCGATTCCAGAAAGTGTTGGTATGGCTATGTGTAAGGATATCAATTATGTATAGTACGGTTGATGGAAAAAAAGTTTGGTGCTAGAGGTTGTATATTTTATGGATGCTTAATTAGCTTAACTAGGTTAGTAACACAGTTACTTCAAAGACTCATAAATGTATAAAAACCGATTTCATAGTTGGTATGAGTGCAGTAATGTAAATTAGAAAATATGTAGTTTTGTTCACTAAAATGATAGTTTAAAATGTATAATTTCCTAGTTACTTTAATTGAATAACTAAACTACTGAATTTATTATTATAAAATTTATATATCCTTTCAATTATAATATGACCAAGCCCAGTTTACCTAGCTCCTTGCTTACCTTCCTCCTCCACTTTTACTTGTAACTAACACACTATTGTTTTCAGAACCTTTTGTCTAAAATAATAAAAAAGTCCGCAGTATGTTTATTATGCAACGTGCATGTATGTTATGCAGTTATGCACTGCATTTACAAGGATTATAAAACAGTATTATTGCACTCGCGGGATGAAACTAGTTGAGCATTGCCGAATATGTCTCTGGAGTATAGTTTTATGTATTTAATAATATAATGTGACTCAGGCTGCATATTATGCTAATATTTTGAGTGACCAAAAACTACTGTTTTCTACTGTCAAGTATTTAATAATGCAAGAAAGAGATAAATGCCAGACAAAACTCAAAGATATAAAGATCTACCCGAGCAACGTTCTTCTCAGAGGCAGTGGGACGAGCCGCTTTGCAGTTTGATACGGAAAGAATTAATTAATACGTCAATCAACACTGCAGAGCGCGCGCGTCTCCTGGCTGTGGGAGAATGGGAATCGGGCCTCTGGTTACAGGCACTTCCGTCAACCACTCTTGGTACGATTTTGGATGACAATACTTTCCGGCTCGCCATCAGTTTACGTTTAGGTATACCTTGTGTCGCATGCCATCGGTGTCAATGCGGTGAAACAGTTGATTGCCTCGGTCACCATGGTCTGTCCTGCAGCAGGAGCGCAGGACGTATATCCCGTCACGCAAATATTAATGACATTATTCGTCGTGCTCTTGTCATTGCCGGTGTACCAGCTATTTGGAACCCAATGGTTTGGTGCGCAGCGATGGTAAGAGACCTGACGGTATGTCATTGTTGCCTTGGAAATTGGGTCGGCCTTTGGTGTGGGACGCAACGTCCGTCGACACCCTTGCGCCATCCCACGTTCAAGTTCGGCGGCCTCTCCTGGCGCTGCTGCTGGAGCTGCGGAGACCCTTAAACGGCGAAAGTATAATAACCTAATGGGTAATTATATTTTTGAGCCGTTTGGGGTTGAAACGCTCGGGTCATGGGGTCCGAGTGCACGAAATCTTTTTAAAGAACTGTCAAAACGTTTGGTAGACTCTACTCGTGATCAGAGAGCTGGTTTGTTCCTTGCACAGAGAATCGGCATAGCCATTCAACGTGGCAATGCTGCCAGCCTTCTGGGCACGTTTCCTGCCATTGACAATGATGACGATGAGTATTTTGACGCGTGTTAGTTTTATTTATTTATACAAGATTTAATTTTAGTATTTAATTGTTCTTGTATTAGATTTAAGTATTGAATTGTAAATAAACGTTCAAGATATAAAGCAGTTAATGTTAAATAGCTTACTTGTATAATTTGTACTCTAACACATATTATCTGGATAAATACTGACCTAATTTAGATGACAAAAATTTAATTAAAGAAATTATAATATAATATAATATTCCGGGACAACTCACACACGGTTATCTGACCCCAAGCTAAGCAGAGCTTGTGTTATGGTAACCAGACAACTGATAAACATACTTATATATTTCTAAATACATACATATTATAGATACATTACACCCAGACACAGAACAAATGATCGTGCTCATCACACTAAGATTTGTCCTGAGTGGGAATCGAACCCACGACCTCTGGTATAGCAGTCAGGGTCACTAACCTCTAGACCATCAGGCCCATCAATAATATTTTGTTCAATACAAGACAATCAATAACTTCTTATACAGGGTGTTAAGAAACCCCTGTCCGACCCGAAAGGGTCATAGAGGGTTCACAATCACATGCCCAAATAAAATATCAAATTTGGAAAATTCATGACAGAAACAATAATAATGGATTTTGAAATAACCATTTTTTGCCCCGAAATTCCCTAAATATGAGAATAAAACAAAAACTACAACACCAATTTCGTCGGTATTTTTGGGGGTTTTTTGTTTGGTAATTAGGTATCATCTGTGACAACGCCGACACTAACTCTCGACTTTTGAGAAAAAAGAAATTTTACGTTATAATTTTTTTTTCTTTTTTTTTCACATTTTTGTAATCAGATATCGATACCTAACAACACCTTAACGAATCGGACAGGGGTTTCTTAACACCCTGTATTTAATACCTATTTATGTTTCTAGTTCCATTTTGACAATGCAAGCCTCTATTCACCTTTTCTCTATTTCCATATCCACCAGTCTACCTATAAAGTAATAATCAAAATTTCACTAGTAAAAGTATTTCACAGTACAGAAGCGTTTGAAACGCTCACACAGCCTTTAAACTTGGGTAGCTGACGAAGCTAAACGCCCCTAACGAGCTGTGGGCCCAAGTTGCACAAAACTGACGTCTAAACGAAAAAGGGGACAAAATTGATTAATTTCTTGAGTGTTTGTGATAAATGTTTAGTGTGAAAAAGTACATGATATGTAATAATTTTATAATTATGACTGTTAAGTTCTACTAAAGAGTAATAAATTATGGCATTTACCATTATTATTACAATCATTGATATTGTCTTTATTAGTACACCGGCGGTCAAAACAAAAAAAATATGCCCACACATATATATACCCCACACATATACCCGGAAATATTTTCAAACCCACCTACAACGTATATTATTCCACATCTAAAATATTAATAACCAACAAACAAAAGAACATCGCCAAAATGACGCCGGTATTCCGCCAAAAGCGAATTTCTGAAACCATAAATAAATTGAGGTACACACTTGACAGCCAAGTGTCAATAATAAATGTAACAACATTTTCGCTACACGAAAATAAAATAAATTTTATTAAGTAGTTTTAAATTTAACAGGTATGTTACCGGGAAGTTCATTTCAATTATAATAATAATAAAGGACTATATCATAAAGGACGGTACAGTTGACATATGTCGGGCATGTCACTGTCCAGGTGAGTCCTTAAGACATATTATTTCGGGTTGTTCTCGTCTTGCTAACGGCGAATACTTGCACAGGCATAACCAAGTAGCCAGGATTATCCACCAGCAGCTTGCTTTGAGATACAAACTTGTGGAATCCGAGGTGCCGTACTACAGGTATGTGCCCGACCCAGTTCTCGAAAATGGTCGTGTCACACTGTACTGGGACCGATCTATCATCACTGACAGGACTATTGTAGCAAATAAGCCTGATATAGTGGTGATAGATCGATCGGAGCGTCGGGCAATCATTGTTGATATCACTATTCCACATGACGAGAACCTCGTGAAAGCTGAAAAAGAAAAACAACTTAAATATTTGGATTTAGCACACGAGGTTGTCGACTTGTGGGAGGTGGACTCAGCAATCATTGTCCCGATAGTCGTTACAGCCAACGGCATAATAGCCAAGAGCCTCGACCAACACCTTAAGAGGCTCTCGCTTGGCGCCTGGGTCAAGGGTTTGATGCAGAAAGCGGTACTTCTCGACACGGCGCGTATTGTGAGGAGGTTCCTCTCTCTGGAGCCCTAACCACCGGCAGCTTGGGCCCTGTTCCCGATGTCGGTTGGAAACTACATTTTATATTTTTAAATGTATATTTTTAGTTATTATTGTATATATTTAAAAATGTATTTTGTATGTATTTAAAGAAAATAAAGAGAATAATAATAATAATAACTTTTTATTTTCAGACAAAGTCCATAGGGTTAGTAACAATTGACTTAAACTCTAAGTGTTAGTAGGTACATACATATAAAACTAAAAACAAAACTATACTACAAAACATACTCTGCAACTAAATAAAGTGTCTGTGTAGTTTCGGTGTAACTCGTTTGCTTTTTACGAATTGCATAAAATACACACGATACTAACACTAAAAAACATGAATTTGTTGTCTGTTTGTATTTGGATCTGGATCCATTTACCGGCTGATAACTAATGTAATAAGGAGATAGTTGTGCTATTTTTACCATTAAAAAAATGAGTTTCGAACAAAAAAAAAACCCGTAACATTGTCATCAAAATCAGACACAAATAGGAGAGTACACTTTTTATCACGAAGGAGAGTGTTTAATCAATACTCAAATTCTTATATGGTGAACACTGGACAAATATATTCTTGAATTCTACTAAGACAGAGTCACGGGTAACAACTAGTTACAACTGAGTGTGAAATGTATATTGTTCATGTTTATAGACCAACCGCAGATTAGGGTTGCACCTTTATATTTCAAAGGTCATCTCGTTGGGCCCTTAATTAAAAAGGGCCAGAAAAGTCCTTTATAAATGATATAAACTCAAACAATGGTACTTGGCGGCATCCCTTGACATTTAGAACAATTTTGATGAGTGTAATTATCTTAACGTGGAAACGTAAAATGAGAAAACTCTGCAATTTAGTGCGGCTTTATTATAGTAGTTATATTCACACATTCTTGTTGAGTAACAAAAAAGGTATAATAAGTTAATGTCAGAACTGTTTAGGTATTTCTTGTCTTCAGATACAATCGACTCCAACACCAGAGAATACTTTATTTACAATTCAATACTTAAATCTAATACAAGAACAAACACTTACAACTATCCTAAAATTAAATCTTATATAATTAAATAAAACTAACACGCGTCAAAAAACTCATCGTCGTCCTTGTCAATGGCGGGAAACGTGCCCAGAAGGCTGGCAGCATTGCCACGTTGAATGGCTATGCCGATTCTCTGTGCAAGGAACAAACCACCTCTCTGATCACGAGTAGAGTCAGAGAATTGAATACTAGATGTTTAATTTCACAAATATCCGAATCTGCACAACGAGCACGCAGATTTGCAGCAAACATTTGTAGATCACACCAATGTTTGTCCCGTACGCCATAGAGCTCGCAACACTTTACGTAGTGTTAGTTGACGTTGTGACCAATACCACTCAACTATCCGTGCAGTCAAACACATGAAGGTATGTTGATGATAACCAATAATGTACAAATAATTGTAACAATTTAGTTTTTAAAAGAGTAACCTATGGAGTTTCTTGCCGGCTCTTCTCCATAGGAAGGACACTTTGGAACCGAGCAACTAGAGTCAGTAGATTTAACGTAACGTTTCTTGAGCGTCTTTTTTTTTTGTTTATATGAAATAAAAACATTTTGATTTTGATGATAAATCAATCAATTTCAATATTTGCAACGTATTATGTACTTTACTGCAAAGCAATAAGATTGATTTTAGTAGTTCGAACCCAGAGATAATGAATACAATGTAACATTTATGAAGTTTTTCACATATTTTTTTTATAAAACTGAATTATAATAGTTTCATTTTATCTCTAAAATATAAGCATCAAATGAAAGAGGTTTCAATTTAAACAATGAAATGGTATAAAGTAAAATCGTATAAAATTTGCAAAAATGTTATATAGTGTTCTGAAAAGCTTATTTAAATTTCTATGAAAATATGAAAAGTAAATGTTTTGTTTTAATATAGAGATAAAAGATCAGTAACATTGTTTGCAGGTATTTAAATATTCATGTTATAATATACATACAATGAAACTGAATAATATCTGTCTTTAGAATTCTAAGCCTTTTAAAGCCTTCGGCTTGGTAGTATACAAGGCAAGAGTCTCGTTATTTTAGAACATCGGTATATTATACTATCTTATGATTTATCTAGGCAGAGCTTTTATTTTTCTACAGTCTTTTAATCGTGTATGTCTCCTATTGCAAAATTAAATAAATACATCAATGCCGGCTTTTTAATGTTATTGTACTTATGCCGCAATATGTGGCCGTCTTTTTTTCTTTACTCTGTAGATACTTGTTTTTTTTTTAATTGATTTTTGTTCAAATGCAGACAAAATGATTGCATAGTTTGTAACATACACCTAATACATAAATACAACATGTTGTGATGCAAAAAAAATTGTGTATCACCTGCAAGAACCAGATAATAAAAACCTTTTAATGAACTATTACTTTGCCATTACTCAAACAGATATCAACCCAAAATATTCATAATACAATATTTACAAAATATTAAGCCTCATCTCTCATCTCTCATACACACAATAAATAACTGCGCGATAATTTAAAAATGTATCTGATATTACTTTATACAGGTGCTATGAACTTTTACTTGACAGAGGCTCGGTGCGTTGTCCCTTAAAGGTGATATAACATTTGACCTTTCAAAGAACTTTGCCACCCACAGTCACAGGTATAAATGGGTATATAAATTCATGTAGCATCAAAATTAACTTTTAACCGACTACGTAAAGGGAGGAGGTCCTGTTTCCTTTTTTTAAGTGATTATGCACTACGTGGGTCCGTTTTATTTAAATGGATAAGTTCAATTATAATTATGTTTGATATATTTGAATAATTACTGCCTATGAAGTTGCATGCATTTTAATTCTTGCTTTTTATTTACCTGATTAACGTATGGGTTTAATTAGTTTCCATATGTAACGATATATGCAAAAAAAATATAGATTCTTGATAAAAGACAATTATTTAAGGTAGTTACAAAGATAATTTTACGAAGCAAACGCTTACCTAATCGATGAAACAGGTATATCGAAAGGGTGTGAAAAAAGATCAGATTTTCGTCACCATCTATAATATTACATTTCACGTAATCCAAGCGTCTACCCTTAACCCAAATATTTTCTAGCCCTCTTTGTGCCCCCCCCCCCCTAATGTTGAAGAGGGGCAGGTGGGAGGGGGGGTGATTTATCTACTATTCAAGGTACATTATGTGGTAGTTCGTATAATCTGATACTAGTGATGAAATTCATAGAGTTTTTATATGATGTTTCGGGAGTGTAGTGTCGGTTTCACAGTATGATGAGTAATGTAAGGTGATGTTTATTTGTTTAGATTTATTAATTATTGTTTACTAAATAAAAAATATAATAAAATTGGTCGACACGTATTAATTTTAAACTGTGCAGTGTGCATACTAAAAATACGTCAATAACAAACAAAACCTTTATTATTTTATAAGATTCAAGATCAAGGTTATAAATGATGGTGGAACGGTTTTTACTAAGTTTAGTTTTGTTATTTTGCACATGGATGAAGTCTTAAACTTTCACAATTATATAATATTTTTTGTTACAATACAGCCTACTATACAATTTCTTAAAACCTGAAAGTACCGTTTGGCCCCTTTTGCTTCAGTGTATATCACTTTTAATTATAGCTATAAACCTTCGTCCAGAATAGACTTATTGATTTGTTGCCTGCTCTCAAATTTTAGGTGCAATAAATAGGTCACACGAGAGGCTCTACTTAAATATACGATAGATAGACCTTATGTGGAGTTCGTAACACTTGGTAGCAAAATATATATTTCAAAATACAATGTAAGCCATTTTATGTACACCATAATAATATATGTATATGTACACTACATATAGCTAAGACTGAATCAAAGAGTTTAAGTTATCTATCTTCTTATTTTATCATCTGTATACATACAGGAAGGTGGGATAGTTAGACCTTCAAAAATCTAGAAAACAAACAAAAAAATAATATAAATTTAATTTTTTACGGGTACAGAAAATTACTAACACTACGGAATAGAACCGCAGGGCATAGTTAGTAATTTAATTTTAAATGAAATTTCTTAATCTATACTTATAATAAATCTGTAGAAGTGAAAATTCTGTACATTAAAAATATCAAAAAAATAAATGGCGGGGGGTGTTACTAGACCGACACCAAACCCAAAAGTGTGAAAAAAAAACTTTTGTCTGTCTGTCTGTCTGTCTGTTTGTTCAGGTATCACGCAAAAACTACCGGTTCGATTACGATGAAACTTGGTATAATTATTCTTTATTATCCTGGGCACCACACTGAGTAGTTTTTATCCCGGAAAAGTTTAAACAATAAAAAACAAATTTAATTTTGCGGTTAAAAACTCATTGATAAGTTTCGTCATCCACGCGAACGAAGTCGCAGGCACAGCTAGTATTACATAAGAGTATTAGGATAAGAATGTTTGTAGAATGCGTATTACTGTTTATTCTTATTCGTTTTACTACTTAATTCTAATCACCATTAAAAATTTAACCCTATAACGCTACACATAAAAAGCAAAGACAGCAACTAATTAAATATAACCGCGGCATAAAACAAAACAGCCTAATTATAACACAGCTTCAAAATTCAGTTAGGAGCATGAACGTGTGACGTCACAGTAATTGGACATGAGATTATCATATTTCTCGTACAATAGCGACTTCATATCGGCATTCCCTTTTATGACTTTCCTTTGTACTCATGCGCCCTTATGCGGCCCCATGCGGAGTTTTATCACCCAAGTTTTATTATCAAAACCTGTTTTTCTTAGTAATCATTGATTTTGATACCCTTTTTATAGCTTACAAGAGTAGATAATTTTTTATGCGAAATTCTCGTGTTCGAATAAAAAATTTAAATGTTTTTTCCACTTGTTGCGTGCTCACTTGTTTTGCCAATTCCTGTTTAAGTTAAGTTATTGGCAAGCTTAGAAACATTCTAGGCACGGAAGTGAGCTGAAATGGACCATTAAGCTTAAGTGTTTTTTTTTTATTTCGTCTGAGAGTGGACGACCTTTTTGGACATGAAACTGTACAAAAGGAATGTAATTTGTTTAAACTTATTGGCTTGAGTTAAGTAAAATTGTCATGGGATTTGTTCCCTTAAGACGTAAAACAAACAATTTGCCTTTACTTATTAAGGTAAAAGAGAACATCGAATAAGTAAGAACAACAACTAATAACAATTTAGATTATATCTTACAAATACCGATACATAAATCTCGCTATTCGAATAAACGCCAAAACAAGTATGACAAAAACAGAAATATAGTAAATCACGCGACAACGCAAGGGTTAAACAAGTTTCACTAAGTCACTCGTAGAGCGTAGCAATTGTAGACACGTTGCTACGGTAATTTATCGTAACGCGTAGCGGTCGGCGTCATCTACGGCGTAGCTCTTCTACGCACATGTTACCTAATGTAAGGTAGCGAAAGTTTTCTTAGGATAAGTACCCCTATACCTATACCTATACCAAGGTGTATTATATATAACTATGTATGTGTCTATGTATCCCCAAGCCCTGCATAATGTGAAATAGGGTTGTCAAGTTAACACCTTAAACTTTTAAAAGAAAAGTTTTACACTTTTGACCGTCTTATGTACTTATATACTTACAAACAAGAGCAAATCTTGTTCAAATCCTTTCAACTGACAACCAGACAGTGAAATATCTGACTATCCTTTGAGTACCTGACTGTTAAGTTTCCAAGCACTTTATTTTTACTCCCGTTTCACAAATTTCATTTTAAAGAATTCTCAACCTCATTGTCAAAAACCTTATTCAAATCTATTCACCTTATTCAATCAAATCACTAGGAGCACCCGAATATCGTCATTAATAACACAGTACGTCTCCGGTGTCGTTTGAATGTCCCCTATTTTTCTTTAAAAAGTAATTCAGGGAAATCCCATTGGATGGGAATCGGCAAATATTCACCCTCACCCTTCACAAAGACTACCTGCAACTTTAAAGAACTTTATTGTACCTTGGGTTTATAAAAAATACAAAAATAGAGATTTGTTGAGAAGGCATCCTTCTATTTTTGTCTAGTCACCTTTGTAGAAAAGAGTTTTAAACGTTTTTTTTTCTTTCAAAAGGTTAAAGAGCAACTTTTACATCGAAGGTTTTTTTATTAAAGATATAAGTTTTCTGTCAACATAACTAATAAAATAAAACATTATATTATTTTATGAATAATTACCAGCAACACCAAAATAAAATGGACAAAATTTGCGGTCAATTAATTATTATTTTAATTCTAAGTTTTATTTATCAATAATTAATTCCTTTTAAATAAAAAATAAAAATTATCTTTAACATCAATTTGTGTTACACAAACAAAATTAATATCTGTGTAAAACAACCTTTTTTTTTTCTTTTTTTATGGTATCTTAGTTAAAACAAAAACGTTAAATAAAAACATCCTGTATAGCTTAATGTTTGAACAAAATTTACGTATAAAGGAATGGGCTAATAGGTTTGTGCACAATTAATATAATCACAGCTTATTAAGGTATTTAACCTATATGGAATTCCATGCCCACGCTCACTTGTGGGGGAGTGGTCAGGGGTATGTTATTATGAATTATTATATAACAATACAAGTTGTACCCCTCGGTTTTGCTTACCATTTTCTAAAGGTAACTTAAAACCTTTGTCAAATATAATTGTACTGCCGATCGCACACATTTTTTATGATGCGCTGGTAAACGTTTATTTTATTACATAATATATTATATTAATAACATCTCAAAATAAATTAAGTTACTTATATTTTAGCATTTAAACGATTTCCTTTTACAAATCGAATTCTTCTTAAAATAAACCAAATTATATTTTTCTAACATCATAATATGATGTTAGAAAAATTATATTATTTTATTTTGCGAAAGTATAATACAATCACAAAACAGGTCAAACAATACAACAATCGCAGCCGCTCTCAACATTATCCCATAATCACCTTATACGATAACAAAGAAAAAAGGGTATATTATTTGCCGAGATCAACACACACATACATACAAACACTACAAGTATGTAGGCGAACCTTCTTCAGTTATCTGAAGGACTTAGGAATCTATCCTAAGTAAATAAGTCCTATTGTTTCTGATCGATTTGGATCCGATTTCAATTATTTATACAAGATTCGTAACTAGAAGCAAACACAATTCTATGAGAGATTCTAGATGGGCTATCGTTGAGTAGAGTTGTAAAAATATAAATAAAATTAAAAATAATTTGTCGATGGGTCCTACGACTCGTATGTATAAGGGCCAGACTGCAAAATCACAACTTTACAGGAGAGGCCCACAAAGTATCAATATGGTATAACTTAAAGATGGTAAAACCAAGTTTAATGAAACTTTGCAGGCTTACTTTGCAAGCTATTCTCTTTATGTAAAACAAAGTCATTATTTTTTTTCATGTTTCAGTTTTTATTTTACTACATTTTGACCCTTTTACGTGAGTTTCAGTCGGAATTTATTTTACGCAAAACTACGTATAAGTCTCAATGTGACATACTTATTACGATTCCTAGATATTTTGGATAAAAACCAGTTAGTTATAAATATTGTTTACCTGTCTATGACTTTAAAAAGTAAAAATAAAAAGAAGATATTTTTTTTTAAGTAGTTAATCGTGAATTATTTCCAAATAAATGTCCGCCTCACCATTTTTTTTTATACTTACACCGAATAAAAAATATTGATGGGAGTCTAAACTCTTAGTTTTTAATACAATCCCACAACCTACACTGCACTATCAATAACACTAACAAACAATCAAAATCACTTATAAAAAAAAAACACAAAAAAAAACTCCACACAAAAATACCAAGGGTTAATTCACCCCATGAGACAAGCAAGGGATACACACACCCCCTATTCGATTTTCTCGTTTACAATGCATAGAATGGCCACGGCTTATTCCCCACTATAATTGCCAGTTTGAATAGGCAAGCGTAATGTCTTCCTTCCTTTTCCAAAGGTGTAGCTTTTAACCGTAAAATTGTATCTTCTAAGGGTCTCAGTAACAGATGTTGTTAAGGCCACTGTAATGTGTTAATGGGGATTTAACATTAACTTGGAGAGTGTATTTAATGAAGTCTGACGCAGTTAGCTGAAATTCGCTGTTTTGGATTGGGTAATTGTTTTCTTATTTCTTTGTTAGATGTGCAGTTCTATTTGTTATGAGGATAATGTTTAAAAATATATTTAACTAATTTTAAAGAGAGAAAAACAAAAAAATTATTCATGATCCAAATAGTGCAGATAAAGTGTGTTGGTAGATTAAAGTTAATTTTCACAATTCAACGACTCACTGGAGACCCACCGGAGCCAGCAAATCAAGGTTTTGTAACAGCAAATCAAATAGCTCAACAACTGTTGCTTAACGGTAAACCCACCCATAAACTACCGAGAACCCAAAGAGCTAATAACGATCCTGGCAACTCAAATGAAATTAGTAAGCCTTTTACACTTACAGACATAATAACAGCCATTAAGTATCTTAAAAATGGGAAAGCGGCAGGAGTTGACGACATCACAGTCGAACAAATCAAACATCTTGGGCCTAAAGCAGTATCATGGCTACTTGCACTATTTAATTCATGTATGGTTACCACAAAAATACCCAAACTCTGGCGCAAGTCTAAAATAGTAGCTCTGCCAAAACCTGGTAAACCCACAGATGACCCGAAAAGTTACCGACCTATATCTTTACTATGCCACACATACAAATTGTTTGAAAGAATGTTATTGAACCGTCTAACTGCAGTCATCGAGCCAGAGCTAATACCCGAGCAGGCTGGATTCAGACCGGGCAAGTCCTGCACAAGTCAAGTTCTCCGACTAACACAATACCTGGAAGATGGTTATGAATCTAAGAAAATTACAGGAGTCGCTTTTGTAGACCTTTCCGCTGCTTACGACACAATAAATATTAGAAGACTGCTTGTGAAAGTTAACAGCATTACTAATGACCAAGGCTTCACTAATATGCTAAGCGAACTCCTTCATAACCGTCGTTTCCAGGTATGCTTCCAATCTGGCAAGAGTAGGTGGCGGCGACAAAAAAACGGCCTTCCACAAGGCAGCGTGCTGGCGCCCACACTCTTTAACATCTACACCAACGACCAGCCAACTACCCCACACACTCAGCGATTTCTATACGCAGATGACCTGGCTCTGGCAGTTCAATCGACGACTTTCGAGGACATAGAAGACAAACTATCACTGGCACTTGAATCCCTAAGTCAATACTATGATAGTAATGCTTTGCGGCCTAACCCGTCAAAAACGCAGTCGTGCTCATTCCATCTTCGCAATAAACACTCCAACCGGCCGCTCAATATTACTTGGCGAGGGACGAAAGTAGAACATTGCTCCAATCCTAGGTACCTGGGTGTGACATTGGACAGAGCTCTTACATACAAGTCACATTGCTACAATACAAAACAGAAGGTTGGCTCACGGAACAATCTACTACGCCGCCTTATTTCTACCAGCTGGGGTGCTGCTCCAGATGTTCTTCGAACAACGGGTATGGCTCTTTGTTTTTCCGCTGGCGAATTTGCGTGCCCAGTGTGGCACCGATCCGCTCACGCGAAGCAGGTCGATATTGCGCTGAACGAGACATGCCGAGTAATATCTGGCTGTCTAAAACCGACCCCACTCAATGAGCTCTATCCGTTGGCTGGTATCGCTCCTCCTGCTGCAAGAAGAGAAGTGGCGTGTGCTCTTGAAAAGCAGATTCAAGAAAGGGATCCACGACACACGCTCTACAAATACACAACCACCACGGGTAGACTTAAAAGTCGAAAGAGCTTCATCCGGTGTACTCAGGCTATCCAGGACCTACCTGAGGCAAGAACGAAGATATGGGCAGAACAGTATCCACCACCACCTGACTTCCTACAACCCAAGGAGCACTTACCACCTGGTAGTGATTTGCAGTGGCCTATCTGGAAAGCACTCAATCGATTGCGAACCCAGGTAGGCCGCTGTAAACACAACCTCGCAAAATGGGGAATAATAGATCCCCTTCATACCGAATGCGAATGTGGAGCTCCCAACCAAACCATGCCCCACCTGCTAAATTGCCCAAATTGTCCGTACACCTGCACATTGGATGACCTAAAGCACGCTAACGATGCTGCCGTTAATGTCGCAACTTACTGGGCCAACATACTCTAACTGCAATCTACCATCGATACGAAAAGAAGAAGAAGAAGAAGTTAATTTTAACTGATATGAATACTCTTGCATTTATCCTATATTTGCTTAAGGCCTTAAGACAATAGCCCGCCTTTGTGCTACAAAGTGCAAGTATAAAATAAATAAAAAACATTTTTTTTAATGCATACAACCAAGACGAAATTTATAAAAATATCAAAAAAATACCTAAACGTTTATATTTTATCCCACAATTTTTTGTTTTACATATGTATTGTATTAGCCTATATGTATAGGTAAAAAACTAGAATTTCACAGAAATCCTGTTAACAGAACAATAGATTCAAGGTTTATCGATTTTTAACTAGCCATTAAGCTTGATAACTAGAAAACCCTTTTTCGATCGTCGACTGATTTATTTTTCTAGAAAAGTTTAAGAACACCCTTCGTAGATCTTTAAAAGATACATGGGTAAAAGATTAGTTCACAGGTGGAGTCTATATTACAAGATTTTTTCTTAGGTAGAAGACTTATTTCTTATTACACTATTAAGAATCATAGAGGACAACTGCAATGAAAAGTGTTCCTTGTTAATTTTGATAATGAACTATTTATGTGCTCAATTTCATCAAAACCCGTTGAGCTGTATTTATATGAAGCGGTAACAATGATAATAACACACAAAAAATACATAGACTTTTTGTATTAGAAGGAAGTTAAGGATGTTTCTAGTTTAAAATTTTACGCATTCAGTTAGATATTTGTTTAACAGTTTTCCTGTAATATCTCATAATAATATCCATTTCTCGATCTACGAGTATATCGATTATTTAAGTGTAAATAACAGTCGACTCACTTTCAACTTTTATCACAAAAGAAATTCATAAACAAAATCTATGCAACGTATGCAATGTTTTTGCTTTAATATCTAGTTGAAAACAGGTTGAATTGTTGAAACACTTTCTAGACTAAATAAAGAAAGTTTTATTTTGTTTCGAGTGCTCTCATCGCATACAATAGAATAAAAAATTGCAAATATTCGTTGGTCTTTGAAATATTATTTTTTATTTACAGGTCTCAATCGCAATTAAAACGTCCTTTGTTTATTTATTCAAAATCGTAACAGTTGCTAAAATTTTAGATTTTGATTTAAGATATTATTTTCAATTTAAAACTCTGATCTTAACATTTCAAAATAAAAATAATTAACATTTAAAAGAAGAAAAGTAGTACACACATACTAAAAAAAAATAACCTTCAAGAAATATTTGCCAACCATAAGGTCTGATAATGAATGATGGTGTTTTTTTAATAAAAAAACCTCGTTAGCAGTTGAGGGTTGAACCTGATGAATGTCAACCTCGCCCCCAGTTACATGGGACTTAATTACGTCATCGACATATAGGTAAGTACAAGTCTGTCTACCCCTTACATCGTACATTGGCGTTCGTGTTTTAATTTGGTTTCTATACGTCAGTTTTTTTAAATTACTTATAGACAATATTACAATAAAGTACCTTCAACTAGCATCAAGCATCAAGGGTCATCATTTTAGAAATTACGAAGAAAAATTATAAACCATACCATTTCGTTGAATTCAACAGTGTCAAATGTAGACGAAATGATATAAATCTACGATGTCCGGTTCTCATTCAAGGGAAATGTCCAGTTGAACAATTTAACCGTGTTACTGTTTAAATGTTTTTATCACTTCCACCGATGATTTGAAACGAGGCACCTTAAAATGCTGTGAGTTCAAACCGTCAATGGAAGTCGCGCTAATAAATAAGGTAGACTGTTTGTTTCGTGTCCATCATTCTTGCTTTGGGAATGTGTTTTGTTTAATTAGCTACGAGCCTTTTATTTTATTGTTTTAATTATCAAAACATCATATATATAACTTTCTACAGCCTAAAATGTGGATAACCACAGTGCTTTGTCGATCTCGTTTTGGTATTCAAAATTGCGTAAGATCTACCTCTATTACTTATATACATAAATTAACACCTAAAAGCTTATAGAGTAAGTACAGCCTATC
This sequence comes from Autographa pulchrina, assembly GCA_905475315.1. Taxonomy (NCBI): domain Eukaryota; kingdom Metazoa; phylum Arthropoda; class Insecta; order Lepidoptera; family Noctuidae; genus Autographa; species Autographa pulchrina. The sequence continues at coordinate 10,124,356 of FR997780.1, forward strand.
ACACATCAGTCATAACACTTTGACTTAAAGGCACCCTTATTCCAAAGCGCTAAGGTCGATTTTCGTCTGGCGTAGTTACTGAAATTTTGCCCTCGAGTATACTGAAGTTAATTCTATATTAATGTTTAATTTCGTGTCATGTCTGACAGCAATAATAATAATGTGGTAACTTTATGAGCAGTCGTGTAAAATGCAATTTATTTTAACAAGGCGATTTATTTATGATGAAAGTTTCACACAGTTTTTAAACCTGATGTACGTGTGAAATATTTTTTGAATGATCTTTTGAATGTTTTTGAGTGTTTTATGTTTCAATTTATCTCTGCTTTGATTTTTTAGTTGTTGAAATATGGTTTAAAATAATACTCAAATAGACAATAGGGGTTGTTATAGTAACACAAATGTATATTATATACGAGAAATAAAAATAGCTATAAATTGAGTTTTCCATAGAATATCCTTTTTGTTGCCTTTGATACATGCACTTTACATATAATCCAGCCTATAAACGTCCCACTGCTGGGCACAGGCCTCTTCCCACGTAGAGAAGGCACGAGCATTGATCACCACGCTTGCTCTCTGCGGATTGGCGATTTCAGATCCCAAATCCTTCACCGTTTGTCAGAAGTGTCTTAGAATAATTAAGAAAGTACATATAACTTTTGAAAAAGCCACATTGGTACTTGCTTGGGTTCGAACCTGCAACCTTGTGCATACAAATCCGTTCATTGAACCGCTAGGCCACCACGACATTGACACTTTACATGATTTGGTTTAAACATATACATATATGAAAACTTACGGTTATTTTGACATTGCATATCACATTTCTTAATATCAAGTTATATTATCTAGCGTTAAGACTTAAAATTAAACAATTAAGCACATAAATAAAATCGTGCATATTCCCAATAATTTAAGTGTATTTTTTACCATTCATTCGAACTGTTTGTCATCATAACATTTACTTCTTTTTCTTTCTCCAATCCATACTCTCTTTCACACAGGTGAGTTTATTACGAAAATAAATTGATTTCGAACGAAATACCATGAGCCACATTAATTACCGTTCCATTATTTAAAGACCCAATGGTGTATCGAACGCAGTCACGAATATTTTATGGCGTTTTTTATGGGGCACCATTTTGTTTGTGTAGCATTTTAAGGTTGTACTATAAATTCATAGCCAGAAGGTAAAAAGCACCTGAATTTTATGCACGGGTAAGAAATTCAGATGGCACATTTCTTTTTGCAATAATATTATAATAATAATGATAATGCGGACAACATCACATACATTGCTGTGAACCCAAAGTAAGCAGCTGTTAAGCACTTGTGTTATGGAATTCAGAAACAACGAAGGTACCACAAACACCCAGACCCGAGACAATGTAGAAAAGTGAGTTGGTCCGGGGATCGAACCCGGGACCTCAGAGCTAGCGACACCTTGAAAACCGGTGCGTACGCCACTCGACCACGGAGGTCGTAAATTTTTTTCTGCAAAACTCATTTTAAATACTCCTTTTTGAGGTAGTTGGCTGTGTTTGTTAAAAGTGACGCTGGATTATGACAGTTAAAATTACTCTTAATTGTGTATGTGTTGGGCTTTGACATTGACAGGCAATTTTCAAACACATCTATCATCTTCTGCCGAGTCTTTTCCCAACTATGTTGGGGTCGGCTTCCAGTTTTACCGGATTTAGCTGAATACCGTATTTTTCATGGAATGACTGCCTATCTGACCTCCACAACCAATTTTACTGGGTAACACAGTATCCCTTGGTAAGACCGGTTGTCAGAATTGACTTAACAACTGCCAAAGATCATAGTATGACAGTCGGGACTCTTAACATATATTATAACATAGATTTTCAAAAAAATCTATGTCTTGTTTTATATCTCAAGAAGCCCAGTCTACCAACAAGTTTTCCTAGAATACACACGATACAGTATGCTACACTAAGTTCGCCTTCTGCAACCACTCTGTATATTGGTAATTATGACGTCACGTCATCGTTGACGCGAACATTAATACGCGGTCATAAAGTTGTGATGTTAATGTTACTGGCGTTAAGCATGACACGTGGTTTTACGAAGCCAGTTCGCACTTCTACTCAATTTTCTGGTAAATATCTATGGTGTATAAAGCTTGATATATTTGATAAGAGATGCATCTAACTATGACAAGTTATTCATAATTAAGAAGCTTATAATTCAGTCATTTTTGTGACGTCGACGAAGACGTCTTACATTTTTGTAAAGAAACAATTTTTTTGTGTATGTAAGCGACTCTTATCTACCACGCTTCAAACATGTTCTAACACTGGACCAATCATTCAGCATTTTTGTTTGTCATTGATTATAAATGATTTATAGAACAAAATTTGTATGGAGTTTTAGTGTAGCTTATATAATTTAATCCTATTTCGATCTAGCCTGAAATGAACGGATGATGGCTCATTATAATTATTTATGCAAACAGATCATAGTTTACTAGATTTTGATTTCACAGTCTACCTATTTATTTATTGAACCTACGTGTAATTGCAAACGTGTATCTTATTTGCCTTTAATTATTATCCACTCACTCATTTAAAATGTAATCGTTAACATAATCAGATGACGTCCATTGCTGCGTGAACGCGCATCTACATAAACGCCAGCGAAGTAACTATTCAATGCAACGAAACCATGGGCATATTATCATAATTACGTATCGCGTGCATTTTCGCACGTTGCAGGATAATTAGCTGGAAAGCCACAGTGTTGTGGTGGACACCGGAACAAACTGAAACTTGTTCATGTATGCATTATCGGTAACATACATACTATGTAATGTACTAGATGTTAACACATATTAGTACCGTATCAGGTATTATTACATGACCAAAAAGTAAATATTGTACTTAGGTACTGTATTTTTTTACACCTGCGAAATAATGTTTGATCATGAATTGCACCAAGTACATACGGCAAGTATATACATGGTATATACATGGACGGGCCTGTTGGTCTAGTGGTTAGTGACCCTGACTGCTATACCGGAGGTCGTGGGTTCGATTCCCGCCCAGGACAAATGTTGTGTGATGAGCATGATCATTTGTTCTGGTGTCTGGGTGTAATTTATCTATAATATGTCATGTATTTAGAAATATAATGTAAGTTTGTCAGTTGTCTGGTTACCATAACACAAGCTCTGCTTAGCTTGGGATCAGATAACCGTGTGTGAGTTGTCCCGGAATATTATTATTATTATTATACAAGATATTATATTGTTTGATCTTATGACTTGAATTACAAAACAATATGTTTATCATTTTATTCTAAAATGATTATTTATTTAGTTACACCAACCGATTGCCATCTCCTAAACATTTTTTTTGTCTTTTTATCGCCACTCTATCAGAATTTGTTCACGCTACAATTACACTAACACTAAATAAATTCTCTCCTTTATACATAACTTAACATACCATCCATACGCCTGTATCCCCGAAGGGTTAGGCAGAGGTGTACCAATGTACACCCACAGTTCGCCGGTATGTTTAGGTCCCATGTAATAGGGGGCGAGCCTATTGCCACTAGCCGGGCACAAATCCAAACTCCGACCTGCTACTGAGAATTTCATAGAAAAACCCAATAACACCTTGGTCGACTTGGGAATCGAACCCAAGACCTCTAGCGTAGCAGTCCCGCTTAGAACCACTAGGCCAACGAGGCAGTTGTTGTGTCTCCTTTATACATACTACCAATATACCACATAAATATATATTTAAAAAATAAATAAAAGCGACTCGTACCTGCCGAGGCTCTCTGGGGAAACTTTTAATTCTGTTACAATGTCGTGCGTTATCTGCCCGTAATGTAATTCGTATTTGTGACTCTACAATGAAATAAAATGCGAATTTATCGGTTAATGTATGTTTATTATTTTATTTCGTGCTATATTTAAATTGTATTATGTTACTTGTATTGTTTGTAGCTAAAAAATAGTATCATGTTATTTCTTTATTCTTTTATTATTTCTTTATTCTTGTCGTGGTGGCCTAGCGGTTCAATGAACGGATTTGTATGCACGAGGTTGCAGGTTCGGACCCGGGCAAGTACCAATGTAACTTTTCAAAGTTATATGTACTTTCTTAATTATTCTAAGACACTTCTGACACAAGGTTAAGGAACACATCCTGAGAAAACCTGGATTCCAAAATTTGGGATCTGAAATCGCCAACCCGCAGAGAGCAAGCGTGGTGATCGATGCTCGTGCCTTCTCTATATGGGAAGAGGCCTGTGCCCAGCAGTGGGACGTTTATAGGCTGGATTATTATATTATTTCTTTATTCTAAACTAGCTGTGTATTGCGGATCAACCTGCCAAGCTTTCCCGTTAAAAAGACGTATTTTTCATATGTTTTAGTAGTTATCCATCCGTTCTTGAGTTTTACTGAAATAACCAACCCGAATTTGTTTTACTAGTAAATTAGATAGATAGATTACTAGTAAATTTGCAAGCTTCAGTTGGTATAATGCTTTTGGAACACTACACAACTGTTTTTGATAGGTCATCATCAATGTATGCAGTTGCCTTTCCAGTGCAGGACATATCTTTTTTTAACATGTTAATCTCTGCAGTCATTGCAAATTACATCAATGTCCAATTTTAAATACCACTTAGTGAATAGTTTACACGAACCTTTGCAATTTCTTTTGCTCTTGTAAATTTAAATATTAAAGCTCAAAAAAGCATATTCGTCCCTTGAATATTTGATTATAGATGTCCAAATAACGTTGACCGAAATGTTTGACATTAAAACAGTCAAGTTGAGGTCAGTGGTCCGTTAGCTTGTAGTTAGAAGATATTTTGAGTTCCACACCGAATCTAATTAGACGCTCTCAATTTATTAATTCGTTATCGTTTTGTTTGAATATTATAATGGTCGTTCTAAAAGACAATCGTCTAGTATCTTATGATTTACTCGATCTTAACATTTGATCGAAAATCGGGATCAAAATATATTTTTTGAACTTATTTAATCATCATACAAATTTTGCCAATATTGAAGACTGTTGTTTTTTTTTAAGATATTAGATTTTAACTTACATTATTTCAACGATGATCAAACCAGTTTCCAACTTCAAATGGATTTCTAAGAAATAAAAACACAAAACTTGCTAAAAAAACTGTTGAACCAATTATTAAACGATTTTAACCAAAACTCACGTAAAAAATAAAACTGAGTAAATATGGTGAAACAAGACGAGTATATCTTTCAACCCATAATATGTTCCAATCAAGTTTGTTTTCCGAGTAATTTAGTAATAGGAAAGATAGATATTACAAAATACGAAGGTGTTCTCGTTAGCTGCAGCAAGGATGTTTTTTATGTTCATTACTCTGTTAAGTAGTGCAGAGTGCAAGTAGAGTGGGCGAGGTAATAGGGAAGGTCTTATTATGTTGGTTAATGCATTTATGTAGATATTGAGTCTGGTCTATAATGCAGTTTAAAAAAATAAATTGTAAGAATAGAAAAAGTAACTACATTCCATAATATATTAAATATGAAACATATTTATAATGTAGATAAAACTTAATTAAGACTTTTTTGCAAAGTATCAAATGAATTCGTTTCTGCTGTCTGTTCGCTTATAGCTTTTTGACTACTCAATAGATTTTAATGCAGTTTTCAGCAATAGATAGGATGATTCAAGAGAAAGGTTTATATGTATAAAACATACATACTATGTACATACTATGTACATAATGTCGTGGTGGCCTAGCGGTTCAATGAACGGATTTGTATGCACAAGGTTGCAGGTTCGAACCCAGGCCAGTACCAATGTGGCTTTTTCAAAGTTATATGTACTTTCTTAATTATTCTAAGACTCTACTGACAAACGGTGAAGGAAAACATCGTGAGGAAACCTGGATTCCAAAATTTGGGATCTGAAATCGCCAATCCGCAGAGAGCAAGCGTAGTGATCAATGCTCGTGCCTTCTCTATATGGGAAGAGGCCTGTGCCCAACAGTGGGACGTTTATAGGCTGGATTATACATACCTACTATTGAAAACAAAAGCCAACAAATTCTGAATATCGCGCGAAGCCGGGGTGGGTCGCTAGTATTTTATAATTCGCATATTGTTACAGTTCCTACATATCTATGATTTATATAAATATTATTTTTTATGTTTTAATATACAACTCACCGTTACAAATAAACTCAATACTCCTACAAATAATTCACCACACAGAAGTTCCACAAACAAAAAATCAGATTACAATCAGCAAAATTCAGTTTTTATCATCAATAAAAATCTACCTAAAAACCCCGCTCATAAACTCTAACAAACAAGGAAAGCAAATATCCATGTTATTTACAACTAGTCGGGTTTTTTCAAACAAATATCTCTGGTTCAGTGCCTCGATTCAGCTATTTTAAATGCATGTCAGTGGTCGGTCAGTGTACAAGAATTTGTGCCTAATTTTCGTATTCAGATAAGCCTACAATAAAATCTCATTGAATACTCGGAGTGAATGATCGTAATGACCAATTAATGATCGTAATGTCAGTAAGTTAGCAGAATGACAATTATCGTAAAAGTTACCAAATGTAGCAGGTCATTCGGTCAATTCAAGCAACTCTTAAATAGCTGAATCGAGGCCCTGGTCACAAATGCAATTTGTTTGTTAACGGATCGCGGCGGACATTTTAATAGAATGAAAAAGTTACACAGAGTTGCGTGTCGAGGGTAGAATGACCTACCTCATTTTTTTAATAAGGGTTCGTAATATGGATGTGAAATTAATCAATTTTGTGTGGTATACTTTTCATCTTTTTTTTTTTAATGTAGATGTTGTTATAGGTTATGTTAACCAGTGAAAAAGGTGATTTCAGATAGGCTGGTCACTCTATGTAAATTTAGTATTCAGCTGAATCTAGTAATGCTGGAAACCTACCCCAACATAGTTTGTGTAATGACTAGAAATAAGAAAAACACTTATGTAATCAGTTTTATGTATTAGTAGAAAAAACATAGTCAAATATGTGGCTAATCATGAACAGCAAAAAATCACAAAAAATTATAAATGTCAGATGTACAAAATCCTATTATACTTAACAACTCTTCTCCAGAATTGTATCCTTCCTTTCCCACACATAGAAACTTCTATAATAAAACAAAACACGGACCATTTAGTAAACAAGGGACCTCTGACTGCCGTCACATCGTATCATTTTACTTCAAAGATATTCCAATTTACAGCGACCCAACCAGATGACCTATAAGGTCCACCAAATTGGAATTTAATAATTGTGAAACAGAATGCGATATGGTTTTATAACTCCGGTCGGGCTTTTGTAAAGATATTGTATTATATTTACTCTTTTTAGGGTTCCGTTCCTCAAAAGGAAAAAACGGAACCCTTATTGGATCACTTCGTTGTCGGTCCGTCCGTCTGTCAAGAACGTTTTTCTCAGGAACGCGTGGAGGTATCAAACTGAAAATTATATCTAATACTCAAGTCTACTGTCCCTCGGAGCTGTGAAAAAATCAAACTTCTAAGCCAAAGCAATTAAAAGATACAGCCGTTTATGGCGCAAATTTTCGGAACTCGCACGGGAATAAATCAGTGAACTTAGAATCTTGAAATTTGGTACGAAGTAACGTCTTATAGTACAGATAAAGGAAAAATTGCGTAAACCGTAAATTTTTAGTTACATCATAATATACAAAAAAAATATTTTAGAAAATTAAAATACCATAACTATGACTCGATTGTCGTGATGGGTGAACTTTTACTTGTTTGGAGGTTGGTGGGTTGAAGGTTTGTACGGAACCCTCTATGCGTGAGTCCGACTCGCACTTGGCTGGTTTTTTTGTACGTATATACAGGTACGTATTTATATATACGTACGTGTATAACTGCACCTCTATTTAGCCATGGTAACATAAAAAAAATATTAATTATGGACGAGTTACAAATGAGATAATAGTAATTCTGACCGATAAAATACAAGTCATAAAATCAACAGTGTAAGTTAGCATAATTTTTAAGCATTTATACTCTATAAGTAATGGAAGGAAAATACAAATATGTTCTTCGGCTTATAGACTAAACTATGGATTTATAGACTATTTAATTATCTTAATATAAAAACAAAAATGTGTACCTATGCCCGATATTTTTCCAGTTACCGAGTAAAGACTATACTATGTAGCTGTGCATTTTAGTATTTACTAGCTGACCCGGCTCAATCGATTAATAAAAGCCTAAACTTTTGTATAAAATAAATTTAAAACAAATTGTTTTTTTTTTTATTCAATTTCGAAAATTTTCATATTTATTCACCTTTTAAACATAAACCTTCACTAGACTTCGACAAATAGTTCAATACCAAAATTAGCCAAATCGGTCCAGTGTGTCTATTCTGTTAATAATTTCGGTGACAGGTGAAAGTGAAGTGACAGTGAAGTGACAGTGAAGTGACAATAAAGCTCACTTCAAAAGTGAACCCAATTGGCCTTGATTTAGAATTCAAATTCGAGAATACGTATTTGACATCTCACCGCGGATTCCGCTGTCGAGACATGAAAATAATGTTACAGAATAGCACGGAAGGTCAGATTCGAAGTGAGTGTGAGAGTGAAGTGAGTTGCGAGTTGTTGTGTGAATTTTACAGAATCGACAAGCAGCGGTTCTCGAGATTTAACGAACAACAATTCATTTATATATATATAGAATATAGAAGATAGAAGATAGATAACCACGGTAGGTCGTGTCATTATAATCAAGAATACAAAATAAATATTCAATAAACAGTAATTTCAGATATTTAATTGCATATAAAAAACATTCAGTAGAGCGCCAAAAGGCGTTACCATTTAAATTATTGGCCGTGTGTTTCAACGATGCAAATGATCGTGAATTAATAATTGCTTAATTATAGGTAATTAATTAATTATACTGTTCTCTTATTCACCTTTAGCGATGTTCCGTCCATAATAAGGCAACTATTTAATATATTTGATATTAATTATTCGAAATGATTTTGTTTATTGTTTTATTTTCACATAATTAAATTTATTATAATCATAGGGATTATAATACATTTGTGCCTGGTAATAATTTATTTGTTAGTGTTTTTGTCTATCACTTACACCGCTTATGACAAAATGTATTTCTATAGTCTGTCATTTTCAACCGATAATTAAAAGCCACAAGGGATATTTAAATCAAAATGTTTATAATAAAATCACAATTTCATAATTCCTGACACTTTTTTTTGGTGAAGGTCCTGGGTCTATTAAAGAGTGTTGTTTCTTTTCACCATAAGAAGAGCTTCATTAAATAAAACAAGAAGAAAACCAGCTGATCCAAACAGCAAAGAGTAACCGACGTGTAAAAATTTAAATAGTTTAAAACACATTAGTGAATCCAAAGAAATATACTTGACCAGTATCCGATCACAAAAACCCGTCTTTACTAGACCAGTTTCCACTAAGAGCCTTTAGCTTCCAAGACAATTATCTCTACATCCAAGCCAAGGCTACTCATGATAAAACACATCTATATATAACAAGACGTACTCAGCTGTAAGGATTAACCGTACGTAACTTAATCTAAGTTATCCTAAAACTAATTAGTCCGTACCTCACCTAGCTTAGTTATTCTAGGTCACAATATAATAATTTTGCTCGAACTTACGTGATACGAACATTTATTGTGAGATAGAAATGGTTTTCTCTGGCTTTGTGTTAACCCTTTTCTGGCTTGTTCGAGGTCAAATCCTACTATAAGTTCATTTACAATTACATTACTTGTGTTCAATATTTGTACTCTTCTGAAATAAAGGATACAAGTCTACTTCTCTTATACATAACAAATTGACGTTAGTATTATTAACATCTTAACTGTCCGCCATTAGACACATTAGTTAAACAATGGGAGTGTTCATTTGTGACTCACTGGACATGGAAGTGGTTAACTATACACCTGGGCTGCAGCAGGCGCCAGTAGTCTCCGTGCGTGCCGGTGCGGATCATGTGCGCGATGCTGTTGACGCGGATGGTGGCGTTGCTGAGCGGGTGCCCGATGTGGATTTTTAGTAAGTCTTAATAAATGACTACACTGTTGATTAGTACCACCAAAGCATGCATATCAAACATTAATTAATGTAGGAGCGTACAAAACATATTTTCTCATTTTCTCATTTTCTCATTCACATACCATAAGCTAATGAGAATCATCGTAACTACATTATGAGACATTTCCGCCCGATCTGAGAATGTGACCCCAGATATGAAAGGGCATTTAAGTACCTAAGTTAGATATTCAGATTACAATCGACATTAAACTAAGGATCTTAATTTAACGACTGCAAAACTAATGAGGTGGATTACAAGTAAAGTGACGATTTGAATTTGATCTAGTTTTGATAAGCAGTTAAAATATATAGTTCTGTACAATTTTCTCTCCCTCCTTGTAGGTCTACCTCTTTGTTTTAATTTTAGTCCATTATTTTTTATTTTACCACCTGTCATGCTATCGCTGTTTTTTCAAAATCATTTATTTAACACTTTACGTACAACAATGGTTTATAAGGTAGATTTAATTTCACTAGGCATTAAATCCACTTATTAAATGAACGAAAATAAAATTTAACTAAAAATTAATTGGTGTTTCAAAAATCAATCGCCGTCCGCAAAACAAAGACCGTATAAAGGCGAATCGAAATACTTAAGGGATGTACAAGAGGGCAAATGTATCGATTAAATACTTTCCGTGCGTTATTATAGACGCGTACCGGTCGATGACGATGGCGCGAGGGTACGTTACTTCGCCACCCTTAGACAATCAGACAATGAGGAAAGATGGAGGGAAAAAACATGTTTTGTGTCGAAATGTTTTTTTTTAATTTGAATATTTTTGAAATTTTTGTTTTGATGAATATTTAAAGTCTTGTGCTAGGAAACGCAGAATATAATGAATGCAATATGGGTGCAATAATTCACAGTTGGATACTTACAGAAAAAAATAGAAGGAAAAGCATCCATAATTTAATAAAAAATGTTTTTGAAACTACAAAGCCTTGTTACGTAATTTTTGTTTCTATCCTAAAATTGTCTACTTTTCCATTATCGGTTCCAATCATTAATTAACACACCCACATCGTGTTTTCAGTTACGCTAAAATATTTAATCAAAATTTTTGTTTATTTATATGTCTAACTACAAGACAAAACTCATGTTATAAAATGCCAAAGTTTTTGTCTTTTTCCTCGAATTATATAACTAATACCACTGAGAAATCTCAGCATAATTGTCAGTTCATCACATCTGGCGAACATCTGCAAATCTAATCACTTATATCTAGGTCAAACTCCTGTGAAATGTACCAAAGAGCCGTTGAACAATCGACAAGAACCATTATTCAGGGCTTCAGTTCAATGGTTTGTTTCAGCGTTTACAAGACGTTAGCCAAATAAATAAGGCTGTTGAGAGGGTTGGTTCGATATTTTACGGTTCAGGATACGGAGTGATCAATTTATGGTTGGAATTAGAGTTTTGTTAGTGTTTAGAGCAAAACGTTTCTGTTTCGTAGTCTTTTGTGAGGAGATTGATAATGAGTTTTCTAAGCAGCTATATTAAAATCCTTTCAAGTCAATGTTATATGTTAGATACTGTTTAATTTTTCCTGATTTGTCAACCCTTAATAATCCAGCCTATAAACGTCCCACTGCTGGGCACAGGCCTCTTCCCATATAGATAGAAGGCATGAGCATTGATCACCACGCTTGCTCTCTGCGGATTGGCGATTTCAGATCCCAAATTTTGGAATGCAGGTTTCCTCACGATGTTTTCCTTCACCGTTTGTCAGAAGTGTCTAAGAATAATTAAGAAAGTACACATAACTTTGAAAAAGCCACATTGGTACTTGCCTGGGTTCGAACCTGCAACCTTGTGCATACAAATCCGTTCATTGAACCGCTAGGCCACCACGAAATTGCGCTAGGCCACCACGACATTTCGCTAGGCCACCACGACATTGTCAACCCTTAACTTTAATAAAATTATTTCTTACCATTTTCATGTTATCACAATATAAAGGTTGAAGAATTCACTTAATCCTGGTATTTATTTAAATTAGGGGTTAATTTGGTATCGGTCTTGTTGACTGACTGGCTTATCTTTAAGATTCCTATATCTTATAAATAAAATTGTCGTGTCACAATGTTAGTTACCATACTCATCCGAAACGGCTTGACCGATTTTTATGAAATTTTATATGCATATTCAGTAGGTCTGAGAATCGGCTACTATCTATTTTTCATACCCCTAAGTGGTAGTAGGTAGGTAGTAGGCAGGTGCTAGGTAGAAAAAATTGCATTGCAACGCATGCCGGGTACAGCTAGTATTAATGTAAAACAATCCATCTCTACATATAAAGCTTTTAATATTTCAAAAAATTCCAATCACAAAATATTCGAAAATAAATTATTCTCTAAAAAATTGTTAAATTTGAATCCTTATTCAATTTCTTTGTAAGCACGAAGCTCTTGAAGTCAAGAGGTGAAAACATAATAGAAAATAAATAATAATGACGTAAACAGGAACAAATGAACAATTCATTGTTTCAGGCGATAAGCCAGCAACTTTGTGCGCAATCATTGTTTTGGTACTAAAGGCTAATTTATTAGCTCGCGCTTAATTCATAATGGCTAACTTGTGTAGGCTTAATATAGGAATTATTACATCACTAATACATTAGGACACTGGTATAACCGAAGTGTAAAAAGAGGATTTCGGAGAATAGCACGTGAAAAGAGAGGCTATGTAGTACAGAAGCAGGATGATGAAGGCTGTGGATGATGGTGATGAAAACAAAGTAGTAAAAATAAGTTAAGTCATATGTAGTGAAATTCAGGGATAACCCGAGAAAGGTACTTAAACGTTTCCCTCTCCATTGCAATGATGATAACATTAATAACATAACATACCATCACGCCTGTATCCCCGAAGGGTTAGGCAGAGGTGTACCAATGTACACCCACATTAATTAAGATAACATTAAACAATTAAAAAAAAATCATTAAAACCGTCAAGGAAAATAGGAATTCAAATGATCATTTCGTATGATTCCCCAAAAAACAAAAAAGGTTGGTATAGTACATAGTATGTACCTATATTTTACATAGACTACAGAATAATGAAAGGGCGCAAAAAAGGGTTCGTATCGTCCGAGTAAAGTAGGTAGTGAATACGGTCAAACAAAGTCCACATTAGGTCATCCCTAAATCCACACACTATAATGCGTAATGCAGAATTTAAACTATAAATAATCTTTTAGCCTCGTATTATCCGATGCACACGTGGTTTATTACCCGGCTTTGTGTGGACACTATTCTAATATAAACCTATGCAGGCAATAATGTGAAATCATCAAAAGCTTATATCGTTTTTAGGACTTATCATATCCGGCTTTGCGTTAATACTAAAAACATTACGAGACTTTTCTCTTAACATATTTATGTATGTATCTTTTTAGAGAACTTTCAGAACGTTTGGTAGACTCTCCTCGTGATTAGAGAGCTGGTTTGTTCCTTGCACAGAGAATCGGCATAGCCATTCAACGTGGCAATGCTGCCAGCCTTCTGGGCTCGTTTCCCGCCATTTGCATTGACAAGGATGACGATGATTTTTTTGACACGTGTTAGTTTTATTTATATAAGATTTAATTTTGCATGTATTAAATTTTCTTTCGTACATTTTATAATTTGGCAAATTATAACCACTATTTTCGTCGGTATACATACCTCATGTAACCTCCTCATTCATATTGTACACAGAGTTATTTGAAATAATTTAATTTCATATTTATTATACCTGTCATAATTATATTCCTACATTTACAAAACCATTAGTAGAATAATTGAATTACAAACACAAAATAGTGACATTCAAACACTAACGTATTTAATTTATACCAAAGCGGTACAAAATCCTTACTAATTGCTTTTAAAACCATTCTCTACCTCTTAACTTTTCTGTTTACCTGGTACCAATTCGTTTGCACTTAGCTTTCATTTTAGATGTTAAAAGTACAAATATTTAGTCAAATTTGATAATACTGGGGTCTTCATTTATATTCGTTGTAGACCTTCATTAATTTAGTCTCAATACAGTCTAGATTTTACTGTTTCAGCATAAATTTCTTACTAATTAACGTGACTACCACGAACAATAGAGTGCTTTAAGTATTTAGGACACAACTTGTTTTCCTTCGTCTGTTTTTAGTTTAACCTAAAGGTGCTCCCACACAGCAGTTATATAACGTTATACAACATTGTGTAACACGATAACATTAATTAATATTCACGCTATTAATAAATGGTACCTTTAAGGTAAACAATTTTATGTAGTTTAACCTACTTGTAAATGATAAAATTAAATCTTATATAAATAAATAAAACTAACACGCGTCAAAAAACTCATCGTCATCCTTGTCAATGGCGGATTATAGTATTTGTTTGTTCTTGTATTAGATTTAAGTATTGACTTGTTTAGTAAATGTATATTTAATTACGATATCGGAAAATAGACTTAATAATTCATATTGACTACAAAAACATAGGTAATACAAACGAATTAACCAAATTATTATATTTACATTTATTTGTATAATGCCTGTGCCTAAAAACATCTTTTAGTTTTTGTATGTGGCACCTTACTCATAAGACATTTTGATGTTTGCCTCAAAATCTTATTGGTAATGTAAAAAAAAATTCAATATTTTGAGAGACAAAAACGGCTACAGAAAAGAAAAAAAAACAAAGTAATCATCTATTTAGATTATTCTTCGCGCTGTGATTCTTCGAACTGTGAAGAATGCGATATAGAATCATACATTCTTTACAGAGTAATATGTAAAAAATCCATTGAACATTTTAGAACCAAACCGTACTTATACAGCAGTAAATTCTAATAAACACAATTAAAAGTTGAGAGTCTTCACACGCTTTTGTATCATCATTACAACTTCCTTAAAGTTCGCGAGGGAGACCGTAACTTGTTCTAAGGGGACACATTATCTGACAAACAGTATATAATACGTATTATTATCAGTTACCACTTCATTTTAAGGCTGGTTTTGCTGTTCATTAGACGTATAACCTACCAAGTATTGCATTAGATAAGATGCAAATTACACATAAAAATTATAATTTTACACCTATGATAAATTGGTGGAGAGAAATCATTGTGAGGAAACCTAGATCTTAAATATTGAGCTATGATTTCGTGAACCCGCAGGCGAGCAAGTGTCGTGATCAATGCTCGTTCGGTCTCTAAATGACAAGAGGCCTATGCCCAGCTGTGGAGCATTTATAGACTGGTATTATTATTTTTCATATAGTTACTTTACCATAACAAATACCGGCTTACTGTCAGAGTAATTGCAGTGCCTTTTTTCTTACTCTCATAGTGCGATGGGGTAACGTTCGAAGCGAAATGACGTAGATTATGCAAAGAATATATCCGTTGAAATGCCTACGTGCTATCTGAATTGCGAAATTAAAATAAGGGAATTCAATACCAATCTTCTATGTCTATCAAAAACGACATTTGTCACTCCTACGCACATGAAAAAGGTACATCGAATCGACTTCTCTAGTACAAATTCAAAAATATTTGTCAATATTTTCTTTTTATTGAATTCTTGGTAAAATAATTTATTTTAAAACGTTGAGAAAACGAGAAGAGAAGCCAGTTAAGTTAATACTATTATCTCGTTTATTTGTTGCCGTTTCGATACAGTTAAGATGAAATAAAAATAAAGGGGTTCTTGATTAGGTATTATAACTCAGCAGTATTTAATTTGCGACTGAACAAAAAGATCCTTTGGGAGGAAGCGTTTGTCTTCGCAGTGACTATCTGGCTTGCAAAGAGGAGAGGCAGAAAAGTGGACACTGTATTTTATAAAGAATAAGTTTAGTTTATTTTTGTTTTTAGTATTTTCACCTTGCTTGTCAAATATGGTCGAAAGTAACACAATTTAGTAAACTGTCTAATCCTATATGTACAGTCTATATAATTCATTAATTACAACCATATACTACATTTGTAATAAAATTTCTGTCTATATTTTACTCTTTCACGGCTAAAGTACACAACCGATTGTGATGAAATTTTGTATCGAGTTAGTTCAAAATACAAGAAATAAGCATAATATTATGGAAATTGTAATAAGTTACTTTTTGCTGCGATAACCGAAATCAACGCAGACAAATCCGCTGGCAAAAGCTAGTACAATTATATTTCTTTAGTTTTAATGTGTATTTAATGCTTTTCTGCCTTAAACCGACACGTGTCTAATTAAAGGCTAGTTTCGTTCTAATCGGGGGTCAGAGTAAAGTGGGTCAAGGTTGCCTATTTGATCGGTAGGCAATTTTACCTTAACCATTAAATGTTGAAGTCGAACTGTTTCATAACGACTTTAAGTGTTAAGTTATGTAAGCCAAGATTACAGTTATCAATTAAATTGATATTACTTTTTTATTGTTGTTTAAATACAGTTTTCAATGTATTTTTGTTGGTGTTCATTTGAAGGTTGTGTAAAGTTTACATTGAATATTTAAGACGACTACGGCAAATCTTATATATAAAATTCTCGTGTCACAATGTTAGTTACCATACTCCTCCGAAACGGCTTGACCGATTTTTATTAAATTTTATATGCATATTCAGTAGGTCTGAGAATCGGCTACTATCTGTTTTTTATACCCCTAAGTGGTAGTAGGTAGGTAGTAGGCAGGTAGGTAGTAGGTAGGTAGTAGGCAGTTGCTAGGTAGAAAAATTGCATTGCAACGCATGCCGGGTACAGCTAGTGATTATGTAAAAATGTAGATTTTAATTAAATTAAAAGATCCTTTCAACAGTTACGACAAAATTTTTGCCATAGTTTCAGAATCTTAGGCAGTTAAGCCATGTACAACGTACATGCTTTTTATTTTATAGTTATTTTATTATTAAAAAAAAAAACTCATAACAATATCTAATATCAAAAAAAGTATTATAGAATTTAACACCAACTGACGTTACATTAATATGGCGGATGACGTCACAGAATAGGCAAAAGGAAATTAAATATAAGTGTCACGATCTTGGCCTATTTTACCAATTGTATTATATTATATCATATTAGATCTAGACCTTTTCCAGACTTCTGTGTCTTATTTTATCTGTATTCAATGAGGTTATAAGAACAGTACTTAGTTCGGGTAATGCTTTCTGCCTACTTTATGTATTTGTGTTGATTGAGTGCCTATTTTGTGTGCCCAAAGATAGGACAAATACCTATATAGACAAAGAATATTAATATAATAAAAATATAATATTCCGGGACAACTCACACACGGTTATCTGATCCCAAGCTAAGCATATCCCAAGATAAATTACACACAGAACAAATGATCGTGCTCTTCACACAAACATTTGTCTTGGGTGGGAATCGAACCCACGACCGGTATGGCAGTCAGGGTCACAAACCACTAGACCATCAGGCCCGTCAAGAAGAGTTGATACTCTTAGAATAAAGAAGAATTAAAGTTGCCAAAATGTAATTAGTGTGTTAGTTAAGGATTCATGTGTGTTTGCAGAACAAAACTTCTTAATTATATTAATTTAAAAGTTAAGCTTTAAGTTAATGTTGTTTTGACGCGAAAAGCTTTTTTTTAATTGTATAGGGTAAAGTACATTGCTTATCTATAATATAGAAATGAATCGATGAATGTGTTGGTAAGCGCAAATCTCGAGAGCAGCTGAACCGATTTCGCTTATTCTTTTTTTTATAATATTCCTTGAAGTAAGAGGAGAAAAATTAAAAAAAAATCCTGAAAATTCTCGAGTGATAAACCGCGGGGCACAGCTTGTAATTAATAAAAATACATGCGTAGTCTAGGTCGCGGCTGGTAGCAAGTATAAAAATAATAAGATAAATAATATCTATGATAATGTATATAGATAATATTAAAAGAGTATACATTAACCTTACAATACCCTTTCTCAAGTAATCGCGTAGATTCTATCGATAAACCATCCATCTAAATGTACATAAAACCTATTCGCAACCTCCAAGTAACTACAAAGTATAATAATATGGAAATTGTCCTCCATTTATTTGCATGAGAAAAGTATGACGTCATCGAGATTCGGATCTACGAAAATAATCAAAGATACTGCCATCAAAGGAAATTAGACTTGATTATAGGCTGAAAAGTTATTGTTTTGGTTAATATTTGTGTTACACACGAACTTTTACGACCAATGTTAATGTATATTGTATATCCTTAGCTTTTTGCCAACCTGAGATAGGATTGTGGTACCTATAGTTTTATGGCAATCATAACAAAATTTATATTTACGTCAAGAAATGAAAGCGAAAATAGAAATTAAAGAATTAAAGTCTAAGTTCACATATAGCTCTAGAATTCTGACAGAATGGTGGCCAAGGACAGGGAGAAGAAGTCAGGGACGACCGAGAGCACGTTGGGTTGACGACATAGCCAAGGTAATGGGAACCACCTGGATGAGGGACGCGCAAGACAGAGAACAATGGCAGAAAAAAGGGGAGGCCTATACCCAGCAGTGGGTGATTCCGGGCTGATATGATGATGATGACACATATAGCTCGAGCAGGTCATTAGTCTATGATCAGCTATCAACTGCCCTGATGCGTAATGTGCGCCTCCTGCCCTTTGCTTTTAAAAACAGTCGAAACAAAAGCAGTCGACTGCTTCAAGCAGTCCAAGTGCGTGCATCCTAAGAACAATCAATAATAACATAACATAACATACCATCACGCCTGTATCCCCGAAGGGTTAGGCAGAGGTGTACCAACGTACACCCACAGTTCGCCGGTATATTTAGATCCCATGTAATAGGGGGCGAGCCTATTGCCACTAACCGGGCACAAATCCAAACTCTGACCTGCTACTGCGAATTTCATAGAAAAACCCAATAACACCTTGGTCGACTTGGGAATCGAACCCAAGACCTCTAGCGTAGCAATCGCGCTTAGCACCACTAGGCAACGAGCTTATATAAAGATTTAACCAATTACCATTGTGGAATATCTTGAAGGTTTGATTGCTGATTGGACGAAAGTAAGTAGAATTTTGGCAACGAGAGGACCGTTGCCAAAATTCTAGTTTTGATATATTCTAATTTTGGGCTAGTAATTTTAAGCGTATCACTTATGAAAATTTAATTATATCAATTTAATAAATCTAATTATTAATGTAACATTTAATCGACTCTACATGATACGCATTTGACTGCAGGCTAAATAAATTTACATAAAGCTTTGTTAGTTATATGTTACATTTGGTTAATACACGTGTAATTTATTTAAGTTCAAATTTTGCTTGTTGAGTATGAACTTTATGTATAGTCCACTGCATATGTATAGGAATACTTTTACCTTGACATCGTCCTTATTGTCGAACAACTAAGGTTGAGTTTGTATATCATTGTTACTATATACATGGGGTGGACGGTACTAATTAAAACAGATCGTGGTTGAAATAGTTGAAATCCTAGTCTAGACGAACATTATTAATTTTGTGATACATGCACTGTATATTGTGTCCTTATTAATGTGAGGCTTATTTCTGTACAATAAAGCCTTGCATCAAAAGGTTATGTTAGCATTCTAACAGGCGAATCATTTGTTTGTAATTAAAATAAAGTAAAAAAACGACGGGCCTGTTGGTCTAGTGGTTAGTGACCCTGACTGCTATACCGGAGGTCGTGGGTTCGATTTCCGCCCAGGACAAATGTCGTGTGATGAGCATGATCATTTGTTCTGGTGTCTGGGTGTAATTTATCTATAATATGTATGTATTTAGAAATATATAAGTAAGTTTATCAGTTGTCTGGTTACCATAACACAAGCTCTGCTTAGCTTGGGATCAGATAACCGTGTGTGAGTTGTCCCAGGATATTATTATTATTATAATTGTTAT
This sequence comes from Autographa pulchrina, assembly GCA_905475315.1. NCBI lineage: Eukaryota > Metazoa > Arthropoda > Insecta > Lepidoptera > Noctuidae > Autographa > Autographa pulchrina. Next base: position 10,144,372 of record FR997780.1, read on the forward strand.
TTATAGTTACGAAGCTTGGTAAATATTATATTTCAATAGGCAAATAATTTACTTACGAAAACCCATTTATTAAAAAGCTATGTGATGAAAAATAATTCACATTTCCATACTAAGAATACCTAATAACAAAATAACCCAAGGAAGCAAATTTTGCCTATCTCTTCAAAACATTTTAGGCAAAAAATAAATCCTAAAACTAGGTCCGCAATAAACCTTCCTACATGAGCCACCCATTCATCACAGTCATTTGTTTCAGCAAATTCCTGATAAAATTAAACAGATACTCGTTAACATTAAGTATTACTTGAACAAAATAAAATGAAGCATGACCCTTGTAGTAGCCAAATAAAATGAATGGCCCTCGGCTGTCGAAATAAAGTGAAGTATGGACAGATCCGGGAATTTTACGTGAGTGCCTACACTGTACTGTCTGCTACAAAAGTCTACACGCCAGCTTTTACCTGTACACGATAAAATGCAATACGTTTTTCAGATCTTCTTCTCCGTTTTAAACTTTCTTTCTAAATATCCTTTTCCAAAGCTATGTTGGGGTTGATTTCAAGTCTTACCGGATTCACCTCAATACCGTATTTAACATGAAGTGAATGCCTATTTGTCGTACCCAACCGGTTTGACTGGGAATAAATTTCATCGAATTTAATAATTTTTAAATTTATAAATATGTTTTTGTTGAATATGACGTCTTTTTTTGACATATATTTTTTTTTAAGCCTAAGTTTTTTTTGTTGCTATCTGTACCTACTTGGGCTTGAATTGAAGTTTTCATGCAGATTTTGTGAGCAATATTTGTTTTTATTCGAGTGATGTACATGTACGTGTTTTATCTTTTCGCTGTTCTTGCAGCAATGGGCGTTTTGGAATGGAAAGGGGTCTTATAAATGTGACCGCCATGTTGCGCAAACAAATGTTTATTTACACACATTCAATTGTTTTGAATACTGCACTGCAAGATTTTTCAAGATGGGGAAAATTCACGAAATCCAGTGTGCATGTAACATTTACATAATATATTATGTATACATATTTACACTCAAGAACTATGCGACATAGTATTAAATTCGATGTAAGCTTAACTTTGAAATTTATTTCTTGAATACATACAAATTAAGACATAGTGCAAAAAAAAAAACTCTTTATACTTTTTCAAAAACAAGTAGAATAACGTACTTAACAAACAAATCAAGAGATACCACTCAATACCTAGACCTACTCTCCTTTTGTTATAGCAACACAAAAAGCCTTCAAACTCGTCACGAGACTAAACTATAATGTCAACACAGAGATAAATACTTATCAATAATAGATATCTCACTGAAACTCTCTTACAAATAATTAATTTAAATTATAATAGAATAATTTGTATTATTTATTTATTTATTTATTTATTTGTTGGGGCATATAACAGTTATACATTACATTACATTATAAAGTTAGAGTATATCTATATAAGTTAATGTATAACCCACACCTATGTCCGCGGAGTAATATTATTAAAGAACTTTAAAATAAAAAATGAGACCTGCGCAAAAAAAAAACAAAAAAAAAACGAATTGTTTCCATAACCGCTAAAAATAAGGTGCAGCTGTGGAAGTCTTAAAGCGACTGTTTTAAGACTTCAACTGCCGCCAGTTTGAATTTAAAATGTGTAAGTGCAAAGATATCGATATCAACAAAGTGTGTGTTATATGTTTCTAAGAGACAGCGGAGAGGTGCTCGTGCACCAGCATTAGTTCTACACTTTCCAGTGTAGAACAGCCGAGGCACGCGCACCTCTCGCTGTAATACAGTTCTGGGCACCACGTAACATAGCTGGTTCGTAATACCGCTACAGTCAAATTTATTGTTACAAAATTTGTTATTGTTAATTAATTGTTATTAGAAATTATTTTGAAGACGAAAACGCACCACTACCAATCAAATAGTTGCTGAGGGATATAGTTAAATAGAACAGAGAAATTCAATCAATAGGTATACTGTAAGCATCTAAGAACATACAACCTTAATATAATAAGCGCTATTCCAGTTTAAAGATCAAATAACAATAAAACATAACAAGAACATTATGAAATAGATACTTCGTAACATGCACACAAAAATGACAGACGAATTGAGTTTTTTTTGTACTTTTTAAAGTGTGACACTGATATTTTTAACAAAAAAAATTAACCTATAATTAAAAATATACCTCCACATTTTAGTAGAAAGTTTATAAAACAACTTAATATAATGACGAAAATACATTTGATATTCCCAAAACAGTGTTTCTACGTGAATAACTACATAGTACGCTATTTAAATTAAGGTAATTGTTACTATGGGATGACAGGGTGTCCCGTCTCTGAGGACAATAGTGAAATTTAATAACATACACAGCTCGTAATTAAATTCCTTTGTAACACTTTTTACAACAAAATACCGATGGCAATATGTTTTGGGGGCACGGAAGCTTTTGAAGCCAAGTTCGACTTTTTTATGACATTAAATAACTATTTTATTAAAGTTCCGTGAATACAGTAATTTGATAAGTAATGTATTTATGCCGTTAATTAGAAAGTAGTTGCAAATTAATTGTAGAAACGGTATATTACTTAAGGAATGGGAAAAAAACAATTTAAGTACCTAGTTTACATTGACATATAACAATATATCATATAAAACAATATTTTTTAGTAACTTTGTGTGTAACTATTGTTATTATCGCAAAAAAACAACTATTTTCAATTAAAACTCACTGACCATCAACTTGGCTACAAAACATTTTTGGACAAAAGTGTCAGCGTGTTCGATATTCAGTATAATAGTTTCTCTCACAAACGATGATTTTCGGAAAAACGTAGGCTCTCTTTTGTGTACTACATATTTTTACTTTTCTACGAAATTGAAGGCATGTTAATCCTATGATGTTAGTTAAAATATTCTTGAATAAAAGAAGAAAGCCAAAGAAAAAAATATTCTCTTTGATTTAGTGGTTAGATTTAATATGATTTGTAAAGCTTTGGGAGTCAAAAATAAGAATTAAAATTGGTATTTAATACCTATATTAAGACGACCTCCGTGGTCGAGTGGCGTACGCACCAGTTTCAAAGTGTCGCTAGCTCTGAGGTCCCGGGTTCGATCCCCGGCCGGGTCAATGTAGAAATCTTCATTCTACATTGCCTCGGGTCTGGGTGTTTGTGGTACCTTCGTTGTTTCTGAATTCCATAACACAAGTGCTTTTGCTACTTATTTTAGGTTCAGAGCAATGTATGTGATGTTGTCCGCATTTATTTATTTATATTTCGATTTCTGGAAATTTTCATGTAGTATCGAATGAAGTCAAATTCAATGCTAACTCCAAGAATCTCTCAGCTAAGTTTAATATTTACCTTTTATTGAGAGAATAAGGTAGCTCATAGGTTACTTTGTTCAAAAATATAGATTTTTGAACAAAGTAACCTAATGTACATAGTATCTTCAGTGTAGTTGACCTATTTATACTGAGATCCTTAAAGTGGTTCAAAGTTCACAATATCCCATTACACATTACAAGTTCCTACACAATATAAACGATTATATACTTTATATAAACACAACACTGTACGTAACATTAGAGAGACACTTGAGAATAATGACAACACATTCACCCCATACCGAAAACCATACATGTCCCAAGGCAACAAAATATTCAAGATATTCAAAATATTCGCAAAATTTCTTAAATTTACACCCCCAAGGCGATACACTTCAAAGATTAGCTCAAAATGACTACAGAATAATAGAAGAGGGGTAGAAGCTTATTATATTAGCATTGAAAAGTTTTCATTGTTTCAGCTATTGAAAATCTTGTTTTTTTGCCTTTTACCTTTTGTTACAAAGTTTGATGTGAAGATTTGAATATTGTTTTGTGTTTTCAATTTAAAACGTCTTTTAGGGTCACGAAAGTCACAAGCTTAAGAAAAAACATTTTTATTCGCAATTAAACTGAAGTTGATTTTATTTACTCTGCTAGAAAATTTTAGTTTTAAATTTCTATCTAAACAGAACAATTTTCGATTGATAGCTAATTCAAAAACAAGCTTTATTTATAAACTGTATGACTTTACATAAAAACCTTTCTTTCATCATTAATTTTTTTAATTGAATTGACGACCTCCGTGGTCGAGTGGCGTACGCACCGGTTTTCAAGGTGGCGCTAGCTCTGAGGTCCCGGGTTCGATCCCCGGACGGGTCAATGTAGAAACTCAATTTTCTACATTGCCTCGGGTCTGGGTGTTTGTGGTACCTTCGTTGTTTCTGAATTCCATAACACAAGTGCTAAATAGCTACTTACTTTGGGTTCAGAGCAATGTATGTGATGTTGTCCGCATTTATTTATTATTTATTTAATTACCTAAAGGCCATTTTCAACATAATTAAGTCCATTTCTTCTATTACATAAAATAACTTACAACTGAAAAAAGCTCACGGAATCGATGTTTATGTTTAGATTTCTCAGAAAAATCGTTGTTACGACGACTCCAAACATAACAAAAGAATGTCCATTTTGGGTCTACTGGGAATTAATGAATAAAATTACAAGACTTTTTTAGAATATTTTTAAAGAAATAACAAACAAACATCTACTTATACTGTGTTTGATCCCACTCCTGGCCGGTCATAATCATTATTTTCCTCGAAAATCTAAAATAAAAATATACCAAAATTACATAGGTACTTTCCATTTTGTGTTACTCTGTGCTTAATATAGCGTGAACAAAATCAATACTAATTATTTTAATTAGTCGTATTTTACTACTAATACTACAACTCCATTAAAGATTCACGAAATATTAATTACGAGCAGGGTTTTCAACATTATCTTCAAGTATAGTAAACACGTGCGTACTAAATTTAATATTACTGAAGTTTATTAAATCTTGCGCAAGGTCAATTCGTTATTGAAAGCTCGAACAAATAAGTTGAACTTGGCGCTTGACTATTAAATATTGGTTTAACTAAAATGGTCTAGTGTATGCTAATAGATTGCTGCATGTAGTTTATAATGCTAAATTTTGCGTGCCCAACAGGGTCCACGATGTACTATATATTCTTTACTTACCACCTATTAACACCATTGTGGAAAGCAAATAAAAGTTTTGAGTTTGAGTTTGAATGTGATTCAAATGGCATGGCGCTATTACGCAAATAAATATTTACTGTTAAAGAAATGCTGTTAAATCATTAAATTCTACAATAAAGTGTAAATTAAATAGATATGGCAGACATATAAATAAATCTTTACACGGGGCTTACATCATCATACACAAATAACAACCGTATACAAATAAACCTGATATTAGTACATTGACATACCTTACAAGTGACTCAGAACTATGATAAGTAAACAAAAGAATAAAAAATAATTAGGTTCTCATAAATGTAGAAATTAAACGACCTCAATAAAATTACATGAGACCACCTCCTCATTGAGTAAAAATTGGCGGGGATATCGTCAAACGACCATACAAACAAAATGCAATCTTATTGAAAACCTCCGTCTTTTAAATTCGGTTAAAAACATAACATAACATACCATCACGCCTGTATCCCAGAAGGGTTAGGCAGAGGTGTACCAATGTACACCCACAGTTCGCCTGTATGTTTAGGTCCCATGTAATAGGGGGCGAGCCCATTGCCACTAACCGGGCACAAATCCAAACTCCGACCTGCTACTGAGAATTTCATAGAAAAAACCCAATAACACCTTGGTCGACTTGGAAATCGAACCCAAGACCTCTAGCGTAGCAGTCGCGCTTAGCGCCACTAGGCCAACGAGGCAGTTCGGGGCAATTCGGTTAAAAATACTGATTATTCCAAAATACAAAACATCTAAGACTCCTTAAAGCTACAAGTATATCATAAAGCGATTACGTTCCAGAATGTTCTATGGCTATATTATGACGTGTCAAGGCTCGTATAAATTAGGCCTAATAGGTTTTACAGGTATTAAGTATGTTAATGCCTCTCGGATCCCCATGCAAAAGTAATGTGATGGGTTTCGGTAGGTCCCTGGCGGATCTATGAGCTACATAACTCTGTAATATGTAAGTAGTTGTAAACTTGTTTTGTGTCCAGTGGTTTAGTGTAGTATGTAACGTCTATATAGTGTTCGTACTGAAATTGGATCAATGGAGCAGCCATCTTGGTTTTTAGTTTACTGATATTGTTATTTATTATTCGTAGTTAATAATGTTAATATTCGAAATATGTTTTCAGAGTTGTTTAGAAGAAAAAATATTGCCGTATCCTTCGGGACATTTAATGTTTGTTGTTTTTTTATGTATTTGTTGGCTAATTATGGTGGTCTGAATTCGTTGTATTTTATGTTGTTTTGTTATTTTTTATCAAGTATATTATTTTTGTGATCGGTAATTTAAATATATTTTACAACATAAATCTTAGTTGACATTCGATTTATTAACGATCATAAATGTAATTACTCAAAAGTAATCGTTTACTAAAATTAAAATTAAATGTTTCTTACAAATTGAAGTCTAGACACAATCAATTTGTTTTAACTAAAAATAATGAATTCACTCAAAATAGTTTAACAAAATAGAGTCTTTAGAACTATTAGATTAAAAGTTTTTAAGATATAGATGTCAAAAGTTACAAGAAATTTCAATGTTTTTCTAAATTTAGTTAGCGAGAGAGATATTTAAATATTTAACTTGCAGATGTGTCTTTCGCTAATTAAAATCAGTCTGTATTTTAAAACAATTTCACTTTATTATTAACCAAATATTAAGTATAAATTATGAGGAAAAGTGGTGAAAAAAGGGTAATTTTATGTACGGATGTTTAATATAGAGTTGGCAATGCTTGCGCCAATACCTATGAAGACCAATGACCTTTGAGATCTAATATAGAGAGAATATAAAGAGATCTTTGACCGACATTATGAGTGGTTCATACTCAACGTGTAACTTTATTATTTCATTAAGTTTACAATAAAATGTGATAATTTTAGTGATAATAACAATAATGTGATTACTAAATTTTTTTATCAATATGAAAGCACTTTTGACATATTTCAAACTATTGATAAGACTATCCATAGAATAATTTACAAGATTTCCAAGTAGGTAGCGATTTTAACACACATTGGCAAATAATTAAGACTATAGGTTTTTTTTGACTTAGCTAACACTCGAAAACAGAGGTTTTGTATAAAAATATACACTGATCACAGTTAAAGTAATTAGAAAACTTAAAACATCCTTTCTAAAATATTTAATTAGTAAAAGAGATAAGTCCATTCGCTGTATCTTGGCTCTCAAGTCTCAAGACAAATGAAGATAGTGCGACAGACTATTCTTAACTAAAATAATACTTTTTAGTAATTCTGTCAGACAATGACCCTGATTCTCTTGTTCACGAACCTAACCAAAATCAAAGTATTGCTACCTTTCACTAACATTTGACAGCCCTAATTTTCGTTTGTCTCTTTCTAATTACGAAGAAGTGAAAGAGATACCGATAGCCGAAAATAGGTTTAGTTTATGTTCGACAGAATCGGACCGATGAGTATGTACCTATATAACCTTTTTACTGTCAAATGTTGCTATTCTGAAGTCGACACTTGTTTCTAGAGTTCTTTTGCTCACTTCGGGAGAAATAAACACTTGACGTCTTTTTAGGTTGATTTTAAAGTTTTAATATTATTTTGTTAAATATTATTTTGAATGTTAAGTGGGGATAAAAGTTACTTGTTTTAAGTAACTTGTCATTAATTGCTTGTTATTTTATTTTCTTTGCCCATTTTTTACACTTTCATGTTTATTGCTCGCGTGGTGTTGGTTTTAAATAAAATATAACACGCTGTAAAAAACAAGTGAGTGTCACGAATATTTTTCCCGTGAGCGAGCCAATTTCCCGCGATAGACAATTACCGGTGAAATGTGCTAACATTACATTTCGTGCAAATAAAAATTCATCCAATCTAGTCGCTATCCAGTTTTTAAAATAGTCAAATTTTGAACGAATATTTACTTATATAAAACTTTACCAATTTTTTTACACAATGTTTTAATCTATATTACGTGATTCAACCTTAAGGTATATAAGAAAATTATCATTAAATATTGACCTGACTAAATTATTACTAAGGATATTCCAGTTTACCTGAACAGTCGAGTAATTAGATAAGTATCGGCGAAGGTAGCGATAAAGGAAGGTAATCTTTTGCTTACTAATGAGCAAAGGACCCACGTCTGTTTAAGCGGACTCCGTGATAAATCGAATATGATAAGGTCCATTGCTACCCAGCATCCGAAAATGTCGCAAATATAAGAGGCAGAACTAAATACGTAGTACCAGATCATTGTCCTACTTTACATTTGAATGTTTGTTTGTGTGTTTACTCTCAACGGGAAAATGACTGATCGAATTTAGTGAAATTTGACATACGGTTAGTTTATAGCTTGAATCAAAATTAAGGCTACTTTTTCTTACACGTGGGTTGAGTTAGTGTTTTTTATATTTCTGACGCCATCGCTGGCAAAAACAACACAAAGCATAATAAACAAAATTCAACCCAAAAATCTTGAAGCTAATTTCAAAGTCTTAACAACAATTTACGAGGTCACTATAACAATAAATACGAAGACAAAGGCGCTAACTGACAAGGCAGAGCTTCCTTGAATATAAAATATCCTTTTAGGCATAAAGTGGTTCTCCTATTCAACTTTTTAATAACTTTCAACGGCTTATTTTCTCAATTGGCTGCAGGCTAAATGTCTGACCTTGGTGTTAGTTCTAGACTTTCTTTTTTTAATTGGAACTAAATGGCTATTAAGGAGCTTCTTTGATAGTTTGTGAGACTGAAGTTTCGAGATAAAAGTGAGGAAGATTATTTTTATGAGTTTCATAAAATTGTTCTGCTGGCCAGTGTTTGTTATATTTTCATTAGAGTTGAAGTTCTTTCACTTTGTTAATTTTCTTTGAATTATGGTTTTTAATGGGCAATCAAAATTTCTACACTGCAATTACTCTCAGAACACGAACAATTAGTTACTTTGCTATTGTATTTACATTGAATACTACGACATTTATAATTAACCTGCAAAGTAACTACAAGAAATTTAACGTTATAAATGAGATTCGAAAGGCCTACTTGAAATAAAAATAAATAAATTCATTTTTGATTTTACGGCAGATGTCGAACTCGCGGCCACTGGTTAGCCGACCAGTAGCTCTACCAACTAAGCTACAGAGGTCATTGACTGAGATGTCTCCTTCTACCTATTACATATTGCGCGTTACTATAACAGACAGTATAACTTCTTAAAATTCTTGATTTGCTTCCCACAAATGTATTCAACTCTCGCTTAGTTCTTCCTACATTAAACTTTAATGTGAGATCGCAAAAGCTCAACACAGCACATCACATCTTTGAAATTCACTACACCTTTATTCCAAAGGTGTTAAGGTTCGTTTTCGTGTGACAGTACGTACGTAAGTGGAATGTAGGTTAATATCAGAAACGTGTCTTTTGGCACGCTTACAAGCAAGGATCGTATTAATATTCACTTTTGTACTCATATAAAGTTGTAGAGTTAAAACCAATTTTGTTTTAGATGAGAAATAAGTTTAATAAGGAGAAATGTTTGTGAAGCAGGTTTACTTAATGATATTTACTAATTATTATACAGGGTGTTAAGAACACCCTGTCCGATCCGTGAAAGTGTTGTTAGGTATCGACATCTGATTAAAAAAATTGAAAAAATGAATTATTACCTAAAAATTTTTTTTTTGCTCAAATTGCGACTGAGAGTGTCGGCGTCGTCACAGGCGCTGCTAAATGATCAAAGAAAAGTCCTCCAAAAATTCCGATGAAAATAGTGTTGTAATCTTTGATTTAATCGCATATTTATGGAAAAAAAAAGTTATTCATTATATCATGAATATTTCAAATTTAATATTTTATTTGGGATTGTGATTGTGAAGCCTATAACAGCCTTTCGGGTCGGACAGGGTTTTCTTAACACTCTGTATAACATATAGTTCTGTGATACGATATTAAAGGACAAAGTAAATAACTATTGCTAATGTATTTATTTATATATCTTACACACATATTAATTTACTTGAAATATTTCAACGAAACACCTAAATTTTACTCTATAATAGAAATATAATTCAATCCTGATAATGTGATATTTGGTATATATATTATATTATTTATGTGTGTTTATTAAAATTCTTGTATACAAAGCACGAAGATACTATAAAAAATAACATTCGAATGTGTAACATTCTGCTGGGAAATTAAGATTCAGTCTCGTTCAGATTTAGTTCTTTAAGGATACCATTACATTACAAACAAGTAACAATCAATAAGACTTAACAAGTATCAGAATTGTTGGTATCTTACCTCAAGCAAACATCTTTACAATAGAGCCTTCAAAGTTCGTCAGTAAAGTTCTAAGTTCGATTTCCAGGTATTCTTAATTCCGTAAGTCGAAGTGGTCTATTTTTAGAGCGATTTAGTTTAGTTCTGTAGTTGAGTCTATTGTAACTAATATATAAGTAAAAGTAGGTAAATGCCGTCTCTATTTCCTGATATTTTATCCGATTACATAAATAAATGCAGACAACATCACAAACCTTGCCCGAACCCAAAGTATGTCGCTAAAGCACTTGTGTTATAGAATCAGAAATATCAAAGTACCACAAACACCCAGACCCGAGACAATGTAGAAAAGTTGGTTTTCTGCATTGACCCGTCCTGGGATAGAACCCGTCACCTCACCTAAAAAACCAGTGTGTATACCACTTGACAACGGAACACAAAAAAAAACTAAAAAAAAAATTGTCAAAGGTACCTGTGTATCAGGTAAACAGTCGATTGAGAGAACAAAAAGTACCCATTGTTATCACAGGGAATAATATAATAATATTCCGGGACAACTCACACACGGTTATCTGATCCCAAGCTAAGCAGAGCTTGTGTTATGGTAACCAGACAACTGATAAACATACTTATATATTTCTAAATACATACATATTATAGATAAATTACACTCAGACAACCAGAACAAATGATCGTGCTCATCACACAAACATTTGTCCTGGGTGGGAATCGAACCCACGACCTCCGGTATAGCAGTCAGGGTCACTAACAACTAGACCAACAGGCCCGTCGAAATGTCTCATTTCCCATACGAGAAAATATAACAATGGAAGCACGAGCTTTCCAACTCCCTAATAGTACCACACCCTGAACCCTATGAATATTGCAAAATTCAATGAATATTTATTCGTTAATTTAACTATGAAATGGTAATTGCAAAGGTCCTAAGCAAACAAGTTCCTATTTTGATTAAACGACTGAATTGGCGCAAATATTCTGATAACAAGTGTTATGTACTTATTTTTAATATGTTTTGTTTTATATTTGTTTTAGTGAACCTTTTTTTTAATTACCATCGACTTTATGGAAACCTGCGTGGTGTAAGCCAGCTTTAAAAAACAATGGCTTTTATGTATATTAGAAACTTTGCAGACAGTCATGCTATGTATTTGGCATGATATATACCCAAGAATGTTTTTTCGTAAACAACAATTTAAGATTACTCAGTAAATAAAGTATGTCTAAATACATTGCCTCGTTGGCCTAGTGGTGCTAAGCGCGACTGCTACGCTAGAGGTCTTGGGTTCGATTCCCAAGTCGACCAAGGTTTTATTGGGTTTTTCTATGAAATTCTCAGTAGCAGGTCGGAGTTTGGATTTGTGCCCGGTTAGTGGCAATAGGCTCGCCCCCTATTACATGGGACCTAAACATACCGGCGAACTGTGGGTGTACATTGGTACACCTCTGCCTAACCCTTCGGGGATACAGGCGTGATGGTATGTTATGTGTTATGTTATGTCTAAATACACAACCTTTTACAAAGTACAAAAGACTTATTCTCTTCACCTTTTGGTTACCTCACTTTTCGGACAACTATCAAAGATACAAAAATGCATGTAACGTACATACGAGTATGTATAACGTAACGCAAAAAGTACTACGAAGAGTTACCTCACCAATCCACTTACTAACCTTTTCAACATTACTTAACCACGTTACAGTAAATCTTTTAGTACTCTCCTGAATACTGCACTGCGCCGTGACGTCACGAGGACTAACGAATCCTGCACTCGCTTTAATATGCTATACCGTTGCAGTCTAGACAAGTCGTTTGTAAATGCTTTATATGAATCTCGAAGTTAGCTGTAGATAAGTTTCAGTGGAGTGGTGGAATGGTGGAATGGTGTAGGATTTTTTAAGATTTAGGCTTTTTTTCGTAATAATTCATGTGTAATATTTAAGAAGTAGAACTATTAAGTAATAGTTCTACTCCTTAAATATTACACATGAATTACAACAAACTGTTACTTAGATTATAAAGCGCTTTAAACCAAGTGGTTTAAAGCGCTTTATAATCTAAGTAACAGTTTGTTTTTATGTGGCCTAAAAAGGAGGTTCTCAATTTGACTAGATGTATTTGTTTATGGTACTTTTTGTATTTAATTTCGATTTTTACATCTAAGTGAAATAAATAATTGTTATTAATATTATTGGAAACCGATAAGAAAATCTTTAAAATAATAAAATCTCTCATCTATTAGATTTTCTGCTCAAATAAATAATTCATGAAGTGATAGATTGAACAACGTTTTACCATCTGTAAAAGTATGTTAAAACGTACACGAGTTACAGACGCGACATAAAAACACCAACCTGTACAACACATAGAAACACCACCCTGTACAGCAACAGTCATCAATGCCGTTCAAGAGTACAATAAGTGCCTAAAATATATCTAATTTTTCTTTTTTTTTTGTTATGTACATTTATTTGTAATCATTTTTTATTGCAAGAGAAAGAAACGCCTTTTGCCTAAATATATTTTGTTTCACCATAAGAACTTTTCATGATCCTTATTAAATAGGCTGAAAAACCTTTTTTTTTTGTTTCTACTGGTTTACCTAGACCTACTTTTTAATGTCCAAAAATGCAATTCACAAGCATGTAAAAACCTCTTCCATCCTACACGAGTTACAGACGCGACATAAAAACACCAGCCTGTACAACACACATACAACACCACCCTGTACAGCAACAGTCATCCATGCCATTCATGTAAGAGTATAATGAGAGTGCCTAAGAGATTATGCAAGCCGTAAGCGCAACCCACTTCGCTACGATCTTTGAAACTAATCCTAACTGCAATAGTTAGCTAAACGAGCTGTGACGTCACTCAAATATTTCTGGAGTTCAGTGTTAGACAAAGGTTTTATGTGAATTTATAATACACTTCTTCGTTTGCCTAGCGTGACGATATTATCAAATTTTTAAGCGAGTATTTTATTTTCTACTGGTAACTTAATGTGTGTTATAAATTTAACGCGTGTACTCGTTTGCGTGTGTACATGTGCGAGCACAGCTTCAGAATAAAAAACCTGGTGTGATTGAGATAGATCTTAGCTATAATATTTATTTATTAAGATGGGTTAAGCATTTAGAATGTAATCGACATTTATCTAAAATTTGTGTGTTAAAAATGGGCAGGGGTACATATAGATTTAAGATTACATTTTAGAGGCCATAACAATATTCTCATAGGTAGATACTATACCATACTGGCTGACCTGGCAGACTTCGTACTGCCTCAATCGATAAATAAAAGCCTAAACTTTTGTACAAAATAAACTTAAAACAAATTGTTTTTTTTTTTTAAATTTAATTCCGAGCATTTTCATACTTACTCAAATAATTCAATACCAAAATTAGCCAAATCGGTCAAGCCGTTCTCGAGTTTTAGCGAGACTAACGAACAGCAATTCATTTTATATATATATAGATTATGATATAATGTTCGTGACTTTGTGTTACTATGTTATTTATGTAAAAAAACTCCGTAGTTGTAACCGCCCGTACCTAACACGTACTTGTTTCTTTTGTCAGAGAAACGTGTCTTGTCTCAATACAATTTCTACGCCTTGGCAACACGGTATATTATTATTATGTTTTGTATGATATTCCATATATTAAGTTGTCAATTGCAATACTGTTTATACCTAAATGTAGTTAAATCCAAATAATGTTGATGTCGTTACCAGCATTTTGTATTATACCTCTGATTAACGTTTAACTTTTAGTAGCTATTCTATAGTTATTATCAACACAATGTACTACAAATTGGTTTAAAAAAATAATTTTTAAGCCCTGTTTCAATCGTTTTACAAAAAAGTTGATGTTACATGTTCTCTCTATATTTTTATGTAACTACGTTGACCTAAATCTCAGTAATATAGACCGATCTTATAATTATTTATGTACAATTGATAATAGGAATTACTTAAAAAAACAAAGCAATGTAATGACAGAAATAATAAGAGTACACCTCGGACATTTTGACCGACAATGTACATCTGAGCAGACCTTCTGTGGTTGACAGTACGTGCAATAAAAGCACATTAAAATCACTCTAACATTTTTGATAATAATAGTTATTGACACACGTGGTTCACAACTAAACACCCTTGGTGGTCGAAGTGTCGTGGTGGCCTAGCGGTTCAATGAACGGATTTGTATGTACAAGGTTGCAGGTTCGAACCTAGGCAAGTACCAATGTGGCTTTTTCAAAGTTATATGTACTTTCTTAATTATTCTAAGACACTTCTGACAAACGGTGAAGGAAAACATCGTGAGGAAACCTGGATTCCAAAATTTGGGATCTGAAATCGCCAATCCGTAGAGAGCAAGCGTGGCGATCAATGCTTGTGCCTTCTCTATAGTGCCTGTGATATAGAGGCCTGTGCCCAGCAGTGGGACGTTAAAGGCTGGATTATTATACACCCTTACATCACTACTCGTGTAAATAAAGCATTAAACAACATAACTAAGAACAAACAGTCGGTAAAATTATGACAATTCGCATCAATGGAACTTTTATTACCAACATAAAACTTATACAGAACCCAGTTCCTGCGACTCAGCTCGCACTTACCCGGTTTTATAGGTAATCATAAGTTAACATTAATTTCTTGGCACGAAACAGTAACATCAATTTGTGTTATAAATTAATTATTAAGCGCCATTTTGATGATAAAATACTAACAATTAAATTGATGACGTCGGTTATTATTTATATCTTTATGTTCAAGCTTGTTCCTAATTCTATTAGTATGAGTTAATTGAAAAAGATTTAGTAGTACTAATTCAGTAAACCGAAGAGCATGTATGAAGGGAATAATAAAAGTGGACAAATCGAAACAAGTGTGTAAGGATCGTAGAAAGTGGAAAGAAGTTTGTTTATATTATTATGTATGTATGAATGAGTAAATTTCTACTGCACAGAAATGGTAATTAAAGTCTTGGTATAGAAATAGGCCTGTTAACAAAGATGGAGGTTGGCTGTCTACAGTTCACCAAACGGACTGAGATATTGTCATTAATGAAGGCTTGCTACTTGCACCCCTATATACCTACACCTAAAGATTTACATAAAACATTGAAATCTCATAACAAAAAATCACAAATATTTCCTTATAGGTAAGAATGTAATTAATTATGAGAACCAATTAAAATTAAATAGTAAAATTTCATCTACACTACTGCATCAGTACAGCCTTGTGATTAAAAGAATTTAGTTGTATACAGATTTAACGAAATCGACTATAAAGAAGATCAGTACATTAATCTACAAAAACCGATACCCATTTATATGAGTACAAACAATGATCGCTGCTTGCCGATCTCCAAATAGCGATTAATGTGCTACTATTAAAACCATCCCAGCTTTGCTCCAGCTTAGCTGAACAAAATACTACGAACGTAAAATACTTAACATTAATAAATAAATAATAATGAAGACTTCTAGGTGTCACCGTTTTTATAAATGAGATAGTCATATAATATAAATACTCAAATAAGTTAATCGTGTGTCTTCTTCATATTCAGCTCATATAAAAATTAGTCCATAGTTATTTTTTTACTACAGTAACTTCAAATTTAGTTTTTGAGTTGTATTTATACAATACTGAAAAAGAACGAAAACAAAAAATCTTAAAGTAAGACACCCGATTCCCGTCATTTGGTCATTAAGATAATTTTATCTCAAGTTGCTTGTTACCAAAAGAAGTATTAACATATCACGTCTCACTAATACAATATATTTTTCAGCTGAAGCAAAAGAAAATATAAAAATCTGTCCTTTTTATAAATCTCATACGAAAAAAAGTATATTTGAAACATGAAAACAACGTCGAACAGATACGATATTAAATATTCAACGTACAAGATTAATTTATTAAAACGAATAAAATTCGAAGAAAGGTTTTGTGTGATAATATGATACATGTACTCACATAAAATAATCTAGTAGTATATAAATAAGATCATTCATGCGTTAATTATTGACCTGAACTATGTTATATCGGTGTATGAATACTATTCTGAATTGTCCAAATATTAGGGCAAAATTCGTTTTAAGATCACTTATAGTACATGCGATGTCAAATCCACTTGTATTAACATATGTTTCAGTTAAATAACATAACATCACACACTAATAAATTTGGGGTATAAATATGTACTGCGTAGACGTAAAAACAGAGATTTTGAAAAATACTTAAAAAACTTTTTACATTACTCAACTTAAAAATGGACATTTACCCACGTCAAAATATATTTTAAGTAGCCATCAATAATCTTCTGAAAAAAACATTAGCATAACAAAAGGGCCGAATCCTACAAAAGTCTTAAAAGTATTAAATGAAGGGAAAAATTTCCATAATTTTATGAAACAACATCAAACCGTATTTAAGTATTAAGCAAAATTTTAAACTTGATAAATTAATTAAAAGCTTCCACAGGGTCGTAAAAGAAAATTTTCGTCTATAAAGACGTAAAGCTCTGCCATTAACTAATCATACTTATCATTAAAAGTATCCATACCATTTTTCCGAACCATCAAACAGGCTCATCGACGACCACGCAACAGCCTGTATCCAACACACACATCATTTGAGTACTTCACAAAATAATTCACACATCCGTTAAAAACTAAATACACAAAATGAATCACATTCACCGAAAAATGAATTTTCTAGGATACGAGACGTAGCCGCTACGTGAACTACGAGCGGCTGGTGCTACGAAACTGCCGCTACGGCGGTACGAAGTTAGCCGAAGGGCGGCGGAACGAGCCGAGCGGTTGCTGGGGGAGCCGAAGCGAATTTCGCTCAGTCTTTCATATTTTATATCGGTCGGGACGAAGCGGAATTACAGAGTTTGCTCGGGTGGGTTTTTATAGCGTAACGGAACCATAGCGGCTGGCTGGCATTCTATTTCGTAGGTATTTTTTCGACTCGTGAGCTGTACGCGAATTTTTCTACATTGTTTGCTTTGGCCCTTAGACAACTTGCGATTTTAATAGCCGCGTGACGTACAAAGCTGCCATTCTGGTGGATATGAATTGGCGTGTTTGATGTTATTGTACTCGTAACGGCCAGAAATTATTGTAACCTAGTAAGTAGTTAGTTTCAAATTTAATGACGTATTTGGAGGAGTTATTCTGCGTTTTATACGGTTGCGTGGTTCTTGAGAATTGCGTGTACTACAGTTTAGCATACTTCTGCGGTGAATACGGTTCCTAACTAAAGTCAAGTCCTTCGAAGTTTCAGAAAAACTTAGTACGGAGCTGTTTATATGCGAAATATTTATTTTGCTTTAAACTTAGAGATTTACTTGGAATGCGTATTTACTTCTGTTGCGTTAACTAGAATAAAAATAAAGATAAAAAATTAAAACAAAGTGGATTTCATGCGAAAGATTTCTTTGATTTATTTCTGAGTTACTATAAACTTACTGGAAGAAAATACTTGCATACCACGATTTTTTGTTCCAATGTATTTCCCGAATGTTTACGAAAACACCAGAGAGGCTGCTTTTAAAAATCTTAAATCAAACAATAGGTGCCTGTTGCAGTATTTTACAATACAATTCATCGGCCAAACTTAACCCCGATTCGCTCCAAAATATTCAGTCAAAAAGAACCCAATAATACAATTTCATTTCTGGCATTCTTTCTTTTAATAAACGAAATTATAACGAACAAAACGCAGAAGCATTCCTAAACGCCGACACGAATTAAAACTTGCTTCCTTTGACTTTGTCTTTGAATATGAGAAATCAAGGAATATTTACGGGCCTGTTGGTCTTGTGGTTAGTGACCCTGACTGTTATACGGAGGCCGTGGGTTCGATTCCCACCCAGGACAAATCTTTGTGTGATGAGCTCGATCATTTGTTCTGTGTTTGGGTTTAATTTATCTATAATATTATGTATGTATTTAGAAATTATAAGTATGTTTATCAGTTGTCTGGTTACCATAACACAAGCTCTGCTTAGCTTGGGATCAGATAACCGTGTGTGAGTTGTCCCGGAATATTATATTATTAATATTATGTATGTATTTAGAAA
Source organism: Autographa pulchrina (assembly GCA_905475315.1). NCBI lineage: Eukaryota > Metazoa > Arthropoda > Insecta > Lepidoptera > Noctuidae > Autographa > Autographa pulchrina. The sequence goes on from FR997780.1 coordinate 10,162,886, forward strand.
TATGTAAGTATATTTATCAGTTGTCTGGTTTATACCGTAACACAAGCTCTGCTTAACTTGGGATCAGAAACCGTGTGAGAGTTGTACAGGAATATTATTATTATTATTCGGGCAAACTTGTACAAAACTAAATTCTCTGAAGACTAAGAACCGTTAGAGCGAGTTAGATTAGATTCAATCGATACCTATTTGTGGAAGGTGATTTTCGTCTATTTCGTTAATTGGAACTTTGTATGCTTACGTCGTCTTTGTGGGATTAAAGTAGTGCTAATGAATATGTTTGATTGTTTGATGGATTCCGATTCTGATTGAGGTTGCTAATGTACTATGGTACGTGATAACGTGCTATGCTTGTATGTAATGATTTGTTCTCTTTATTAGATTGGGAAACGCTTTTTTTCTAGATAAGATAAAAATAATATTTCTTAGAATATGGTACAGTTAAGAGGTAACAAAATATTGATTTTTAATATTCTATTGATGTAATACGAAACATCAAATTAAGTATGTTAGGACTTGTTCTGTCTGAAAACTTAAACATGGTGATGTTTTTGACTTTCAATTTGTTTTTTTTTTATTAACTCCAGAGCTATATAGTGTAACGTAATAGTGATCAAAAAGTTAAGTAGTTGGTAGGTAAATAATAAATAAATGCGGACAACATCACATACATTGCTCTGAACCCAAAGTAAGTAGCTGAAGCACTTGTGTTATGGAATTCAGAAACAACGAAGGTACCAAAAACACCCAGACCCGGGACAATGTAGAAAAGTTGGTTTCTACATTGACCCGTCCGGGGATCGAACCCAGGACCTCAGAGCTAGCGACACCTTGTAACCGGTGCGTACGCCACTCGACCACGGAGGGTAGGTTCATAATATATTTTTATAAGTCCCATAATTTTTCTGCAACTGTACTTGCACATAATAATAATAATTAGTGGTTAAATAAATAATGGTAGTCCAACCTAAACATGAGAGAATAGACATGCAAATGTGTTTTCGATCATTTAAACATTTCCATCCAGCTCCTAAATGTTTTTGTTTTCATCAAGTAAAACTTTCCATAAAACTTTCTTTATTTATTATCCACATGACAGGAAAGTTCATAACAATATTTTCTTTAAGCACAAATTGGTTCAGATTTGAATTATATTTCCAAAAATATGGTGGGTTAACTCAAGGTTATATTTAGGTTAAGTAACTTGGATTGTTAAAAAGGTATGTTTGATTTGGACCGTTGTTAATGTAGGAGTAAAAGGTAACTCGTGTATAACTTTGTACTTATAACCTTTTAACTGACTTCAGAATTAATGTTAAACCGTGCATATTTTTGTGTCATTGTTGTGAATAAATTTAAGTTTACGAATCGTTTTGATGAACTTTAGTTGTAAAGAAATGTCGTTTATTGACTTTAGAATTGGTTTCTTAGGTTTACGCGAATGTTAGACATTGAAATAAAACTACTTTTTACCGGCTGAACCGAGTGAAGCCAGCCACAGTTGATCGTTTACCTGCTGTACTACCATACGTCAGAGGTGTCACAGACAAGATTGGCTACATCCTGAAGCGAGCTTCAATTAAAACATACTTCAAGCCGCCCAAGAAGATTAGTCAGTCCTTACCATCCGTCAAGTGTCACATACCTCTACAAGATGCAGGAGTTTATAAACTAGATTGTGACTGTGGCCTCTCTTACATCGGTCAAACAAAACGAAGCATAGGGACCCGCGTTAAAGAACACATAGCTGACGTGAAACACCGCCGCTCAACGAAGTCTGCAGTCGCCGAACATGCTGAAGGCTCCAGCCATTATATTAGATTTGACCAACCACAGATCCTCGCTAAAGAACCCAAATTCCTACCTAGGATGTTTCGCGAGGCTATTGAAATTAAAAAACACCCTAATTTCAATAGAGAAGATGGCTGGAAGATATCACCTACTTGGGACCCAATAATACATAAACTCAAGGCCAAACCCAAGAGCAGCGCTGCAAGACATCAAGACACAGTGAGCTCATATTGCGTAGGTCGGAACTCAAATAATTAGTTAAAATATGAAGGTAGAACGAGCAACATCTACTGTCAAGACGAACGCCATCTCAGTCTGCCCGTGACCATGATACCTGCAAAGGTGTCGAAACGTCGGGACATAAAATCTAAATATAAACCGCGAAAAAATCCGTAAAAAGTAGTTTTATTTCGACTTTAGAATTCTTATAAAAATTAATAAAAATATTTTGCTTATATTTATTTTGCTAATAATTTAGCTAATATTGTATTTTACTAGACACTAGACAAGGCAGTACAATGTTTGTCCTATTATAGCACCATGAAACGTGTTCATTCATTCAGTGACTAAGTGATGGAACTATAATAAAATAGTATATCATCATCATCTCCCGAGCCTTTTCCCAACTGTGTTGGGGTCGGCTACCAGTCTTACCGGATTCAGCTGAATATAGAATTTTACATGGAGCGACTGCCTATCTGACCTCCACAACCCATTTTACTGGGAAACACAGTATCCCATGACTGGTTGTCAGAATTGACTTAACGACTGCCAAAGATCTATGTATGACAGCCGGGACCTACTGTTTATCGTGCTTTCCGAAACACGGAGGGGTCTCGGTATGTTATAAATGGTCACCCATCCACGGACCAACCGCGGTGAGCGCGGCTTAACCTACATTATCGGTCAAGCCGTACGGCTTACACATAGCCACGAGCCCCTCAATAAAATAGTATATAATACACTAATAAACAAATAACAGTTTAAAAACTTTTCCGTAACTTATATGACGGCTTTTATATTAGAACAGCAGGTACAAAAACGGCTATCACTACACATACATACAAATATCTATACTTATAATAAATCTGTAGAAGTGAAAATTCTGTACATTGAAAATATAAAAAAAAAAATGGCGGGGTGTGTTACTAGACCGACACCGAATCCAAAAGTGCGAAAAAAAAAAATTTTGTCTGTCTGTCTGTCTGTTTGTTCAGGTATCACGCAAAAACTACTGGTTCGATTACGATGAAACTTGGTATAATTATTCTTTATTATCCTGGGCACCACACTGGGTAGTTTTTATCCCGGAAAAGTATAAACAATAAAAAAAAAAAACTTAATTTTGCGGGTAAAAACTCATTGATAAGTTTTGTCATCTACGCGAACGAAGTCGCAGGCACAGCTAGTTTTACAATAAAACTTTACCTACGCTCCACTAAATTATCTCTCACACAATAAACTTTCGACTATTGTCTGCAAATATAACACAGGACAAAATTCTCAATATTTGCGGAACATAAATCATTTTAGTTATAAAACATTTACGATGCAGTACTGTTCGTGTGTTAGATATCTTGCCAATTCCAATTTGTATGTTACGATAAATAAACTGAAATTCAGAGAAATTAAACAGAGTACTGTGACACACTGCTGTTTAAAACGAACAACTTATATATTTTGACCTATACTAAAAATAGTCTATATCCTATCTTAATAATAATAATATTTCGGGACATCACACACACGGTTATCTGATCCCAAGCTAAGCAGAGCTTGTGTTATGGTAACCAGACAACTGATAAACATACTTTTAAATTTCTAAATACATACATATTATAGATAATTTACACCCAGACACAGAACAAAAATGATCGTGCTCATCACACAAACATTTGTCCTGGGTGGGAATCGAACCCACGACCTCCGGTATAGCAGTCAGGGTCACTAACCACTAAACCAACAGGTCCGTCTTGTGCTAAAACTTTAAGTTCTCTATACCAAGTTCTATCGAAATCGGCTTAGCAGTTTGGGTGTGAGAGGGAAACAAATAGACATTTATGAGCATCTAAAAGATAAAGTTCTTGGTTTGACCTATCTCACCTTACCACAATGTGTCCATAATACGAATGAAATAAGTGCCAATACCGTAATGACAGTAAATTAATACGCTTTATAATCACGATTTTAACGTAATTAGATAATCGTTGTAGTGGCGTAATAAATTACGTCACTTAATTGTAATGTGTCCGTAAAGGCTGTTAAAAGTAGGCGTTTTAGTTGCCCACGTTAAGTAACGAGGTTTTACGTTTAATTTATTTATTTTGCATTTAAATGTAACTACACATATACAACAGAAGTGGAGCCTTGACGACGTAGCCGGTTACGTATTGAAACATTTTATATTGAAATGTATGGTACCTAAGTCACTGTCGACACCCTTGCGCCATCCCACGTTCTAAGTTCGGCGGCCTCTCCTGGCGCTGCTGCTGGAGCTGCGGAGACCCTTAAACGGCGAAAGTATAATAGCCTAATGGGTAATTATATTTTCGAGCCGTTTGGGGTTGAAACGCTCGGGTCATGAGGTCCGAGTGCACGAAATCTTTTTAAAGAACTGTCAAAACGTTTGGTAGACTCTACTCGTGATCAGAGAGCTGGTTTGTTCCTTGCACAGAGAATCGGCATAGCCATTCAACGTGGCAATGCTGCCAGCCTTCTGGGCACGTTTCCCGTTATGATAAGGATGACGATGAGTTTTTTGACGCGTGTTAGTTTTATTTATTTATATAAGATTAAATTTTAGTATAGTTGTAAGTGTTTGTTCTTGTATTAGATTTAAGTCACTGTTATGCAACCATAATTCCCTATATGAACTGTTTGGATACGTAGCTGACGACGTCGCCATGAAATCCGAATGAGCCAGGACATCATAGATGTTCTATAACATGACGTACCGAAACTAGCAGACAAAATGCAAAATTAACTAAACTTTTCTAGAGTAAAATACTATTTGGTTTTCAATTATTGTACTTTTATTAAAGTTCTGAAACTAACAGCAATATTTAATTGCCATGTTCACCCCTTGATCAATTAAAGCGATTGCCCATTCGACTATTATAGCATTGGCAGATTATCGTCCCACTGTTGGGCAAAGGCCACTTTCTAATCAGATAATGTGCGAGCTTACCACGCTTACTTACAGCGATAGCAGGTAAGCGATTTTAGAATACAATATTACAATCCAGGTTTTACCGTTATATTTTCCTCCAACGATCAACATAATTACCGACATGGTATTAAAAAAAAATTGTTCAAACTTTTCTCCTGTATTTCACAAACCAAAATATAGATAAAGGTAGTTAAAAGTTCCTGAAATTACAGCTTGAATATAATAAGCGGCTTGCTTAATTAAAAACTTGTTATTTTATAATTACTCATCGTAAATATTATAAATAAAATTTTAGTTGGTTCGTTGAAGGATCCTATTAAGACTCTTATTATGAATAATAACATTTTTAAAATGAAATATCATGAAAAAGGTGGGCGTTAAAGGTCTAGTTATGAAAAATGCGAAGTTTTAGTCTTTAGTCATTATGATTGATTAGAACATAGATCAAAATGGTTTGACACTTTTTTTGTTTTTATATCAGCACACTAATGTGCTTTTCGGTATATTTATGAGTGATGTGAGCCCCAGATTAACGACATAATATGTCGATTTTAGAATTATTTTTGACTATTATTTTAAATAAGGATTACTAAAACTAATTATTGTAAGACTACACAAATCAGTATCTCATCAACGGCTTAAACAAATTTTCCTTGATATTTTGGCGGAATCACATGATAAGACAATGTTTTTATTCGTTAAGTATATGAAAGCAGGAAACCTATATCAGAAAGAATGAATAAGGTAACTGAATGATGACTAATGGGGATAATAATTATAAGTAAACCTGGTACAAATTAAAGTATATTTAGTGTTCCTTATAGGTATTTATTTAACCCTTAACCAGGCTATGGATTGAGCATTTCCCACCTAGATTTTTAAGAGTTTTTACCAGGTTTTGGTAAAGAATCTACCACAATCTGTCAAAAACGCCAACACAGAAATATTATTTATGGTAACACAAAAAATAAAGTGGAACGGAACGCAAATGTCACTTTTGCAGCCATTTCATCTGTGGTCGGCCGCTAAACGAACATTTTTGTGACAAGTGCACCGTATTTTTAATCATTATGGCGAATCGGAGAAAGGTAAGTCGTACAATTTTTTGATATGTTGTAGAATTTGAGTTTTTCTAGTGATTTGTGCATTATTTATAAGTAAAAACTTCTAAAATATCATGATATAACTAAATAAAACATGTGGGGAACCATATGACCTAAGCCTGTGAATGCCTAATTATTGCGGGAGTTATTATGTCCATTGCCCGGTAAATTAAAATCTTTATTTTATACCAGGTTTTTGCCACGGGTTTTATTTAGGATTTACTCACACGAGATTATTTTACTCATTTATCGAAATATAAAATGTGGGTAGTAGTAAACTTTTGTCGTCAATATTTGTCAGTCTACTTTAGTGTATTTTTTGTTATTCAGGTAATAAACGATCAACAGCTCGAAAATATACTAAATGAAATTGTCATCAGAGGAAGAAAATGATGAAAATGAAGACCCATATTTAGATTATGTCCCAAAACCAGAAATCCAGATCCAAATCCAGAATCCAGACGAAGAATAAATACTTTTTAGTTCATACTCAATTCCTTTTTTTAATAGTTTATTGTGTATTTATGTTTTTTTTTTAAATAAAGAATAAGTACTTTGCTTACATTAGGTACATTTTACATTTGAACAACAAACAGTAAAAAATGCTATCAAAATGACAATCGTTTTTTATTTTATATAATAATATATAGATAAAAAGTCGTCGTCTAGACAGGCAATGGGATTATGTTTTCCCACATGTTTTTTTTTCAGGTTTTCAGCTAATTTTCTAAATATAATTGATAAAATCTCATACCAAATTTTATCACTCATCTAAATCTACCAAAAAAACATTATTACTGCAGGATTTGTCCGAGGCCTGGTAAAGGGTTAAACCAAGAAGGAACGCATCAGTAACTTCATTATAAAGAACACAAACAGTTCGTGAATTAATTTAAGATTTCAACCCTAAAATATTCGCCAATTCATATACTCCGTTGAACATCTATTTTGCCCGCCATACAAAATAATGAGATGGCCTCATTTCGAGCCGCACGCTGTGAATCAGCGGTTTCGGTAATTAGCTACAATTACATTCATTCCGTCCCTTTTCATCTCATACAATAATGTATATACCCTCTCTTTCACTCCAACTTTGACATTGAAACTTACACGTGTAAATGTTCTCACCTTAACTTGTTTGAATAATTGAAATTGGAAGTTGATAGCTTGGTTACAATTTAGCTTAAATTTCGGGGTTTAATAACCTTTGCGGGTTACTATCCTTGATAATATAAAAAGTCAGTGATCTGAATCTATACATATAATAAATCTGTAGAAAAGTAATTTTTGTACATTGAAGAAATTGAAAAACAAAAATAGCCAGCGTGTTAAAGGATAACTAACAGAACCCATTTCCATCATTTTTGAAATTTTTGTCTGTTTGTCTGTTTGTTTGTGCACACATCACGTAAAATCTACGAATTCAATGCAGACAATGTTTATATACAAAAGTTATACACAACTTGAGGTATAACTTAGTTTTTGTTTCATCGAAATCGGTTCACTCTATCAAAATATATGATTAATTTAGTGAGTTCAAGAAGTAAAATATTACAACACGCAATTCAGTACAGTAATTGCATAACAACTCTCTTTTGCCGGGGGTCAGATTTTATGTTACAGTATCAAACATAAACTACTTAATCGAATGGTGTAAAAAATTGAGAGGTTGTTTTCAAGAAATCGTAGATGGTTGTTAGCTATGTTGAAACATGCTATTGAATCTAGCTGATAAGGGGTGGAGCTTTAAATTTCCAAAATCATTTTCTCAACTGCACACATAAATTGGCATTATTGACAGATAAACAAGAGGGTAACCATGGCAGACTGAGGTAGCCATAGCAATCTTCAATTTGATTAGTACCTATATTTTAGTGAACTAGCTATCGAAGTAAACAGCTTGGCGGTTGAACAATTAGAAATGAGTGATCTTGCTGCAAGTTCAAATCCGGTTGTTAATGTTTTGTATTTTTTTTCATGCGTCCATTTTCTTATATAAGTTTGAATTTTTTGATACCCAAGTTCAAATCTCAGTAGAGATAACTCTTTTTGTGTTTGACTAGCGTATCTTTTTTAAGTAAAAAAAATATTTGTAACATTTTGTTGTATTTTTAGTCGCAATAAACGACATCTTTAAGTCGTGAAATTTTTCTCAACCGATATATAAACTTACAATTATTTAGTGTTTGTATTTACTAATCTCCGTAGGTAAGTTTGTTCCTCATTGCTGATCATGGAGGAACAAACGTGCTTGGCATATACCGTAAAGTGATTCAGGCGTAAATGTCCTGGCCATTTGCCTGGAAATTTACGCATTCGCTTCTGACTTGAAAACGTAAGCTTCCCCATATAGATCACTTTATAGTTGGTTAAAAACTTTAATCCACTTTCAAACTATTTTTCCAACATAATGTGTAATGTTTTCTATTGGTCATCTATATTATATTCCATGGACAAGATCTTTTTGTATTTGTTATTTATTTTCTTTTACCCAAAAACCCAATGATCTTTTTATCACACAATCTTTAGTATGTACTACCTCTTTAATATTCTTTAAAAGGTAGCTTGCTTCTCATGTAGGTTTTTATGCGTACATGATGTTTTATTTATGTGTTTAAATTTCATAAAGTTTTTGTACCCTATTACCGGAAGGTTGGGCCAAAACCCTAAATAAAATAAACTTTCTATCGCATTCTCTACATTTTAAAATATATACGTACGGTATTTAAGCCCATCACCTTATGCTGCACCTTACACTTAATTAAGCGAATTGTACAGGATACAGCCTCTGACTTTAATCAGGGTAGAATGAGATTGTCCTTAGACAGCTATTACTTAATCTTTCCAAACAAATAATTTTAAACACAGTTTTGGTAATTCTGCCACTGCGCCTCTCAAACCGTACGTCAACTTTTTGTAACTACCTCCTCTTTCAGTTTCATGGGTCTCATGTCAGTCACTGCCTATCTGATATCCACTCTCAATTTAACGGCGTAGTTCAATTTCGAGGTTTCGCACCAAAACCTCGCGCCCTGTAGTCTCACTAGGGACTACGGTACCAACGAGAACTATAGCATAAAAAATGGACTAATTTGTTTTTATGGATTCGGTTTTTGGGTGCCTTTTGCCATTTACTGCCTAGAGCGACCGCTGCTTTCACTTTAACTCAGAGTTGGCGCTGCCAGTAGACTCAATACCAAAACATTGACCTTCAATTATTGTAACCAACTGGGTAAAGCACAAAAAAGAAAACATACTACATATATAAAAAAGAAGATGAAAGAGTCAGTTCATATTTTGGACATTGACATCGAAAGCCACCATGAAAATTATAATTTTTTCTCACGGTTCTGGACTTGGAAGATAAATCTAAATTTTTTAAACAAAGTAGCATCAAAACCAATCCTTAAAATTTTTAGAGGTAAGCTAATTATATAATTATGACGATGGTACTTTTTTATTTTGAGAATTTATACAAACAGCAACATTTGTGACAAAATTTACTCGGCAGTAGGCAGTTCGTGTTAGTGGCCCTCTATATCACAGTCAAATATTTATTCATAAAGATGAATGATAGGTATATAAGCGAACAACGTCGCGGGTACAGCTAGTTCATTAATATTTGAAGCTCCTTAAAATATTTAACAGTGGTTTAACCACACTATAGAAATAAACAATGTATTAGGAATCTTTCTGAAACGAATTTACAATTTTTGTTTGAAGTATTTATTCTTTATGACCCTATGTTCCAGGTTATATTAATAATAATAATATTTATTCAAAGTTCTTTACAGGATAAATTACATGCAGTCTTAAATATAAACTTAAATCTGAGTCTTACATGCCTGAACTAGGAAGTCCTGTGTTTCAGGCAAGAAGTGCTAAAATAATAAAAAATTAACAAATAATCAAAAGGATTCTAAAGTACAATAAATATCTGTAAACGTTACACGTTATCTTATACCTACTATTATAATATAACCAAATCTTAACTTATATTTTCCTAATTAACAAGATTTTTATAACTAAAGAATGTATAAAAACACAAAATACATAAAAATTGTACAAAATCAAAAAATAAAATAAAAAACAAAATCACTTTAACACAAGCAGTAAATTCTCTGTATCATCGTAGGACATGTTTTGAAGAGTTTCCTTTAGAGTTCTCTTACAGTTAACTTTATTTAAGCCATAAATGTTTGCCTTCGCGTTCAATCTATTGTAGAGCAGAGGTCCAAGAAACAGGTAAAATTTTGATGTGAAAGCATGTTTGGTTTGAATTTGAGGACAGACTAGATCTTTACGTCTTCTGTTAATAACATCCGTGTTATATATTAAATCTGCGTGCATGTGTAGTAGTGTATTAGAAACCTTAAGGTTATATCCTTTAAAATTTAAAAAAATATTATTATAACAAAGATGCTAAGGTACTTAAATGATGATACCTTAGTATGTACTTGCTTCCTATCACTTGTCAATAACATTATAGCAATTTCCTCGTAAAAATTATCACAAATTCTAAAACAGAAATAAAATCATAACTGCTATAAAATATACCTTCTTTAAAATATCCACCCTCTATATATCAGGACGTGGGTTGCAAGCAACATCTTTCACAAACAAGGTTGAATCTCGCCGTGCCCAACATCCTGTATACAAGATTACCTATTAATGGTGAAATAGATACGACGAGGTGAGTTTGTGCATGTGTGTCTTGTATCGATGAGAAAAACTGCATAAAAAATACATGTAGGCGAATAAGTGGAAATAATTTAGATTATTTTATAATTACTTCTGCTTTTGTTGTCGTTTATCGAGCTCATGCTAAAATGCACACTTTTAAACATAAAATTGAGTGATGAAAGAATACAGACAAATTGAGAGAAACCTTCTTTTGAAGTTGGTTAAGAAGCAAACGAAAACTGACAATAAATTATATAATAGAGTGAGTACTAGAAGTTTAAAATAATATTTCAATATTTGTAACGTATAATTGTACCAATATTAAATAATTGTGTAAAGATATCGTTGACTACTAAAAAACCTAAAAGAGTGTCCGGGAAAAAAGTCATTAAGTTACATTATTACATTTATAATTAATCATGTCAAGGAAAAACAATTCCTTCTTGTATTTTCTCAATCTTATTTTTAAAAGATGTTGACAGAAAAATACGGAACATTTTCTTTAAAAAATCGATTTATAAACAAGCTGTCACGTAGAGAAAGTGTGTTAACTGTTGCCATTGCAGTTCACTTGCCGTTGCTATGCAAATTATAAGTGTCAATTGAAGCAAACGGGTCACGCTTGTGGCGAGGTAACCTATCTTTATGATAGAGCCTTTGATCAGAATCTACTGAACTATGAAATGCTAGTATGGCATTTTTCTTTTTTTTTACCATGTTTATATATTTTTTTATGTATGGTGGAAGAAGAGAGAGAGGTCTTTGACATGCAGTGAGACATCACTCACAATACAAAACAACACACTATCAAATACCTCTCTACCTTCTTCCACCACACATCCTTTTTTGTCGAAATGGATTGATTTTTTATTCTCAGATTCGTGCTAATTATAAAATGTGGTATAGAGAAGTAGTAAGTACGAAATTGCGGCAAAAACCACCAAATCAAAAGTATAATAATATAATAATAATCCAGCCTATAAACGTCCCACTGCACTGGGCACCGGCCTCTTCCCATATAGAGAAGGCACGAGCATTGATCACCACGCTTGCTCTCTGCGGATTGGCGATTCCAGATCCCAATTTTAGAATTCAGGTTTCCTCACGATGTTCAACAAAAGTATACCAAAACATATAATTTAATATATGTTATTATTAATTATGAGTTAAATTAGTTAGCCTGATCGCAGGTATTGGCTACTTTACCGGACTTTAAATTAGTAGGTTTTTAAGATATATTTTACTACCAAGGAACATCGCAAGAATCCCATAAATAACTTTTTCATGGTAGTTGACTTATTTCTAAATTATTTAAGATGAGTAAGTGCGATGGCAACTTTATTATAAACCCATATTTTTTTCTCTCATTCCAGTGTTTGACCTGACGTAACATATGACCTAGTATTACTAGAAAAATAATTATCATTCTTGCTAGTATTGGACTTTCTCATTCCCTCGTAATTTCTTATAATATTATCTTAATCTACTCTAAGCACTAATTGATCAAATAACTAGAATACGAACCTAATTCGTAACACTACAGTGTATAAGTCAAATATAATTTACTATGGTTATTTTAGTAAATTGGCAATATACACCGTCTAGGAATTGTATTTTTCTTACTATACCCTGTAGTCTTATGTTGTGGGTGTTACAATAGTGATGTTGTCTCAACAAACATGCGTGGGACGATCAAAGGTCTAGCGCGTGCGAACTGACTTGTGACTGATATTGTGAAGGTACTTAAAGACTGCTGTAGATGAATTTCATGTGTCATGTGTATGAGTGGGTGGGTGAAAGTTTCTTACATGATATAAATAACAGCAACGAATGAAAGAAAAACGTCGATTCAAAGTAGGTATATAAGTAAATTGATTATTTTTTACATGATTTTAGATATTTGCTTCGCAATTAATGATGAGATCTAGTAACATCTCTCCTGTTACTTAGTTAAAAATAAAGATTTTTTTTTTATTTTTTTCAGTTAGTGTATCCTGAGTCGACTGATTCATAGAATGATTTTCTTTTATTACAAAAAAAGTATCACACTATACTATATTGCAATATTATCACAAACTCCATCCCAGCCAAGAGAAAGAATAGCACAAAAATCGGCGTTATCCTCAAATATTTGTTCAAACTCTCCGTGGTTGGTAGCCGTAGTAGAGAGTCGTTTCAAAAAATGTGCGCCAGACGTCCAAAGGCTCTAAAACTGGACTGAATTTCCCCCTAACAATATGAACGTAAACAAACTGTTTGTTGAATAACCCTTCCATTTATAGATCAACCAAACATTGAAACCTTATTTACTTACCGTAATCGAAACAGTACAGTGTTTGCATTAAAAACACATGATTATACTTTAATGCTGCGCAATTAATGATGAGATCTGTTTCCTGCCGACATGTGAGAAGTTTATGTTAATATTGATATATTTGTGCATCGCAAATATTGGAATATGATAATCGATGTTTCGGGGCTCTGTTTGTTTTTGGGAATGGATGCTGGAGATTTTACATTATTAAGACTGAATGTCGTGGTGGCCTAGTGGTTCAATGAACGGATTTGTATGCACAAGGGTGCAGGTTCAACCCCGGCAAGTACCAATGTGGCTTTTACAAAGTTATATGTACTTTCTTAATTATTCTTAGACACTTCTGACAAACGGTGAAGGAAAACATCGTGAGGAAACCTGGATTCCAAAATTGGGATCTGAAATCGCCAATGCGCAGAGAGCAAGCGTGGTGATCAATGCTCGTGCCTTCTCTATATGGGAAGAGGCCTGTGCCCAGCAGTTGGACGTTTATAGGCTGGATTTATTAAGACTGTTTATTACGCGATGGGCCTGGGCCTGTAGAATAGCAGACTATTTCCAATTCTCAAACTAGTTCTTTTCTGGTTTATTTTTCGATGGCCAAAAGAAAGCTGGTAACCGGATTGTCTCAGTCAAAAAAATCGAATTGTATTACTTCGATTGTGTGAAAGATTATATGAGAAAGAAAGGAGTGAATGCTGAGATGACGAGTTGTAAAGATGAATGGAAGCTGAATACGCATTGCGAAGACCCGAAATACTTAGGAACGGGGCAGGGAGATGATGATGATTATTTCAACTGTGAAATATTATACCTAAAAATATTTTTTCAGAAATTGAATATCCTCTATTTTCTATTTGGTAAAAACATGACATATTAAATCGTAGCATTTCGAAGTTACATGACATACCTATTACGAAGTATTTCGACGTTAATAAGTAAATACACGAGCACCTCTCGCTAATCCTAAAGTTTGCTTCTAAACTGTCTGTACAACTTCATCGCAGTATTTTAACAATCCTAAAGTCGCCACAACACTGAATACTTAATTCTAAGCTTGTCATCCACTAAAGCTCTCAAAACTTCACGAAAACAAGGTTAGGATTTTTACAGAAAACACCAAGTTCAAACTATGTAAGTACGTTAAGCCGTTGGTTGGAGCTTTGACATCGTTAACTCTCTACAATGTTGTAGGTGACTATTTTTTTTACATGTATCTCCGAGAGATTAAACAAAAATATTAGTCACAATATTTTACTAATGGTACAAAACGACACATTGATTTGGAATGATGTAAAAATGTCATAGCATACTCCTGAACTTTCAATTCTCCTTACCTAACTGACGTAATCCAATAACAAAAAATAAAGAAAACACTTGTCTATTTTTTGTCGTCTATATGTATACATCCACCTTATAGTCAACTACCCTATTGAGACTGAAATTGATCTGATTTTCAAAAGAAATACTGATGTTTGGCCTTCGAGAGGCAATAGGTATAGCTCACCACGCCAACCTCTAAGCGACGAGCTGCGGGCTTTAAGTACATGTGTATTATGTGTCAAACATTTGTTCACAAGTTTCGCTGGTGTTTGAATGTTAATTGAATAATTCCCGATACACTGGCCTATTTCGTTCTGAACATTTTTACACAATTGACATAATAAAGCCACTGGAAGTCAAAACGGGACTGTTCGAGAATGGCCTATGCAGAGAGAGAGGAAGACCGAATTAAAACTAAAGCATCCAAAATAAGTTCTCTCCGAAACGACACAGATCTACTGCATTAACTTTCCAAAAAGGGAATCTGTCCTACTTTTTCCTGAGCATAACAAAGTTTGAAGAAAATGAAATTTTTCCTCCTTTGTTTTTTCTTTGGTGCAATTCCGAAAATGTAATGCGAGATTTTGTGAGGAGTATTATTTTTTGAATAGCTTGGACTTGGGTGACAAGTTTAACTGGACTCTTTGTTATTGCACCTCAAATGTCAGAAAAGAACGTTTTTCTTTTTTTTTTTGAAATAAATGACCTCATTTTGTAGATTGTTCTGGTGTTGTGATTTTGAGCTACTTTGGGGTCGCAGAATGATGATTCCTTGAAACACGGAAGTCATTCAATTGTTTCTAAGTATAATACCCAGGTCTGTAACGGGTTAACTTTTCCCATACTATGTTGGGGTCAGCTTCCAGTCTTACCGGCTTCAGCTGAATACCGTAATTTACATGGAGCAACTGCCTATCTGACCTCCACTACCCATTTTACAGTACCTATCCCATAGCAGAATTTCTATAGGCAGTTAAAATTCGCTCGCCTTCACCATTTTCAGGTCATTGGTTTTGCATAAAACTCTTCCTTATATTTGTGAACCTGTTTATAGAGTAAAAAAAACATTTTTCATAGTTTGCAATGCTAGCGCGCGTTCTTAGCACTTGTAAAAGTTTTTTGCATTGTTTGAAAATTTCGTTGGTATTTGAGTTTGTATTTGGAAAATGTTTGTGCATTTCAGCTTTTCACAATGTTCTCACAATTCTTTGTGGCATTGAACATGTTGCTTTAGCAATCTATAATAATATAATAATAATATTCCGGGACAACTCACACACGGTCATCTAATCCCAAACTAAGCAGAGCTTGTGTTATGGTAACCAGACAACTGATAAACATAGATACTTATATATTTCTAAATACATACATATTACAGATAAATTAAACCCAGACACAGAACAAATGATCGTGCTCATCACACAAACATTTGTTCTGGGTGGGAATCGAACCCACGACCTCCGGTATAGCAGTCAGGGTCACTAACCACTAGACCAACAGGCCCGTCAATCTATAGTTTGTTTAGAAGAAAAATAATTTAGCTATTTTATTATGTGTATTTGGTAATAGGCAGTCGTGAATTGCTATACTGGTCTAATTATGGTAGCAAGAATGTGAAAAAAAAGCTCGAATGTATAAAAACCTCTCAAATTTAAGTTTAATGCTGTCTTTGTCTAGAGTGAAATGGAGACAAGGATAGGCATTTAAGTACGTCTTACTATCCTTACATAAATATTAAGAAGTTTTTTATAATATTATGATGTCCGTTTCTTTATGGCTACATCTAAAGCAAAAAATAAACCATAAAGTCCTTCCCTTTCACCTTTTAAAGTGCAACAACTTTCTCTTAAAATCGATCTATCGTTAGTATCATAGTGGTCTGGAGGAAGTATTTCCGTAGACTTCAATAAAAACTCTTTGCTTCGAGAAATGTTTCGATATTGAGTAAGATCGTGCAATTCACTTTTTCATTTTATACCATTTGTGAAGACCAGAATGACATTAGGATTTGCGGTAGAGCTCTAGCTAGCTATAAATGGACTGTTGTAATATTGAAATAAAGAGTAGTACTGTGCAGTATTTAAATGTGTATTTTTATAGATATTTGTGCTTAGTTATGAATTAAATATAGATAAAATGTTTTATTTTTTGTATTGATGGCACATCGATTTTTTATAAAAAATTTAAAATAATATAATCTATTTTCTACTACCATTACTATTATTATATACTAATACTGTTTTCGATTCGAAAGAGGAGGTTCTCAATTCAGCTGTCGGTATGTTACTTACGCGATATCTTCGGAAATTGTGGATGGATATAATTTTATTTGTCACCAATACTATAGAAGATAAATAATTATGCATTTGATTTTTACATTCATGTGTAATCTTCTAGTTAACATAATTTTATGACTTTTCGAAAAAAAATAAGGATACCATAATTATTCTACCTTATACGAGTTATAAATTCAAATTCAAATTGTTTATTTTGTAAATAGGACTATACAATCACTTTCACACGTCTTCTTAATCTAGATGAGGTCAACATTTCCTAACTGACAAACGTATAAATTGAACAATCACACAAACACACAGAGATTGATTACAATATTTAATTGTTAGTCGAAACTATCAATCGAGTACATGTATCCGTCATCAATGATTCATTGGTCGGTAATATACTGGTAATTAGCTGATTACCACACGAGCTAATCATTTGGAGTAGGTTTACAAAGGTACTAGATAATTAGGTGACTATAATACATATTATTTGACGACCTCCGTGGTAGAGTGGCGTACGCACCGGTTTCAAGGTGCCGCTAGCTCTGAGGTCCCGGGTTCGATCCCCGGACGGGTCAATGTAGAAAATCACTTTTCTACATCGTCTCGGGTCTCAGTGTTTGTGGTACCTTCGTTGTATCTGAATTCCATAACACAAGTGCTTTAGCAACTTACTTTGGGTTCAGAACAATGTATGTGATGTTGTCCGCATTTATTTATATTTATTTAATACTTTTACATGTTCCGTGGGTGGTTTTATAATACCCGATGCTAAAGGAGTGTTGTATGTTTGAATTGTGTATCTGAGGCATCGTAGCTCGTAAAGAAATTACTAATTTTGATGCGGTGCTTTATTTGGAATTTGATGTTAAGAAGATGGATTATAAGGCTATTAAAAATACTCTTCCAAAATAAGACAAAAATTAGATAGAGGGTTAATTGTAGCATGTATTGTTTTAAAAATATTTGATACTATTTTTATTAAGATCGTTTTGCTAACTGTTGCCCTCTGGTATCACTAGTGGTCCAGTCTATTAGGCACATTTACATCAATAGGTACTACATCACCAATTCTCGATTAAGTACCTAACACAAAAACTACAATCAAGAACACTCCATAGGGAGATGCAATTGACCCTGCAATAAAAACCCGATTATATAGGTCAAGAAATAAGGTCGTCTTTGCAAAGGCGATCGCTTCCGGTCTATCACAATTCACAAACTGGCAGTGGAAGTCGATATCAATTTTTCAAGTAAAAATTCTTTCCATTCCATTACTTGATAAAGGATTCTGTTAGACTTTGGACTACGCTAAATTTTGGGATTGGCGCATTGCCTAATACTTTGAGGTTCTGTATTAGCAGTGGGTGACATGCTCTCATACATATAATAATAATAATATGTCATCATCATAATATGTTGACAGCTGATCATATTATTTCGTTACATCCAGGCATGTTTCATAAGTTTTTTTAATTATAATGTAGGGGTTAAGGGCCAGATAAGAGAATATAGATTCCTCCATCCTCCACTCCATTTTATATGTGACCTCTGAGATATACCTCACCGATGACAAAAAATATTTTACTTACTTCTTTTAATGTCGGTTAAAAACTAAATTTATATTGTTTATTGTTGCATCGGAGTGTAAAGATCTGTCAAAAATTACGTGCTACATCTTAAATCTAACACCAAAATAACAAATTTAAACATAAATTCAATAACAACCGTAAAAGTTAGTTAAGCACACAAAGTCGAAAGTGGTGCCGTTAAGACATTAAACATAATACATAGAAACACAAACTAATGAATTTCAACATTAATATCCCATATCTATGTAAACTAGGAACAAGAGGCATAAATCAGTAAGTACCTTGAGGCACATTAGCTGGGTAATTCGCATAAATTACTCACCAACGTTGGTACAAAATTGCAATTAACCTTTTGGTTATGGGATAGTCAATAGGCAGGAAGGTTGCTATTAGTTTTAGAATAACCCGACCGTTTAAGGTAATGTTTTAAGCTTGTGTTGTTTATTTAAGTACCTTGTTTTCTTTTTTCTTTTTTTTTTAACATTTTTCTCTCGTGATGTCTTAACCTTTTTTTATATTATTACAATTATTTGCAGGATCCAGAATCGTACAAACATTATATTAGTTAATATAACTATACAGTTTCTTAATTACTCAATAAAGCATGGTTACATTTAAGTTGTCATTTCATCGAACCCTCATCACGTTTTGCAATGGTAATTAGCACGGTGACCTATACCACTCAGCTATGTAAGTACAAAGCCGCTATGTATACAAACCAAAATAAATACCTATATCATTATTAAATCGATACTCAACATTACAAAGGTCCTTAATACTACAGATATGGTAATTAGCGCGGTGACCCACACCACTCAGCTATACAGGGTGTTAAGAAACCCCTGTCCGACCCGAAAGGGTGATATAGGATTCACAATCACATGCACAAATAAAATATCAAATTTGGAAAATTCATGATAGAAACAATAATAATGGATTTTGAAATGACCATTTTTTGCCCCGAAATTCCCTAAATTTGATATTAAAACAAAAAGTACTGCACCAATTTCATCGATCTCGGGTCTTTTGTTTGGTAATTAGGCAGCATCTGTGACGACGCCGAATCTCTCTCTCAACATTTGAGAAAAAAAAAAAATTAGGTTAACTATAATTTTTTTTCTTCTTATTCCATTTTTTTTCACATTTTTGTCATCAGATATCGATACCTAATAACACCTTCACGGGTCGGACAGGGGTTTCTTAACACCCTGTATATGACCTCTACCACAAAGCGGCTATGCAAACCAAAATAAATACCTACATCATTATTAAATCGATACCCAACATTACAAAGGTCCTTAATACTACAGAATTGTACCAAACATAGTAAACTGAGATCTCAATAATAGCTAAAATTGGCTTTCACAGAGATCTATTTCAGTAACTTGTTCCCTAAGCAATATCAAAGGAGGTAACATTACGTTTATCCAGAATAAATTCCACTCCGAAATTCTGTCAAGACTTTGATATTCCTAGTAATGTAAAGTTTGTATTAATCCTATGAATTATATTAGTTGTTTAAGTAGCTTACAAGAACAACAAAGTTTGGATTATTTTTTTAGAAAATCATTTTATTTTTTCCCCTGGCCCCGAAGCAAAATTAGAGGTTTAATAACTTTTATGTATAGTCTATCCATCTGTTCGTCTGTCTATAGCATCGTAGCTCCTAAAGAAATGAACCAATTATGATATCGTCTGTTTTTTTAATTAAAAGATTTAATCCACAGTTCCACTCTTCCAAAATTAACTTCTTAAATCGTCAAATACTTAAGTAAGTACATTTATAAATGTCTGTACTCAGAGAACAGTAATTTAGATGAAGATTTTAAATAAATCTAGATTAGATTTTACTAAAATATTCTGGAGTACAACAAGATCTGACAGTCACTAATTGCTTGCTTTCAAATAATTAGCATCTCTAATGCCTTAAGATGGAGTTTCTTCAAAACATTTTCGTATTAGTTCATGTTACGATACTTCTTTATACTTCAACGTCGGGACCTAAAATCTAAATATACACCGCGAAAAAATCCGTAAAAAGTAGTTTTATTTCAATGTTCTTTATACTTTTTGATGCTCTATAATACAGGTTAAGACGAGCTCGCCGCGTTTGGTCCGTGGATGGGTGACCGTTTTCTAAACATACCGAGACCCCTCCGTGCCTCGGATAGCACGTAAAGCCGTAGGTCCCGACTGTCTTGTCTATCTTTGGCAGTCATTAAGTCAATTCTGAAAACCAGTCTTACTACGGGATACGCTACGATACGATACGATAGGCATTCGCTCCTTGTAAAATACGGTATTCAGCTGAATCCGGCAACACTGGTAGCTGACCCCAACATAGTTGGGAAAAGGCTAGGCAGATGATGATGCTGAACATACAACAGAAAACTCAAGGGTTTAGGCGTATAATGACAGAAACGCAAAATGACAGATTCGCAGAATGCCAAATGTTGGCACTTACTCGCAAATGGTCAGAAACGCAAAAAGACAGAATCGCAATATGACAGATGCGCAAAATGACAGAATCGCAATATGACAGATGCGCTAATTGCAATTTTTCTTTCTATTTTTTTTTTTGGTTTAACTTTTATCTACATACTTATAATAAATCTGTAAAAGTAAAAAATTCTGTACATTGAAAATATCAAAAAAAGTTAATGGCGTGGGGTGTTACTAGACGGACAACGAACCCAAAAGAGTGAAAAAAAAAATTTGTCTGTATGTCTGTCTGTTTGTTCAGGTATCACGCAAAAACTAGCGGTTCGCTTAAGATGAAACTTGGTATAATTATTCTTTATTATCCTGGGCACCACACTGGGTAGTTTTTATCCCGGAAAAGTATAAACAATAAAAAAGAAACTTAATTTTAGCGGTTAAAAATTCATTGATAAGTTTCGTCATCCACGCGAACGAAGTCGCAGGCACAGCTAGTACACAATAACATCCTACTTATGCATTGGAGGGCTGGCACCATCGACTTGGCGTCAAATTTCCTAAAAAGCCCCAAGTATGTCATTTTGTACAAAAATTAATGAATGAGTAATAGTATGAATAAGAAATAGCTACTTTTACTCTGCAAAAAAAATCGACGTAAATCCGACATTGCCTTCAATAAAAAACTTAGAAAGTACACTGAATTATTAAAAGAAAATAAAATGACACCAAACAATTTATACAAAAAAATATTTTCGCAAGGTTAATGAAGACGACATAAATGTGTGACGACGACATTCAGTACCTAAGTACAGTTTGGACAATTGTGTATTTTTTAAGGGAGACCCATACAATCTGATATTGTGATTTGTGATTTATACTAACAAATAAAGAATTTGGTTAATCACTTGATGATTTTTATTTAATTCGAGATTTATCTGTCATTCTGCGAATCTGTCATTCTGCGAATCTGCCATTCTGCGAATCTGTCATTCTGCAAATCTGTCATTTTGCGAATCTGTCATTTTGCGACACCAGCCGTGCTATTCTGTAACATTATTTTCATGTCTCGACAGCGGAATCCGCGCTGAATCCGCGGTGAGATGTCAAATACGTATTCTCGAATTTGAATTCTAAATCAAGGCCAATTGGGTTCACTTTTGAAGTGAGCTTTATTGTCACTTCACTCTCACCTGTCACCGAAATTATTAACAGAATAGACATACTGGCATTATGCGTTTCTGTCAATTCGCTAATCTGTCATTTTGCGTTTCTGTCATTATACGCCTAAACCAACTCAAGGATTAATTACAATATGCATACAATTAAGACTAAATTTATGACAAGTTTTCTGTGATAAGGGTTAAAAGTTTGAATTCTAACTTCATGTTTATCAAAAATTTTGTTGTCTATTTGTGTTATCTGCAAACCCAATTTAGCACCTTGTATCGCAAACACATTTTTGTATTGTCTGCTGCTTGTTCAAGTTGATAATCTAAATTATTATTCAAGTTCACTATGAACTCAAAAAATCTTGCACATTATCACACCTGTCTTTTTATTTTCAATTTTCTTTCTACCGAAAAACGAGACATACGAACCATGCAACGCATTCGAAAATACCTCCTACCTAAGAAAATAAAATACAGCATACTTTAAGAACATATTTTTTTAAACCTTCTTTTATTACATTTAATAATATAAAAGGGAATTTAATAATACAAAGTAAAAGCTGGAAGTGACGCAATTCAGCAGCATTTAGTCTTTGTGCGTCGGAATAAAATGCAACGGTATGCGTAAACAGAAGGGATTAAGGAAAACAGACAGACATTTTTATTGCATTTTATCTTCTGTGTTCAAGTTTCTTACAATTATAGGAAACGTTCTGTTTTTAGAATTAGCGGTTGGACTGAAAGTAACGGTAGAATTTTATAAGTTGTTTTGTGTCACGTGGCAATAATGAGTATATTAGAGGAATCTTGAAAGTAGCGCCCGTGAATGAAAAGATGAGAGGTCACCGTTTGTCGTGTTATGGACATGTGATGGGGAGGGATGAAAGTCACGTAACTAGACGAGTAATGAGTATGAATGTGGATGGGTATACATGTAGAGGAAGACCAAAAAAAAGATGGATGGATTGTGTGAAAGATGATATGAGAAAGAAAGGAGTGAATACTGAGATGACAAGTTGTAGAGATGAGTGGAAGCTTAATACGCATTGCGCCGACCCCAAATATTTGGGAACAGGGCAGGGAGATGATGATGATGTCACGTGGCAATAAATGGTTTGAAACCTATATCAATAGTTAAGCAAGAATATGCCTGAAAAAGACACCTTTGGTTCGGCTGCTGAGAGAATGTGTTCCTGACGCGAGTCAGTTGGTCTGGATTTGAGTGGGGAAATAAAAACCGTATTATATTATCATTATTCATAGCATGGCATGTAGTTTTGAATTACATTATTCGTTCTTAGTACAAATGAGTAATAGTCATTTTTTTAGTAAATTTTTTGTCACGTTGAAGTTATATGACGGGCCTGTTGGTCTAGTGGTTAGTGACCCTGACTGCTATACCGGAGGTCGTGGGTTCGATTCCCACCCAGGACAAATGTTTGTGTGATGAGCACGATCATTTGTTCTGGATGTCTGGGTGAAATTTATCTATACTATGTATGTATTTAGAAATATATAAGTATGTTTATCAGTTGTCTGGTTACCTTAACACAAGCTCTGCTTAGCTTGGGATCAGATAACCGTGTGTGAGTTGTCCCGGAATATTATTATTATTATATCTTCGTCTTAACCACAACCTGTCAGGAACGTATTGTCTCAGCTATCGTACTGTAGTAAAAGTTTGTATGTGTGTCATGATCGTCAAATCTTTAGAGGAGACAATTTTATTTATATCTAATTTAAACTTTACACTTCGATGACACCATCTTCTTTATGTACTTTAACTAATGGTAAACATACCGGCTACTTAATTCAGCTTTTATCTTTCTCCGGAGAACTATAAATACAATGTAGGACAAAAAATAAAAATAAAAGAATATTTTCGGTGTCCAACTCTTAAAATACCTATTAATTGTGTTCCGTATTTACTATTGAAATTTAGGTAGTTTTATAAACCAGTCAATAACAAAATATCCTGCACTGTTATCATCAGAATCTAGAAACCTGTCAATCGCTTATCTTTTAAAGAAACAAATTATGTAGGAGATCGTGTATAAAAACAGATATTTTTCAAACGTGTTCATTTTGCTAGTCACGGGTCCGACTCGTGACACCACCACGTGACATCAAAGTAGACCGGTGTGTTTGAGGACATGTGAGATATAATTTAGATATTGATGTTTGTTACAAAATGTAGAGAAAATGTATTTTACAAACCAGAAATACAATTAAACTAGCACGCAAAACCAAGCTCTTAAGTTAAACAGTATTTTTAGGGTTCCGTACCCAAAGGGTAAAACGGGACCCTATTACTAAAACTCCGCTGTCTGTCTGTCCGTCTGTCTGTCTCCAGGCTGTATCTCATAAACCGTGATAGCTAGAAAGCTGAAATTTTCACAAATGATGTATTTCCGTTGCCGCTATAACAACAAATACTAAAAACCACATAAAATGAATATTTAAGGGGGGCTCTCGTACGACGGTGGTACAGAACCCTTCGTGCGCGAGTCCGACTCGCACTTGGCCAGTTTTTTTTTATTTTTAAAGCCTTTTTTTTATCGAAACTTTCTTGAGCTTATTTAGGTGCCTACCAAAGTTTAATCACAATCTGATCATTCGTTTAGTAGAGTATGGAGGACAAAAATACAAACATTTTTTAATTTATATAAATATAAATAATACATCCAATAATGCATCCACAAAACTCAACCCTAATACATTCACATAAAAGCTATTAAACTCTTACCTTTAATGCGTAGGTTGTAATGTTAGCAGGGTATGTAACATTTTTAGGATTCAAAAACAATTCGTAACATTTTTTCCAAGCCACGGGACCACAAAAAGTTATTTCACGTAACTCAAACCACGAGAATTTGTAATTAAAATAATTTTAACTCAATTCCTGTACTCATGAACGAGTTTTAAACCAGTTATATTAAGTACAAATTTAATTAATTAAATATTAAGCATTCTAATTACAGATTATCATGTAACAGTATAATACATGGGTCTTCTAAACTACTGATCCCGTTTTGATTACATTCGCACAGGCACTCAAATTAGAGAGTTTTAAAATTATTTATTGTTGCCATAGTTGACTAATTTAAAAAAAACCTACAGCAAAAGCCAAATACATCTTCAAAAAAAATTACCTCCACTAATATAATACCAGGTGTAAATATTTAGCAGCCATTTACCTTAATATTATATACCTACCCGCCATTAATAATCTCCTCCTTTTTTAAGTCGGTTTAAATCGTTCGCCAGGTGTAACTAACTCTCTGAGAGAATTCTACATTGAGATTATTAGTAGCTCTCTTTTTTATGTTAGTCTTCACTGCACTTACATTTTTCTTCGTTCAGAAAAGTACTTTAAAAGAAAATGTAATTGACAAAACATGGTTTGGACAGTATTTGAGAATAAATGTACTGTGGAAATTCTACATTTTAATACCAGAGTAAAACATTGTAGTTTACGCTAAACATATTTTTTTTCTCATGTAGTTTAATTTTATCTATTTCGTCATAAATCTGTCCGATACATTAAAAATGGCATCTTCGTGTGAAAAGAAGGCGTTGAAATCCTATTCTAAGTAAAGTTAAGATTTCAACTCAACTAAGACACGTACAGACAGAACAATATTTAAAGTAAATCTCATTCTCACTTAGCCTATTCGTACACGAGACGACGCACGTCTTCGATATCCTAGCTTTCAACCAACTTCAAAAGAAGAGGTTCTCAATTTGACGGTAAGATTTTTTTATGTTCGTTACGCGAGATTCCAGTCAAATGTGGAACGATTACTAAAAAAAATATCGGTATCGGTACCTCAGAGGTAGACTTATAAAAATTTCATGAATGTCAGTTCCTTTTTACATTTATGTGCAATAAAAAAAAAAAAATATGCGGACAACATCACATACATTGCTCTGAACTCAAAGTAAGTAGCTAAAGCACTTGTGTTATGGAATTCAGAAGCAACTAAGGTACCACAAACACCAAGACCCGAGGCAATGTAGAAAATTTTTGGTTTCTACATTGACCCGTCTGGGGATCGAACCCGGGACCTCAGAGCTAGCGACACCTTGAAACCGGTGCGTACGCCACTCGACCACGGAGGTCGTCAACAAACCATATAGGTTTATTCATACATACGCAAGCATCGGTGGCAACACAAAGTCGTCAAGTATCGAGCTCTTGCATCGCCTCGTGTGCGAATGGCCTTAAACCTTCATCAGCTATTTTCAAAGTGCGACACGTCTAATATAAATAACGACGGACTAAAACCTTAAAGTTCTGCTCTTCGAGGTTAATGAACTCCAAACATTAACTTGTTTAAACTAAGTTTACTGACATCTCCTTGACAATACAATCAATAAGATAAAGTTAATTAATTCATATTTCGTACCTAAAATTTATTTGGAATAATATTTTTTTGTGTTATCCATTTAATTTAAATCTATCAGTCTGATTTGATGTTTAGAATTGTACAATTGACGTGCCCCAAGTTAAATTATGTTCGTTTAATTTCAAATATAGAGGTTAGCATTATTTTGAAAAGGCAATAATTACATGCTATCCCAAAATTAGGATCGACTTAAAAACTTTTTATTCAAATGAGACTATTTATATCCGCAGCTATTTTCATGAGATACTTAATCTCCTAAAATAACATTCCTTTCTTATTAAAACCCAGGAAAACACAAATCCCCACAAAAGTAGGAAAAGTGATTTATTATGAGCACCTAATTCAAACTGACTGCAGGCATTGACCTCCGCAACTCAATCACTAGAATACTAATATACAGAGTGTTGCAAAAAGTTATGCATCGATTTCCGATGAAAAAACATGTATTAATATAAAAATAAAAACATTAAACAATTATTTTATTATTTGCTAATTAAAATGATAACTGCCTCGTCATTACCGCCCTTAGGCTAACTAGTCCAGTACTTTTAAATTCAGATTTTAAAACAGTTTTAAAAAAAAAAGTTATCCTTTAATGGCCACTGATTGACTACTACTTGTTTTTTTTATTATAACATCCATTAATAGTAAGCCTGTAGTTTTAAATATACTTTATCACAACACACTGTATCTGTTATTGTCTACTATATTATTAATAAGAAGAAATACCAACGTATTTATTTCGGAACAATTTGTCACAATAATTTCGCTCAGTCAAGATGACTGTTTGTTCGACCGCTGCCACCGCGCATTAGAAACATTATTTGTTGTGGAATTTTGCACGAGTCATTAGGTCGCTCTATTTTTACTAAGGTTAAAGATTGTAGTGACATTTTTAGAGAAGTTGACTTTCCTTAATGCCCAGCCCTTTTACAGAATCACTGTTTATATAGAGACTAGCTGACCCGACAGATGTTGTCCTGTCATATTATGAATATTGAACTCTGTCAATCTTAAGCCAAAGTTGACGGTAGGTTAAGTATTCTTGAATGTTTTTTTTTGCAATTTTCCAAATTTGTTCTTCTCCTGACAATAACAAACACAACAAAAAAATAATTAGCGAAATCGGTCCCGCTGTTCACGCGTGATGCTGTGACCAAGGGAAATAGGGATTTATTTTTATATAATAAAATATTTAGATAATGATAATATAATTTTGTAAATATTTTACCAGCCAGTGCCAATTTTGATCCCCGGACGGGACTATGTAAAAAGTATTATTAACAGTGTTATTTAAAAACAAAATACTATTCTAGTTTGAATTTTAAACTAACAATTCGAATATTTCATTTTAAAACATAAACATTGTATGCAACTTAAAAATATGAACTATTCCTACACAAATGGAAAGCCGTCGCTCTATATTAAAAAAAAAACATTTTGTATTACATCTGACGTTTCTATTCAGCCGGTGTGCCTTTTTTCGAAACTGACAGGTTTGCATTGAATGGGAAGCCTCGTACTCGAAAAACGTTGAATACGGTTAGATCGATCCGTTTATAGAGTACGAGACGATTACGACACGACACATGCAATTACAAGGTTTCACGTATTTTTCGCACCTCGCTGCAAATTCTGGCGCGTATTTTTGCAGGAATGTGGAAGATTGCCAAATTGTGGGTGCTATTGAAAGAATAACCGCTTTTTTAGTTTGAACGTCATTTAAAATGAATGGTAAAGTGTTTGACTTGTTCTGAGAATATGAGTAAGAAAAATAGTAAAAAGATATCTTAAGTAAAATGTTACTCAAGTTTCAAGTATTTAGACCATATTTATTTTCGTAACTTACCTATCATCTTTCTCTGTCTGGCATGTGATCAGACGAATCTAAAAAAAATGGATTCAATTAATGTTCAGGTACATAGTTCAATACATAATTTACGCCACAGGTATCACAAACCCAGCATAAATTGCTTTGAAACCGAAGGCTAGTAATTTAATGAAGAGTTATTATCAGAATGGACCTTCCTTACACACTGTCCTAAACTATTTCCACAAAACCTTTACATAAAATCGTGTACTATAAAGACACCCCCAGTTATTTTCATTTTTATATTTTTTATCTATCGTCAGAATACTGTTTTCTATTCACAGCCCTTGCATTTTATAGATGGTACGACCTTTTTGTGCGGTGGCCTAATTCTGATTCCTCGCCTCCTAGATTGATGGGCAATTAGAACCCAATTGATGAGAACTGAAGGAAATTGTGAGACTGTTTCTTAGATGTTATACTTAGTTGGGAAGTAATTTGCAGAGTGACTGCAATTTGTAGAGCAATTTTGTGTGGTTTGTTTAATGGGTGCATATTCAAGGGAATGGAGGAAATAATCATAAAACTTATATTCATATAAATAACTATTAAATATTGTATAAATCTTTGATTTGATTTTATAGAAATTATAAAAAATCATATGATACAGGCACTAATGAGGAGTCAAATTAAAATACTTTTTCGATTCATAAACTGAAAAACCTTTTTCAATTCTTGTTGTAAAAAGTACCGAGATCGACATAATAATATTATGTATTTCTAAAAGTTACACCAGAACTTTAAAAACTTCCAAATTAATCTGATAAAAATCGAAGTACTTAACAAGCGCTTACATAATACTATCATAGACGGGCCTGTTGGTCTAGTGGTTAGTGACCCTGACTGCTATACCGGTGGTCGTGGGTTCGATTCCCACTCAGGACAAATCTTTGTGTGATGAGCACGATCATTTGTTCTGTGTCTGGGAGTAAATAATCTATAATATGTATGTATTTAGAAATATATAAGTATGTTTATCAGTTGTCTTGTTACCATAACACAAGCTCTGCTTAGCTTGGGATCAGAAAACCGTGTGTGAGTTGTCCCGGAATATTATTATTATATTATTGCAGTTAAAATGAGAAATATAAAAAACAGTATTTCACTACACCAAAAAATATTTACAAACAAATTTACCCAATAAACAACATCATCAACGAAAATTTCAGTGCATTTTATTTGTCCATAACACCTTCAGTATAAATAGCACAGCGTGGACACCATTAACATAGAGTTAGTAACAGTTCATTGCATTTAGTTAAAGAGGCGGTAGTTCGAAGTTTGGATCGTTAGGGTGGCGACTTGTGAAATTTATGAATGGTGGTATTTCATGGTAAAAGGGGTTTTGTGTTATGTTGGTGTTATGGTTGGTTTTTATAGATTTTCGTACAGGTACGTTTTTTTACTTTATAATAATTTAATAAATTGTAGTAGCATTAATTTTACTTTATTTTTTGAAAACTTATATTAAAATTGCTAACAAATACCCAGTAGTTAGTAAGTATATTTTAGAAGTATTGGCACATTTTTAATTGAGCAAGTGTGGTGATCAATGCTCGTACCTTCTCTATATGGGAAGAGGCCTGTACCTAGCAGGGTGCAGTGGGACGTTTATGGGCTGGTATTATTATTATTGGCAGGAAACACAACATAACCGTGCGTAGAGAAATAAAAAAAATAGGTATAAACATAACTAGTAATAATATAGGTTAGGTGTAAGGTGCTGCATATAGCTTAGTACATGAGTAAAGAGCTAAAAGTAGCTTCAAGCGTTTAGTAACGAGCAGCGCCGTGGTCTAGCGCATAGCTTGTTACATATTTATGGACCTTATTTTGCTAAGCCATGCGTTTAAGCATACACACACATATACAATAATATATTCTAATATGCGTTTCAACCCCCACGACCTTTAACCTTGAAACACCAACTAAAGGGCAACGTTTTAATTAAAATATATAAAAAGGTAATAAATCAATTGTAAACACTTTTGTAGTTAAGTTAAAAATTAATTGACTTCAATTAACGCCTGCCTAATTGATTGTTTGCTAGTTGGAGTCAAAATCGTTGTGTGTTCAGAAACAATAAATTAAGAAGTAAATTAATTATGGTAATTACTTTGTTTTTTAATGTTTGTTTCAGTGAATTCATGACATTAGGTTAGATGTCAAACCTTGGAAAATGTTTTGCGGCTGGTATAGTTTTTTAGTATCTATAATGTATTTAGCCATAGCGTTTGCCTTTTTTTTAAATTATATTATTTGTCATTGGGGTCGGCTTTTAGTCTTACCAGATTCAGGTAAGTACCAGTTTTTTTTTCTGACTGTCTTACACACATGATATCACACGTCATCCACGACCTAGTAACTAAAGTACAGTATTACCTAATTCATGGTGGATTACAGAGTTAAAATAAATTTTCGAATAAATATCTTATACATATATAAAATTTTCGTGTCACAATGTTAGTTACCATACTCCTCCGAAACGGCTTGACCGATTTTTATGATATTTTATATGCATATTCAGTAGGTCTGAGAATCGGCTACTATCTATTTTTCATACCCCTAAGTGGTAGTAGGTAGGTAGTTGGCAGGTAGGTAGTAGGTAGGTAGTAGGCAGGTGCTAGATAGAAAAAATTGCATTGCAACGCATCGGCATGCGCGTGCATCGGTACAGCTAGTAATGTATAAAAAATTTGTATGTCACACGTAATAAGGGTAACTAACCTAACACCTGTCAATGTAAAAGCAGGTGACTAACTTAGGAAATATTAAATGCACCTGTGTTCACACAAACATACACGACAACGTCCAACAAATTCAATTTATCTAAAGTTCTACTGCCATATTTCTTAACTTCAGGACTTTTCCTTAGAAGAACATCTAGTAACACATGAAAGTTCCTAAATTACACTTTGAGAATTCAAATAAAAAATATTCAATAAAATGTTACAGGCCTTTAAATGTTCCATTCGTGGGCAAAGCCTTCTTTTCGAGAAGAGAAGAAAGAATTAATAAGTAAAAAGATGAAAAACAAAAAATAAACCTTTTGTCTAGCCTTTTCCTAAGCTATGATGGGTTGGCTTCCTATAATCCTACAAAATACAGCTAGATACTGTATTTAACAAGGAGCGAATCTGAATAACTAAACCATTTTACTAGGTAAGACTCAGTCAGTATTGTAATGACTTAACGACTGCGACCAACCTATGAGATTCGGTACCTAACGGCTTAACGTGCATTTTGAGTTATACGGAGGGGTCTCGTATCGAAAGCAAATGGTCAATCATCAAAAAAAATAAAAGAATATCAGTGATTTAACTACTACGCTATATATCAGCCACTTTAAAGAAATAATGACCGTGCTTTGGGATTATGAACCTTAATTCCATGACTAACAGTTCAGTTTCCATCACATTCAAATTACTTTTAGGCCCTTTTCGGTAATATTTGTCATTCTAAAATGAACTTAAACACATGTTGTCAAAGTTGATAATTGCGTAATTAGTAATAACGTTTAATTCTCTTTCCAGATTGGCTTTAGTATAGTTGAATACCTCCGTTCTAATTATAACCATGAGTACAACATTCTACCTCAACAAACTCTCTACAAAACAAAAACGAATCAAAACAACATTTAACAGATACCTTTGTAGGAATTTCCCAATAATAAATAGGTGGGAAATTCCCAGCAGTTATGTTCCTAAGTACTTATAGAGTACTAGAGCTTGCAGTACCCTAACGACCTCTCGAGGGACACAACAAAAAGGTACTCAGAACACTCAATTACCATTCAATTGAGAAGGGAATAGAAATTATAAATGTTCTGATGTTACTATGTAAGTTTAATAAAACTAGGGTATAATATCTGTCTGCCTCGTTGGCCTAGTGGTTCTAAGCGCGACTGCTACGCTAGAGGTCTTGGGTTCGATTCCCAAGTCGACCAAGGTGTTATTGGGTTTTTCTATGAAATTCTCAGTAGCAGGTCGGAGTTTGGATTTGTTCTCGGTTAGTGGCAACAGGCTCGCCTCCTATTACATGAGACCTAAACATACCGGTGAACTGTGGGTGTACATTGGTACACCTCTGCCTAACCCTTCGGGGATACAGGCGTGATGGTATGTTATGTATGTTATGTTATGTTATGTTATGGGTATAATAGATGTAGGGTAGTAGAGATGAATGGAAGCTAAATAAGCATTACGCCGTCACCGAATTGGGAACAGAGCAGGGAAATGGTTAATATGATGATGATAATCAAATAAAAATGAAGTACTAGGACTGCATAAATAAGTACTAATCTCCAATACCTGACAATTTTAGTATCCAGGCAGTTATCGCTATACAAAACAGTAATAGGGTAGGAGACTGGGTATGAAAATTCAAAATTAATTTAGTCCTCCATTAAGATAATCAAAACATAATAGACACGTATTTTTTTTATCAAATCAATAAAAATTACGAAGATAAACCGCTTTAAAGTTTAGGAGTGGGGGCTTGTGACGTCACGGCTACGCACAGTTTGTGCGTGGACGTGACGTCACGCAAGAATTGTACTCTCTGTATCTTCATAATTCTTTGTTTATGCGACAAAACAAAAATGCGTGTCTAATTTTTTTTTATCATCTAAAGATGGACATAAAAATAAAAAATTGTCATCATCACTTTTCTTGCGGCTGGTTCGATCCCCGCATATAATAAACAGTGAAATTATCTGCAATTGCTAGTTACCTACTAGTCTGAGTGTTGCAGTGCTTGCCTGTTGTGACTATCTACGGTACAACACTGTATTATGTAAGTTTCTTCGACACATATACAGACGAAGCCCCTGACTAGAGCATTTTAATAAATATTTACTTTATAATAATAATAATAATATCCCGGGACAACTCACACACGGTTATCTGATCCCAAGCTAAGCAGAGTTTGTGTTATGGTAACCAGACAACTGATAAACATACTTATGTATTTCTAAATACATACATATTATAGATAAATTACACCCAGACACAGAACAAATGATCATGCTCATCACACAACATTTGTCCTGGGTGGGAATCGAACGAACTCCGGTATAGCAGTCAGGGTCACTAACCACTAGACCAACAGGCCCGTCAAAACTTTACTTTTGCAGTTTCAAACCGTCCCTCAACCCGGCAACTCGTGAAAAGAGTCTTCCGAGTCAATATCTATACTTATAATAAATCTGTAAAGAGGTCAATTCTGTACATGAAATATATTTTCAAAATATCTATCAGGGGGTGATTAGTGACCGATACTGATGCCAAAAATGCAATCAGTAAAATTTTTGTCTGTCTGTCTGTCTGTATGTTCCTTATAGAAACAAAAACTACTCGACGGAAACTTCTTTAACGAAACTTGGTACAATTATTCTTCATACTCCTGGGCAGGTTATAGTATACTTTTCATCTCACTACAATCAATAGTAATAAGTTCGTCATTCATTGATAAGTTTCGTCATCCACGCGAACGAAGTCGCTGGCACAGCTAGTTTATCATAAAAACGCCTTAAAGCCCCACCTATCGAAAACGAATCAACATAAACCCCATAAACTAATGAAGTGTAAGTGCTAATACTAACCGGGGGTTAATTCCATAAGGCCAGCTACACACTAAATAACGAGTGGCCCACCGCCGCGTTCCCGTCGCCTCGTTAGTAGAACTCGCTCGTAAACAGCCTACATTCCTATCGGAGTTAATATTCCCTTTGTTGCCAAATCGTATTGTTAATAGATGTGTGTTTGCTGTAATTGCATTGTAGTTTGGTTCCGTGGAGGTTGGGACTATTTACTTTTATTAATTAGGTATTTTATTATTTATTGAATTAAAGGGAGTTGTTTGAAATATGGAATTAAAAAATAGATTACAATTAACATGAAAGACGTGTATTTTTTTATTTGCACTACAGAGGTTTTACACCCCTACACTTGCTTTGTCCTTTTATTCGAGTCACACATCAAGAATATTCATTAAACCAAATGGCTTCATATATTTTAAAACCAGTCAAAATGTATGCATTCTCAGACATTCTGTATATTTTTTTCCTTTTTATAACGTCCATATTTTTGGAATATTGCGGTTTTTGAACTCATTTTCTGAAGTCAAGGATCAATGACCTCAGCACCCTAGGCAATTAAAACAAGGCATTTTCTTTACAACAATACTTCTGAATTATAAAGTAGTTAGCGATGTCTCATTTGTATATATCTTTAAAAGCTTTGAGTAATTTTGTATTATTTATACCTACACTTAATTTGTTGGCGTAGCGAGAGTGGTAAGAGTAACCGCTCTATTCTTATTTGTTGACTGAATATTATTTTGTTTAGCTTTTATCAGTTGACTAGCCTAAGCATGCAGCTTAGTCTATACTTTGATACATTCTTTTATAAGTTCAATGTAAGAAATAGATGACATTTATCAATAAGGTTTTTAGGTATAACACTTTAAATGCACTTAAAGAATTTTATTTATTTATTATCTGCCTGCTTTGTTATAATATTGTATATACTCGTACAGTCGTACTTTATATTATCCATATTATTAAACTCGTAAACCAAAATACTAGGTAGTAAAAATACAATACGAATGTATAAGTCTATATATTATGTTTAAAACATTTAGAAATATTTGACAGAAAAATTTAATTATACATTAGTGTAATCTTCATTATCAGTGAGCTCAATTTTTTATTTACAACACAAAACAAGATGCAGCAATCTTTCCAATACATTCATTCGTTCGTTCAACATTCACTAAAAACTCGTTCAATCAGCAGGTCAGTAGAGATCGATGCTTTTAGCTGATTATTTCATTCCATCACCCAAAGACACTGTCTTCTCTTGACTGATTATCTGTCACGATATTTTGTTACTGCAATTAAAAATAAGCCTTATATATCAACAATAGAGTATCAAGTTGATTGATGATCATCATCTGTGTATGCATTAATACATTTTATGCTTTATTCCGTTGGATTAAAAGTTATTTTGCCGTAAAAGGAAGTGAAGTATTGTTCCCCTTTTTTTGTTTTCAAGTAATTAATTTAAGTTCGCAGAAAGAGTAATTGGTGACGAAATAAAATATGTATAAAATTTACTATTGTTTCGCGTTGGACATGACAATGATTACTTTGTTGTAAAAAACAGATTCCAAGTACATCCAATTCAAAATAATGAATATGACGAGTACACTTCAGTGCAGTAAATAAATTAATGAGTTTAATTACTTCCTTTTTTGTTTTTAAATTACTTTATTTTATCAGAAACAAGTAGGCATCTATGATCACATATTTATGTTACGATACATTTTTATCACATAATTAAAAATTTTGTCTTGATACTAAATAACTTTTTCTCGATTCAAAATTCTTATTTTTTCTTTACACTCTAAAAAGACACCCCTAACGTAACGTTATCAGAACGTTAATTATAAAGTGTTATTATACCCTTAGGCGACTATTACTGCAGCCAACCCTTATATATTGTACTAGGGTGTCATAAATTTATAGTGGTCCAATAGGTTTGGCCATTTAAGTGATTACTCTGCACGACATGAATAATTCAGTAATTGATCGTTAAATCGAGCACTCGATTGTAAAAGTACATCGTGATTCGATTGAGGAACATCACTATTAGCCCTTAGGGGCTTAGTTATTGTAATTAGTTTGATTCCTCCCGTTTAGTCTTTGATCTTTAGTTGGTAATGAAGTAGTTAAGTTTATGAATTGCTTTTGAATCAATTGCTAAGATTTATTTCTCGGGTCTCCATAGTAATTGTCCGTATTTATGCAAAAAGGAACCACCCAGCAAACACGCACTTCTGAGATATCAAAGTATTAACAAAAACATTTGCAGCTCTGTTAGATAAAGTAAAAATAATCTTTATTTTATTTAAATTCATTGATAAATTACTTATTTAGGTATGTGTATATAAATTTGCTCTGAATACTCTTAAACTTTCTAGATAACTAAGAAAATGTGCATGTGGTTCCTTTTAACATTTGCGAATTGATAGGTTTTCTCATATACAAAAAAGAACCACAACCCAGGAATTAAATGATATAAATGAAGCTAAGTATTTTTAATATCGTAGTAAAGCTTCAATTAACAAAAAATATAAAATAATACTTATAGAGAGCGTTTATTCGACGTTATTGTCAAATTGGATTTCGAAATCCACCGTGTCTAGTCCATCTATGTCATCTTCTATTGCATCATCACTAATGAGACTATTATAAAAACTCTGTGCATCTTGTGGAATGAGATGTAATATTATGGACTGAATATCGGCTAGTTTCGCTGGTGATACTGGCTTCCCCGACGGCCACAGGGGAACTAAATGTTCCGTCAAGATTACAGCTGGTCTGCCGCGAACAGGTGCTCTCCCTATATTTACTTCCACAGAACTACCAAGGAAGGTGAGTCTCTTTTCAACAAAAAATAACAATTTAATTATGAATTTATTTTACGCATAACCATACCACAGAAACCTGGTTCCATTTGAAGTATTAAAAATAATTGTTATTAATAGAAATATGTGAAATGTATAATGGTACCAAGTATGTGCGGATCTGTTTTGTATAAAATGACATGATAGTAATTTCGTTTATTTGTTTGAACAAAAGAGTCCCGTGGTGCTGTGGTTCGTTTTCGCTTCATATGTATTGTTTGTTGTTGCTGTTGGTTCTATTCTGCTTTTAGTATACCTTGTTTTCAAGGAAAAAATCATGTGGTTCTTTTTTGTATAAGAATTTAGACCACTTTTAGATTAATATTCTTCAAAAAAAGTAAAGAACGAAATTTGTCGTGTGGTTCCATTTTGAATAAATACGGACAATTGTC
This sequence comes from Autographa pulchrina, assembly GCA_905475315.1. NCBI lineage: Eukaryota > Metazoa > Arthropoda > Insecta > Lepidoptera > Noctuidae > Autographa > Autographa pulchrina. The sequence goes on from FR997780.1 coordinate 10,199,891, forward strand.
TTATTATCGTTGAACTGATTTTGAATTATGTATTATACTCAACTCAGTTTAAATGCATTACGTAGGTTTTCACATATGTCTTTATCTTATATTTAAAATTCTCGTGTCACAATGTTAGTTACCATACTCCTCCGAAACGGCTTGACCGATTTTTTTGAAATTTTATATGCATATTCAGTAGGTCTGAGAATCGGCTACTATCTATTTTTCATACCCCTAAGTGGTAGTAGGTAGGTAGTAGGCAGGTAGGTAGTAGGCAGGTAGGTAGTAGGCAGGTAGGTAGTAGGTAGATAGTAGGCAGGTGCTAGAGTAGGTAGGTAGGCAGTAGAAAAAATTGCATTGCAACGCATGCCGGGTACAGCTAGTGTTATTATATTTATTTATTATTTATTTATTTATATATTATTATATTTTCTTTACGTGCCTATTTATTTGTGGCCTATTTTTTGTGCCTATTTATTTGGTGAATATTTTGTTACTCAAGCTACCTACAAGCTTTTTCATCACATTTCTTGCAAATCGATTTTAATGATAACTGGCAATACAAAAAATAATTTACTATTAAAATATGTATAGTAACAAAATGTACGCAAGAACAATTTACTATAACATTCTATTCATCCCAATTCATATTAGATCACTACACTCTCCACACAAGTTTAAATTGAGTAAAGCCATTAAAATATCACATGTACTTCGCTCACTCGTTAAACTTTCCATAGCCGGATAAACGGCGAAATAAGCGGTTGACCGGCACACGATTCAGATCAGAAACCGGATGAGACTGGATCAATCTAGTTTGTGCTCCTAATGGGATAAGTTTTAGATGATATTGCCAAGTTTTTGCTAGCGTCTGCGAAGATCTGATTTTAATCGTGATAACTTCGTAGTAGTTATTAGTTTATTTAACTACAACTACATGAGTTAGTATGATGTGGTTTTTAAAATGATTTGAGATAAGAAAGCTTACGTTTATATATATTTTTTGTATGCACAGTACCATTTTGTTGTGTCTGTGTTTTAACAATTAACTGCCAATGTAATAGTATTACAATTTTTAAATAGAGTAGTCTATAGTAGTATTTTTAAATTTAATAAGCATTATGTTTTTTAAATAGAGTAGCCCAGCAATAATATAGTAAGCAATATAAACACACCATCCATACTCAAAACACACACATACTATTTGCACATAATCTAGTATTTTTTTAAAAAGAATATTACACTTTTTAAGACAAATGTTTGAAATCTCTATAATATTACCACTTTTCAAAACGACAGTAGTTTCTTAATAAAATTAATTTAAAATACAAACAGAAATTACGAAAACTTATTTAGTTCACTCAAATTCACGTAACCTTAACAAAAAGTCCAACCAAAGAATGTTCCAGAAAATATAACAAAAGTATTCGAGTCCCTTGTCGCGACCACATGTGTTCTATTGTGAAGTTTACGCATTTTCATAACAAAGTTTAAATACTTAAACATCTTTGTCTGAAGTTTGAAAGTCAGCTAAAGGAGAGCCAAGTCCTTAATATGTTTGTCATTTTAACTTATACTAGCGGCCCGTCCCGGCTTCGCACGGGTATTTAACACATTATTAAAAAGTTAGGATTGAAGGTTTCTGTGTTATTACTACTATTACGCTCTTTATAATATTAGTATTAGACACTCCCGTACCTCAGTGATGCTTAAATCGCATAGTCAGCCGAGCAGAGTGAGCGACAATCACGCGATTTTTTTTCTAATTCTTATATTTTAAACTCGTGATATCTTTCGAAGGGAATGTCCAAAGTGAATAATTCAAAAAGTTACATAAAGGTATTGAAGCAGTCTTGACTATGAAGTAATTTATTTTGATAAGGATCAATACCAAGTAACAAATAAAGAGCCTTTTCAAGCGGCGTCCTTTCAATAATATTTTTTTTAATAAAATATCTCTTATTGTGACCTAACTGTAATAGTTAGACATATGCTGTCGCGACACTTTTTGTAGATAATTATATGTTCTACAAAGACGTAGTACATTCTTTTGTTCTATAATCAATAGTTTTCGCAGCGCACGGGATGCAAGAAAGTTTTTTGGTAATTTTTTCACACCTTGGTTTACATTATTGAGGTTTTAGTATGGATCACCAGAGATAGTGTAGCTTCCCAAAAGTGAAAGAATTTTTCAAATCGGTCAAGTAGTTTCGGAGCCTATTCATTTCAAACAAACAAACAAACAATCAAATCTTTCCTCTTTATAATATTAGTGTAGATACCTACCTACATGTTTTGTTTTGAAAGAGGTTTGTATCAGTTTCAGATAGTAAAAAAAATATGACGTAGTTCATTATAAAATTGGGATGTTGTTACATCATAGTATTGTATTTTCTCTTCTTCTCTTACGGTGTGAGTTTCACATTTAAATAACTCTTATATCATCAATTAGCTAAGACAAAATGTGTAACTGTTTGTTTGTCCTAAATAAATAAAAACAAAAACAAAGTAGTCTTATGGCATCTAGTCAGCTATCACACGCATCGAGTGCATTAGATATTTTCAAAATACATAAAATATGTTTTTCTGCCTGTCTAGCCTTGTCTCAGGCTATGTTGAAGTCTGTTTCCAGATTTACCGGATTCAGCTGCATATTTTACACGGAGTTACTGCCTCTAAGTTCCACAACCCATTTTACTGGCCATCCAAAACCCCATTAAAAATATCAAATACTTATAATATGTAAATAAAATAATCAGTTTAAAAATATGATTTTATTCATATTTCAGTAGGTACTTGCTTGGAGAGAGTTTATGAATAATAGCAGCCGGTCAGTTGCATGTCAGTTCAGTGATTAAAAACGTGTCGAGTAGTCGTTTTACATAATTGCCAGCGTTTTGCTAACCACAGCCAAGTGACGTGCTTATTATTAGCAAACAAATTCCACTTACCGGCTAGCTTTCTTATGCTAGTTTTTTCATTTAAGGGTATAATGTGAAAGAAAGGAAATAAAATTGTAGATATTGTTAAATGGCTGATTTACTATGTACCTATTGAAATGCAGTATAAGCAGAAAAAATGGATATATAAAAAAGGAAGGTTTTAAACCAAAAAAATTGCGAGTTAATTGATATAATGTCGTAGTCTTTGGTAGTTTTTTTTTTCTTATGTTGTCAAACAATGACTAGACTTTTCCAGATATAGATTAAACAAGTCTAAATACCTACTAACTACTACACTTATGACCTATTACAATAAAAGTTCAATAACATTACCTATGATTAATTACAAACACGCCTTAATTAACATCAGTCTCGCCATAACATACCAGTGTCATTGAACTACACTGACTCATAAAAAATTCAACAAAAGAACGTTCAAAATAATTCTTTCCAGCCTATTCCAAAATAAACCAACCGTAATAAGTCTCGAAAACAAACAGCAAAGAGGTTGGGTAACAAAAAAATTGTGAACAAGTTTTAAATTTTGATCCAGTCAGTCTTTTAGTACCATTAGGCCGCGCTCACTTTGGATACGTTTTCGTACGAATTCCATTCGTGCAGAAACATACGAACACGCACGAACATTCCCGACCTTCTGAGTACTATGAAAGCGCTCACACTGCGCGCGAGTTAGTCGTACGTATACGTACGTGCAAGTCCGACGTCCGAAATCAATCTGAACTTGTTGGGATTTTATTACACGATCGTGCGTTCATCATCAATAATGTATGCGCTAACACCGGTACTCTGTCTATTTGACGGAGAAAAACGTATTCAGTGTGCGCACTCAATTCGTACGAACAGTGTTCAGACGTTTACGTACGATATAATTCGCGTCCAAAGTGAGCGCGGCCTTAAAGTTGGTGGTAAAGTGGAATATATGAGAGCCACGTTGTCCTTTCCAGCAAAGTTTGTGAATAAAGTTTTTTTTTTAATGTACCCATGACAACAGACCTAACAGCTGAGTGATGCGTTTCTGAGGGCATATTTTTGGAAGTTTCGCTTGCTTTTCATGTTTGTGTTGTGTTGCTTGGAAAAATATAGTACCATAGCGTGTTTTGATAAATGTTTGATTTTGTAGGCTAACAAAAATAGAGAGTCGACTTTTTAGACTTTCAATCTTGCTTATGGCGGGCCTGTTGGTCTAGTGGTTAGTGACCCTGACTGCTATACCGGAGGTCGTGGGTTCGATTCCCGCCCAGGACAAATGTTGTGTGATAAGCATGATCATTTGTTCTGGTGTCTGGGTGTAATTTATCTATAATATGTATGTATTTAGAAATATATATAAGTAAGTTTATCAGTTGTCTGGTTACCATAACACAAGCTCTGCTTAGCTTGGGATCAGATAACCGTGTGTGAGTTGTCCCAGGTTATTATTATTATTATTATTTGCTTGGATTTATTATAATTAAAATACTTTCTTTTATACAGGTGTTCCATAAACATCTAAATATGTAAAACAAAGTCGGGTTACTCTATTTATAACTGAAGAACGGATGAACTAATTTTCAAAATTCGTCTCCGCCCCGAACAACAGAATAACAATAAACTATTGGAAACAGGGACAAGGATATCACGCAGGTGTAACCGCGCTGCAGTTTGATCTAAATTGCTGATCGACTTAAGGATTCAAGAAACTGTAGTCAAGGTAACCTAATCACCTGCAATGTTGAGTAAAGTACGCTAAAGTCGCTCTCATAGTTACATCTCAAACTTAAGACGGGCCTGTTGGTCTAGTGGTTAGTGATCCTGACTGCTATACCGGAGGTCGTGGGTTCGATTCCCACCCAGGACAAATGTTTGTGTGATGAGCACGATCATTTGTTCTGGTTGTCTGGGTGTAATTTATCTATAATGTATGTATTTAGAAATATATAAGTATGCTTATCAGTTGCCTGGTTACCATAACACAAGCTCTGCTTAGCTTGGGATCAGATAACCGTGTGTGAGTTGTCCCGGAATATTATTATTATATTATTATTATTATTAAGACGGACTTAAACGTTAAGCCTGCATTGGGAACAGGTCGTCGATCGATCATTTATATCTTCAATATTATGATTGATTCGACCGCAGCATTACATTTGAGTAATCATGATTTATGTGGCCTTGAGGACTAAGTATTTATAAATATATTTTAATGTTATTAATATTTTTTCTTTGAAATTATCCAATTTTATTAATACAGCTTATTGGCCTTATTTTCAAAGGCAACTCAATTTTAAGTATCATTCTGTCTCTGTCATTGAGTTTCTTGCCGGTTCTTCTCCATTGTAATGATATTTAGAACCTACAACTAGAGTCAGTAATTTAACGCTTTAAAAAGACCTAAATGAAATAAAAAAAATGTTTTTTTCTTTTTATTGTAGAGAATTAAATAACGACAAATATTTAAGTAAGCGTTAGGCCGCATGCATTCAGACTGCTTGGTTAACTAATTAACTATGGACTTATATGACCCGCTTAAAACATTTCGATTGCATTGAGAGGTCGACAAGAAAAAATTTTGTAGAGGTACTTAAACGAACTTTTTGTTTATTCGACCTCAAGGTTAAGTTGCCTTTCATATTAAGAGGTAAGCAATTTTCAAGAAACAAAAGAACGTAGATAAGTATGTCTTGTAATTTAAATTTGGAAGATTGACTGAAGATCAATGTGATAAGAGACTGTTTGACGCGTCTACAGTTAATGAAGCGACGAAAATTGAGAATGCTTTGATGGTACGGTAGGTATTTGCGTAAGTGAATTGCGGGTTTAATAAAAAACAAAAAAGGTTTCATAAATAAGAAGAAAAAATTAAAGGTTAATATGACTTTGGTCTCCTTAATTGTGACAATAAATCATGTTTTTGATGTCGATAGTTACGAATTTTTACGAAGTGACGTTCTGTTTTTGATAATTGGTTTCAGGTTATTTCACTCTGAACATTATACAGTTAAAAAAATAAGACATGGATAAGTATTTTTCCTTTCGATACCCTGTTGAAATGAATTTCTTTAGAAGACAAGCAGTAAGTACATTTATTTTGTACTATTATTTTTTGGTTGTGTCCTAGAAAAACTTTCGTGTAAACTTACTATTGTATACAAATAAATAGGTACTAAGGCTACGGTTCAAAGCAGTCCACATTTCAAGCTTAAAAAGTTGAAACCCAAACAAAAACCAACAAAAGTATTCGACCTAAGTCCAATATCCAGTTCGTATTTATATAATTTCCAACATTATCCCATCCGTTTCTACACGTAAGCCCGTCCGACTGACTGACTACCGGCTTACAGTGGCTACTTACTTACGGATGAGAGGTCCCCAAACACGAGAACTAAGTAGACATGTATTGTTCCGTCTGATATTTTGTTTTGAGATTAAGGTTAAACTAAAGCTGGGGACAAGTGTGGGCTAAAAGTTCTATAATTGATTTTAAAGTGTAAATTTGATCCCTTTTTTTTATGACAACATCACATACATTGCTCTGAACCCAAAGTAAGTAGAGCACTTGGGAATTCAGAAACAACGAGGGTACCACATACACCCAGACCCGAGGCAATGTAGAAAAGTTGGTTTCTACATTGACCCGTCCGGGGATCGAACCCGGGACCTCAGAGCTAGCGACACCTTGAAACCGGTGCGTACGCCACTCGACCACGGAGGTCGTCTTTTGTTATATTTTCTAGTAACTTAGGTATGAAAGTGCGTTAGATTAAGTTACTAAATATAGTATTCATCATAATATTGAGTGATAATAACACGCAAATGATTTATTAGATTTATTATGGACCTTTTTTAATTAATGTCTAATTTAATATTTATAACCGACTTCAAAAGAGGAGGAGGTACTCAATTCGACTATATTTTTTTATGTTTGTTACCACAGAGCTTTTGACTGGGTGAACCGATTTTGATGATTCTTTTTTATTAGAAAGCTGGTGCTTCCCATGTGGTCCTATTTTATAACTGTATAAAATAGTTTATTAGTTTTAGTAGTCACCGACTTCATTGGTAACTACAAATCTACTTTGTGGCTTCTAGACATTTTCTTAAATTGCTATAGTTATCTGTTTCGGTTTTAATTATTATTATTATTTATTATTTTTATTTTTAGCCATAACTGTCCCACTGCAGGGCAAAGGCCTCCCTTTCCTTCTTCCAGTTCTCCCGGTCCTGGGCTATTGTTGTCCATAATATGGAAAAAGAGTCAAGCTCGGTTTTAATTAGAAGAAGAAAACTAATGAACATAACAATATATTTCAGATATACCTCAGTGACTACTACCACGACATTTTCCTATAAAATCATAACTTGAGTTAGAAAATTGGTTTTACGGGTTTAAGGCGACCTACTAAGAAATTTCTCAGAGTGCAAAACTAATTGGTTCCGAAGATAAATCCTTTAGCATTAAGGTGTGTTTGTGGGTTAGTTCAGCAAAAACAATGTTTTTTCTCGACGACCTATTAGCATTTTCCCGATAAACTGTTGAAGCAAAAGCAATTGTGACTAGTTGTGTAATCCGTTTAAAAGAATCTATTCACGATAAGAAGGACTTTCTGGGGTTTGTTATTTATGACATTGAGTCAGTTTTTCAAGACATAATAAGGATTAACTGACAAAAAAAACTTTTAGTTACTTATAAACCCATTTTTAGCTAAGAACATGCTACGCAGACTTTGACCAGCTTACATTTTACAACCATTGAGTTTAAACATGGTTATTATCATTTAAATTATTTAAGAGACTGCTAAAAATACTATACAGAGTGTATCAAAAGAGTAGCAGATAATTATTCCAAGCAATTGAGTATCAATTATTCAATAATCTGATTTTTCTTAAATTTTGTAAACTGACTCTATACCAGATGTACTCTTTACCCCTTTCAGATAGATATACCCTTTCAGTAACACCCTGTAAATCTCGATTCCTCTCAAATTCAGCAATGCACTACATAACCTCATCTCAATCACAGCATAAAGTTACGAACGAAATGTAGCAGACAGCACTATCAACAGGATCTGATTTGAAATTTCATCAGGTATGCGTTTGTGACTCGAAGCACGGACCACCTTTACGTCTCCCGGCGCCTTATGTAAATGACGCAGCTTCTAACATCGTGTTTTAACTCCCCCGACTGTTTTCCACTTCATTTGTTACCGTTTTTGTAAGTACATAGAAGGTTTTTGTTTTGGGAGAGAAAGTTGTTGCAGCGCCATCTTGTTTTGATTTTGTTTATAATAATAATAATCCAGCCTATAAACGTCCCACTGCTGGGCACAGGCCTCTTCCCATATAGAGAAGGCACGAGCATTGATCACCACGCTTGCTCTCTGCGGATTGGCGATTTCAGATCCCAAATTTTGGAATCCAGGTTTCCTCACGATGTTTTCCTTCACCGTTTGTCAGTAGTGTCTTAGAATAATTAAGAAAGTACATATAACTTTGAAAAAGCCACATTGGTACTTGCCTGGGTTCGAACCTGCAACCTTGTGCATACAAATCCGTTCATTGAACCACTAGGCCACCACGACATTTGATTTTGTTTAGTTTTCTTTATTTTTATTGTTTTAACATTACATGGTACAAAGGGCGGTCTTATCGCACCCGAAAATTCCTTCCAGCCAACTATTTTACGGAATACAGATAAAATAGTATTAGGGAAATCTAGATTTAGAATCCCTATTGTTTGAAATTCCTTTTTTTAAATCACTTTTACGTCATACGCAACACTCAACACAAAAATTTTGCAATTTTCCAAAAACACAACAAAGAGTCAATAATTAAATAAAACAAAACACTAAACCGATCTATATTCAAATTCACAACACATCTAAATTCAATCACTCTCAATTTGGCCTGTATTGTTCAGTTTGACAACGAACGTATATGAACACAAAATTTTAATACAAAAAATAACCTGATCAAAATATAAAACTTACAAAAATAAAAATAAAAACTTAACTAGTTCATGAATAACTGTACAAAGTAAGACAGAAACGGTAATGTTAAATTGGATTCTTAAAAGGGTTTCAGGTACGAAAGTGCAAAGCAATTTAACTTCTCCGTCATGAAACCTCACACTTTAGCGGTGTCTCGTGTATTTATCACTTGTTGTCAAGGCGTTTGTACTAAAATTACTAAGAACAAAAGAAATGAGAAAATTTTTGAAAGATGAGCAAAATAATAATATTTCCAAAGTACTTATTTTTTTTTTAGGTCCATTGCTCTTTGAATTATATCTAAATTCTCAGCAATCGTCTTACTTACTTACATGTAATTTGTAGGTACTTATAATACCTTGTAACTATAAATATAGTAATAGTTTAATTCTAGAAAAAAAAAATACCTTTTTTATTTCATTTACGAAAAAATATTTAGTGTCTTATCTTAGGCTGTATATTAAGTTAAATAATAATACTTTAAAAATAGACAACTCCCAACCCTTTTCTTCAGTAACATTACATAATATACAAAAATATTACAATCTAAACGTCAGCTTTGTAACCTCCTTCGAAATAAAAGTTAGTACAAACGGACCCCAAAGAATTGCAAATGTTCAATTTCACCAATATTGCCACAGCAGTGAACCAACAAAAGTGAAAACTACAAAGCGTTCTGTATCAGATTTTCACGCTGTATTTTTGTCATAACATTTTAAAATACGAGTGAGAAATTCTGTTTGACTTCACACAAGATCAATTTCGATTTTTTTATTGTTAGGTCTTTTTTTTGCGGTTGAAGTTTATAGGGAATGGACAGATTTTGAATCATTGTTATCGTTGAATTCATAAAACAGAAAAATGGCGCCCATTAAAATGCTTAGTAAAGTACTTAAAGGAAAAAAATATATATGTGTCATCGCGTATTATATTATTATAATCTTATTAAAAAAAAATAACACTTAATCGAACTTGTAATTGACACTAGCACACAAATATTATAATTCCGTAACTGTCGTAAGCGTTTTCTGACGGCCTTTAAAATTTGTCCTAATTTCTTTTCATAGGAAAGAGGGGTTTTATATGTAGGTATATAATGTTTCTATTTGTGGCATCCCAGCTCCTACATGAATGGATGGACCGATTATGATACAGTTGATTTTTTGTATTCTGTTTCGACTTTTAGCGTGACTTTAATCCCACACCCTTTAAGTTACCTAAACTTTCATCTGCAACAAAACATAAATCCCTACATACCGATAAATATAGTCAAACGTAATCGGACTGTAAAAAATCTATGAATCGCAATATCGTACAGCAATATTTCTAGTCTATCGCGCAACAGGGCAAGCCTTGGCATTAGTGCAGACTGTGCAGTTAAGTGCAGCGGCTCGCATACAGAATTATATGCTTAAATGACCCGCTCGTCATAGGCGGTTCAATTCGAAGTTTGAATTATTTAGTCACTGATTTATTTTTCTGCAATTGTTTTTCGACATTGAAGTTTTATTTGGTTTTTGTGAACAGCCAGTTATTTATGTTGATACATTATAGTAGGTACAGATAAAGCATAAATTATTATTTGAAAACTCGTTAATTCTTAAAAAATATAAAAGTGATTTTGACGACCTCCCTGGTCGAGTGGCGTACGCACCGGTTACAAGGTGTCGCTAGCTCTGAGGTCCCGGGTTCGATCCCCGGACGGGTCAATGTAGAAACCATCTTTTTTTACATTGCCTCGGGTCTGGGTGTTTGTGGTACCTTCGCTGTTTCTGAATTCCATAACACAAGTGCTTTAGCTACTTACTTTGGGTTCAGAGCAATGTGTGTGATGTTGTCCGCATTTATTATTTATTATTTATGTGTACTGATTTTTTGCCTTTTGTTTTGACTTCATTGCTCATGGTAATGATACGGGACAAGTTATTATTTTATGTCTAGTGAGATGAAAAATAAATTAATTATGTGGATGCGAGTTAAATGAATGTTTTTCAGCCTCGTAACTAAATAGCATAAACAAATTTTTATTTGATTTGTTTATGACACACATAATACGCTATCAATTACCTACAATTTACATCTGATTGCCTAAATCATTTTATAAAATTAATGAGATGTGATATAACTGATTGGTCAAATAATCATGATATCCTGATTAAAAGAATTTTCGTCCCCAAATTACATTACAGCACAAAAGATACTCCCGAGCATTCAATTTGACTCACCATTGTTGAGGTTTAATTATAAATAGTTGTAATTACGACTGCAAATGGGATTTTCTGTTTTATAACACAATGTGTGGCCTGGTTTTATAGCACTTTCAGGTGGAATAACTAGCCTAGCTTTTCATTTTTCAGTATAATTGCCTGTTCCGTATATATTTTATGTCATACTTATAGTAATGGTGGCTTTGTTTGGCTCTTTTAGTTGATTTAGTGCTTGGAAATATATTTTATTTCGGCACTGAGCTAGAATTTCATTATGAGAGTTTTCTTTAGTGTAACTTAAATTGGTTTAATGTTGCTAAGATTGTTTTGTTATAGATTACTTTGAATAAACCACAGCTTCTGGTACAGGTCAGAAAAATCGTTCAACTATGACGCATGTTATAGGTATGTATATAAATAATTATTTAGCACAACGCATCGAATTATGACGTCTTATTATTTAGTTAATATTTTTTATTCAAGTGTGGTAACAAGGTCTACTATATTTTGTTTTCTTTCATGCTAAGCTGTATAGACTCTTTATTTATCAAAGGAATGTCTACCCTTTCTCCTGGCGCCATCAATATTATGCAACACACTTCTTGTTATCTAGCAAACAAGTCACGAGTTTGACATTCATCTTAAATCTCCGTGGGAGGTCATAACGAGCCAAAGATTTTCCAATGCTTTGTTACTGTACCTACCCTGTGTAAATATGAGCAGGGGTTTTAAACATTGTGGTCGAGATTCACAGGAACAGGGGTTACCAACGTTGTGGTTACGTTCACTATATTCGGGCAGGGGTTCGAAACATTGTGGTTAGTTCTCAAGACCTTGGACAGGGGCTTGAAACATTTAATTCACGATTAAAATTTTTGTTCATGGTTTTATCATCATTTTTACTCTCAGATATAGACAAATATATTCTACACGTTATAATCAATCACACTTTTACAAACCGCTTGTTAGTTTCAGACCAGCATTAAACATAAGATTAATTAACAAAATTAATAGTAAATACTTCAGTAATGAACAAACAGTATAATACTGTACACAAAGTAAGCAATTGTAGCGTCTAATCAGTAATTCAGAATCCGGTACGCCGAAGAAGGAATTTAGGTCAGCATAATTAATTAATTACACTAATCAGGCATGTGCGCTAAATTTACATAGTATTGGTAAGCGTTAACTGGATTAGTTCAATTGTCTAACATATTCAAATAATAAATAAACCTTTCAGTCAGAAAGTAATGCAAAAACAATATATTTAACGGTAATTAATACAGTTTCGACGAATCATTAAATATTTAAATTGAAAACAGTCAAGTGGCTGTGCACCCCTGAACTTATAATTGAGTTTAAAAAGGTAAATAATTAAGTAAATATTTCAACAAAAAAAATGCTTCTCCCATGCACTATGAGCTTGAATTTGACATATTCATTATTTTCTGTAAAAATTAAAGGCTTCATTAACGTTAATTCAATAAACAAAAAATGTTTTTCTATTTGACTGGCCTGTTGGTCTAGTGGTTAGTGACCCTGACTGCTATACCAGAGGTCGTGGGTTCGATACCCACCCAGGACAAATCTTTGTGTGATGAGCACGATCATTTGTTCTGTGTCTGGGTGTAATTTATCTATAATAATATGTATGTATTTGAAAATATATAAGTATGTTTATCAGTTGTCTGGTTACCATAACTCAAGCTCTGCTTAGCTTGAGATCAGATAACCGTGTGTGAGTTGTCCCGGGATATAATTTTTCAACAAACATATTAATAACATCATTATATTTTAAAGCTAAAAGTAACACCCATTTTACTATGCTACTTATCTCCAAAAAGACATAAGTGTAGATACTTAAATATTTACAACCCAAAAATAACCCTTAACCACGAGCCAGAAAAAAAGTTTTATGTCTTATGAAAGATTGTAATAACTTTGCTAATCTTAGCAGAAGGAGCATAGCTATAAAAAAAGAAAATGTGTGGAAACGTACGTAATCATGTGTTTATAGATACGGCCGCGAATAGGATTGGTTGGCACCTCATTTTTGGAGTAATTGGATTGAATAAGTAATGCAAGTATACAATATGTTCAAGATTGCAAAACCTTGTCGTCAGGTATTTTTTTAGTAAATCGTATTGTGTGTATTTATATATTTTAGAGGGGCTCGTGGCTAAGTGTCAGCCGTACGGTTTGACCGATAATACAGGTTAAGCCGCGCTCGCCGCCGTTGCTCCGTGGATGGGTGACCATTTGTGAACATACCGAGACCCCTCCGTGCCTCGGAAAGCACGTTAAGCCGTTGGTCCCGACTGTCATACAATGATCTTTGGCAGTCGTTAAGTCAATTCTGACAACCAGTCTTACCATGGGATACTCTGTTTACCCAGTAAAATGGGTTGTGGAGGTCAGATAGGCAGTCGCTTCATGCAAAATACGGTATTCAGCTGAATTCGGTAAGACTGGAAGCCGAACCCAACATAGTTGGGAAAAGGCTCGGGAGATGATGTATTGTGTGTATTTTTTAGCAGTAATTGAAACTCTTGATTTTTATGAATAGAAAAAAATCGTAGCGAAAGGCGCACCCCGTTTCTGAAACGTTGATCAATACAAACATATTTTGTTAATGTCATGTCAAATCCCATGTTAGGAGCTGTAATTGGTTGTTAGTCTTTCGGTCGACCAATCACAGCCGTTATCAGTCTAATTAAGTTCATAGCCTTTTAAAAACCGGGGGATAGTGCACTCAAAGAGTCAATATCGATTTAAGTAAACCAACTCTTAGAAATACGACAGTAGGCTTGCTTAAATTAATAATTAAACATCTCTTACTACGTAACCATAAACATCTGAGTAGGGAATATATATACGGAATATTATATTCAAACAATTAATTAATCACTCAATTTTCGAGGACTCTTTAATTGTACCCCTGAGCTATAATTACAGCTGATATTATCCTCATTAATTAACTTACTCTAAACAACATCCTATTAAAATACACATTATAATTAGATTTCAGACCAAAATGTTCATGCAAATAGTTCTCACAATATGTAGACAACAAATAAATTGCGGCTAGCGCTGGTTGCCAATTGTTACGTTAGACGAGGCGCTAACACCAGATTTATATAATGGCCGTTTACAGCGGATACTAGCGCTTACTCAGCGCTGACAGCGCTGGCCAGTGTAAGCTGCCACAAAGTTAGTCAGCGCTTACATTCTATTTTACTTGACTTTGTAATCACAATTTTACCTGTAGGTAGATTGTCTTGTGATTCTGGATAAAAGTATCATAAAAAAAAGAGGAGCAAAAATATATTTTGTTGACCTCTGGCAACCTGATACCTACTATACTGGTAAGCTCTCAGACATTCATACAGATTAGTTTATTTAAATCAAAGTACTTTTATATAAAAAATAATGACATTTATAATATTTCTTGACCATAATCAGCGCGCCAAAGCGGCCATATTGTTTAAAGCGAGCGCCATCTTGTTTCCAGCGCTGACCAAGCGCTTGTACCCGCTGCAAACACTCAATGGTTACCACTGCGGTCCAAGTGATGTATGAGCGAGGGAAACAATAAAACATGCTGCGAAAAATATTTGGATGTGTTTGGATGTAACTATAGCCGTCTGCAGGGATTTGTACCGAGTAATATACGATGATGATAGGATTTCGTATGGTTGAGCTGGAAATTGGTTATTTACAGTATGTTTGTGTTTGTGAGTGAGAAATATCATAGATCATGCAACAAGTAAAGGAATGGAGGGAAACAAAAGAAGACAGAAATGTTGGGAAATATTGGCAGTTGTTTTACTTATTAGTAAAGAACTAAGCTAAACAACAGAGCATATTTGGGCTCGTACTTTAGTGTGAATCTAAGAGGTTTACGTGTGTAATTTCAAAAAAGATATTATTTTATTTTTTTCAAACAAAATTATGCAACCGAAGACCGAAGACCCTAAGAAAATAGATGTCTCAGATTGGATGCGTAAAACTTGAGTGACCTATGTCCAGTAACGATCCAGTATTTTGACTTTATGGTTGATTGAAAACTACCTTCTAATTTAGGATAAAAGCATGACGTCATCAAAAAACATCGGCCTCCCTGTAACGTTATTTCAAAAAGCCCAAAAATACATTAGCATAAAGGTTGTGTCCTTCGTATATTTTGTATAAAAACCTTATTTAACATTTCAAAAAAGGGTCGCTTCAAGATAACTGATGACTTGCAGAGCCTGTAAAGCAGGATTAAGGGGGCGTACTTAGTTTGACAGTTTTATCCTTTCACTAGCTTTCCATAAAACTTGCGCATGTCATTTAATGGCTTAACAGAGATGGACAATAGGAACTCCTTGAATAAGTACTTGATGTAACTGGTAGTATAAAGTGTGAGTCGTGGTGGCTTAGAGTTGAGTGCACAAGGTTGCAGATTTGAACCCATTACAGAGAAGTAACTAAGAGACTTATTTAAAGTTAGAGTGCACTTTCTTAACCATTTCCCTGACCACTCACTTATGAACATTTCCATTGTTTAACTATTTTTTTACCGGCAAGACAGTTAAGTATGCCACATGTTAATTATTCTCAGGCACCATTGACAATTGGTGAAGAAAAACATCACCGTAACTAAACCAGAATCTCGAACATTGGGTTACAAAATCGACAACCCAAAGCAAGGGTGGCGATCATTGATTCTCTAATGGAAACAGGCCTCTGTGCAACAGTGAGGCATTTCTGGGCTGTTATTAAATTATTATTTATTTTTGTGCTTTTACAATAAATCTATTTTAAAATCATGTGAGCATGGTACGTGCATACAAGATATTCGATATAAACTAGTATACGTGTATGTAATAGATCCTGTTAGCTGAACATGGCAATAAAATCTACCCACAATTCACTACGAAGCAACTGGTATAGTTACACTTTAATTCCTCACCAGATTGAAGCGGATATAACTGGATAAAAGCAAAACAAACCGGACAAGGGGAGGGGTTGGAGAGGGTAGAGATGTAGGTATATTCGGTAACACATTATTTTCAGTTTAGCTTCCGGATGTATTTATTTTTTGAAGTTATGTTATATTTTTATGTTCACCTTCCGTGGAATTGGTTTTGTTCCGAGTTTTCTTCTTGTTTAATATATTTTTGTGTTTGGATGGAAATATAAATATATGGTATAATGTTAGCTAGAATTGACGATTAGCTCTATCTACACTAATATTATAAAGAGGAAAACTTTGTTTGTTTGTAATGAATAGGCTCAAAAACTAATGGACAGATTTTAAAAATTCTTTCACCATTCGATTGCTACATTATCCACCAGTAACATAGGCTAAATTTTATTATGGAAAAAAAATAGGGTTCCGTAAGATATTTGGGTTTTTCGGACACAAGGTGTAAAAATCAACCAGAAAATTTTCGTCGATGTTAGTGTCGGTGTCTGTGAATTGCCCTGGGAATCATTTTGCTGATCGTGTCTTTCCTGGGTAGGCTTTTTGCAGCGGTAGCCGACATCCACGCGGGCGGAGCCGCGGGCGACCGCTAGTAATAATTATTTCACGTCTCATGCTGAAGTTCGTTATGTTACACGTGAACAACAAGTTAATGGGAACATTTAAGGTCAATTTCATACTACAGCAGAATTACCATTTAGATGGACTACGTTTCGATCCTCTCATCTCTTTAGTTATACTTAAGCATTAGAATATGACCTTTTATTTTTTTCTATTTTAATAAATAATTTGACAAAATCGTTATTATGTAACACTGTTTTTAAATCGCGCAGTCATGTTTACTACTCACATATTTTTACTTTATCCCGTTATTGATTACAACTCAGGACCTAGATTCTTAAGTGCTTCGGTACTTATAAAAGGGTTGCTAGAAAAATAGCATTGTGGTACGTAGAGATTTGTTATTGAAGAAATATGCCTTAGAAATCCAGTCTTCGCGGATCTAGAGAATAATTACTTTCAACCTATTTTGCAGAGTAGCGTTAATCTTAGTGTTTTGAACTAACTGAAGAGAATCTAATTTTATATAGCTACTTTTAGTTTAATTTACGCAATACCTTTTATTTGACGTCAAAACAATATTGGATCTTCCGTTTCTTCGCATACAACTACGTGTATGAATTATTATTCATACACTTAGTTGTATGCGTGCCTATTCTTTAAAATATAAGCATAAGACAAGTATTACAAATACATTATGTTGTTATACTAAGTACACTAATAGCCCTGTAGGGCAGTAATCTGACGCCATTGTAGAGTCAGACGCAGGGTTCATAGCTGCTATTAATTAAACCCACCACCTACCACTAGTGCTTACTTTTAAGTAACACTAATCATATTTTTATATATGTTCATCATTGTTATATGAAGGTGATATTATGGTCTAGTATCCTATAATTATGAGGTCATATATAGGATCCAGTCAGACTTTTTAACTAGTTATTAATACTATTTATTCATGTAAATTTTACATTAAGACAGTAAAAATATATATGAACCCACTATCTATAAATAAAACGTAAAATAAATAAATAAATGCGGACAACATCACATACATTGCTCTGAACCCAAAGTAAGTAGCTTAAGCACTTGTGTTATGGAATTCAGAATCAACGAAGGTACCACAAACACCCAGACCCGAGACAATGTAGAAAAGTTTGTTTCTACATTGACTCGTCCGGGGATCGAACCCGGGACCTCAGAGCTAGCGACACCTTGAAACCGGTGCGTACGCTACTTTACCACGGAGGTCGTTGAAGTCGAATGAAACTCTTATGAACAACAATTATCAGTTAACTACAAAAAAAAATATATATTAAAAAAAACATGAACCAACTATGAAACACACTTATCAGTTACTTACAATAAAAAACATTTACTAACTTAACTACATAGGCTCACTTATACAAAAACAAAACTCTAAAAGTAATAAAAAAAGTTTAAAGTGGCGTCAAATCAACCTCATTGCTGTCGACAGTCTAAATAAATTACATCATTATAACAAAACATTGCCAAATAAAATAAACATAGTAATTAAAGACCCCATAAAAAAACCACAGTTACGTCAAAACTATCTGACCGTACAACGTAACTAGACTTGTTCGCAACACGGGTATATCCGGAAACGCTTTCAAAGCAATATTAAATCTGATCATTAGTCATGGACGCTTTTGCAGGATAATCCGTTTCGATCGGGCACCTATTACGCACACTCAGCGATTTGTTGGTATCAACCATGGTTTTTGGGTGGAGTGAGACTGTCCTGTGTCATTTACTTTAGTGTCGCAAAATTTTCTGATGTTTAAAATATTGTTTTACAAAATTAAGATAGTCTTAGTAGTTCCTTATCGTATTTATTTGAGTTTAGTTCTGTTTAGAAGTGTTGGAATAGAAGCAATAAACTAACTGTAAATTAGTTATATTTACAAATTTTTGATGAAATTAAACTTTAAATATTTACAATATTATAAAAACTAAGCCTACACAAGAAATAAGAAGAATTATAAACTAAATGAAACTAAGAACTAAAACAAGGCATCAAAAAATTCATCCACATCGCTGTCGACAGGGAGTGTGCCCAAAAGGCTGGCAGCATTGCCACGTTGTATGGCAATGCTTATTCGCTGACCTAGGTAGAAGCCAGCCTTTGGGTCACGCGAAGTGTCAACCAGGCGTTTGGATAAATCTTTAAAAAATCCTTAGTAAGTAGTTACTTAGCTATTTTAGGTCTGCTTCCAAAGTCTAGCGTCGGTAATAAATACAGAATCATAGTCTCAAATCAAATCAAAATCATTTATTTGCTAGAATATTGTACAAAAAGGTCTTACAGCAAGAAATTTTCAACATACCATACATTCTACCATAATATGGCTTACAACTTTTTACTGTTTTTGTTTTCTCTATTACATCCCTAACCTGACTTTCTTAGTATTCTGAATTCATTACCAAGCAACCAATTTAGTAAAGCAATAAAAAAAAAAACAGTTATAAATTTTATTTTTATCACACAGCAATAAGTCTTAAGCCCCAAACAGTTGATATAATCTGAAATTTCAATAACATAGCAACATCCGATATGGTCTAGTGGCTAGGATACCTGGCTCTCACCCAGGAGGCTCGGGTTCGATTCCCGGTATCGGAAGGATTGCCCACTCTGTTTTTGTTAAAAACCTTTTCAAATTGCATATTATGTTTTCAAATAAGTCAGAAAATTATAGTTCCTTACTTCTGTAATGGACGAATGGTTTTAAATAAGACACAGTTATATAAAGTTATACCAAGGGCAAATTTCTCCAATGTTAATTTAATCCCAGAAATATTTTTTTAATTTTTACAGTTTTTCATTACAATAATATCTCTCAGACATGAATTTTATCTCTCAAATAAAAGTTATTTGTCGATTAAAAAATCGGCTTTTAAAGTCATAAGTATAGTTTCCTATAACTGACGACGGTAAGAAGACCGTTATAACTAACAGTAACAACTATGATTTTAATGACGTGACGACCTCCGTGGTCGAGTGGCGTATGCACCGGTTTCAAGGTGTCGCTAGCTCTGAGGTCCCGGGTTCGATCCCCGGACGGGTCAATGTAGAAAATCACATTTCTACATTGCCTCGGGTCTGGGTGTTTGTGGTACCTTCGTTGTAGCTGAATTCCATAACACAAGTGCTTTAGCAACTTACTTTGGGTTCAGAACAATGTATGTCCGCATTTATTATTATTATTAATGCACGTTTTCTGCACTAATTACAGAAATGGACTGCTACTTGAATATTTTATAACATTAAGAAAATATCAATTTGCCGAAAGCAAAGTCACGGCAAAGTCTCCGATTTGGAATTCCACAGAAATTGTTGAACTCTATGTAAATTAATCCTTAAACTGAGTTCTCAGAAATTCCATTCAACCGTTTTGTTAGGATTAAGTAACTTGTATAGCTCCGAATAACCTTAACTTTATACAAAGTGTATGGCATTTTGTACTAACTTCCAAATACATACTTAAAAGGAAATTTTTCAAGTCTTTAATCAGAAATAGGCAGTCTTTTATTTTTTCACATTCAAGTTTCGCTTAGTTAAATTTGTTTATGTATGTTTTTTTATTATAATTAGGTATTCTACTAGTGTATCTATTAAAAAAGATGCTCTTGTTTCAGTTCTTGCCATATCATTATACATTTTTTTCATTGAAAATTAGTCACTTCCGTACTTAAGAAAACATAATTAGGAAATTGCGGTATCATCCGATATGGTCTAGTGGCTAGGATACCTGGCTCTCACCCAGGAGGCTCGGGTTCGATTCCCGGTATCGGAATAACTTTTTGCTTCTTACCACTGAGACATTATATTATTATTATTATTAAATTAATGGAGATACTCATAATAAGAAGACAAGAAAAAATACCAAGAATCCAATAATTAAATTACACATCATAAGACGGCAAAAAAAAACGACAGCACATTACATAATGGTACAACTAAAACACTCTTTCCAAACAAATTAACTATTTTCCAAACCTAAAACATCAACAAATCAAACAATTAAAATTCACCACTAAACAACTCGAACACTATCATCAAACATTTACCAAATAATAACTAACAAACTGAAATACCTACCTTGTTTGAAGTAAAAAGTTCTGAAACTTTCATTAAAGAAATGCAATGAATGTTTCACCTTAAATAAACGTTTATGGAACCACTCAATTCCACTGCACTTTTCGAAGCAAGATCTTAATCACGTAATCTACGTTTTCACGTTCACGATTTACTAAGTCTGTTAACGTTTTACGGGATCACGGAGTATTTGTATTACTGGATAATTGGATTACATGACATACCATCAATTTCCCATGTATCTTAAGAGAATTCTGATGTTGTATTGTGTTGTTATAGAATTATTGTTCTGTGGCAAAAAGGGACAGAGCTATATATCAAATAGCTCTATCTCTTTTTAGACAACAGAACAAATTGCCACATTTATGGACAATTTTCTCTATTGTCGTCATTTGACCTAATAATTTTCAAGATAATGTCAAGTTATAATTATTAAATTTGAATTATTATTTGACAGAGTAGTCAGCGAATGTCGACGACCTCCGTGGTCGAGTGGCGTATGGCACCGGTTTCAAGGTGTCGCTAGCTCTGAGGTCCCGGGTTCGATCCCCGGACGAGTCAATGTAGAAACAAACTTTAATTTCTACATTGTCTCGGGTCTGGGTGTTTGTGGTACCTTCGTTGATTCTGAATTCCATATCACAAGTGCTTTAGCTACTTACTTTGGGTTCAGAGCAATGTATGTGATGTTGTCCGCATTTATTTATTATATTTATAATGTTAAAAGCGCAGCTTATCAAACACAGGGAATTATATGGAAATCTCAAGCCATAGTTTTGTGTAGAATTTGCTTATATAGAAAACCTAGGTAAAAACAAGGCAGGCCACACGCATTCAGACAAGAGAGCTCGCTACCACATTAAAATTAAAATTTATAACCGTAGCTAATTCAAACATGATTTACCCGGCTATTGGCAAGAAAAGAAAAAAGGTCGTTTAATTAATTCTGGTTAATTAGTACAGTTGGCAAAGTGCCGGTTACCCAGTTTCTAGTTCATTCCGATAGCTATGTTTTTCAGAAACATCCGGGTGAGATTTTTTGTGTGAGGTTATTACGAAATAAAGTATCGTGTTTCTTTGTTTTTGTTGTTGTAATTAAATTATAAAAGTATTGTGTTTTTGTTGCTTTATTATGGTAAATAATAAATATATAATTTCAATGAGGAGAGAGGTAGCTTTGAATTTGGTTCAATTTTTAATATTTCGCCATAGGAATGAGCGTTTTCTTAGTTCTTTATATACCTACTTTAGGTTTTAAATATTTTCTGATGTGCTAATAATTGGCAAATTAAGAGCTATTTTTGGCAGAAAACCTCACTTTAGAAGAAATAATTTAAGCAATTTAATGATATAGATAGTCCGGCCGAACTATAAAAGTTTACATTTGTTTTTGAAAGTATGATATAAATTAAATAAATATTTTTTTTTTAAACTTAAAATTACTATGTTTTGAATGTCGTGGTGGCCCAGCGGTTCAATGAACGGATTTGTATGCACAAGATTGCAGGTTCGAACCCAGGCAACCAATGTGGCTTTTTCAAAGTTTTATGTACTTTCTTAATAAATTATTCTAAGACACTTCTGACAAACGGTGAAGGAAAACATCGTGACGAAACCTGGATTCCAAAAATTGGGATCTGAAATCGCCAATCCGCAGAGAGCAAGCGTGGTGATCAATGCTCGTGCCTTCTCTATAATTATGGGAAGTGGCCTGTGCCCAGCAGTGGGACGTTTAAAGGCTGGATTATTACTATGTTTTTAAAACAAAATTATAGTACAAATAATTATAATAATAATAATAATTGAGGCATTTATTGGTTAAAACATACAATAAACAAATAAAGTAATTAAACCCACCAGTTTTCCAAGTCAATTAAATGCGTAGTAATAACACTGTCATAAGCCTTCTTAGGCATTTATAAGTTTATGGCCTACATTAATTTTATCTAGATAATAGTACGATATTCGCTCTAGGTCATAAATAATGAGCTAACAGGGCTCCGTAATATCTTATCTGATACACGTATTATGTCTTGTTAGATATTAAATATGTTTTTTGAAAAATAATGTGTTTATTTACGCTTCTTGTATGGATGGTACAGGTGTTTTTTTATGAAGATAATTTCAAGTACATATTTTCGGAAACTGTTGATACTTTGAATTAACTTTAAACAAAGGTCACTGCACCAGCTGACACTAATGTGTTGCATGTTTGATCCAAATTGTGGAAACTATTTATTTTAGATCAATAAATAAATTTTCTAGTTGTTATTCTAGTACATACCTACCTTAACGGGCTAAACAAAGTTTTATCTATAATATGTATGTATTTAGAAATATATAAGTATGTTTATCAGTTGTCTGGTTACCATAACACAAGCTCTGCTTAGCTTGGGATCAGATAACCGTGTGTGAGTTGTCCCGGAATATTATTATTAAAGGTATCCAGATCTGGATTTACTTCGTTTTCTATTAAATGAATATTAAAGCTTTTCTGAATATATAAAATTATCATGCTATCTCTGTCTCTTTAAAGTGTAAAATGGCGACAGATAGACATTTAAGTCCGACTCAAAGTTAATTTGCTTTTGAAAATTTAAGAATATTTTTCCCAAATTACACACAAAAATATAAACAAAATAAATTGTCCTGTATTTCTCCTACAGCGTGGTAGTAATAGTCGCACAGTTGAGCCGATTTGTAATGAACTGCTGCAAAGGTACAACGGCCCTAGATAAGCTGAGTTTTGCTGTACATTGTACAACAGTGTGCAGACTTATAGTGCTTTGTTTAACTATTAACTTGACAAAGGTATTAAAAAGAATTTTGTTAAATATATTTAAGATACATACGAAATTCTGGAAGATAGGAATTAAGTGTAGAAGAATTTTGTGACATTATGTATAATTACTAAAATATAAAATAATCATATAAAAATTTTCTATGTTACACAAGCTGGGTAATATGGATAATTCCAATGACAGAATTAAATATTGTTGAATCCCGTTTTTTTTTAGGGTTCTAGTATATATTTATAAGTATTTCGCAGTGGTGGTGTTTTTTTAACATTCTTTGCAACTTTTTCCATTGTTAGACAGGTATTCGTGAAACTTAAAGTAAATGTTATCCTTAACTCACTACTAAATCCATCTTAAGACGAAGAAGTATAATAGAGATTAAAGTCAAACTTTCCAAATAGTGTTCAGCATTTAGTCTCAAACAAAACATGAGCAATTTGTTTAACAAATGTTAATTTTGAATAGTTAGTGCGGGTGATTAATCATTGTAAAGTTAATTAGAAGTGAAGTTTAGTTCAGTCAGATGGGGCCCGTCGCCGTATATTATGTTAGGTTTTAAACTTAATTTAGTAAAGGAGACAGTAACTATGTCAAAATAATAATTGATATTTTTTTTGTATTCATCAATAAACATAGGTACGCATTCATGAGGTACTTTATGAAAAGAATTGAATTAATTTTGTTTTGTAAGCGTAAGCATATTATTTTATATTATAAACATTTAGGAGCAAAATTAACTTACTTTAAAACACCCGAATAATCTGTACCTACCTACTTATTACCATAATATTATTTTACCAAATTATTATCTTTCTTTTACGCATTAAAACATAAGAAATTTGACCCTTGTCCCTGCGCGATAACATATACTTACAAAGAACACAAAATAATACTTTAGAACAAATACTATAAACATAAATAATAAATGATTCGATTTCTCCAAAATGCAGTTAGCAAATGTAGTACTAATGTTTCAACAGCACTCTGACTATCTATACATCAGTTGCCACTTTAAAGAAATAATTAATGTGCTTTGGGATTATGAACCTTAATTCAATGACTAATAGTTCAGTTTCCATCACATTCAAATTACTTTTAGGCCCTTTTCGGTAATATTTGTCATTCTAAAATGAACTTAAACACATGTTGTCAAAGTTGATAATTGCGTAATTAGTAATAACGTTTAATTCTCTTTCCATATTGGCTTTAGTATAACTAATTTTGTCACCGGCTGACATATATTTTATTTAAATGTACTAGATAATCTAAATACAAATAGCTTACTTTCAGCTACACAGTTATTTAAGTCCACACATGCGTTGGCACACGTCCAGCCCGCAGGCACTTAAGCATAGCGGTATCATGTGACGTCATCGAACTCAATTTAGATTTGAACTGAATACGTTGTTCGTATTGAAGTGCAACATCCGATATGGTCTAGTGGCTAGGATACCTGGCTCTCACCCAGGAGGCTCGGGTTCGATTCCCGGTATCGGAATAACTTTTTGGCGTAAAGTAACTTTTTTAATAAACTCTACAAAGAAAAATATATTATTTTAATACTACGCTGTGCGCATTGTTTCCCTATATTGAAAAAACTAATCAGTTGAAATTAATGAAGTCACATATTGCACATACACCAGAAAAAAATGATTTTTGACGCTTTTGGCGAAGTTTTTTTTTAATATTATTCCCCTATTTAAATCTAGAAAGTCTTTCTACGTTGTTTCATTCAATCATCATCGGTCTTGCATACTGTCCCACTGCGGGGCATGTCGGCGGGGCATGTGGCGCAACCTCGCTTCCATTGTGTAGAGGCCCTTGTCTGGCGGTCACTATGCATGCAGCAATTCACACCTGCCAAAATTTTTTTGAACATATTTTTTTATAATTTACAAACCAACCCGCACAATTCTGCAATACGTTGATAATATTTATTCAATAACCCGATTGGCAATGATTAATCGTTTTCTGTTTTGTGGTTCAGCGATTGGTTGACTGTGGTAGAAAGGGTTCGATTCACGGGGAAAATGGTTGTGTGACCTATATAATTTGAGGTACCTATAGTGTTTATGTTTTTATTTGCATATGTATTTATGCAGGAGGCGTGAGCTAGGGCGGTTTAAAAATGAACTGAATTAAATTCGCATATCTCAAAAATGAAACTTATTTACTAAATTACATAAGTAAGAAATAGCGACTTTGTGCTGTATGTGACCTAGAAATTATTAATATTTTTTAAAATATCTGAAAAATAATTATTTTACCACTCATACCTACGTACACGTTCATTTAAATTATTAGCCTTATCTAATTGCAGAGCAAAGGTCTTTTGTGACACTAAAAAAAATATCTAATAAACTCACTACCCAACTAAATAGTTGGGCAGTATTTGTTCCCTGTTGTAGCACTATTTTTTCCTAATTCTAGAACCATTATTCTCAAATATACCATAATATTTGCTAAACCATCAAGCTCTACACAATAAATTTGAAGTCATAATCACAATGTAGGCATCATTCAATAATATATTAACAAACAGAAGAGCCTTGATAAGTAACTCACCGCAGCCTGAAAACAGAGGATTCTTAGAAGTAGGCACATAATATTGCCTTCAATTTGCAAATCTCAGGCGCTGATTTGGAAATATACATTCATGTTGCAACAAACCTATTTATGAAACAAACATGCTTGTTGTTGTAATTTCTAGTATAATCTCAGCAAAGAAAAAAAATAAAAAAAATACTGCTCTACTTTTCGTTTGTCTGCCATTACCTACTTGACTTTTTTAATTCAAGCAAAGATTTAAAACGATAGACCAGCTCAATGAGAAGAACAGCTGTATTTAATCTATACTTTTGTAGATACAGTCATCATCCGATATGGTCTAGTGGCTAGGATACCTGGCTCTCACCCAGGAGGCTCGGGTTCGATTCCCGGTATCGGAATAGCTTTTTGGCTGTTCTAACGAAATGTATGATTAGTATATGGGTAAAATAAAAGTAGATAAGCACGATACTATGTAAGTGACTTAACATCTCATTATTTTTTTAGTGTGCTAAACCGTGTTTTTTTTTTTTTTTAAGATAAAGAAAAATTTATTCGCAAATATGGGTACCATACCTACAATACAGGTGATACAGATACATTTTCATGATTCAGCCATATGTTCGAAAATACAATACATATTTATAAAACACATAGTTTTATTTGTTAGGTATGATGAGTTTGAGTTTTTTTTAAATGCATTGCTTTGAAAACAATTCTAGCATATTGATTTTTCAGTTGGCTATAATATTTCTTGACAGTTACTTAAAAGAGGTATTTCTTTCTAAAAATTAGTCTTTATTACACCTAACAAGAAAAAAAACGAATTACAGTATATTCGCTCTAAACTCTCTACTAAAATATAAATTTAATTTCTTTCTTGCGACTTCCCCACCTTAATTAAAACCTATATTTCAGCCTCAAACCGCGAAATTATTCAGAAGGAATTCCAAGTATTTTTACGTTAAATTTTAGTGCTAAAGTTTACAAGCAACGAATTTCTTGCCGTCGCAATATGTGCCTTATTACAACATGATTAAGTACCGCTTCAGCCAAAATTATGTCATTATTAGCGGCAAATTTGTTGTAAGAAGACATAAGCTGCGTATCGCTGTATTGGTGTATGGCCAAAAAGTACGCGATTGTTTTGGTGGCCTGTGGAAGAAAGATAAAAAAAATATTCTCAATTTACCTGTAAGGTAAAAGGTAAGGGTCCTACGGTATAATAAGTTACTTATATTTATTTTTGAAAATTCAAACATAGTTTACGTGCATTTATTAACCTTTTAAACTTAACGTTAAATTATAATTTACTTTAAAAAATTCAAATATAGTTTACGTGTATAATTAATTAGTGATGTAAAAAGGCTAGAACATATTAACTTTTAAACTATCGCGCTGCATATTTATACCACGGCCGGTGTAAGGGCTCGTACACATTACTGCGAATTCGCAACGCATCGCAAATTTCTGCGAGCTCGCGTTCCATTTTGAACTTTATTTACTAGAGGTTCCTGCGATGAGGCATCGCTTCGAATCGCATCGCAGTTTTGTGTATGAGCCCTAACCCGGTCGAAACGGCAATCCCAAAAAAAGGCATTTATGCATGTACGCGCCTATTCCCGTGAATTATATTACTATAAGGATAGAAAATTAAGTTAACAGATATTAAAATATCATAAAATATATTTTTAACGACTAGTAAATAACTATTTAAGTAGGTAAATAAAGGTGAACCTCATTTACTCGCCAGTCTCCAAACCTTGACAACAGCTTCCAAATAAAATCACCAACAAAAAATCAATCTTAAATAAGGAAAATGGTAATAGTGCCACATGTAAAAAGCACCCCGCAGTTTTCAGGGCCGCATTAAGAAAAATCTTTCCGGCGTAAATTAATTACACGTCAGTTAGGATGTGTGGATGAAATTGTTTGAAACATAGGCCCAAGTTAAGCACATTATTTTGTAGATGTAATCACCGTTAGCGTTACTGAGTCCGCCTAATTGATGAGCTATATGGAAGGTATTCTCGAAGTTTCCAGTTCTTTAGGACTGAGTTTATTGTGTTATTAACAAAGTGGATATTTTAAGTAGGGTGGACGTGTTACGCATGTCTTTTGTTATTTCCATTAAAATATTATATTCGTTTTTAAACCAAATATACGTTTTGTTTCTTGGAAATTATTTCCAATGCTAAAAGTTGGCATCTTGGAGACTTCATCGTCGTTCATTGGATGCAGGCATCTGACGTTAGCCCAAACAGTATGTTCTGACTGGTTTTGATAAAACTTTTTTTTTTGTGTTTTTTCGAACTATAATACTCATATGTACTTCAAATAACCTTAGTTGCTAAACAATGTAAAAAAAGAACCTCCAAGACGAGAGACCTCCACTCGATAATAAAAGCCAAAAGCCGATTCTAAAGAAAAAATGTATTTAAGCAATAAATAAGAGGTTCAGGAGTCCTTGCAAGCGTGTAGCTAAGTGTAATAACATTTTACCAGGGGCCAGATGCCGCTATTTTAAGTCAGTGAGTGGCGGGTTAACAAACGTTCCAGTGTACTTGTTATTGTGCCTAATTTTCGTATTCAAAATATTTTAGTTTAATGACAAATGTACACCTTCTAGCCACTCTTGTCATTGTAGGATTGCAAGCGACTGTTCTTATCTGAATACGAAAATTAGGCACAATAACAAGTACACTGGAACGATTATTAACCCGCCACTCACTGACTTAAAATAGCGGCATCGGGCCCCTGTATGAGTGCTATTACAATTCAATCAGGCGTTAACAATTTCATATTTTCGCCCGAACAGTATTAAGATATTATTAAAATATTAGCTGTGCCTGCGACTTCGTTCGCGTGGATAACGAAACTTATCAATGAGTTTCTAACCGCAAAATTAAGTTTGTTTTTTATTGTTTATACTTTTCCGGGATAAAAACTACCCAGTGTGGTGCCCAGGATAATAAAGAATAATTATACCAAGTTTCATCGTAATCGAACCGGTAGTTTTTGCGTGATACCTGAACAAACAGACAGACAGAAAAAAAAAAATTTTATTCACACTTTTTGGTTCGGTGTTGGTCTAGTAACACGCCCCGCCATTTATTTTTTTGATATTTTCAATGTACAGAATTTTCACTTCTACAGATTTATTATAGGTATAGATTATATAGAAACCATTGAGAAACGTCGATACCAATCCAGTTATTACTTTCTCTTTGACGTTTGGATTCTAGAATTCCGATAATATATCATATTGAACACGAGGAATCGCGGGGTCCGTAATTTTTTCGACATCGATAAAATCTGATGTTATTACAGTACTTATGTGGGTAATAAAAAAATATGGAAGACGGAATTTATTCAGACAAGATGGGGAGTATTTTTGGTATACCTGCGTTACTTGAGTAGGCTTGTGATGTTTTATATGTGGGTATTATTTTGCTTAACATTTGTTTTTACTATTGGTAAATAATAATGTAATCTGTAAATGACTTAAATTATTAACTGTCTTCATGTAACAATGAAGCTTGGGTTAGGTGAGATAGACTTGTTTTGACCACTTAAAGTAGGACAAGTAGGAGTAAACTATGTAAATACAAAGATACTTGGCTTATTTCGTTTACAGGTGAAAATCTAAATTGGACTAGTTAGCATTCTAGATTAGATAGTTAGCAAACAATCAATACATATTTTTTTATCAGATTTTAATATGAATTTCACATTTGTACTTTTCTAATGTCCAAATTCTAATTATACAACCTACAGATGGATTATATGCTACAATTTTTTTTGCAGGAAGCCGGCCCAAAGACGATTTTCATGTCTATGTATCGTTGGAAAGTTCACATAACATTAGTTACAGTAGTCCACATTCAATATTATTTCCCACTTAACCTGATTAATTCCATTGTCTTTTGCTAAATCCGAATAGAATAGATAGCTCCGAAATTATCTATTGTTCGGACACTAATACCCGTAATCTGCTCATTAATTTACCTAATAAAATACGAGGAAGTTCGCATAGTGCATATTACTGATGTCGATATTTAGTAAGGTTTAATAACCGACCGAGGTATGAGGAAGCTAATAATTAAGAACTAACGACCTCCGTGGTCGAGTGGCGTACGCACCGGTTTCAAGGTGTCGCTAGCTCTGAGGTCCCGGGTTCGATCCCCGGACGGGTCAATGTAGAAACCAACTTTTCTACATTGTCCCGGGTCTGGGTGTTTGTGGTACCTTCGTTGTTTCTGAATTCCATAACACAAGTGCTTCAGCTACTTACTTTGGGTTCAGAGCAATGTATGTGATGTTGTCCGCATTTATTGATTTAAGAATTTTTTTTTCCCTTTATTACTCAGCTAAGGATTTATGCTTTGTTGCTAAGGGTAAATTGAGTTTAAGAGTTTCTAGAAATTTTTAGGTTAATATGACATAGTTAAATATGATTTCGTTTTTAACCGACTTCAAAAAGGGAGGGGTTCTCAATTCGACTGTATTTTTTTATGTTTCTTTTGTTACTTTATAACTTTCGACTGGATGAACCGATTTTGACGGTTCTTTTTTTATTTGAAAGCTGGTGCTTCCCGTGTCGTCATTCCATGACAAGTCGCATTCTTGATGTTTAAAAAATCTTTAAACCAATATATGAAGATCTAATCTAAGTAACGTCTAACGGCATAAATTATGCAGAAATCCTACAGCTACCTTACCTTTCAAAAGAGTGTTTTCATAAGATTTTAAAACGTAATTTAGTTAACATACGTTTACTAAAACTTTTAACTAAAGAAAACTAATTGATTATCCCACACCTACCTAGAGAAGTCTCACAATAGTACATGTTCTTAGTGCATGATTAATTGCAGGAGCTTGTCACGTTAAATCCAAATGGACTGTAGGTATGCCAAAATTGCTATCCGTAGTGTAGTGTAGTATTAGGGAGATAATATGTTAAGCCTCTCAAGCTGTTTGCATTACATTGTAGTGGATATTATTGATGATTGTTACTGGTGTGTAATTATAGGAAATATATTTATTTACATTATAGAGCACAACGAGTGAGGGGCTCGTGGCTAAGTGCACGCCGTACGATTTGACCGATAATGCATGTTAAGCCGCGCTCGCCGCGGTTGGTCCGTGGATGGGTGACCGTTTATAACATACCGAGACCCCTCCGTGTTTCGGAAAGCACTTTATATACCATCACGCCTGTATCTACGAAGGGTTAGGCAGAGGTGTACCAATGTACACCCACAGTTCGCCGGAATGTTTAGGTCCCATGTAATAGGGGGCGAGCCTATTGCCACTAACCGGGCACAAATCCAAACTCCGACCTGCTACTGAGAATTTTATAGAAAAACCCAATAACACCTTGGTCGACTTGGGAATCGAAACCAAGACCTCTAGCGTAGCAATCGCGCTTAGCACCACTAGGCCAACGAGGGTTAAAATAATTTATGTGGAGAGAAAATAGGAACCATCTCTATCTATATTGCTCACTTAACATCTTTAATTTTATTTCTCAGTATATATATTGTCAGACTATGTCATTATAACAGTCAGACATTAACTAAAGATGTCAAGTATACCCCCATTCACCAATACAAGCAAAAAATTGACCAATTTTATTTTTAAAATCAGATCTCATTAATTATCCTTTACGATGAAAACTACAATTTATACAAAATTAAAGTATCGGACTTCCTGTGCCTTCATTATTATTATCACCATTCATACATACACCGCACCTAAAACCCATCTACGAGTGAATAATACTACCAAATAATACATCAAAACAAATTGCTAAACATCCTCCGTTTAGGTACTAACCTATAAGATAACAATATATAAAGTAACATACTAAAGCAACGACCAACACCTAATAATCTCTACTAAAATCTTATTGGCAAGCTCATTTTTTACCTAAATGGCGTGTTGCCAACTTCGATACCGAATGATGTCTTCATGAGAACAATTTTCAACTCTCACAACGAATTGAGGTGAAGAACTCAATTTTCAAGTTTTATTTTGCTGATGCTAGTAAAACTTGTGAACGTGTCGACTGAGGCTTTTAAATGAGAAAACAAAAGAAAATCGGACAAGAACGGTTGGATATAATTTGATTCATTTATTTCTTTTGAGAAAATACCTAATACAAAAAAAATATAAAAACAAATGAACAGGGCCTCGATTCAGCTATTTAAGAGTTGCTTGAATTGACCGAATGAACTGCTTCATTTGGTCATTTTTACGATAATTGGCATTCTGCTAACTGCCATTACGATCATTCTCTTCGAAAGTTCAATGAGATTTTAATGTTGGCTTATCTGAATACAAAAATTAGGCACAATGACAAGTACACTGACCGACCACTGACATGCATTTAAAATAGCTGAATCGAAGCCCAGAGGTAGGTACTGTATGATTAACTAGATTGAAAAACAAATATAAAAAGGAATTAATCATACCTATAGCTGCCATATTAATCTATAGCTACACTTTTTAAGTCAAGTATTAAGGCATTAAGACCGCCATTGTTTTTTTCCGTGCAAAAGTTTAAATAAATAAATAGCTCTCTGTTTAAAAGAGTTTTATTATTTAACACATTTATAATCTTTTAAAAGAAAAAAAATATTTTCAATCCATGTGCCGCTTTTCAATTTAATTACAGGGATTATCGTCACCTCAAAAAACCTTACTGTATTTTTATAATAAAACTATAATTCTACAAAAAGTATCTATCTTTTATTATTTTTTTGATGAAACGTGTTTTTTGTTATAAAAAATACCTGCATAATATCATGTGAGTACTTTAAACATAATCACGTTACCGACTTAGCTATTAATATTGTATATTGTATAGGTACTTACAAACTTTTTTAATAAAAACATAGCTAAATATTCATTTTATATCAGATTTATTGGAATTATGATGAAACTGACACGTATTAAAAATGTACGTTTGACAAAGATTCCTATCATTGGTTTTAATTATATCGAGAACAAAAATAAAATCCGCGTGAAAAAGTACAGTATGTCTATTCTGTTAATAATTTCGGTGACAGGTGAAAGTGAAGTGACAATAAAGCTCACTTCAAAAGTGAACCCAATTGGCCTTGATTTAGAATTAAATTCGAGAATACGTATTTGACATCTCACCGCGGATTCCGCTGTCGAGGCATGAAAATAATGTTACAGAATAGCACGGCAGTTATCAGAATTTTCATTTATTTTGGTTTCGTTACAATATATGTATTTGATTTCCTTGTTTTTCATATCAATTGTAATTACAGCTTTCAGAATTTTAATATATTTTGATATCATTATAATGTTTATTTGATTTCCATTTTTCTATATCATGACTGAAATGAATTGGAAACTTGGTATGAATAGGATATAATAAAATAGAATTCATAATTGTAAACCAATTGTAATTTACGACACCTATTTTGAAAAAATATTTTAATTTGTGTTTACTTCAGCAGTATGAATCAAATAAAAATGAACTACTAAATATTCATCTTTCTTCTTTGTAATGGAAGGTACAAGTGAATTTAATCACTCTATTTACAGGTTAGAAAAAAAAAACACTTCGTATATCAAAATTTTACTGCCGCCCCTTTTTTGCCAGCATTGTATTTAAGTTCATAGTTTAAAAATGAACTTTACCGCTATATACAATATTATAGTCTCGAAACCATCAAAGAATCTCGATCAGAAACACAATTTTTTACCTAAATGGCATCCTGCCAGCTTCTCGAATAGGTTATGTCTTTTGAGATCAATTTCGTGTTTCATAAAAATATGTAGGTGTTGTACAGTTTGGGAAAGTTGTCCTCTGCTTGATAAATGTATGTAAAGCTCTTTTTTATTTGTATATTTTATCATATTTTTGTGTTAATCATTTTCCTGTGTGAGTCGTGTATGAGTTTTTTTTTTGGTTTCCAATATTGTGTGTTCAATGGAGAATAAGTTACCGCGAAAGTGTTATCTACATTATAATTATATTATAGCAGATTTTGAATTATGATTATAATTCGGAATCTGGTTTGTAAAGTGTGATGTCATACATTGTACTATTCTGTGTTAAATGAGTTATAAAATCCTTTTGTTGTGAACTTAAATTACAATAATACAGGGTGTTAAGAAACTCCTGTCCGACCCGTGAAGGTGTTATTAGGTATCGATATCTGATTACAAAAATGTGTATACAAAAATTTAAAAAAATTATAACATAAAAAATTTTTTTTCTCATAAGTTGAGAGAGAGAGTCGGCATCGTCACAGATGCTACCTAATTACCAAACAAAAGACCCCCAAAAATACCGACGAAATTGGTGTAGTAGTTTTTGTTTTAATCTCAAATTTAGGGAATTTCGGGGCAAAAAATGGTCATTTCAAAATCCATTATTGTTGTTTCTATCATGAATTTTCCAAATTTGATATTTTATTTGGGCATGTAATTGTGAACCCTATATCACCCTTTCGGGTCGGACAGGGGTTTCTTAACACCCTGTATAATTACACATAAATGAAAAAGGAATCCAACGTCTCTCATATATGAAATAAAATATTATCGAATTTGATTAACAATCATAATTTTCTGAGATTTCGCGTACAGAAAAATCACCGGGTAATGAAGTCTGTTAATTACCATTTATTTATTAATTGCCTTTTGAATCACATTTCCTTTTAAGCCTGAAAAATACTACTAATAGACCATGAACAATTAAACACAAAGACAAAACAATTAAAAAGCATGTTTGTCGTTATAAATGTTCAATATCATCAACTGTTCAGCGAAACGCACCGATAGCCAATTAATAAAACATTGAAAGCGGCCATTTTAAAACGAGGGTATCACTTTTGTTCCTAGAAATGTGAAGGTGTGACCACTGGAAGCCGGGAATGGACAGCAAATATTATTAATGTTATGCACTTTGTTGATGTCATGAAACAGTATACAGGATTGTTTTTAAATCGTGAATAATATGTAATTTTTTTTTTTTTTTATAATTATGTAACTTTTATTTACAATTCAATACTTAAATCTAATATTATAACAACAAAAACTTATAGTTATTAATTTTAATTAATTTTATTACCTACTAGCTGTGCCTGCGACTTCGTTCGTGTGGATGACGAAACTTATCAATGAGTTTTTAACCGCAAAATTAAGTTTTTTTTTATTGTTTATACTTTTCCGGTATAAAAACTACCCAGTGTGGTGCCCAGGATAATAAAGAATAATTATACCAAGTTTCATCGTAATCGAACCGGTAGGTTTTGTGTGATACCTGAAGAAACAGACAGACAGACAGACTAAAAAAATTTTTTTCACTCTTTTCTGTTCGGTGTCGGTCTAGTAACACCCCCCGCCATTAAATTTTTCGATATTTTCAATGTTAAATGAATTTTCACTTCTACAGAATTATTATAAGTAGTATAGATTATATTATTATGTTGAGTTCAAATTCAATGAAATTACATTCTCATTTTGTCAACCATGTGAATTGTTTGTTACGATAATTACCTCAAAATTGAATGTCTCTTGAATGGATCTTATTAAAAACACCAAAATATCAAGTTAATTTACCAAAGATTATCAATACTTGAAAAACCAAAACAATGTGCCGATGAATCAATTACTTCTTCCGTTTTAATTAGTTACAAAACTGGGGCCAGATTCCGCTATTTTAAAGTCAGTGGGTGGCAATTTTCGTATTCAGATAAGCCTACAATGAACAGTCAGTGGCAATCCTACATTGACAACAGTGGTAAGTAGGTGTAAATTTGACATTAAACCAAAATTATCTGAATACGAAAATTTGGTACAATGACAAGTACACTGGAACGCCACCCACTGACTTTAAAATTGCGGAATCGGGCCCCTGGGTTATTGCCTTCAAGTCAAATTGTGTAGGTATGTCCAAAAACATTCCTTTAAATATACTATAAATCAGTTATTACATAATTGATACTAAAGGTACCAGAATCAATGTTGATTGAAGTTCTGGTGGTAGAAACGTACACCAACCTGGTTTCAAATGCAAATTCCCGTCGTGTTTAGTTTCCCCTAATGAATACAAACAAACCGCCAAGTCAAGCACTACGCCAATACACACGGTAAATAAGCGAATAGATAAGTAAGCAATTAGGTATTCCGCTTGATTTTATGAGCGTAATAAGCCAACATTAACACATTTAGGAAAAGGAAAATGAAGAGTAGGCTTTAGGTACCATGCGTTCAAATTTGTTGAAGTATAATATTGCTAGGCTACTTTACAGGATTAGTAGGCTGAAATTAGTGTACTATAGTTTTTATCACGACATTTACCTTTACCGTAGGAGAAGAAACTAGGTATAACTGACAATCGCGAAGCATTCACCTTTCAGTTTAAAAAAAAACTGATGACTGTAAAGTATGATAAATATAATTAATGTTTTAGAAGATATTGATCTACTGCCTTAAATGGTCAATAAAATTTCAAACATAATATCTAAACTAAAAAAAAACCGTCACGGGCTAAGTTTGTGTAACAACAATTCAGACAGAAAGCATGGAAAATTTGACTGGCCTGTTGGTCTAGTGGTTAGAGACCCTGACTGCTAATCCAGAGGTCGTGGGTTCGATTCCCACCCAGGACAAATCATTGTGTGATGAGCATGATCATTTGTTCTGTGTCTGGGTGTAATTTATCTATAATATGTATGTATTTAGAAATATATAAGTATGTTTATCAGTTGTCTGGCAACCATAACACAAGCTCTGCTTAGCTTGGGATCAGATAACCGTGTATGAGTTGTCCCCGGAATATATATTATATGTTTTAAAAACAATCAATCTATTCCTCAAAAGGAACCTAAACAATACACTATCAACGACATTCATAAAAGTCACAGCCAATAAGACAATAAAAACACAAGCACACAGTGTCAACAAACGCATTCACCTTGTAGAACGTATAAATCAATAGTATTCTCCAACTGACAATTCTCAAGCCAAAATAATTCTCAAAGTAAAATATCAGCCGATACACAGTGTTCGACAACAAAATCCAGTAGGGCTGGCAATCATATTATGGATGGTGCTATAAAATGGTGCTTCTTGAGGCAGCCATATTTTTATTCTTGTAACATGCATCTGGGAAGATATGATTGTGAGATTGGGGGTTTGTTTGTAGATTATTGGTTTTTTGGATTGCATGAAACAAAAAAATAACTTTGGATATTATTTATGCAAAAATTACTTCAAAGTTTGTTACATTATAAGGATTAAAATTAAATATATTGTAATATATCCTTAACTTATGTGGAAATCTTCAATCTAATTGCCAATAATAATTGGCAAAAACTACCAATATTTATTAAAACCATAATTTTAGAGATTTTGTAATTATACTTAATTGCCCGATGGCATACCCAAAAACAATATCTTACTGTCTAGCGAGACCAATAAATGCAAACTTATACAACACAAAACATACCAAGGGTTAA
This sequence comes from Autographa pulchrina, assembly GCA_905475315.1. Lineage (NCBI taxonomy): Eukaryota > Metazoa > Arthropoda > Insecta > Lepidoptera > Noctuidae > Autographa > Autographa pulchrina. Next base: position 10,237,505 of record FR997780.1, read on the forward strand.
TAAGACAACACCCTGTACTAATCATTGCACAAAAGTCAAACTCCTGTTACTGTCATACTTCTTTATTGTTTGCATAATATTACTTGTTCTGAATGCTGTTTGCAACATAAATCGATACTATCCCGCGACTGCCAATTCTCAAACAAAAATAATTCTCATCGTAAAATATCAGCCTATACATGCTGCTTGACAGAAAAATCCACGGATCTTGAACAGGGCTGCCACGCAACACACTTGTTTATTTAATTTTAAACTTTATTTAATTTGAGATAAGGTTGATGATCCTCTGAAGATGATTTTCGGGCTGATTCATCTTTGAGGTTGATCAATAGTTTATTTCGCATTAATTAATAAAGATTTGATTGACTGGCCTGTACAGTTGGTCTAGTGGTTACTTACCCTGACTGCTATACCGGAGGTCGTGGGTTCGATTCCCACCCAGGACAAATCTTTGTGTGATGAGCACGATCATTTGTTCTGTGTCTTTGTGTAATTTATCTATAATATGAATGTATTTATTATACATATATTAGTATGTTTATCAGTTGTCTGGTTACCATAACACAAGCTCTGCTTCGCTTGGGATCAGATAACCGTGTGTGAGTTGTCCCGAAATATTATTATTATTATATTATTATTTATAATAATGATTCACATAATACCTGCTAAAAGCCTTTCTTTACAAACATGTTTGACAATAGTAATGGTAACTTCATTAACTGCTAACAGCCTTCTCTTTTACTCATATTAAGTTAATTAACTGTGAAGACGAGATCTTATGTGGAATCGAATTTCGTGGGTAATGTAATCGATGGTACATGATAGATAGATTCTAATTGTTGTGACGGGCTCGCAATAGGAGCAATGTCAAAAGGTGACTCTAAAACTACTTTTACAGTATCCGACACAATATCGGTATCAGACTCCGATACGATATCGTCATCTCCCGAGCCTTTTCCCAACTATGTTGGGGTCGGCTACCAGTCTTACCGGATTCAGCTGAATACCGTATTTTACATTTTATTTACTCCGATACGATATCGAAGGCAAATAAATGTCTGAAACATGTACCTGTTTTTTTACATTATCTGTTACGATATCGGATATCAGATTCGTAAAATTCATACATTTTTTGCCGCATTATCGTATCGGTATCCGATATTGATATCGTATCGGATACTGCAAAAACACTTTAAGTTGTATGAGGCATTTAGGTAATTCAATCAATTGCAGGGCGTAGTATTAGTGACACTGTAACTTAACACTTCTTAAAACATTATAATATGTTTAGCAGGTGAGACGGTTTGTTTGTATGATTTAAGTTTAGTTACCAAAAATTTTTGTGCTGAATATGGGTAAATAGCTTAGGACCAAAATAGTGTATCATAACCGTTTAGCCTCGTACTGTTTACATACTCGTGGCAAATTCTACATTTCTACAACATAGACAAAATCTAGAGCACCGACTAGTTAAGTATTTGTTTAATAAACGTGTCTAAAAATAAGACAATGTTCCTAAAAATAAAGAATTTTGAAGTATCAGCGGAAAAAGCAATGTTTTCAAAATAGCTGAGTTTTCTTAGGAACGTTGATAGTGACTATAAAAATGGAATTAGGCCAAGTCCACGTCGAGATACCCTGTTGATTGAGCCAGAACGTTCTGAAACGAAGTGAGTTTGCTATCATCAATATAAAAGACAGGTAGAAAGTAACGCAATACAGAGGTTACATTTTTTAAACTGAACTGAATAATGAAGTGTCCGGAAATAAGTTTAATAAAACAGTGAGAAATGTAAAGCGTTATTGACATTTACTCGAGCTTGAAGAATCGTTCTAATGTCGAATCGTCTGCCGACAAACTGTGCATTCATTTTTGTATTAATAGTTTATGTTTTAAATGTATTAGAAATACTTTAATTAAAGGAAAATAAAAAAATAAATAAGTTTCAAATTATAGTAGGTATTTCTTATTTGTATCATCCTAGTACCCTAACGCCGGAAGGAGGCCAACTGACATTTTGGTCAAAGTAAGTTTGTTGAATATTTGACAAAAATTTTACAAGCTGATACAAAATCTTTGCAACCTCTGTTTTTTTACTTCCATTCAGTACCCAGTTTAAATGTTAGAAAATCTCATCTTTATCTATACCTGTGATTCCTGATAAGGTAAGTGGCAGCCCTAATTTCACCTCGAGCTAAATCCGCTGGTAAACAGAGCCTTGGACGTACGCCTCCCGCGATAAAAATGGGGGTGTTTCATAAATTATTCATAAAAAATCTTGACTTTCCTAGCGCCTTGTGTACTTTTACGAATATATGACAATGTCAGTGTGTACAGTAGCGTTGTTCGACCCTTTGATCTGTTTAAGAGGGATTTACATACTGTTTAATAAATGTAGTGTTTTGATTTTTTAATGAAGGGGTTTTTGCTTGTTTTAATACAATGGAAATTAAACTATAAACAGGATGTATACTTGAATCGTTATCTGTTATGGAGTTACTTAGGTTTAGTTTATTATTATTTTTTTGTTTAATCTGGCTGTTAATAAATACAAAATACATTTAAATAGAATGAGTAATCGTTTTCGTCGACTTGTTGACAGGCCGTAGAAAGACTAATTGAATTAAAATGGATGACATTATACACCTATGAAACGAGACAATGAGGATAATTAAAAATCACATAAAACAAGTTCAGTGTAATTAATTATTCTTTCAAGGCCTAGTGAGCTAATGGTGAAAATGACTGGCTTGTAAGCGCAAGGTCACAGGTTCATATCCAAGTGACATTACAATGTCATTGCGTACTTTCTTAATTATTTATTCTATGACACCACGTAACTAATTTGGCAATGTGCCCAATAAATAACAATAGGTTTGCCCCTACTGCTTTATTAGTGTATGCCCTTAATTTAATAGAAAGGGCGTTTAGTACTATCGCAATATTGGTTTTTATAAAACTTGTAAGGGTGCATCAACATCGTTCGCTCGTTCGTCAGATGTGGACGCACCCTACTGAATTGATGAAAATTCAACTTTTTATGAAAAAAAAAACACTAGAAGTACGAAAGAAAAAAAATAATTTGTTAAGTAGATTATCGTTTCTATCAAAAAAATAGATGCTACAGCTGTTTATGTAATAAAAACATGAATAACAATTATTTACTTCAAATCCTTAAAAACCGAAAGACAGAAAATTGTAAGGAAAATTTCTCCCATCAACAAAACGCATTAATACTTCGAAAATATACTTATTCGTATATCAGATGTAATAACGATGAGTGAAGTCAGGCGGAAAGCCGCCACAGAATGGGATTCAGATCGATTTTGAGTGAGGCATGTCATGTGGTGTAAGGGAAGAGAGATGATAAGCTGATAATAAACTTGGCCTAAAGGAAAATAATCTTAAAAAAAATATATAACTGTCTAACCGTTTGTTTTTAAAACGTCTCGAATCACTTAAGTCATTGTAACAAAATATGGCAAGGATGGAGTTAGGTTCAATTAAAAATAAAAAGATGTTGGTTATTCTTTTCCACAATAAATGATTTTTGCGCTGCCGAAACCGGGGACAAAAGCTAACTATTTATAAGCATGACTTGTAGTTGCATATAGAATTCAAATGTTTTTAAATGCCCCCTTATATACAGATTCTCCGGATTTCCCAGGAAAGTTAAGTCAATTCTACATTCACTGTGGTTTCGACTTTCATCTTAAGGAACCCAAAAAAACACGCATGTATGGGTATTTATTAGGGTCCTACTTATGAAGTACGATGGTCGATTGACGGACCTGCCCCAATGAAGGCAACATGTGTAGCCTTATGAGGCAGGCAAGGGGCTAAACGTTGCCTATTTTACCAGAAACGACCCATAACGCTAATATGCAGAGGCATTCCAAAAAATGTTTGAGAAATTCCGTGCCTTTTGCCTACATTTGAAATGATTAGACCTGCTGATATTTTGTTGGTTTATTTTATTTTTTTGGCTTATGTCGGGAGTATTTTGGTTGCTAGTATTGGTAGACTGTGACAGTGACAGGTGTGAACAGAAAGTTGAAGGTATTTGGTATATTTAGCGTCTGTTATAAACGTACCTAATACTAAAATAATAATAAAAAACAACAATATTTTGCAGTATATGTTACTTTAGAAAAAGTTACTCCTCTTAATATATTGATTCCCATAAAGTTTTAATAAGTCAAAGTTAGCTCACGTAATTCATCCCTGTTACTCCCATTAACCCAAACTCACCGATCTTTTTCCCATAAAAATACCATTAACAACATCCACCCTTTGAATCCGACAATACCTTCATTACGTAACATTAATATGCCGAACTTCACTGTAAGTAAAATCCGAAAAGTTTTCCCCTTTCGGGTGGGATTCGTAGATGGAGTGACAATCTCTCCTCCAGAGAATCGATCCTTTCACATCAGCATAAATTGCGTGTATCGGAACACTCGGTTGTAGGGTTGAAACCTGGAGTTTTACCATTAAATGGAAATATATATATATAGGTGTTTAATATTACAATTTATTTATTATATTTATTTATTTATAATCATAATTTATAAAAGAGACTTCGTTTGACGCTAATACAAGGAAGAAAAGCCGTTGAACATTATCTAATTTTTAATTATTCTTTATGTGCCTAATTTGTATGGTGCTTTCTGTCCCTAGTAAGCAGATAATATTATTGGTTATCAGTTTATAAGTGTGAATAAAGTATTTGAATATTTTCTCATGCCAATTATTCATTGCTTGTCCGAGTCCATATATGGTTTTTACTATTAAAGCTTGAACATAATTTGTTTAGTACTTCTGGCACTAGTAAGCAAAATTTCTCATAATTAGGCGTAAATAATGATTTATAATTGTTTGTTCCATTAAATAAACAAACATCTAAAACCATTAATATTATAATGTTGTGTAGTATTTTCCTAACCTTAACATCAGGTCAATATCAATATAGACTAACCAGCACTAGACATTCGAGAGCCCAAGTATGTTTGCGTACAGGTGCACTCCATTCCGTCACTCTCGAAGTCCGGTGGGACGAGACCAAGACCATCTTAGACTTAGACTAGGAAACACAAGAAGTGTCTCTACGTATTGTACAATGTACAGCGTGTTACTGAAGAATATATAGTGCATATATAAAATGTTGTTTTATACATTACCTTATGAGCATCTATACAATTTTTTTGATGTACAAGGGGTCACTGAAAGGGTATATCTATCCAAAAGGGGTAAAGACTACATCTGGTATAGAGTCAGTATACAAAGCTATAGCTGAAAATAAGTAATTAAATATTCAATTTCTTTGAGCAATTATTCGAAACCAAAAATCAGAAGCATGCCGCTGAAGCGATGTATTTTAACGTATGATTTATTGACGCTTGTAGTGCAGTGACAACTTTTTTACGATTTTTAGTGTCTATATTAATGCAAAAATCGGTTATCAAATTATTAAATAAACTCATTTTGAGCTGATATTTTCTAAACAGACTCTATAACTGATGAACTCTTCCCCCCTTTTGGATATATATAGCCTTTCAGTGACATCCTGTATATCAAGGAAATTGTATATACGCTAATGCGGTAATCTATACAACAACATTCTGTATACATATATGTATAGAGCTGATAATACTATGTTTTACATTTATACATAATCGGATTACGTATGGCGGCTGCCTGTGCGGCTTTGCTCGGTATTATTATTTTATGCATAGACGTAAATCTAGGGAAGATAACTACACGATAATCCTTTACAAGTGTGTGGAACAATGTTGTTGCTTACTGTATACTAAACTAGCTGCCTGCCTCGGTTTCATATGGGTTCTGTGAGATTTTTGTAACATTTTCATTCGTTTTTATTGTTTATTTTAAGAAAATTTTCTTGCAATTATGAGCATATAAAAAAAAAACGATTTAGTGCAATCGAAAGTTATGGCGTGACCAAAAGAAATCTGGATATTAAAAAAAAGTATAGATTAATGTAGTATAGATAAATTATAAGAAGATAAACCATACTCATATTATTAAATGTACTAATTAAATGTGATGAAGTTGGTGTTTTTATGAAAAAATATAAAAGTACCTAGTACAGTTTGAAAAAGGAAGATTACTCATGTTATTAATTGTACCAATTAAATGCTTTGATGTTGGTATATTTCTATATAGGTAAGTGAAACAAGGTGATCATCTAGCTTTACCCTATTTATTAACCTAATCAAAATCTAAATATAGCAAAATAATTTAGTCTAACAATGTAGTAAGTAACGGACTAGCTACTACCTTCTATTATACAACCTACAAAGAGATACCCTACCAAAGAGCTCATTTACAGCAACCACAAAACAATACAGCATCATGTTACAAACCAGCATTTTGAGCGCTTCTAAACTCCGCTGAATTTTAGAACGCAACAAATATTCTTCATTGCTGTCTCTCAGCACGTCAGTACAAACAGCGTAAACAGCGCTTTACAAAGGCTTAAACGATGCGCAGCGGTTTATTGTTTGTCGTATCAGCTGCAACAGCTGACCTGTGGCTTAGTGGTGAGCGATAGCGGTAGCGAGTTCATTTAAGCCTATATTTTTATATTTTGTTCGAAATGATTTTTTTATTACATTTTATAATTTGATTTGCTATTTGTATGTACTGTATAATACAAGACACGTTTGCCGCGTACAACGTTTTTGCAAGCGGAAAAAAATAACAAGATACCTTTGTGATTTTGTTTTATTCTTTTTATACATAAAAACCTAAGTATCTAAGCACCTAACACCTTAAATCGAGTATGATTAGAATCCTAAATGAGACGATTATTACGAGTGCTTTCGACCCTTAAAGTATTATTTTGACAATCATTCGTAATTACTATATAAATTAAAAGAACCTTTAAACATCGCTTAGTTAAACAATACATTTCAAACACACCGTCCTCTCAATCCACTACACCGTGCAGCACAAATAAAAAAAGATCTAAATTACTTTAATGGCGGCACCAAGCCAGCTATCTTACTCCAGTTGTTCGAACGCAAAGTGTTAACGTGCCCCAAATACGTAGTGAATGCACTTTTGTTCTTTTGAAATTGACTGCGCAGATAATATAGCGCAGACTGACATAGCTGTATCTATTTATTAGCCTATTGTTTTATAGCGGCTTCTAAGCACGTAAATAGACGAACTAAAATCGTATTTGTTTTCTTTGGTTTAAGGTTCATTTTTATTGAGAGCGGAGTCAATCAATACGTGATAACGACTAAATAAAAGTGTGCCATCGATATCTCAGGAGTTATACCGCACGCGGAGAGCACGCTGCAGCCTTACAACCATTGGAATTCATTGGTTGGTAGTTAACTAAGTTTAAATAGTTAAAGTAATAAATAAGTGAATTATTTCACATTTGTTTTGTCATCATGCTTGTATTCGACCATTTGCAAGAGCACGGCTTTACTTTTTGCTCCCTAAAATTAATTTCATACAATATGGGTCAGTGGAGTTATAATAATAATAATAATAACGTTTATTTCGAGTACAAAGAGACTCATAGTGTTAGTAACAATAAATACTTAAAACTATGTTAGTGTCACAATAATATTTACACACAATAAATAATCATTTATTATATAAAAATAAAAAAAAATAAAAAAAGTCTTTTATTTCAGACATTATTTGGTCCATACATTTTCAAATTTCATATATTATTAATTTATTATAGATGTCATAATCATAGCTAAATAAATTAATTTTAAGTATAATGTCATCACTCACATCAAATAAATAAAATAAATAAACATTAATTTAAGTAATATATAAAATAAAGCTTATGCCTAGTGCATCATTTACTAAAATAAGAAATAATATTTATGATTAAATGACTTACATAAATAATAAAAAAAAAAAAACAATTCTTTAGATTAGCGTAATTAGTAGGTATACAGATTATTCAGAAAATCTTAATCTCCTTATTACAATATCATCTTACGCCTTCGATCTTGTCTGGGCCTCATTGAAAGTGTTAATAAGTATAAATTGTAAACACATTAACTGCAGATATCTCTGATAATCTTTAGCTGTGGCTAACGACCTACTCCATTAACGCTTGTGCTTGGTACAAGACATAAGATTTTAGACCTTATTTGTTTGAAAAAAAATTTAAAACGGGTTGTTTGATTTAGTGGCTTGATTAAAGTGCTAAGGTTAATAAGATGGTAGATCAAAATTTGGTAAAAAAATAAATAAAATACAACTAACTAGCCAGTTTCTCAGTACTCAAGTAAGTCTATTTTTAGGGTAAGTAGTGTCTTATGTCATCTATTTTCTACATCATACGAATCTATGTTCTAAATATAATCTATATACCTACTTATAATAAATCTGTAGAGAGGTAAATTCTGTACATAAAATATATATTCAAAATAACTATCAGGGGGTGATTAGTGATCGATACTGATGCCAAAAATGCAATCAGTAAAATTTTTGTCTGTCTGTCTGTCTGTCTGTATGTTCCTTATAGAAACAAAAACTACTCAACGGATTTTAACGAAACTTGGTACAAATATTCGTCATACTCCTGGGCAGGTTATAGTATACTTTTCATCACGCTACAATCAACAGGAGCAGAGCAGTGAAGGGAAATGTTGAGAAAACGGGAGAAGTTACTCCATTTTTAAGCTTCCGTCGCGTGTGCAGCCTTAATGGTTAAAGCTACATAGAAATCATGTATGACGGAAATGTTCTACATAAAATTATATAAAAAATATCCCCAACAGCATATGTCTATCTTTTATTGTTGACTCACAATAACACGTGTAACTCCCGATAGCTTAGCAGTTCGGAGCTTTCTGATTATATTTGTTTACTCTTACGTTTATAATACTCTCACTCATCCCTAATTAAAAAAGTTAACATTATTACCTATTCAATAAAAAAAAATTCATAGAAATCGGTATAGAAACACCATACTTAATCATGAAATACGCTATAAGCCATCACGCGTGAATACTGAATCATGCTGTAAGGATTATTAAAAATAAAACTAATTGATAAGTTTCGTCATCCACGCGAACAAAGTCGCTGGCACAGCTAGTATATAATAAATCTATATACACAAGTATAATAATTGAGGTTTATACACCACGTCGTAATGAGATCTTTTACAGAACTACTATAAATAGAACACTTATTTATGAGAGCTATAAACTCGTTTATCTTTCTGCATATCTTTACAAAACATACGGTTTCCGACTTTAACTTTCTTAATCTAAATCTTGGCACTACAGTTAAACGCTTGTTCTATCTTAATTACTCTAATTAGCTTATCTTTGACAATCTTTTGTAGTAGGCTGTCTAGGAAAATAGAACGCTCGTATAAGACTAAAATATATCTTACTACGAATACATAAAAAAATGTCGCTATTAAACACTTATAAAAATCAACTGTCTGATTGAAAAATATTGTTAATTTGACAGTATAATAACTAAAGATCTTTAATATTATGCTACAACCATTAAAATATTCAACAAAAATGGTACCAGTGGACAGTTATAAATAAATAAATGCGGACAACATCACATACATTGCTCTGAACCCAAAGTAAGTAGCTAAAGCACTTGTGTTATGGAATTCAGAATCAACGAAGGTACCACAAACACCCAGACCCGAGACAATTTACACATCAAAATTTTCTCAATCAAAATCAAAAAATCAAAATTTATACATCAAAATCTTTTCAGTCGTTTAGAAGCTATGATCGAACAAACACACTCACAAACATAACCCTAACACGTTGTTACTCCTGAAGCAGTGTACAACAAATGTTGTATTGTTAAAATTGTGGTGAAAGGTCACAATACGAAGCTTGGGTCATTACAAGAGAAAGAGGATCATGGTACATCGTAAATAGTAGGAACGGAAACGGGAATTCCGCTGCCTCGCTTCCCGGGTCGCAAAAAATTAAAGTGCAACTCTTACTGAGCAATGTTTTTAGTAGTTGAATAATTATTTCGGAGGTTTTTTTCGTTTTGTTGGCGAAAGTAAGTCTTGCTTGGGTTTCGGTGCTTTTTGGTTATGAGTTTAAATGGATTTTTAATTAAGGGGTTTAGTTAATTTGCACGTACTTTTTCTAAAGTCAAGATTATTTTTGATTATTGCTCAATTGTATGGTCGATTGGAACAAATATCAATTATTGAAAAAAGCATCCTTTTTGTAATTTTTGTAACAGACATCCTCTAAAGCTTAAAATATAAGTCAAGTATTAAGTTATATCTAATAATATTCATGCAGTAATTCATTAGAGTCACACATACCCAAAACTTGTGTGTTGTCACCCTTTCGACTCAATTAACTTCTGATCAATTCACAAAGTTACTTATAACTTTTGTGATATTATTTACAAACTTTATTCACAAATCTATACAATTATTTTATATCAAACATGATTTCTTTACGATAACCTGTATAATTGTGCGTTTTATGGTTTGCGTAATATTCATTTATAGTCATCTAATAGAGTGACTTTTTTTGCTCACTGACCAAAAAATATAGGAGAAACAACACCTGAAACTTGCTTACTACAAAAAGCTACCAATAACTACCAAAATTGTAATGGTAACGTTTTAACAACTTTCGATGTAAGCAATCAAGAAGGGTTAAAATAGATCCAAGCACTCTTGTTTTAAACTCCAATAAATACGCCACTAACAAAACAATATCATTTAACACTAATGTATCACATAAAAACATATCTAAACCAACTGTTAAGCACATCCTAAATCATGGCTCTACATTAATTGTAACTTAGTAAGTACAACTTAGATCATAGTCAGCCATCGAAGTTGCTAACGAGTTTACACTCGAACTGTTATGAGCACGATCTTGCTCTTAATATATATGTTACTTAAAGGGATAAATTAATAATGAGGAATAATAATAATGATGTTTTTTTTAAAAGACTGGCTGATTTCACTACCTTACGAAGAGACAGAAGAATTAGTTTCATAAATTACACTTTTCCACACTCACACACCCAGACTGACACACACGCACATTTGATTTTTTATTTTATTTGATTAATAAAACTTTATTTTGTGTTAACTATAAATAATTTCAGTTTTAACCGACTTCAAAAAAGGAGGAGGTACTCAATTCAACTGTATTTTTTTTGGCATAGTTTGGGGACCACTGTTATCTCCTGTGTTAAAATTATAATAACTACCTGTAATTTGTCCTTGTCGAAACAATGTAATAATGAACAATAAATTATTCTTATTCTTTAAGATTTGTGTACAGTCCGACCACTTATCGTGACACAAATGTGGGACACTTTTTGGACTATTCATACTTCGACAGTTTTTGTTTGATATTGGTTTCTTAGGTTTACGCGAATGTTAGATATTGAAACTAAACTAGATTTTACGGATTTCATCGCGGTTTATTTTTGGATTTTAGGTCCCTGCAGACAGTCAGTGCAGTCTACCAGTGACTATGATATCTGCAAAGGTGTCGAAACGTCGGGACCTAAAATCCAAAAATAAACCGCGACAAAATCCGTAAAACCTAGTTTTATTTTATTTCAGTTTTTGTTTGGATAGTGTTTGTGTGTATCAAGATCAAACACTCGAGTTTACATACGTGCACGCTGAGTGTAATTAGTATTATGAGCCTGTGCCATAGTGTCGAGGATTGAACTTAGCATTAAGTGAGATTATGATTAGATTTAACCGTCCAATAGATGCAAAGTATCAAAGTCAAGGTTATGTAAAAATAGCATGCGTGACGAATTTACCTATGTATCAATATACATTTTATATATATGAAAAAAAAAGTTAATTTTAATTAATTTAAAATAGGTACAAAAAAAAAACTTTCGAAGTCAAAACCAATTAACAAAACACCACCAGTACCGTTCTAAAGCTAATTGAAAATTACTAACTTTTTACTCTTTATGAGCAAAATTTGTTTTGTTTATAGGTATTATAATTTAATTCATGATCCATAACAAACAAACCCTTTAAGCCTACATAAAGAGAACACAAACTAATATTAACGAAAACAGAACGAAAGAACGCAATAAATTATGAAGTCGTAATCTGTTAGTGAATTATCTGCAAAAATATAATCAGATACAAAGGGTAGCATCCCTAGTTTATTTATGATACAATTTAGCACATAACTCAGGGCCGAAAACAAACTGTTTATCTAACTACAATCGCTCAGTCTTCCGGCTACGCCACTACGCTGCTACGAACATGTGGGGCTCCGAAAACCAATAGGAAATTAAGATTAGAAAATTAGATGATATTATTTGTTTTAAAAAATATGTATTTTACCGTACCTGTTTACTAGGCTCGGTACTTAATTGTACGTAGTCAGTTAAATATTTTACTTTGAATCTAACACATTACTTTATTAAATAATGTTTTTAAATCAATGTCATTGACAGAAATGATCGAAAACTAATCAATATAAAGATAAAAAGTTGCTCTATAAATAATTAACATTTCTTTTAAAACACTTCCTTCGTAGCCCTACCGTAGCGGTTTCGTAGCCCCGTCGTAGTATAGCGCTACAATTTGAGCGGAATTAAGATAAAATTTATTCCCATGTCATTGTTTCTGCCTATCTCGTTACATTGATCTGAAAATGAGAGTTTTTATGACGTCATACGTCTTCGTAATTATGTTAAAGAAGCTTAATTTTACCGAATTAATTTAAGAAATAAAAGGGACTGGGTTTAATCCTAGTGCTAATAAGTTTTTACCGCCAGATGTAATTTCTTAGTTTATCTAAGACAGCACCGAGTATCATAGTTTTGCAGAGCTCATGCAAACGTTTACGTAAGTGCAATTATCTTGTGCAATGATGTCTGTAGCATTTAGTAGAGCATCGAGACTAGCATTTGTTTGTTTAATTGCGCTACGCGGTTTAGAGCTACGTCGTAGCACTTCATGTGGAGCTAGTCTGTGAATAATGGTATGATGTGTTAATTTTGGTTTAAAATTCAAATTAAATACTTGATATTCAAGTATCTGGAGTTTGTTCAGGTCAACGAGCAATAAACTTGTTTACACAATACATCGCCATTTAATTATTCCAATTTGGAACTTCAAATCACTGAAATTTACAAAGTTCCACTTAAATAGGTTTTATTTTTACTATTATTTTTTTATTATTATTTGTGTCGTAACATTAAACTAAACAAGACTGTTTCTTTTTACTTTTTATTAAGTTTTAGTTGAAAAAAATACGAGTAGGCTAGCCTCGATTATCTGTTCAAGAAAGACATAGAAACCAAGCCTCTATACGTTTTCTAAATACCTCCGAGGCCTACATAAAAATAATAAAACCTTACGACTCTACCATAAAAAGTCAGGACTCCTTAAAAATTACATCTCCTATAAGGTAGGCACACAAAATATCGTCCATCCGACCACAGTACAACAAATTATAATGTTTTTCTAAGTTCCAGTTACAGTGGGCAAATAAAAATAAAGGACCTTACCATTTTTATCTAAACACTTATTGTAAGCTTGAGGCTCACCGAGCTATTTGAGTTCAGCAAATGTTTTGTGGGACAGTAACAGGGAGCTTTACCTTAATCCGATATTCTTGGATTGTTGAAATGAATGTTTCTTTTTATAAGTGTATTGTTTTGTATTTTTGTTGTACCTGTTTCTATGTTGTATTTTATTTAAAAAAAAATGTGTTGTTTTTAATTATATTGGTTTAATCTTGTAATGAGGTAGCGGAACTATAATGGGGCTAGGATTATTAAAAATATTTTTAATATTATTTTGTTGTAATAGTGATTGATTTTATATAGTTATTAAGTAATAATGTTCAACAAGATTACCACAGATCAACCACGCTAGGAAGTCTCGCTATATATTTATATTAGTTATTTTTTTTCTTAGATTGTTTTAAAATTGTATCCGTGACTTATTATATTAATAATAATAATAATAATATTCCGGGACAACTCACACACGGTTATCTGATCCCAAGCTAAGCAGAGCTTGTGTTATGGTAACCAGACAACTGATAAACATACTTATATATTTCTAAATACATACATATTATAGATAAATTACACCCAGACAACCACAACAAATGATCGTGCTCATCACACAAACATTTGTCCTGGGTGGGAATCGAACCCACGACCTCCGGTATAGCAGTCAGGGTCACTAACCACTAGACCAACAGGCCCGTCGATATTAGGTTTAAAGATACTTTATTCTCAATAAAAACAATGGTATGTCACTTACTTGAGAACAATACTAAACAATACACATTAGACTGAAATGTTCGTCAACACCAGATGCGATTCGAATTTGGTACCCACCCAATGCATTCATTCAAGAAGCGAGTGGTCTGCGATTAAATATTCACTTAACCGGTTTTTAAATGCATTGAATGAGCGTACATTTCTTATAGATGACGGGATTTTATTGTATAGCTGTGCTCCTTCAAATACAAGCGTCTTTTTGCCGTAGTTCGTTCTAATTTTTGGTAAAACTAGCAAACTGGCACGTCGTGAGCTACGTTGACTGATTTGCTTTCGTTTGGTGAATGTTAAATTGGTTCGAATTGTTTTGTTAAGCGTCTTTCTGATAAAAATACACGTGTTGTATATATATAATTGTTTAATATTCATTAACCTTGTATCTCTATAAACTTTACTAGTTGGTGTTAGGTATGGGTAGTTAAAAAGCAAGTTTATGATTTTGTTTTGACTGACTTGGAGGTTACTTAGTCTGGTTTTGGGAGCACTTCCCCATATCTCGATCAGATATAGCAGATGCGGCTTTACTAGGCTGTTGTAAATTATATTATGATTGGTATGTAAGTAGAATGACAACTATGAAGGAACTGACCTCAATGTACAAAACATTGAGGTTTTTATACCATACATAGCTATCTGCTTAATATATTTATGTCAGTGATAATAAAATCCTTTTTTTTTTATCTCTTTAAAATATTCAACAAATTTTAAAATTTTTATACTGTATATACAAGCGTAATTTTTAAGGTTTCTGTGGTATATAAAACCTCTGCGGACATGACGGGGGTTTCCTAAGACTTTTCCTTGAGAACTCTTAATGTAAAACATTGCAAACCTGTATAATTTTTAACGTAAGCATTTCTTTGCCCTGTAATTTTAATTTAATTTCTTGAGCAAACTTTCATTATTTTTTATTATTGCGGTGTTGCTTTTCATAATATTGGGGTTATTCTTCGTGTTTGGCATTGCGGAAAACTCATTTTCTATAACAATTCCCCTTTAGATCGTTTTATACAAACTGGCACATCATCATCAGCTCTTGATAGAACTAAGCTACTAGAAATGGCTCTATCAAGCACTATGAAGTAATCAAGAAATCTTAGTCTCACTACTTTCGACTCAAAAATCATAAAAAAGACTTTTCCCTTATAATCATTCGAATATATCACATCACATAAAAACAACCAGCTTTTTTGCCACATATTTATTGCCTTACAAACTCAATTAAACCTACTGAGAAACAGTTGGATGTAATTGAGATTCGAGAACAAACACGTGAACGAAGCAGCCATTACAAAAATAAACTGTAACGAAACTCCAAGTGTCCAATACGAGCAAACAGGGCTATTACGAGGCGACAAAATGGAAAGAAAACGATGTATTTTGAGTAAAAATAAGTATAAATAAAAATTTAAAGAACCACTGTGAAATTTTAGGAAACTGCTAATAACTGTCAAATACTTTAACAGATTCATATCATCGAAAATACTCAACAGCTTTTCTTACACTATAGCTAAAAACCATTTCAATTACGTCAGCATTAAAAAAACCGCATAATAATCGGTCTATTTTTTTACTATCTACAATGCCACAGACATACACACAGCCCAACACGTCAAACTTAAAACACCCCTCGCTTATCGTTGGAGGTTAAAAATAAACTGTAACGAGACTCCAAGTGTTCGATACGAAACTGCGCCATTATGAGGCGACGAAATGGAAAGAAAACGATTTATTTTTAGTAGAAATTAACACTGACCCAATTAGTTTGGAAGGGGATTTTTTGAGCTGGGTTTTCGGATGGCAGTTTCAGTTTACTTAGGCACTCGGTTAGTGAGATTTTGCTGTACAAATACACTCAAAATAAATAAATATAAAACTTGCTTGAAAATGTCAAACTAAGAATCTTTTTTCAGAGGTCGTATTTTGGACAACTATACAGAAAATATATTATAGGCTGATGTTTTTAGTTTGCTGGCATAAACAAAAATAATTTGACAAATACCTACACGTTGGACTATTATGGTGAATCGCTTAAAAAATGTGTATTATTACTTGAATGTGAAAATATCTCTTTGACGCTTAAAATGAACGGCTGGATAGAGGATGCAGTAAACTTACTATACGTACCCCATCATACTTTAGTCAATATCAGACACTAGGCCCTATCGCTAGTGCGCTAAGGTCTATTTTCTGTTAAATCGTATACGGTGCAAGTATTTTCAAGGTGTTACTCATCTGACCAATCAAATAACCAGATGGTAAGACTAGTAGTCTTTAAAAAATAATAAGTCATAGATTATGCAATTAACGGTCACCCATCCGTGTACTGACCTAAACAAGAGTTGCTTACCTTTACCAACACTAAAGTACCTATTTATTAACTCATAAAATAACCTAAAACTTTAGAATAGGCACTTAAAATTCCTTTAAACCTTATTCGAAGCGTAAATAATTTAATAGTAGTGTAACTAGAATTTCAAAGCAAACACTTGGAGCAAGCTCGGATCTATTTCCAAAATAAATTAAAACAAAATGGCTGCCGAGTTTGTTTTCAAAAGAACAACGATAAAGTTCAGTTTACTTAAACACCACGATTGTGGGGGTTTTATCTTAAAACTGATATGTAGAAAGTGAAGTTTGGAAGTCTAGGAATGGGTTCACTGAATGTAATGCAATCAGTCTGGTTAACTAAGCGTGCGTTTTATTTGTTAAGTTTTTTGTATGGAGTATTTTTAAGTAATATTTTAAACACACGTTTGTATCCTGTGGTGCTGTGATTATGTCGTTTATTAAATGCTTTTAATAGCGCTACACCTTATCGCCTTAAACGTTGGTAGACAGGTTTTGATCATCATCTACATATACTAACTATATCTTAAAAAAAAGCGAGGAACGAGATTTTCTTAAATATAAAGTGAAACATTTTCAGTACACATATTATTTATTTATTTATTTATTTATTCAGTTTTAAAGAAAACTTACAGACTAATTATAATAAATAATAAATAAATAATAATAAATACGGAAAACATTACATACATTGCTCTGAACCCAAAGTAAGTAGCTATTTAGCACTTGTGTTATGGAATTCAGAAACAACGAAGGTACCACAAACACCCAGACCCGAGGCAATGCAGAAAAGTGACTTTCAACATTGACCCGTCCGGGGATCGAACCTGGGACCTCAGAGCTAGCGACACCTTGAAAACCGGTGCGTACGCCACTCGACCACGGAGGCCGTCAAAATTACAACAATTAATTAACAAAGTACATTGGGATATTTGCTAATTACAAGCTTCCACATGTAAATATTTAGTTTAGGTTTTAACAATAAAAAAAAAAAAAAAAAAAACGTAATTATTTTGCAATACACATAATAATGGAGGCCATGGAGACCATTGTACTACAAACAAACATACTTTCAAATTAAGAAATTCCGCTTCTTGAAGTCGGTTGAAAACTAAAACTCTAATCAAGGAAAACCAGACTGCATTTTTCCATGCCTCTACCTATACTCTACCGATGGAAAGAATCCGAGATCCGAGCAATATACGCTATTCTCTTTGAAGGCTCGCAAACCAAAAGGCTATGTAATGAGGCAAAAGCCAAGTGATATGGACGCAGGTTCTATTGTTTTTTTATGGGGATCCATCATGGGTTCTGAATAGGTCAGGATTATGATAGGCAACGAACTGAAACCTTACACCTAATGAATGTGAAGGTAGCTTGGATTTCTCATTGAAATACACGTGCTGGTAAGAACTACTACTACAGTATTTAACCGACTATGCAAGAAGAAGGGTTATGTCTTTTTGAGTGTATGTATAAACGTATGTATGTTTCTTTAGCTAAAGCTATAGTTTAAAAATGCTTGATGAATTCCAGATTGAGAGGTATTGTTAGATACGTCTTAAATAGGATATTATGAAAAAAAATACCGAAAAAATTGATCTCGCTTTTTCTTTTCTTTTTGTATGCTTATATTACTAGAACTTCAAGAATTTTATACTTCATTATTAAATAGATTGCACTATTGAATTTGGCTACTTCGACTTCCCAAAAGGCATAATCTCTTCAGTGTCACATTTTAACACCCTGAAGAAAAACTTAATACATTATTGTAACCTGAAAAACCTGAAAAAATGTATTACATTACTGTAACCTGAAAAAAAGGCAACAAGAAAAAGAATTTCTAAATAAAATGTTTTTACTACATAGTAAATGCTTCTAAAATGTTTGATAACAAATTTTATACATAGTTTATCGTATTATGCGTGTATAAAGAGGCTATGCCGGACTCCTCTCTGTCCGAGGCTACTTGACATTCCTTATTCGCTGTTTAGAAAATACCAGCGGCAGTTGAAAAATAGGTTTGAATAAATTATTATTATATCGTAAAAAATATATATAATTATATCACACCAAAAACATGTAAAATATTATTTCTCTGATCGTAGTTATTTTTTTGACGAACATGTTCTTCGCCAATTCAATATCGAGCCCCAAAATATTTTAAGGCGGCACTATGCAAAACGTTTTCATAGATAACGTTGTTATTTTTTAAGCCACATTAAAATAACCTACATTGTCAATAACAAAAGCGCACAACATAATATTGTCTATTTTGCACACATTTAACTTCAGGAAAACGACAAAATAACGTGACGTTATTTCTCTTCGCAACTCTTTACTTTAAGGCAATAGAACTAGCTACAAAATCTTATTGGTAGCCTCCGTAGCCTTCGTAGCGCATCGTAGCGCTCCGTAGCCTTGTAAAAGGAAAGCGTAGAACGTAGCAAATGTTTTACCAGTTTCCGAATAGTGGTTACCTCGCAAGCTTTCTACCCACGGTATTTCCCGGATTTTTTGTACCTAAAACTTTATTAGCAGTTTGAACGTAAAATGCTGTTTATGTCTCACGAAACTGGGTTTCTGAAGTTTTTAATCGTGTTGTCAACACGTGTTTGGGGACATTAGTTTCTTTAATTTTTGTGTAAACATTTGGGTATATTCTCGTAATTGTAGTTTGTATTGCACTGTCTGCTCATGATTAAGCAGAGATAAATTCAAATCTAATAATAGGTAAGTACATTAATGGCATATAAAGCAATAAACGATTTATTTTTAAAAAAGCTAAAAAGTGCATTGTCGTAAAGGTAGAAAAATAGGATTCACAGTAAAAGAGAAAGATTGATTCCCGTCATTTTCTAGCACTCAAAAATGTCATATGCCAAAAGGTAGTGAATTCACACGTCATTCATTTTCAGGAGTCCGATATTGCTCGTCGATTGAGAGACAATAGCATTGTTAGCCCCCGAAGCACCGAAATGTCAAAAACCAATCAGTTTTGGAAAGGTACGCAGTTTAATTTTGATTCGCACTTTGTATGAGATTCCTCTTTGGGCTTAAAATACTTTAAATGTATGTGTTATAACTTTCGGTTCAGCTGTAAATATCAATTTTAAGTAAACAAATTAGATAAAAGAAGATTTAATTTAAAAAAAATACATTTAGTATCTTATCTTCGCTTGCTAGACGATAAATTATATAGTCTCATATAGTCAGGTCAATACATTAAATTTTATTGTTGTCCTGCCACTGCAAAAAGCAATACAAAAAATTGTCTACGAAATCGTGACGTGACGTTGCATTTTCAAAACGTAGGTAAAAATTAACCTTATTGTAATTTTTCGAAGGATGGACCGGTTTTATTAACAAAAATACATGACATACTTAACAGTCATGATGCACTTTTCTACCTTTAATACAACAGAAGCTCATTCACAATGAGCTTTTATTAAAACCTCACATTTTCGTAACCTCTAGTTTAAGTTGTTCTCACCGTTTGTCTTGAGTGTAAACAAAATTTCAGCACCGGTATGCATTTTCATTTTAAAATTCTCACTTCACATGAATTCCTTTCGGACCATTTATGCTTTTTTGGGTTTTTAAAAAGCCAGATGCGCTCGTGAAGGTACAAAGTAAAACGTAGATGGGCTTTTGTTTTGGCTGCCAGTGGGTTCTCTTGTGGCCGACAGAATTGCGGTGGGAAACAAAACCTATGAGGAACTATGGTTCTTGGTTTCCATAGAAATATGTGCTCGGTTTTAAAATGGATGATTGGAATTTGTTGTTGAAAATGTTTTGTAACGGGAAAGTGGAGTGCAAGAATATTCTTGATGTATATGTATAATTCGCCTTACTGTAGTTTTTAATATTACCTATATATTTTTTTTACGAGTAGCTAGTCTAGCACACAACTTGTCAAAAATTTCTGTCCTATATATATTTTTTTTTATTTTCTCCCTTTTTAGTTAAAACAAGAACGAAAATACGAAAGAATATTTTCCATTACATAGTGCGGGTAACGATTCATATTCACAATTCGCTTGCATTAGTCTTAACACCAGGTAGGTAGAACTAGAATTACCAACAGAAAAATTACCCTAATAAATTAGAGGGAACAAGCGAAATGGATTTTGCTTGCAACCGGCGGCAGTAATTATACACCGTGGCCTCATTATTAACACTTAAAATTCCAAAGCACTTTGCGTACCCAACTGAAGCCTTACAACAGTATTTTTAGTAAAAGAATTTTACCTACATTAATTAAATTCCGTACCTTCTATCTGTTGCTCGACCTCAATAGTACAGGGTTAAGTCCACCAGCAAAACTTGACCTCTTACACCCCGTCTTCAGTTCAAATTCGCGGCTGAGAAGACAAGCTTAATAGAAAACCTGGTTTCACGATACATTGGATCGAATGGAGATCCTCTTTAAAAATATAAAAATTGTTTTTCATTTCAATTTTAACAAGAGGTTGTTCATAACAAACCTGTTTACACTTTAGACGATACTGAATAGTTGTTGAAGGTAGTTGAAAGAAATAGTTGAATGTTAATGAAATTATTTAAAGAAAGTCTAGAGTGTGCTTTTTATGTTTAGCTGATGTAGTTTTTTTGTCTGCAGTATTTTTTGTTTGGTTACTTTTCTTGGTGGTTTAACTTGTTTTGGTAGTTAATTTTGCACTTTCTCAAAGAATTTTGTTTCTTGCTTCACGTTGAGCGTAAACTGCAGTTCTTGGAGTGCTTAAAATTCATAATCACTTAAGGATTAATGGTAAGATCATAAGATTTTACACTTAATTTTATGATACTACTAAGATTATATTTTTTGGTACTTTTATATGGTATTTTATAATTATAATAAATGTACAAATAAAAAGGACATGAATCTTGTAAACTTAAGTTAAAAAGAAAAATATGAATATCCAAACCGTTAAATGTGGACATTGAAATAAAATACTAATTAGTTAGTTATACTAATAAGTTAGACTAAGGTGTGATACATACAAACAGCACAAGTCACTTATTTATATTTAAGTGTACAAAAAATTGTATAAGAAAAAGCAATGAAAATGCATAGAAAGCACTTAAAGTCCCGCTTCACATCAAATTAAAAAAGTTTACATAATTTTCGTGTAAATTTTCCGGAAGTTATGGGAGGTAGAGTAAAAAGTATTCTCAGACGTTAATTTACACATTCTTAATGACCTGTAAAAAATTGCATGCATTTTAATAGGAGTTTAAAATTAACAAGATCTTTATATAAAGGGAATTCTCTTTTTTTTTTCAGTTTTTTTTTGTGGGTTTTCCCTCTCGCAAAGGGGACTGCTTTTTCTTTTTTGTTCTGCACTGGTTGAGAGTAAATTCCTTAGGGATGTTTTTTTTGATTCTCTTAACTTTTTAACTAATGAAGTATGAGAATAAAACGAGTATATGTAAAGTAAAGGATGATTAACTTTCACACGTAAAAAACGTTTAACCAGTAGGTTTTTTACAGTATTTTTACATGAATATTTTGTCTAGAATATTAAAAAAAATGTTTTGGTCTTACATTATTAAAATCCAGACTATTTACCTAAAAATTGTTTTGCGTCTACTCAAAACTCTTATCTACTCTTATGTTTTATACCATTAAATCTCCAGTTCCTACAATAAATTCTTAGTACGAAACCTGTGCTCCAGTGCAGTAAGCAATCAGCTAACTTTGGCCAGTGCCTACCGCTGCGTGAAATTCTCTTGGAGACGACCAAAACAGTTAAATCGAAATGTATTGATGGGTGGGATTGTTTCTGACGATCTATATTTGTACCGAGCACCGAGCATTTTGGAGTTAGGCTAGTGACTTTTGGTGGACTTTGTATAAGTGCTAAATTGGTGAGTAATTTGTGGTCTTGTATTTCTGCAGTCGAGTGTTTGAACTCTTATGATAGACTAATTTTTGCATGACATTTAGTTATATATTTTTTCGACAATAATTAGAATCTAGGATCTTTTCATATTACCGGGTTTATACCAGTGGTTTTTTTTTGTTTGAAACTTGTTGTCATAAAAAAAAATGCGCTTTACATCTGTATTTCTGCTAATTATTGTCTCATGGACAATTATTCACATATAGGTATTTTCGTGATATACGTGAAAAAATTATATAGTCTAATCAATAATATCTCACACAAGTATTAAAACTCTAGAGCTCAATTAAAAACGTTACGAAAGCATTTATTAAATATACAATTTCAACGTTCAAATAACGTCATTTGTATCCAAAAACAATAACCAAAAATCAATAGTATTACACATAATCTGTTTGTTGTAATCAACTAACTCCGAATGTTTACCGTACCGTGAAACCGTTCGGCGCTGATAAACAAGTTCAATTGATATATATTGATGAATGCAATTGTTTTGACAATATTAATTTCAATTATACTCACAGCTTGCTGACGCGTCATAATTACATTTTGGTATTCGCGCGTTTGTTTTTGATAACGAATGAGCAAATAAAGAGGTTTTAATTGAGTTAATTGAAGAATAATACGTGCATTCTTTTTTATATATGTATTTTGTATATTAAGCGTATAAATAATGGCAAATTATATAAATTAGATTAATGAGTATAAAAGGAATGGAACATAGTGTAGGTATCACTTTGGAAGATTTATTTTATAAAGGGTAAATAATAATAATTATTATTATTTACCCTTGTAAAAATAATAATAATGATAATAATTATTATTATTTTTTAAAGCCTGAACTGTCGCACTGCAGGGCAAAGGCCTCCTTAATAGACGAAGGCCACGTGGAAGACCCAGGCGGAGATGGAGAGATGAACTAGACGCATACAAAAAGGAGTGGTAATTAATGAGTTACATTTATATTCAGATCTACTTATTACACTTATTTTTTTAAGACAGCATTATTATATTTATGGTTTACACTATAGAATAAACGCCATAAATAAATGAAAAGAAATAAATATTGACACATCAAATATTATTTTCCTTCTCTATTTCCTGGATTAATACATTAAGAGAACGTTACATAGACATTTATTTAATACTTTTAATTATAAGGGAGGTAATTATTAACCGCCAATTAACGTGTGTTTAATTGGCGTACGAACGTTACGTTACGCATGAAAATTATGTAGTTACTGTTAGTTTTACATGGATAAGCCGAAAACAGTAGCATTAAGAAACACAGAAGACCAAACTACTTTTTTATAAATCTTAGAATTTATTATTAGGCTTTTCTTAGATACGGTGTAAAATTTAATCTTTTAAATTACAATGTGTATAGAAAGCGTGTATATTGTTAAAAGAGTTTTTATTTAAACAAATAAATAAAAACTCTTTTAAAATTAGTCTTAGTCTTTTTTCATAAAAGCAATTTACTCTAAACTCAAAAGAAAAATAAATTAACTACTATTCCAAGCTTAGTCACGAGCAAAGATTTCAGCAAATTAAAACAAAAATTGTTTCTAAAACTTAGATTCATATAATCACATTTGGTATCTTCAGCCAATCGAGTAAGTTTTCTGATGACATATATGTTCGAGTAAGTTTTATTAATAAACTTTATTTTATTGACACATCACAGATCCAATCTGTGATGGCAATTGATTGCTATCGTGAGATGTTTATTCGTTGTCCCAGTGACCTGGTAACCAAATCTTAATCATATCAACCTGCATCTTTATTTACTATAGGTACTATTTTATAGTTTCCAGAAAAAAGTAAATGGTTCATTACTGCTAATTTTTTACGGGTTCCGTACCCAAAGGGTCAAAACGGAACCCCATTACTAAGACTTCGCTGTCTGTCTGTCCGTCCGTCTGTCACCAGGCTGTATCTCAAGAACCGCGATAGACAGTTGACATTTTCACAAATTATGTGTTTTTGATGCCGCTATAACAACAAATACAAAAAAATAATAATGGGGTGCTCTCATACAAAGGTGGTACGGGACCCCTCGTGCGCGAGTCCGACTCGCACTTGGCCGGTTTTTTGCTTATTGCTCATCCCGTCGTCAAAAGCTAGATACAACAGTTGCTTGTTTGTATTATTCTCATTGTCTATATATTGCTTAACATGTAAGTCATTTTTACGATAAATCTTTTTGTTCATAAATGTCAAAAATTTCAATTCCTTTAGAAACATTAAGTTATCATGTCTTGTCTATAATATTCTAATCTTTGATAACATCAAAATTAAGGCTGACTTCCTGTAATATAGTTTGCGAATTCAATATTTACCGTACGTAGGTACTTAAATCCAATAAGTACGCTTATGTCCTATTTATGTAAGAATAAATTAATATCTGAAATACTTATTGATTTCTAAGGTTTACGCAAATATTAGACATTGAAATAAAACCACTTTTACGGATTTTATCGCGGTTGGTATTAAGATTTTAAGTCCCGAAGTTTTGACACGAACGGACTAAAGTCGCGACCGAAAATCTTAATACAAACCGCGATAAAATCCGTAAAAGAAGTTTTATTTCAATCTGAAATACTCTTATTACGATTATAAGATCACCTCACATAGTACTATAACCACTTAATTCAGCTGCATTTTTTCCAAAGGTTGTGAATGAATATGACCAGATTATTCTCGCATCTATAGGTACCTGATTTCATTTACCACCCACTTCCGTCTATGATGCAAAGGTTTTTGTTAAAGATACACTGTATTCATGGCAAGCATAAGTTTTCACCTTCATACTCTGTTTACGAAGCAGGTTACAGGCATATAGTATTTTCAAACAATTATATAACTTGCGGTATAAGGCACGTTTCAGATGAACTTGACGATTACGCAAGTATTTTGATTAGCAATCATATTTTTTTTTTCAATTATGCCATAATTCTAGATTTATTCGACTAATTGTGTCAGTTTATACGGGAATAAGAAGTCTGCTTGCGATCACGGCCGATATAAACCTGTCGAAACGTCAAGCCCAAAAAAAGGTGTTTATGCATGTACGCGCTTATTGCCGTGAATTATATTACTATAGCTCGACAGCTGTGCCCCGTGGTTAAGGTTCTCGTTAGTAATTAATGCTCCAGTATTTTCCCGACTTTTTCATAGTTATTCTGCTATAAGAAGTAGAATCAAAGATCATAAATTCGGTCCACCCTTTATTGGTCTCTTAATTTTTTCCCATTTTATATTATTTTTTTTTGTTTATTTTTGACTGCCATACAAATAGTATGTTACTATATTTTGATACAATTATACTATTGTATAATTTAACTTTTATTATTATTATTACTTTGCTGATTTGACATTTTATAACTTTATTAGTATACAAATCTAATTATTGTTCCAAATTGATTGGCATACACTCTGTATGTAACTATATATTGTTTAATTTGTTTTATTATTAATGCAGTTATACGCATGTATATTGGTATACTATTTTAATGCCGCTTTGATAAGGGACTGTGCAGTGAATCAGTGCTTGGGGTTTTCTTCTAATTTGAACATAGAATTCCTTTTGTTTTATTTTTTTTTGCCTTTAAGCCGGCAGCAGTTTCGTCATGCTCCCTTAGTTGTCATTGCCTGCGGTGGCGTCTTGGGTCGGGTCTCCTCCTTCCCTCTAATATGGCGAGGGAGGGGATGGCTGATCCTTGCGTCATACTCGTGAACGGGTGCCGCTTGCGGTGACTGGTCGTTCTGCTGACCTTGGTCTCCACGTAGACAATACTTTTCACTCTTAAATAGTATGATACCCATCTACCTTAACCACTTGTTCACTTTACGCGGTCCCTTATTGTTATTGTTATTATTTGATATTATTTATTATTTTTAATGTAATGACAGCGTGCTACTGAGGAGTTTGTTGCGCCGTTTCTTCTCCTCAGCCAAAGCACTTAGGAAGCGGTGAAGGGTGGGCGATTTGGGGTCGGTTCATGTCTGGCGGTGGTGGCGTCGCGTGTTGTCGGTCGCGTGGCGCTGGGGCGGGCGGGCGCATGGTGGAGCATTCAGCCTTTCACACTGACCTGATGACGCGTTGGTGCGTCAGGTGTGAGTGGTTGGATGTTTTGTTGTGTGTTTGCTCGTTCTGGCGTTGCGCGGCCGATGTTGCGCGCTGCCTTTGCCGCCGGATATGAACCGACCCCTAGGGTGCTGTCCTATTGTAATAATAATTGACGTTTGATAAGTGCTACTTTGTAGCCTAAGTTAAATAAATATTTTTTGATTTTGATTTTGATTTTGATTGAGTTAATCTAACACTTCAGTTAAAAAGTAATTTACCTGACTTTGCATTATATAGCAAAAACAGGAATTACTGAATTGGTTAATTCTATTTTAATACATGTAGTAAATCCAAAGATTACTTAAAATTTTATTACTGTTTAGGCAACTTGACAGAATTAAGAAAATTTACAAGTTCAATATAATCATATTATGCGACGCTGCACTTCTCATGTGAAACACCTTAACGACTGCTTTTTATACAAACAGCTCGCCTCGGCGCTCGTACGTGCTTGCTTCAAAAAAGCTTATGTGGGATGTATGAACATAGAACACTCTGGATTTTTACCTAGATTTAAAAGGCTAGTTTTAAAGATTACCTGGTAACATTCTCATATAATGTGGACATTAAAACTTATATAAATACATAAAACTAACACGCGTCAAAAAATTTAAATTAAGTTAAAGTTATATAAATTTTAATTTTAGTATAATTGTGTTTGTTTTTATATTAGATTTAAGTATTGAATTGTTAATTAAAACGTCATATGGACATTCTATTTTTAAATATTTGACTATTTTTAAGGCCGGTAACATATAAGATCGTGGTGGTGGTAGTCGTGGTGGCCTAGCGGTTCAATGAACGGATTTGTATGCACAAGGTTGCAGTTCACGTGCAACACACAGGTGCAACACACATCAGGTGCAACACAATGCACAAGGTGCAGTAAAGTTGCAGTTCGAACCCAGGCAAGTACCAATAAAAGTAGTATAGTATATGTATTTTCTTAATTATTCTAAGACACTTCTGACAAACGGTAAAGGAAAACATGGTGAGGAAACCTGGATTCCAAAATTTGGGATCTGAAATCGCCAACCCGCAAGGAGCAAGCGTGGTGATCAATGCTCGCGCCTTCTCTATATGGGAAGAGGCCTGTGCCCAGCAGTGGGACGTTTATAGGCCGGATATAACATATAAGATCTGTTTGGTTTTCGTATTTAAAATATAATTACTGTAAACTGCAGTTTGAACTTTTTGAAATCAAACTATGTAATGATTTTCGAAGTTTAGTAATGTGAATGTTGGTCATAAAAACAACTTTTTTGAGTATATTCTATCAGCGTTTTTTTTTCTGCCTCTGTCCGGAACGAATCTAAAAACAACCGTTTTACAACAGTTATAATATAATTAAATAATGGGTTTTATTTGAATAAATAAAAGTTCTGCTATTATGCTTGCCTCACATTTACTGGTTGACCTTGAATTTTACTACTTATTATACACACCTAAATCGTAATCTGTCAAACTTGTTAATACCAACGGTAATAAAACAAATAAATAATTTAACTACAAAATGTCGCTAATTACATAAATGGTAGTGCAACAACTTTGTTTCGAAATACCATTTTTACTTTCTTAAAATTTTAATCATAGTACTTACTCGTATTATGTCTGAACTCATACTACCAACATACAATATTTAGGTCGCTAACTATACATTCAATATAAGCTTGGAAGGTCCTCAGATTGTAAAACGAAACGATAAATTAGAACTTTATGCGACAACAATTTGAGAATGGCTTCCCTGATAATAATATTCTCCCCCATAGCAATAAAAACCATCATTTATCCACACCGTCATTATGCTATTTGTCATTCATTCAAATAATATAATTGCCAGCTTTCAGGAAGCTGTTTTTCCTTTGTGGAATGATGTTTGAAAGATAAATAAAACATAAGTCAAAAAATGTTTGTTGCTGTTACTACTGTGTGGGTATTTATTAACTGTAATCTACCACCTTTCAGACTGCTAGAAAATAAAACATATTTGTTATAGTCTGGTGAAAATGCGTACCGGGACATAATACCTATTGACTCATACATGAACATTATTTTTTTGGAAATAAATAGAAACAAACACGTTTCAGTGCAAAACATAAATTATATTAAATACTCAAGTTCCAGAATCAGGTCATAAACTATCTTGTCCAATAGTGTTACTAATCCAATCAAGGAACGGGTTGATCGGAGTTATGACGCCCACATCATAGACTGGCGGAGTAGATTTAAATGCACAGAATTTCACCATACTTAGAGGTCCACAGGAGTTGACGCCGAGTATCCCTGACGAGTGCAGCAAGGGCCCGCCGGAGTCTCCGGGACACAAGCCAGCCGACCGGCCGCACCGCCTCGCCAAACACAACCGTGGAGACACTTGCTTTCGTATCTCTTCCATACACTCCACCACTATGACATCCAACATCTGTAAAGGCTTCTGAAGTGTGGTAGCATCTTCAACGGCTCCTGATACGTTTGTTAACCCATACCCAGTGACGGTGCCTTCTAGGCCGATCAGAGTCATATGATCTAAGGCGCTGAGACGAGCGTACTGTGTCAATATAACGGGTTCGCTTTTGACTAAGGCTATGTCATTACGTATGGTGAAAACACTTGCTATATATCCGGGATGTACGACACTCTTTACTATAAGTTTCAACGAGTCTTTTAATTTTATGAACACTTCACCTACGTTCCCAACTAGTAGGTGAGGTATTTGCTCGTACACTTTTGTGATTTTTCGACCGTCTACACAGTGTGCGGCTGTGACGGTCCAAGTAGGAGTTATAAGGCCACCAGTACACACATGGACAATCATAGACACGTTAAAAGCAAAAATTCTATAAAGGTTCTGCAATCTTACTACGTAATTATATTTATCTTCATCAGCATCTTTTCCGCCAATTACTCTCAATGCTGAGTGACTGATACTCATAGAAACCCATGAAAATATTAACAGCATTTTTAACAAACTCAAACACATGATAATGTAATGGGAGTTTTATAAATAAAAATAAGTACAACAAAAGAAACAATGTGACACCCAAATTTATTTAATTCAAAGCTATGCAGGTATATACAATTTTCGTAAGCAAGTCAAAACCGATAAACATATTCATTGATATATTTTATATGCTTCAAAATAAATTACCGATTGCGATAAAATGTATGAAAACCGCTCCAAATTCAGATTTATGACGAAGTATTTCTTGTGAAACTGTATATTAATGAAAACACAGTTTCGTAAGAAATAACTCTTCATATTACATTTTTCAATTTATTACTTAAATTCATAACTTCTTATTTGAATATCATGTGTTCGAGTTTGTTAAAAATATCGTTAATAATTTCATGGGTTTCTATGAGTATCAGTCACTCAGCGTTGAGAGTAATTGGTGGAAAAGATGCTGATGAAGATAAGTATGCATACGTAGTAAGATTGCAAAATCTTTACACACTTTTTGTTTTAAACCTAACCCTAAGCTTTCATGTGTGTACTGGTGCCCTTATAACTCCCATATGGACAGTCACAGCCGCACACTGCGTGAAAAGTAAAGAAATTACAAAGACTAGCTCACTAATACCTTACATACGAGTAGGGAGAGTAGATGATGTCGTGTCAAAATTTAATGAAGCAATTAAATTTATAAAAAAGGGTATTAAACATCCAAGTTATGTTTTAAACTCTTATCGCTTGCGTAATGATATCGGCTTAGTTAAAAGCGAAGCCATTTCGTTGATGCGATACGGTCGTCTCAGTGCAATAGATGATTTGACTCTGATCGGACTAGAGGCCACAGTTACTGGTTATGGAGTAACAAATGTGTCGTGGCATGTTGGCGATGCTACTGCACTTGAGAAGCCTTTACAAATTTTGGATGTCATAGTGGTGGACTGTATGGAAAAGATTCGAATGCAAGTGTCTCCACGGTTGTGTGTGGCGAGGCGGTGCGGCCGGTCGGCTGGCTTGTGTCCCGGAGACTCCGGCGGGCCCTTGCTGCACTCGTCAGGGATACTCGGCGTCAACTCCTGCGGGCCACAAAGCTTGCCCACGTTCTGTTTTCTGAAGCCTAACGCGCCAGTCTATGATACAGGCGTCATTACTCCGATCTTTCCGTTCATTGATTGGATCAAAAGCACCTTGGAACAAGACAGCTTATCTCCTGATACTTAAATTTAATAATATTTTGTTTTTTACTGAATCATGAGTTTTTATTCGTTCCTTTTTTTTTGTCATGAATAAAATGTATATCACAGAAATTAACGAAGCAATGTTTATTGATTATTGATAAAATAAATTAGAAACAAATTGAATATAACTTTTAGGGACCTGTCCGATTACGGGCGATGAGCGTGTCACGAGTAGAGAGATGAACAAGAAACGAGTCGGCGAACAGCGAGTTTGTAGTTCTGACGGTTTTGTCGCTTGACTTCAAGCGAGTAAGCGGGTGCGAACGGCGATTTCATACCAATCGCTTTGGGGAATTCTATACCTACTACTATAAGGGAAGGGAGGGCAAGATGGAACTTGCCTCTAAACCCCAGATCATATGACGTGCGCGCGATTTAAGATGCACACATTATCAGGTGGTCATAAGATATTTTTGCAAGCAAAGTTTAGTCCAGCTTGCATTAACATCGTAGGTATATGCTCAGATGTTCTGCCTCTGGCAGTAACCTTATAAATTGATAAAATAATTGATCAAGCTCAAATATGCGAAGCTTAAGTGTATTGTGTTTGATTTTTCGTTTAAAAATTGTTCGTTATTAAACGGTGGGTCTTGTTGTTTGAGACGGATGTAATGAAATAATATTATTATGTAGTTTAAAGTTAACGTTATCTTGTTCTAAATGTAATAAAATGTTTCGAATACAATTTTTTATTTTCTTGTTCTACTGGTATATTCCTGTTTGTTCACCTGGGTGCACCATCCAGGTGAAATGAGTTGACAAAATAGTGTTATTTGGTCAGCTTGGATCCTTATAAAAAGTCGCATTTCTTCACCTGGGTGCGTGAGGAAATGCGACTTCTTCATCATTTAAGTGCACTATTGCCAACAAAGAACAAAGTAGAATATACCGTTCCACAGGCCCAATAAATTTTACGCTAATGTGTGTGTGTGTCTAAAATAATATTTTCGTTTCTTTCCCAAACTTTATTTCTATCAAACAAATTTCAATTTTATTCATATTAGCGATAATAGTAAGTAGTTGTTATGCATTATTTATTTCGTAAGGGTTTAATATTTTTACGATACCAAACTCAATTTAGTGCCAAACAAGTATTTTATTGCAGAAGTTGATTTGCTTTGAAACTATGCAAATAAAATATTTATAACAATGACTTTATTGATCGGTTTTGGCTTTCTTACGAAATATTTTATATCCATAGTTTCAAAACAACTCTTCATATTACATTTAAATTTAATCATTATTTTAATCACTTCTAATTTGATTATCATGTGTTCGAGTTTGTAAAACATATTGTTAATCATTTCATGGGTTTCTATGAGTATCAGTCACTCAGCATTGAGAGTAATTGGTGGAAAAGATGCTGACGAAGATAAGTACCCATACGTAGTAAGAGTGCAAATCCTATATACAATATTTGTTTTGAACGTGACTATGATTCTCCATGATTGCTCTGGAGCTGTAACTGGTCTTATAACTCCCGTTTGAACAGTCACAGCCGCACACTGCGTAGACAGTCGACAAATCATAACTTTTTACACAATAACATCTTACTTGCCATTTGGAAAACTAGATGAGGTGAGGATATAGTTGAAGGCACAACTAGTTCAAAAATGAAGGGCATCAGACTTCACCAAATAGCGAGAGGTAAAAATTCACTCATGTGTGTGCGTAATGAAATAGCCGTAATCGAACGTGAAGCCCTTATTTTGACACAGTACGTTCGTCTTAGTGCCTTAGATCATATGACTATCATCAGTCAAGAGGGCACTGTTACTGGTTATGGATCAATAAACGTATCAGGAGCCATTGAAGATGCTACTGCACTTCAGAAGCCTTTACAGATGTTGGATGTCATAGTGGTGGAGTGTATGGAAGAGATTCGAATGCAAGTGTCTCCACGGTTGTGTGTGGCGAGGCGGTGCGGCCGGTCGGCTGGCTTGCGTCCCGGAGACTCCGGCGGGCCCTTGCTGCACTCTTCAGGGATACTCGGCGTCAACTCCTGCTGGCCTCAAAGTATGGTGAAATTCTGTGCACAGAAACCTTCGGAGCCAGTCTATGAAGTAGTCGTTGTTCCTCCGATCAATCCGGTCATTGTTTGGATTAGAAGCACTATTGAACAAGACAATTCATCACCTGATTCTATATCTTATGATTTAATATATTTTTTTTACTGAACCGTGGCTTTTCTTTTAGATCGAATGAGAAAAAATGAAAATTTCCGTTAAGAAAAATTGAATAACAGAAATTATATTTCAATTCATTGTTGAGAAATCAAATTAAAGTAAAAAATAAATTGCATTCAAGTTTACGACGGTAAATTGGTAACGTGTTGGTATTGCACATATAGCCGAACAAATAAATAACAAGACGATTGATCTTAACAGAATATACTATTCACGACGACTTTTGACGACCTCCGTGGTCGAGTGGCGTACGCACCAGTTTCAAGGTATCGCTAACTCTGAGGTCCCGGGTTCGATTCCCGGACGGGTCAATGTAGAAACCAACTTTTCTACATTGCCTCGGGTCTGGGTGTTTGTGGTACCTTCGTTGTTTCTGAATTCCATAACACAAGTGCTTTAGCTACTTACTTTGGGTTCAGAGCAATGTATGTGATGTTGTCCGCATTTATTTATTTATTACCAAATTAAGTAGTCTCGGACATATACATTTTTATATATGTTCGTGGACTCATTTGTGCGTCCCTCAGCGCGTTTCCATACTTGAAGCATGATAATCTGAAAGGCAGATCGCCCTTTCTTCCTAGACCAATAATGTACAAATAATTGTAACAATTTAATTTTTAAAATAGTAACCTATGCTGTTTCTTGCTGGCTCTTCTCCATAGAAAGGACACTTTGGAACCGTGAAACTAGAGTCAGTATATTTTAACGTATCGTTTCTTAAGCGCCTTTTCTTTTTGGTTTATGAGAAATAAAAACATTTTGAATTTGAGCTTTTGATTTAGACTATTTATAAATTAGAAATTAGATTTGATAACCTATTGGTATTATACATATAGTCTTATTGCAATAGATTAATTTTGATCTTTTTTATAAGAATTAAACACCTTTATTACAAGAGAGGAGGCATCCTCATTTATAAAAGCTTATTGTGTAAAAGATATTCGTTAACTGAAAACGTCGAGGAAAATAATAAAAACACATTTGGGATGTAAATATCAGAAAATAAAATAGTATGCAATCGTTTTTATCAGTCCTTTTTATTTTACCAGCAGTTGAAAATCAGGACCTAATCCAGAATAATATCACAGACGACTGGTACGTCTTAGGCGAGTAAATTTTATAAGAACAAAAAATCGCGATTCAGCCCATAAATTACATTTATTATTTAATAACAGAATCAGGTGATAACCTGTCTTGTTCAATAGTGCTCCTAATCCAATCAATGAACGGATTGATCGGAGTCATGACGCCTACATCATACACTGCCCTCGTGGATTTCAATGCACAGAATGTCTTCAAATTTTTAGGACCATAGGAGTTGAGACCGAGTATCCCTGACGAGTGCAGTAAGGGCCCGCCGGAGTCTCCAGGACACAAGCCAGCCGACCGGCCGCACCGCCTCGCCACACACAACCGTGGAGACACTTCCATACTTTTCTCTTCCAGACACTTTACCACTATGACATCCAACATCTGTAAGGGCTTCTGAAGTGTAGTAGCATCATCAACATCCACTGACACGTTTGTTATTCCATAACCAGTGACAGTGGCCTCTAGGCCGATCAGAGTCATATGATCTAGTGCACTGACACGAGCGTAGTGTGTCAAATTAACTGCTGTACTTTTAACTAAAGCTATGTCGTTACGTAAACCGAAAGCATTTAGTATGTATCTTGGATGTGTGATACTCTTTAAAACTCCTCTAAGTGAGTCTCTTATCTTCAGCCATACGTCATCTACTGTCCCAATTCTTATGTAATATGTTTTAGAAATAAATTTTGTAGTGTGTGTATTTACTACGCAGTGTGCAGCTGTGACTGTCCAAATGGGAGTTATTAAGGCTCCAGTGCAAATATGAACATTTATAGATATAGCGAAAACTTTAATTTGTTTTTCTAATCTTACTACGAATTGGTACTTATCTTCGTCAGCATCTTTCCCGCCAATAACTCTCAATGCTGAGTGGCTGATACACGAAGAAACCCATGAAATTATAATCGAAATTGTCAATACTCTGGAAAACATTTTATGGTATAATCAAAAAGCGGTTTTGAATGAAATAAACAATTTAATTTAAAAAGTAAGTTAGTTGTTATAAAAAAAATGGAAAATAATCCGTAAGGAATTCCAAAGCGATAACCATATTTTTATGGATGCTTCAATAAAATATTTAGAGTTTTGGCACCAATTTAATTCAAGACCATAAAATAAAAACTCATTCAACATGTTGTAACAAATATAATACAAGACTACTAAAATAACGTCAAAGAATTATGATTTACAGTTATATTTTGTATCACTAGAAGGAAATGTTCCTGAGAAAATTTAACATTTAATAACACCTTAGAAACCTTTCGTAAAATAATGATTCAAGTTTAAATAATTCGACATATCATGTTGTTGAAAAATAGATATCGAAGCAACTGTCAGAGGCGTTTCTAGGTCTTGACCTCCAAAACCCATATCGACGATGCCACAGTATTTTCCGGTCTCACACTCGGTTTTCGAGACTTACAAAGAGTATTGTTGAACTGGACACAAAGGAATAGTTTCCTCATGGAAGTGGCACCTTATCATGTCTGATACGTAGCTCTAGAGATTTGGTTGGACGAAGGAATCTGTGTTGGGAGTTACGTAAGAAACACAATGCGAAAATAGGTTTATCGAGTTGAACTCTGTCTTATTTTTGTATGCGCTATTAAAAGTGAGGATTTTATCAAAAATAATATTAATAGATATCAAAATCAAAATCAAATCAAATACCAAAAAAAAACAAAAATAATAATTTTCGTTTAAAAAACATCATACACTAGGTACACGAGTAGCAAATCAAGCCTGAAATCTCTTAAGTACCAAATCTGAAATATCAATCACGTGCCTAATAAGTCACCTGTAATGATTATAAACTTGAAAAAGACTAAAAAATATGAAAGCACCCACATTTTTTTTTAATTGGTGTTATCTTTTAAAAATCTGAACAAAACTTCACAAATTATTACTAAAACGATCTCGATCACTTTAGCTTTTAAACGAAAAACCGTATCACAATCGGTTCATTCATTTAGGAACTACTATGCCACAGACAGACGCACGTTGACCTTATAACACCCCTTTGTTTTGCGTTGGTAGTTCTAAAGGACATTTCTTGAAGCCACATTACTAGTATCAGTAAACAAATACAACATAGACTCATGTGACATAATAATACTAGAAATATCATTCATCAGATAAGATTAAGTCTTCCGACCACACACGAAGAGAATCCGATACAGATGGCCTTAATCACTAGACTTGGGAAACAGATTAGTGTTGAGTGTCGCCACTTGAACATATGTTGTTGCATACCTCACTGACAAACATGGTACTGTATGACAAGACAGCTGACAAACTTGCTGTTCTCAACAAAACCACCAAATATCATCATTTATTTATTCATTTCTTGTTTTTTAATTATTTATTTATTGGTGTGGGTTACATGTTTGTTAAGTTTGTAGCTTAAGTTTTAATCTGTACATTTTAGCCTGTGACTGTTTTTTGTCCCAAACAATAAATAAATAAATAATTATTAAAAAAGGTTTACCAACAGCTTTTGTGTACAAGAGATCATAAATAGGTATAGGATTATAATAATATCATTAAAGTCATCTATGATTACTTTAGTAATTTTAATAGCATAGTTAATAGCCGTATTTAATTATTTTGAACAACTATCTTAAGCTATATTTAAAATTCCACAGCTTTTATGCGAGCACCAAGTATTTAAAACAGAAGATTAAAACTATTTAATGCAGTAAACTTGAGAAACTCGAAGGTGCTCAACTTGAGCTAGTTTGGGTTTTCAAACTTATAAACTTAAATATGAAGAATTAACTAAATAAGTCTTGGCAATTCTTAAACAAAATTTTGGGACTGTATTACTTAGTTTATTTTTTTTTTTTTTTATAAATAATAAATGCGGACAACATCACATACATTGCTCTGAACCCAAAGTAAGTAGCTATTTAGCACTTGTGTTATGGAATTCAGAAACAACGAAGGTACCACAAACACCCAGACCCGAGGCAATGTAGAAAAGTGAGTTTCTACATTGACCCGTCCGGGGATCGAACCCGGGACCTCAGAGCTAGCGACACCTTGAAAACCGGTGCGTACGCCACTCGACCACGGAGGTCGTCAGTTATGTTTTAAATACTCTAGAGAGACAATGGAGACGATTTTTTTTGTCTTTAGCTGATGACTACAAATGTTAATACTTTTATGTTTTAACCAGCAATGTTTTTGAGTCAGTTTCAAGTAAAATTTTGTTTAAAGTGGAGTTATAATATAATTCCTCAAAATATATGACCCGTGATTTATTTACCCCGAAATTCGATATTACTGAACCAAATAATAACGTGGAACATATAAAACTTATAAAAAATTGTACCCTGGGTATGTATGCGAGTAGTTGCTATTTACAACAAATATCATTATAAACACCTTTTTTCATATACCAGAAAAGAATCATCAAAACCAGTTCAAGAAATACAATCGAATTGAGTACATCCTCCTTTTTGAAGTTGGTTAATAATTGTTTTTTGGGGCGATTGGGACTTACTTAGGTATTGCTTACTGACGTGTTTGTTTGTGAAACCTGGTCGAAACGTCAAGATCCATTATGATATTTCTGCATGTTCGCGCTAAATTCCGTTTAATAAAATTACTAAAAAGAAAAATGCTCACCATTTAAAAACACTGCATTGCCATAAAAATAGTTCGAATCCGAAGATAACGATATAAATGATTGTATTCTACGGTATAAACTTAGGACGAGTCGCTGAGGTTTCAATTAAAACTTCACAATTGTTCGAGTTCTGCACCTACTTATAAGGAAAGTTTAATGTCGGAGTCTCGGTAAATGGTAATATTTTGCAGTCAGAGCAAAGTAAATGATACTTTTGTTTCAGATTGTAATTTATTTTGTTATTTCAAGTAATTTTGATACGTTCGCGTGATGTTTTGTGAATGCGATTTTATGTTCAAGAAAACATATAATGAGAACATACCAAGTATGTAGTGTCGAGTATGTTTTCCTTTTGAAATATAGTTATTAAACATTTTTTTTGTTCTTGTAGGTATTCATAATCTACAAGTAAAATTGTGTCGAATTAGAAATTATTTTTTTATTTCACCTACCTACATGATTTACTACTGAATAATATATAGTTCTAATAAAAAATGCATGATGAAAACCTTTTATCATCATCTTTCTTTTCTTCTTCCTACACGATTATACTTCCTTTAAAAACATGTATGAAAATATAACCATAACCCATTTATTTACATCAACGCCACCAGCAAAACAAACGCAATCCGTAAAAATAACTCACAATAAATAAAATAACATAAAAATACATGCCATTAATATAGATAAATAACAATATACAAGGTGTTACGAAAATGGGTGGAGTTTTTGAAACACTGCTTCTGCTTATAGAAATACACCAGTTTTTCTAAGAATATAGGTTATGAAATAAAAAAAAAAACAAACAAACAAAGTACTTTTGAACAGTAAGCAATCATTTTATAGGTAAGACATGTTTTTTTTTTAATTTCTCGTTTTTCCCGTATTTTATTCGACGATAGATAATTTCAACACACAAAAGCAGTTTTCCAAATATGATCTCGCATTTTGCGTAACACCCTGTATACAAGCAATTTCACAGCTGAATCGTCTTGAAGACGAAATATGATCTTGGTTCAGAAAGACATGTTTTTGACAAGGTCAAACAAGCAAGAAACATTGCCTTAGGAGAGGCTTTACTTGATATAAATATAGTACAGGCTTTTAATAGAATTGTTCGGTAGGTTTTCAGTGTTTAAAGGTCAAATAACTACGGCGCTAAGGAACTGAAATTTGTTATTTTAATGCTGTTTTGAGAATTGTAAAGTTATAAATTAGTGATATTTAAGTGCTTTAAAAGAGGATATTTTGATGATTTGAATTCAATAGAAGCCGACATAACGTATATTATTTTCTTTTTTTTTTAATTTTCCTAGTTTAAAAACTTAATACATAAAAGTTTGATAGTTTGAACAAACACACAAAAAGTCATACCACTGAATGGAAACCTCCTCCTTTTTAAGTCTGTTAAAAAGAAATCAATAAAAATCTATATTTGACCTAGATAACAGGGGCTCGTGGCTAAGTGTAAGCCGTACGGTTTGACCGATAATACAGGTTAAGCCGCGCTCGCCGCGGTTAGTCCGTGGATGGGTGACCATTTATAACATACCGAGACCCCTCCGTGTTTCGGAAAGCACGTTAAACAGTAGGTCCCGGCTGTCATACATAGTTCTTTGGCAGTCGTTAAGTCAATTCTGACAACCAGTCATACAATGGGATACCGTGTTTCCAAGTAAAATGGGTTGTGGAGGTCAGATAGGCAGTCGCTCCATGTAAAATACGGTATTCAGCTGAATCCGGTAAGACTGGTAGCCGACCCCAACATAGTTGGGAGAAGGCTCGGGAGATGATTTGACCTAGATAACAACATATTAAACAAGTAATCACATCTAAACCGATCCAACTGCAAGAAAGATGTTCAATAAATTGTACCTTAAAAACTCAGTTTGGCAAGATAACGACTACTTTAAGTAATATATTATTGCAATCTTTCTAATAGCAGGAATAATAAATTATTATAGTACTAAAGAAAACCTTAAAAAGGCGTATTGCGTTCGATTTAAAACGTTTCCCGTGTAAGCTCTTAATAGATGGCAGCTAGTGGGTGGTGTAAACCACTTAAAGCTGGTTTTGATTTGATTTCTTACTTATCATATTCTTTAAATAACAAGGGCAGTAAAATCAGCATTTTAGGTCAAATGTATAGTTATTTTTTCCATAAACCTCAGATTTGTATTTATTTTACATGCAATTAATGAGATGTGTGATTAATTAGCGCAATCGAAATTCAAAACTTAAAAAAGACAAAATAGTAAACTATTTAATTTAATAATATGGTTATAAATAAAAAAGCGGGCACACCAATAAAATAATTGTGTGTGGAATCATCTTCATGTCATCATCATCATCTCCCGAGCCTTTTCCCAACTATGTTGGGGTCGGCTACCAGACTTACCGGATTCAGCTGAATACCGTATTTTACATGGAGCGACTGCCTATCTGACCTCCACAACCCATTTTACTGGGAAACACAGTATCCCACAGTAAGACTGGAATCATCTTCATATATAACACAATAGATCATTTTTCGGAGAAATAACCTCAAAATCCAGCTTCTCAAAATAAATTATGACCTAAAATGTGGTAGGTACAAAATACGACTTACATCTGGGTTACGAAGACACACGATATTCCAATCTCCAGTTCACCTCATTTACAACATGATACAGGTTCTACAGCTCAAATAGAACTGTAACCTTAGAGGATAGAAAATAAGTAACAGAGTGCTTATATAAGTATGAACCGTGGGCAGTGGCACTAGAATGAACAAGTTTCGTCGTGGAAAAAGTACAAAAGCAAAGCGTGCCGTTATTATCAAACTATGTCAAAACCTATTATGATCCTACCAATTTTGGAACCATCGACATATTCGCGCAAACGTCAGCTGTCGTTACACGAAAAGTAGCATAAAACAGTAAACGAATGTACTACATACAGCCTAAAATTTGCTTACGATCGACGCAATGGTCTTTTAGTAATAGACGCGCTCTATAGTTTTTTTCGTTTTACTCTGTGACCGTAATATTTTGCGGCGGATCGATGGCACATCGGATATCGGGGTTTCGAGGTACGATCACTATCTTCACGCTTACAACCCCCTGGAATAGAGAATAATGCAAGTCACGTGTTTTGGATGGAAATACAATGGGAAATAAATAGAACAAAAGAATTGGACAATTGTGATAAGTGGTATGGTAAATTAAAACTCTGTAAAAGTAATTACGACGTAGGAAGGAGACTGAAGTTTCTGTGTTTTAAAATTGTATGTAATTCAGTTTACTTAATTAGCCTGAAGGAATTAAGGCGATTGTTCAATACATGTGATGTGGACCCATCAATTCCACGTCCGATCTGATAAAAAAATAGTTGAAAATGTTATTATCTTCTCTATGTATCTTAATCATCATAAATCATATAGTTCGTTAAAAAAATTATGTGAGGCAATAAAATGCACTTAATTCTTATTTTAATTAAGAGTTTACGTTATTTCTGTATCATGAATATTTTCACATGTAATACACAACCTTTCACATAACAGAAATAATATACAAGTTCCACAAACACTTTAAAAGTAAGAGTAAGAAACTGTACAAAAAATAATCTAACCTCTTCGTCAGAAGTACAAACATTATTAAATCTACCGATGAATTATCGCCTACCTCAGAACACCCAAAATAGGCAATTAACAAAAGAAACCAGGTGGACCAGATATCGATCAAGTCCCCGAATTGAAAACGTGACGATACCTCAGAAAACCAAGGATTTAATTTTTACCACGCTAAGTCGAAAACCAATAATGAAGATGTAGATTACCGAATTCTAAAATAACTTTTTTAAACTTACTTCGAAGTTTTTTGATAAAAGACTTTCATTTCAAAATTTTGGTGGAATATTTTTTTGGAGTTTCTTCCATGATTAATTCTGAACAAACGATTTTCAGTTATAGTAAAGTGGAGAAGAAATAGGTTATTACATTTTCACTCTTATCCAATACTAAGAAAAAGTTGAACCGTAATAGTTTGACAAAGCAATTTAAGTGGTTACGGTGCAAAAAATAACTTACTTCTAGTTCAGCTGTAATCAAGTTTCTGAGTACGTAACAATACATTTCACCTTGTAATAGGTTTTGATATTAATGTTGTTACTACTTCTATAGTTTGGGTATCAAGCTCCTATACCTATATTTATGTGTACAGTGAATGGGTATTCATTTTATCTTTGGAAAAAAAGGTAAAAATTCTTTAGCCTATATTTTTTCTAGAGGAAGAGTATTGGGGATGCTTTGAGTTTAAAATAATAATAGGTATAAATTTTGACAAAGTTAAAATTTTGAAATTTGTGAAATGACTACATTTAACATTCTTGCGCAAAGTGACCAAAAACAAATTTGTAAGAACCGATTCGTCTACTCTTAATCTATATCGATTATCCTGTATTCACTTTCTGTTTATTGCTTGAGCTAAAAATCTTAGGAAAAACAACCATCATCACTTGAACAATGAGTGGTTCAAAAATAATCCTTAATTCAAAGAGAATAGATAACACATACTTATCTTGATCATAAATTCTTCTAAACAGTTTCTGAACGGCTTCTAATTTTCTTGATAATACTAATCGTAAGGCTATAAGATTTCACAGTCGCATCCAAGCATTTCAATTAAAACTTGAGCTGGTTCGATAAGTAAGGGAGCCAAGCGATCTGTGGGTGTGAGGATTTTATTCAAAATAGATTTTCCGTTTCAGGATTTTGTAGATGATGTGGAAAAACAACTTGAAACGGATTCAGATTTACATAATTAAGTTAATCTTTGTTATTTACAGCTAAAATTGTCACTATAATTCTATCACCAAAAGTATAAATATTGACTTAAACAATTCCAAATATCTGGATTGGCATCCTCTTTATTTTTCAAAGCGTTCTTATTAACACGTTCCCTGAAGAATGCCTTCGCTTCCAACGGTAGGACGGTTTCCGGCTGTATTTTACTTTCACTCACTCTCATTTACAAGTTTCCTTATAGCATTCCGTTTTCAAGATGTTTTCCTTTCTTCTAAGTATTTGTATTTAATTACAATTCCCAATAGTGTTTATTGTCAAGCAATGCCCATATCCAAACGGCTCGTTTAAAGCACAACCTACTAAGCAAAGCCTTAGACGTTATTGAATTGGTCTCAGCCCGAATGTGATGCAGGCTTACCTCCATTCTATCTAAGCTTCATATCTTCAGAGCACAGCGATATGCTGATTTGCTGAAGATTAAACGGTATTTGCATCCAATGTAGTTTGGGGTTTACTTAGTATACCTGTATAGAGATGCAATTAATGGGGTAATGGGCCATAATAGGTATAGCTCTCTGTTACCATATCATTTATTTTTAATTTAAATATCTAACAAATAATTTTAGATCAGCTTTGAATACTGGTTTTTATTGTATAAGGTTGCTTTTTTTCATCTAAGAACACTAATTCTGAGTCAATTGCCTTGTCAAGATTTTCCAACATATTTCAATTAGCACAAATTAATAGCTTTGATTAGCATAAATATATAGGAAAAACACTAATTAATATTGAATTTGCCCAACCACTACTGAGATGTGATGTCAAAAATGAGGCATCGAAAATAAATTTAAAATCGCAGGATGCTAAAGGCAATTAAACAAAATTAATAATTAAATAAATAATAATAAATAAATGCGGACAACATCACATACATTGCTCTGAACCCAAAGTAAATAGCTAAAGCACTTGTGTTATGGAATTCAGAAACAACGAAGGTACCACATACCCGACCCAGACCCGAGGCAATGTAGAAAATTTTTGGTTTCTACATTGAACTGTCCGGGGATCGAACCCGGGACCTCAGAGCTAGCGACACCTTGAAACCGGTGCGTACGCCACTCGACCACGGAGGTCGTCAAAAAATTAATCAAGGAATAAAGCAAGTTACCCTGTAACAGAACAGTCCAAATACAATACAAAGCTACACAGCATTATCATTACTTTCGATTACTTCCAATACATACGAATTCAGTACGACCAAACTTTTTATCCTTTCAGAGGACAATATTTACTAGCAATAAATCTTTCTTCGAAATCGAAACCAAATTTGCTCAGGAAAGGTTATTTTATGGTTGCCCTACCGATAACCGCTGAATATTGAGCTTCGGTTTATACTAACTAGGGTTACCAAGTAAAGCTGAACCCTGGTTTGTCTGCATCGCGCACTGAAATGTAATTACGGAACTTGGTGGAAAATTTTCAGTTTTCATCAGTAGTCATTGACAAGGCTTTTTTTCATTGGCATGTTAGTCTTGTGGTTTGACCCTGACTGTTAAACCGGAGTTT
This sequence comes from Autographa pulchrina, assembly GCA_905475315.1. Taxonomy (NCBI): domain Eukaryota; kingdom Metazoa; phylum Arthropoda; class Insecta; order Lepidoptera; family Noctuidae; genus Autographa; species Autographa pulchrina. Next base: position 10,281,643 of record FR997780.1, read on the forward strand.
GTAAGATCGATATCTGGGTGTAATTTATATGAAGAAATATATTTATTTGAAATATGTAACTCCATCTAAGACACTTCTGACAAACGGTGAAGAAAAACATCGTGAGGAAACCTGGATTCCAAAATTTGGTATCTGAAATCGCCAATCCGCAGAGAGCAAGCGTGGTGATCAATGCTCGTGCCTTCTCTATATGGGAAGAGGCCTGTGCCCAGCAGTGGAACGTTTATAGGCTGGATTATTATTTATTATTATTATGTAACTGAAATCAATGCGATGCTATTTAACAAACTAGGAAATATATATATTTTTTTTTTGTAAACAATGAAATTAAACATTTTCTATGTATCGTGCTAAATGTTTGTATTTATAACCCGAATCAAAATTAAATTTGCAAATTACCAGGGGCCCGATGCTGCTTTTTTAGGTCAGTGTGTAGCGGGTTACCAGGTTTGTCTTCACCCACGTGAAAAGTGCATCACAGAGGCAAGAGAAAAAAGCTTTTTAAAAATCTATTCCGTAGTTCAGCCGTCAAAGTTTAACAAACAATCAGCCAGAGTTAATTAAATAATATAGTGTTACGTTTGATAGTCCTGATATTACAGTTACGTATTTATTTCATCTGAATTCTGATAATGACTGCAATCAATACCAACCAACTAATTGTGTTTGTGCTTGTTAACAACAAATTATCTGCTCTCATTGTTATACTGTAATTAGTATATAGATATTTTAATAAATATTTCATATAATAACATGGTGTAAATTATAAAATAGTTTTGTAAATACCAATAATATCTGCCTATAAATGTATCACTGCTTCACTCAGGCCATCACGCTAGCTCATTCGCGAATTGGAGATTTTTTTATTTAGTATTTTTAATTATTCATTGCAATTAAATTACATACATGTGACTAATTATAAAAATGACGGTGTTACAATCTTCGTTAATTAAATAATTGGATACCTATATAGTTATAGTTTTATTTATTTATTTATAACAGGCACATCAACAACACAAACATAATAATAAACATTGCACAAGTCTTATAACTAGTGTTTACATCAATTACAGACGTGCACAACAATTAACATAAAAAGTCTTCACAGTATTCGCAGGTTACTATGCACTTTAAGTTTCAAAATAACAATACAGCTATATAAAGAGCAAAATTAAAAAAAAAACAATATTTTTTAAGAGTAGAAAAAAAAATAACAAAAACAAAAATCATCATCGTTTTAATAATCATTTATACTTGTTTGGTTCCATCAATAATATTATTCAATATTTAACAGATATGTATAAAGTAACACAAAATATACTTACTTTAATTAAAATTTGTTATGCAAGTTTATTCGTATTTTATTAAGGGTATAATATTTTATGCAAACTATAAAGATCAGGAAAATATTTTGTTTTTCTAGGTCATGTGATTTTAACGAATTCTTTAGATAGTAATAAAAGATTTTACGTTCTGCGTATTTTAGCTGCCTGCAGTCATTCATTGTAATAAATGAATTATATTCAATCACTCACATAAAGTCTCTCTTTAAAACTTTATTGAAATAACTTTATTTTCATTTCATTCCAACCCATTTGTATATTTGCTTAAAAGAGTAACGATATTCTCGCATGCTGTCACATTTACATATTATTATTAAGTTTCATCAGAATCGGTTCAGCGGCTTCGTACCGTAAGCGTAACAGAAAGACAGAGTCATGATTGCATTGATTATAGTTGTATGGATTAATATAATTATTTTCTGGGCGACAAACAATTGATACGAAAAATTTGATATCAATTATTAAATTGCCAAATTTTGAGCTGAAATTTTGTAAACTAACTTAATACCAGATGTACTTCTCACCCTCTTTGGATAGCTATACCCTTTTGGTAACACTCTGTATACTTTTTTTAAACTAATTTATAAATAATAAATAAATAAATGCGGACAACATCACATACATTGCTCTGAAACCAAAGTAAGTAGCTAAAGCACTTGTGTTGTGTAATTCAGAAACAACGAAGGTACCACAAACATCCAGACCCGAAGCAATGTAGAATGATGATTTCTACATTGACCCGACCGGGGATCGAACCCGGGACCTCAAAGCTAGCGACACCTTGAAACCGGTGCGTACGCCACTCGACCATGGAGGTCGTCAATTTACACTATTCGTTAAATATTTTCTTCACCTATAAATTTATATAACAGCTTCTAATAATTCTTAAGTTAGTATTAAATTGCAGCATAGTACACTGTATATTGGATCTCATTTGAATACAAATGAAGCCAAGACTCCGAACTATTGCCTCACACTTGTGACGTGGCTCCCGTATTGCATTCTATGCTTCCATTGGATTCATTTAGCAAGAGTGAATTTAACTGAGATTAAAATGATCTGAGATTGTTAAATAAATATGTATCATTTTAAATAATTTCGACGTGATTTTGTCAATTTACTGTTATTCTAACAATATTCTTAAAAGTATGCTCTAGGCGATTTTTCAAAATGTTATTTACATTTTTTTATTTAATTTTAGTACATTACATATTAAAGTCATATCCTAATCATTCACACTATGAATTACTTTTGTGATTTATTATCTTACTCAAAGTATTCTGAGAGGAATATAATTTTGAGAGGCGAATATACCCCATTCCATTAAAGGAATGATTTTAATTCGTTTTGTTTAGAAACACAAGTTCCCGCTTAGTTTTTCACAACACAACTCAAGACATCAATTGAAAATAACATAAAACTAATTACCTGCTTCACTTGCACCACACTATTTAGAATCAGGACATAATTTAGCTTAAATAGGTTGTGTAACACGCAACGAGCGAGCTCCCATTATGCGGTCACTTTATTATGTGTCGAATATAATTACAATATACACTAAATTTCGATCAATTCAAACGTTATACGTTGATAGATTTTGCGGTTCATTCACCACATAATTATTAAAATATTAACTAACAAAACATAAGGGTATACTATCCTTACTAATATTATAAATGCGAAAGTTTGTTTGGATGTATGGATGTTTGTTACTCTTTCACGCAAAAACTACTAAATGGATTTTAATGAAGCTTTTCAATAATATAGTTTATATATCAGAATAACACATAGGCTATAATTAGTAAAGATAGTGTTTGAGTTGTCCAAAATATAGCATATTTACGGGGGTGAAACCGCGGGGCACAGCTAGTATATAATAAATAGTAATTAATTTCAAACGTTTCTCGTGCGGAATTTCGATGTTGTTTGAACCTCCCGTTCGTACGATACGTGTAACTACAATGTATCAAAATTGTACGTTATTTAACAAAGAGCTATGGAAATCGATAATGTTATAAACATAGAGCGATGTTGAAATCTTGTACAAGTAATACGTACTCACCTTATTATTAAAATAATCTGTACGCTGTTTTCAAAATTAATTATTAGGCACATAATTTAATTAATAGTCTGTTTCATTTCCTTATGCATAATTTGTGTACATTGGTGTGGGTTATATGTTAGCCTAAGTATAAGATAAAAGATTTTTGTATCATTTTAGCATATAAGTGTTTTTTGTTCCAAATAATAAAAAAAAAGTAAATATTTTTGAGGAGACTTAAATGTTTGTTCCACTTTTACACAATAACTGCTAAACTGATATGGACGCAGGATAGTTTGTAGCCTAAACTAAATAGTACTTATTTTAGGCTAAATAGTATATAGTAACTAGTATATACATACTTTTGGTCCTCATAAACGGAACGGAACGGTACTGAACGGGGTAAAACTGTGGGACGCAACAAGATTCTAATATTTTTATGTACACTGCACTCTGTCTGTGTTCTTGACTTTAAACAGTAACACATAGTGCCACACAGACAGTCATTTTTCTGTCTGTATGGTACAATTTACAGTAGTTGTTTGCAGATAAAGATAGCCAGTTTACCAAACCCACATGAAAATTACTACTCGATTCAGATATTTAAGAGTTGCTTGAATTGACCGAATGACATGCTTCATTTGGTAATTTTTACGATAATTGGCATTCTGCTAACTGTGATTACGATCATAAATTGGTCATTACGATCATTCTCTTCGAGATTTTATTGTAGGCTTATCTGAATACGAAAATTAGACACAATGACAAGTACACTGACCGACCACTGACATGCATTTAAAATAGCTGAATCAAGGCCCAAAATTACTTCCACATAGCAATAAACAAAGATTAAATACCAAATTGAAATTAAACATTATCGTTTTATTTTGGTTTTGCGGTGTATAGCGATGTAACAGTAAATCAGAATGAACCACATTGAAACTAGGCGTTGATACGTGACCACACTGTCCTATTATATAAAAATATGGCCATAATAAATTAATAATATTTATCATTTATGTATTTCGTTTGAAATATTTATTTAAGTTAGACACCAACAAGACGAGACTTGTATTTACTGTCGGAATCTATATAATAATATCAGCCCCTTTAAAGAAATAATGACCGTGCTTTGGGATTATGAACCTTAATTCAATGACTAACAGTTCAGTTTCCATCACATTCAAATTACTTTTAGGCCCTTTTCGGTAATATTTGTCATTCTAAAATGAACTTAAACACAGTCATGTTATCAAAGTTGAAAATTGCGTAATTAGTAATAACGTTTAATTCTCATTCCAGATTGGCTTTAGTATAGCTAGAAATAGCATAGATTGTTAGAAAGATCTTTTGGCCGATAGGTAATAATTGCAACCAATATTGGCAGTCAGATTAGACTACATAATTTGTTTGTGATAGGAAGATTTGATTCTGCCAATAGGTCGCAAAATAACTGCGAAGGTGCGACACATAAAAAACACAGATTTTTTTTGTCTCTCTAAGATCTTTGAAAGATTTGTTAATAAGTTGTAATGACACATCAGAAAATTATTTCTAATGTAATATATTAATATTACATTGAAAATAAAATACAAATATCCACAGCCAATCGAACAAAAGCATAGTATTTCAAACACGAGTACCTCCGTACCGTCAAATGGCTGGCGCGTGTGACCAAGAGCCTTCGCGTTTGCAAACCTATGTGATCCGAGCCGAGCGCTGCGCGTTATTCTTTCATATTTATATAAACTACGTGCAATATACAGTGCACCACAAGGTACTAAGTCAGTGATAAAGAAAAGTAAACCTTACTGTTTTGTGTTAAGAGAGTTTTTGAGGTCAATTGTTAGTCGTGGCAGGTCGTCTGTATCATAAAGTAATGTGTAAAGCTTTTTTTTAATTATTTTCAATGCTAGTTTTCCAATGCTAAGACATAATTTAGTATTCAATGTAGTCATACAATCGGTTGTCATGTGTTCTTTTGACATAAATCTCGTGTCCACAGAAGCCCATGTCATCCCACTGCAGCCGTGCTATTCTGTAACATTATTTTCATGTCTCGACAGCGGAATCCGCGGTGAGATGTCAAATACGTATTCTCGAATTTGAATTCTAAATCAAGGCCAATTGGGTTCACTTTTGAAGTGAGCTTTATTGTCACTTCACTTTCACCTGTCACCGAAATTATTAACAGAATAGACATACTGGGCGTATGCCACTCTTGTCAAGTGCAATTTTTTATTGCATTTGTTTCTGGTACAATTCAATACTGTTGTTTAATGAGATATTTTACCAGTTTAGGTAGAAAGGATAGATTTATGAAAATTACTAGATAACACATAATTAATATCTTGCCGAACTTACTTTAAGACAGAAACTGGGTACGAATATTTGTAAAAAAAAAAGAACTAATTGTTGTAATATAAATTTTAAGGATTAGAAATTGTCCTGCAGAGAACCACCATCAGCTGATAACTGATTAAAGCGTGTATTTTTCATAAATGAGTTGATAGAGCTACCAGAAACTCGCTTAACGTCATACAATACAATAAATGGCCACTCATTCTTCTGAAACCACCAAATTTAAATAACTATGTACTTTAATGTTTATTTCCTGGCTGCGGCGAGCTGCAGGCAGTTTATCAGAAGTCAGAATCCACCACACTTTAACCAGCGAATAAACACTACTACTAAAGAATTAATTAAAAAAATAATTTTTGTGGTTAAATATTTTAATTAAGCTGTTCCTAGTTTTAATAATTGGGAATTAACTTTTTAATTGCCATTACATAGTTTTGACCTTTTTACGCAACTGCTCGTAATCAGAAATAAAGACAATGTATATAGGGATCAGATATTTATGTATTTTTTTTTTTATTAAAAATGACATAATTTATTAAAAAAATTGAGTTAATTATTCCACCATAACTCCTAAATGTTTCAAAGGATATTGATGAACACACACTGGCACACTGGCACTGGCAATTTTAACACAAAACCATTTTAATAGCGAGTCAATTTTCTGTCGAGTCTGTCTATAAAATACTTTTTAGTGTAGTCTTCTTTCTTGTTTCAGCACGTGTATTTCTATCGAGAGTTTACACGTTCCAACGTTGGTATATTGTGCAGTATGTAGGGATTGGCTGGCTTACAGATATAGTACCAACGCAATGCTAACGTCTTGGGGGTTACGAACGTATAATGTGTATCGTCACTCGAATAGTTTATCGGCACCTCTTGCAGTATCTTGTTTGTATAATTTTTAGTATTTGATCAATCGATGAATGAGAAACATTGGCACCTCACCAGTGATTTATTTTAGCATGTTTAAACAACTTTGATATTATTATGACCACGCGTAGTACAATGAGAGTAAGACAGTTAGACAGTAGTAGTTAGACAGTAAAGTCTTGAAAATGAGTTAGGGTGCGAAGAAATGGCGAGTTTGTCTAATTAGTCAGTAAGACAGAATTATTATTAGTAAGTCGAGATTAATAATTAACGATTTTAGTGTCGTTATTAACATTTCAGATAATATGCGCAAAATAGTTAAATCAGCAACATTTGAGCTCCCATTTAACATTTACTGATCTATACGTGGATTGAATTTGACGTGCAAAATTAATGAATGTTCAAAGAGATATCGCCGCTGTTTACACAATTGCAGTAATAAATAAGGTTTAAATTAGTTTGCCGTTTGACAGTAACAAATTAATTGTGATTTTATTATACGTTATGCTAATTTTAAATTTATTGTTGTCAGCGGTTTATCGAGCCATAATTTACATGTTACAGCATTTTTTGTTACCTGTTACAAGACTTATACAGTTTTTAGAATTCGATAGTTGAGCTTTAGGCAGTCTTTTGAATATCGCAGCCATGGCGGTTCTCTCAGGTGGCGTTTGATCCATCCGTTAACTTAGCCAAAGATTTTTTCATTTAAATTTACTAAGAATTTCTTTTACATAACAAAATTAGAAACGAAACAAACTAAAAAAAACACTTTTAGGTATAGATTTAATTAAAAACATGTTTATATAATACCCGAATTAATATTTGGTTCATTAAAAACTTCTTTCGGTAAGGTTAGACTCAGTAGGTAAGATTTGACTTAGTTCGACGTTTACTTTTTTTGCCGAAACCAAAGAGCTGTATTTAGGTATCGATAAGGAATATAAGATTATTATCGATAAACTGCTAAATAAAACTTTTGTACCAATATAAAGTAAAAAGTAGTTTTATTTCAATGTCTATTTACGAAAGCAGTATTTTGTACCACTGCACTTTAGTTGAATAAAGATTTGTTACATTTTAGGCTTACCTACAACTTAGGGCCAATTTGAAATGCAGTTCAAGAAACTTGCAATTTTGAAAACCTTCTATAAAAAAAATACAGAAACAGGAGCAGGTTACAATGTAATGGCTAAGCACAAGATAGGCCGAAACCAATACTTCCAAAATTAATTCTCAGACGCCGAAAGCCGATACCAAAACCAGGCCCAACTCTAACGAACAAAGAAGTTCAAGACAATCTGTTTGTTCAGTTCGAAAGTTTCAAAAATGAATAATTAGATATTTAGAATGTATATTTGGAAGTTATAATGAAGTGGGAGTCCACAATTTCATTGGGTTTTCGTAAAATTGGAATATCAAAAAGTTAATGATAATAATTGTGTTGAGACTTTGGCCGGCAAGAATTTTGTGATCTCGCTCGAAGTATTATAATTATTATGGCTCCCTATAATTTATTTTGTGCTGAAATGTATTATTAATTTAACTTATAATGAGTAGGTATTTAATGTTCTGATTTTATATAAAAATTTGATTTTTTTTGTATGAATTATTTATTTTTGTTTTGTTTTGTTTTAGCTCAAGCCAAGAGGGAAAAGATGAAAAAAACTGTGCCTAATGTAAAAGACTGTGAACTTTGGTGTTAGATATTAACCGTCAAGTATCTTATAATAAAAATAGCCCTGTCTCTCCTTTACATAACTTTCCAACACAACCCCGATAAATTCTTGAAGAAAAAGCGAGTTTCATCACACTAGCATGATACTGGAACGACAATATACCTTATTTTAAAGGCACTCCTGCGATTGTACGCGAAATTTCTGAACATATTGAAGATAAAATTACTGTTTAATTATTTTGGCGAAGCGTCCTTATTTTACTTTACAACCTCCTGGGAGGTGAACCTCTTTTGTAAGGCTGAAATTAGCTGTCTTGTGTGCAGGTATCGTTAAAAATAAAGGGTTCTTATAAGCTAGCCTTTTTCAAACTTAGTTTCGGCTTCTAGTCTCAACGGATTCGGATGAATACTGTATTTTACGTAAAGCGACTGCCTATCTGACCTTCACAACCCATTTTTCTGGGTTCCACAGTTTCCTATAGTAAGACTGGTAGACAGAATCAGTCGGCACCAACGGCTTGACGTCTTTTTCGAGGCAAGGAGGGTGTTCGGTATATTCAAATGGTCTACTATCCATTTGATTAAAATGGACAAACCGCGGCGAGCGCGGTCACTATATTTTAATTATTTACGTTCTCGACTGAGAGAATGTCTATATTTAAAAAGAAAACTATACTTTAACCACGTACTTCGTCGCTACCGTTAAGCGTACTGTTTGGTCCATAATAGAATAAATAAATACTATCAATTGTGAGTCAAATTATGACGCTCTAATTGGCTCTTATTTACTTAAAAGCTAGCAATTAACTAATAGACTATTGACCAGTCTCATTATAAACTAGTTCTATTAATACCGCTAGTATTTACCGAGGTTTAATAGACAAACTGCCAATTAAGGTTTGAATAGTAACCTCAAAGTCAAAAGTATACCTATCTCATTACCCTGCACAAACTGGCAACGTCTCATTTTTCAAGATTGTATAGTCAAACCATGGTTTTGGGTTTGTTTTGACATACTGCTTTCTGAGGAATGTTAGACATTGAAATAAAACTACTTTCTGCTAACTACTACAGTCTGCCTGTGACCATGATACCTGCAAAGGTTTCAAAACGTCGGGACCTGAAATCTGTAAAAGTAGTTTTATTTCAATAAAACTACTTTTTTTATTTTAGTTCTCGAAGTTTCGATACATAAATATCTAATAGTTTTTTTTATAGTGAACTAGGTATACTCCGCGGTAAATCTCACCTTGCTTTTTAGATAATTATTGTGTAGTATAGATAAATTAAAATAACTCATTACCTATGTTCTGATAATGAATTAAAAACAAAACACTAAAAAAGATGACTCATACGAAACTAGGAAGACGCTTTGAAATACTCTAATTGTTGGTAGAAAGGCCTGGTTTTATTGCAGCCGTTATTTAGGTTTAGTACGGGAAGCTAAGTATTGTTGCGCAACTAAAAGGCCTATATTCTGCCTACAAAAGGCTCTGTTATGAAACCTAAATCAAGACTTTTTAGTAAAAATAGCTGCACCACGCGGTTGTTCCTATTAAGCTACCGTAAATATGTTTTTACAAAGTCCTTAATTAAATTATATATCCTATGTGTTAAAGCAGAGTATAAACTACAAATCTACCAAATTTCGTCATAATCAGTATAATAGTTTTTGCGTGAAAAAAAAACAAACACCCAAACTAAAAAAAAAAACCTTCACGTTTATAATACCTATACACTTTGATACTTGATCTTTTTAAATCTCTTGAATCTAATTTTAGGATAAAACGGAAATTAAGTTAGGTTCAAACTTTATTAAGATTAAGTTATTTTGTTTCAACAAGCCAATTAATTATGCAGAGCATGTGCGGTAGTCGCGTCAAAGCTTAGTTACATAAGCATGTAATACCTACGCTTGAAATGCTAACCTTCGGTACCTAAAATAAATTTTGTACCGACACCGGTGTTTTTGTGTTTAATGTTATTTAGTTCCCCGCGACGAAGCAAAGAAGGTATATGCGTTTAGCATGTGAGTTTCTTTGAGCGTGTTTGTAAAGTATGGGATTTATTAATTGACGACCTCCGTGGTCGAGTAGCGTACGCACCGGTTTCAAGGTGTCGCTAGCTCTGAGGTGAATATGTAGATGCAGCATGGTGAGTGAAAAGTTAATCAGTGTTATATATTAAATTTTAAAGGTCAATGGGCACCTTAGTATGAAAACAAAATAAGGTGAAATAGACAGATTAATGTCTCTAGTTTACAATAGTATGGGTTGCATTACTGTGGATATAGTCTGAAGTTACGCAAGAGAAGAGTGTCCGGAAGGATATGGAAAAGGCCTTTGCCCAGCATTGTGACATTGTTCTTTGACCTACTAAGTTTAATACCGCAATAAAAATAAAAAAAGTACATGTTATTAAAAGTGGGTTGTAACTTAATTATTTTAATCTAGTTTGGTTTATGTACACAAGTTTTCACAAACCGGGTCAGATTACGCCCAATGACCTTTGTAAACTCTGTACCTAAACCTATTCAATAATTAGCCGATCCGATATCATCTATACATATAATAAATCTGTAGAAGTGAAAATTCTGTACATTGAAAATATCGAAAAAATAAATGGCGGGGGGTGTTACTAGACCGACACCGAAACCAAAAGTGTGAAAAAAAAATTTTTGTCTGTCTGTCTGTCTGTTTGTTCAGGTATCACGCAAAAACTACCGGTTCGATTACGATGAAACTTGGTATAATTATTCTTTATTATCCTGGGCACCACACTGGGTAGTTTTTATCCCGGAAAAGTATAAACAATAAAAAACAAACTTAATTTTGCGGTTAACAATAAGATAAGTTTCGTCATCCACGCGAACGAAGTCGCAGGCACAGCTAGTTTATAATATAATTCAAATAACAAATGTTAGATACATATTATTGTTGGACAGATTCATGTCATTAGTATTATAACAGGCAAATTTTGTAATTAGCGTGTGACGTTAAAATGAAGGCTTCTAATTATTTAGTTAGCTGATTGACTGTGGGTATTGGCGAGTTGATTTGTGATCGCCTAATATTAGTATTTAAATAATAATTGTTGACTTTCATATTATTTTGACACGACACTATTTACCCGACTGCCAAGAAGGGTTATTAAATTGTGTTTCTCACTTTTTTTTAAAGTCGTTTCATAAGTTTTCGCAAAGTGATGGATTAAAGGTTAAAGTTGATTGAAATAAATATTACCCTAATTTTCAGTCTATTCTAAAGGGGTAAATAACATTTTTTTATGTCCAAAGGTTCATATAAAATACTAGCGGTCGCCCGCGGCTCCGCCCGCGTGGATGTCGGTTACCGCTGCAAAAAGCCTACCCAGGAAAGAAACGGTATTTTTCTAAAATAAAATTTAGCCTATGTTACTCGTGGATAATGTAGCTTTCGAATGGTGAAAGAATTTTTAAAATCGGTCCAGTAGTTTTTGAGCCTATTCATTACAAACAAACAAAGTTTTCCTCTTTATAATATTAGTGTAGATAGTGTAGATTTGACTACAACTACTTACTATATAAATTTTAGCTTTTAATTAATCATACCCTATCAAACTTATTTTGTAAAAAGAGGTTCATTAGTCAAAGTCTTTGCCATATTAGATCGTTAATACGATATTGTCTGTCATTAACTTATGTGTACACCGCAAGCAGGAACTCCTTTTACGAATTGGTTACCCTATTATGTCAAAACTACAGCAGAAAAACATTATCAAAACCTAGAGTTATAAGCTCAATAAAGCAACCTTCAAAACCTTCCCTTAAGGTGTAAAACTGAGTTTTGATGGCTAATACCTATTTATATGGGAATTTTATCTACCCCGTTTATAACTCATATATTAATCGTAATAAACTTTGAGATTTGGTTGTTAAAACAATGTTATTTGACTATATTCACATTAGAGTGTAATTTGTGGGAGGACATTAAGGATTTATTACTCAGGAGCTTTACTTAATTGTCAAATAAAGTTGGGCTTGTACTTGTTACCTAGAAACTCTTTGGTTGTTACCCTTATTACTCTTAGGTTTTATGCGTACCTGCAACAGAATAAAAAATATAATTTAGTGTTGAGTTATGACCTTTGACGCTAGACTACTAAATGTTACGCTTGACGCTTCAAAACTATACAGTAGGCTTACTATTATCAAATAATTACCTGTTTTTGGAAATGTACTAGCTATGGTGATGGTAAAGTATATATTGTTATGTACGTTTTTTGTAATTATTTACCCTCATTATAGGAATGAATTTAAGTGAGAGCTTTGGCAATTTTATAACTTCAGGTAAATACGATTATTTAAGACAAACACAGCTAAAATTTTTCATAACACAATCAGAAACAAAACTTGCCATTAACTAAAAAACTCCCTTAAATTAACACACAACCTATCTCTTAAACAACATGTAGGATCATACATAAAATACAAAATTAAAATATTAACTTATTACGTTTGATACGAACCTTATTTTAATATTGTGTTCGCGTCGTGTCGGCCACAAACTAATTAGCAGGTGAGGCGTGAGCGGCAATGCTGGCTTGTTTACCTGTAATGGTAGGCTTACATTTTACCACCAATAATATTATAAACGAGTAAAATAGGATTATAGGTACAGTATCTAATATTAAAAACAGGAAGAAGTTTTAATTAATAACGTTACGTAATAAAAAATAACGTTTTTGTCATATATTATGTAATCTTTGGTCGTAAATAAATTTATTATAAGACTTTAAAATCAAAAATAAAAGGCACACTTTCAGACAAAAAAATAGACGTGAATGGGTTTCGTTAGTAGTTTCTTTAAGAAAACTTCTACTTGTTATTGCAAACTAGAAACAAAAGTCATATATGACTAACTAAGAGTCTTAATTTAAGAGCTAAACAATGTAATAAATCAGTAACTGAAAAGTTATCAATTTTTCCGACTAATTTAATTACAATTTTACATAATCATAACGTTAACATCTAGATTTATATTCCAACATAACTTTGTCTACAACAATTTCAGCTAACTACTTACTTTAAATGAAAATTTAATTACACGTGCATTCTCCCTAAAAGATCCCGAACAATATGCACGTGCCTTTAGTAAGCCAAATTACGTTTAGCGCGGTAAGTAGAAAACTAACAAACACTGAAAATGTTCGCTAAAGAAATAAAATTACATACATTAAAGTTTCTATGAGGAAATCAGCGTTATAAAATTAAAAGGATTTACGGAAAAAAGTTAAGTGTTAAGTAAACTTTTATGTAACCGGGGTACTAAAGAAGTTATGTTTTTTAAGTCTCAGTAATTAAAACTAAGTAAAGTTGTTAAATGAAAGAATGTAAGGTATTGGCATAAACAAATGTTTAAAATGTGTGTCTGTCTGTTTGGTCCTGCTAATCTCAGAAACGGCTTGATGGCTTGCAATTTCGACAGGATTTTCACTTGCAGATACCTAATGTTACAAGAAGTAACTTAGGATACTTAGGTTATATAATTTTATTTATTTTACATGCTTTACATATATGCATACATTGGTCCATATGTACATACATACATACCTACATGTAAACATACATAGGTCAAAAATACAGATGAAATCATTCATTGTTCACAATATCACAATGAATAGATACCGACCGTGAATTCAACTGTAACATAACAACCAAAATATTCCAACAACATAACATTTAACATAGCATCACGCCTGTATCCCCGAAGGGTTAGGCAGAGGTGTACCAATGTACACCCACAGTTCGCCGGTATGTTTAGGTCCCATGTAATAGGGGGCGAGCCTATTGCCACTAACCGGGCACAAATCCAAACTCCGACCTGCTACTGAGAATTTCATAGAAAAACCCAATAACACCTTGGTCGACTTGGGAATCGAACCCAAGACCTCTAGCGTAGCAGTCCCGCTTAGAACCACTAGGCCAACGAGGCAGTCATTATTTAATTGCGTCAATATTCTAACAAAATCACACAAAATTGAACAATATATTACAATAAATCATTTCCCTTTCGACCACAAATAATAAAGGTAACAATATTAGCCGCGGTATGCAAAACCTAAATTGACAGTTCCGAAAGTAGTTTGGAGTTAAAACCGTCTGGTGAAGCGTAGCGACCTCTGTTTGTCTATTTCGGCGTTAAATCCAATTTGAAACTCATGCCACACCAGTTCGTGATGTTGTAGCACGTTTAAATTTCGAATAATATTTGGTGAAATTAATATTGGTATTACATTTTATTTATACCTGACTGGCCTCTTAGTTTAGTGGTTAGTGACCCTGACTGCTATATCGGAGGTCGTGGGTTCGATTCCCACCCAGGACAAATGTTTGTGAGATGAGCATGATCATTTGTTCTGTGTCTGGGTGTAATTTTTCTATAATATGTATGTATTTAGAAATATACTAGCTGTACCCGCATGCGTTGCAATGCAATTTTTTCTACCTAGCACCTGCCTACTACCTACCTACTACCACTTAGGGGTATGAAAAATAGATAGTAGCCGATTCTCAGACCTACTGAATATGCATTAAAATTTCATAAAAATCGGTCAAGCCGTTTCGGAGGAGTATGGTAACTAACATTGTGACACGAGAATTTTATATTATATTATTTATAAGATAAGCATGATTACAAGTTGTCTGGATACCATAGTACAAGCTCTGCTTAGTTTGGGATCAGATGACCGTGTGTGAGTTGTCCCAGGATATATTATATTATTCATTCATACTATACATAGTTTAATATAGCAAGAATTATGATCCATTTTTCTATTGTAATGACTGTCGATATAATGAACAAAATCCTATACAAAGAGCTCATGTTACATTATCATCGACAAATTTACAAGCAAAATGTAAACTAGTAACAAATCAGTAATGAACATTAAAACAAAACACGGTACCTGAGTCATTCATAACTCCATAAGTAAGGTAGTCACTCCATTCGCACTTCAAATTTACAAAACATTAAAACTACTTCAATTCTTGTATACGCACACATTATTTTTGTTTACGAACATAAATAAAAAAATTTTTAATCTTAAATATTTAGGTTTACTATTAATATTTATATTTCCTACTTTCGATACCTTTCTAAGGAAAGGCCGCGAGTCGACTAACGTCTTAATGTTAGCATCTTGAGTTCTGCTCGATCTACCTACATTTTTCATTCTTATTTTTAGTATGTTTTTTTTGCGAGAAGCGTACTCACAGTCATGCTAGCTTTCAAAAATAAATAATTTATTTATGTAAAGTAAAATATGTTTTATACATATACACTTAAAAGACAGACATAAATGTAAAAATACTGTTTTTAATTAAATATTACTGGGACCACGTCTGGAGTATTTATCGATGACAGTTTTTTTATCGACGACCTCCGTGGTCGAGTGGCGTACGCACCGGTTTCAAGGTGTCGCTGGCTCTGAGGTCCCGGGTTCGATCCCCGGACGGGTCAATGTAGAAACCAACATTTTTTGTTTTCTACATTGTCCCGGGTCTGGGTGTTTGTGGTACCTTCGTTGTTTCTGAATTTCATAACACAAGTGCTTCAGCTACTTACTTTGGGTTCAGAGCAATGTATGTGATGTTGTCCGCATTTATTATTTATTATTATTATTTATTATTTTACTAGCCATTTCTGTACCACTGCAAGGCAAAGGCCTCTCTATCTTCCATTATCTTCCATTTCTCTCTGGTTAGGGCCGTGGTCATCCTCTCCTTATCAAAGGAGGCTGACAGTTTTTTTTTTTTTATTAGCCTAAATTAGGTCCCACTGCTGGGCAAAGGCCTCCTCTTTCTTCTCCCAAACCTCTCTGTTCTTGGCGATTTCTGTCCACGTGCGCCCCGCATAACTGACTAGATCATCACACCACCTTCGCCGCGGACGACCTCGACGGCGATGTCCTTCCGGCGTCCAGTGGGTGACGATCTTTGCCCAAATATTTAAATAATAATTAATATTTATTATTACTAAAACACCATCTGTTGCACAACCGTGTGTTAGTTGTCCCGGAATATTATTATTATTATCTTATTGAGCACCTCCTTCTTTTGCAGTCGATTAAAACATTTTTCAACCTCATTTTCACAGCTACAAAACATTGGTTACTGCACAAAAACAGTACATAACATAAATTACATTGTGTATATATATGTCAAACATTCGCTGTACCTAATTAATAATTCTGCTTACCTCGAGGGAAATGTATGTGTTTTCGCGATGTCAAACATGTATGTGACACGTTAAGCTTCACATTAATTTTATATTTGAGAGCAGGGAAGTAATCATTTGGTAACTGTGTGAAGAATATAGTAAATGAGTGGTTAATTATTTTTTGCATATACTACTAGTTGTTTAATGATGTTATGATCTAGTCAGTTATGCGGGGCGCTCGTGTACAGAAATCGCAAAGAACAGAGAGCTTTGGAAGAAGAAAGGGGAGGCCTTTGCCCAGCAGTGGGATCTAATTTAGGCTAACAAAAAAAACTTGTTTAATGTCATGTGTATTTAAAAGGAGAACCTTTTTCTTTAGAAGCCCGATTTTTAATTATCTACTGTCTTCTACAGATATATGATGAACGAACATAAAAAGTGCTATCAATATAGGTACAGCATGCCCACTAGTGTAAGCGCTCCACTGCACTGTACACTGCACCTAATCTCCTCTTTTTAACTAACTTCTAAAAAAAGGAGGTTGATGTTTGAATGTATATATTTTTTACTACATTCCGAATAAATCAGAAATGGCTAAAAACACATGTTTAACAGTTAAGTGATTATTTATGAATGTAAAAGAGATTGAAACTAAAACAGTAGTGTAGTAGTAGTTGTAATTAAATATCTACAACTAACTGAATTATTTCACAACCATTAGCTATTTAGAAAGTCCGTTTTCCAAACTTTATATTAAAACAGTTGAAAATCGTTTTGTCTCGCTCTAAACTGGTGCTCTTTTACTAACTATGCAATCTCTTTTGACCTACAATGTCCATGCTTTTAAGATGTGGTGTACGTTATCCTTACCTATATTATAAATGTGAAAGTTTGTTTGGATGTATGGATGTTTGTTACTCTTTCACGCAAAAACTACTGAATGGATTTTAATGAAACTTAACAATAATGTACCTTATGCATCGGAATAACACATAGGCTATAATTTCTGAAGGTAGTGTGTGAATTGTCATTCGTGCGGGTGAAACCGCGGGGCACAGCTAGTATCAATATAAAATTTAAACTGGATTTTTATGAAAAATCTTGCTTTTAAATGTAGTAGCTAACGCTGTGTTGTGAGTACTTTAGTTGGGTTAAAGGAGCTACTAAGAAGCTTCTGGTTTAGTCTTTCCATGACACAAAATAAGGAAAAGTTTATACTAGTAGGTATGAGCTAGTATGAGGTACACCTAAAATCCACGGAATGTAAAGTCTCGCTAACAATTGATTTATTTAATCTATTGACAAATTTATTGCGAACATAAACGTGTATCCACGTAAATGGTTAACCAAAAAACTTACTTTTATTCACAGCTGCCAGAGAGAGACAAATAAACGGAAAAATTAGAAACACTATGTACTTCCACTTCGTACTATTCGCACACATATTAAACATCTTTACAAATCCATAACATAATCTTAAGCTTCTAAAACCTCCATATATTATTAATCAACACCAAAAACGAAATCCTAAACTGCGCGCCATCTCCTAAATCCTCTTATTGTTGCAGCAGACTTAAGACGACAAATACACGAATGAGGTTGAAATTTTAATGATCCTAGGAATCTTCGTACCTGTCTTAGCTCAAATTACTTGATAGTTGAAATACTCTACTTAAAAACTTCAAACATAAAATGTTATATCGTAAATCATTTAATAAGTTATATTAACAAACGTCTTGCTTGCTTACGGTAAAATGCTTTAAACTTAGTGGTATCATTTTTAATTCATCTTTTGGAGGTTAGGATAAAGAAAATGAAGCAGACAGTTTGTTTCAGTCTAATATTTTTTTTCGTGATTTTTTTTGCTTTGACTGCTTCACCGGTTTTTTTTTTTCGTGTCTGGTCATAGATCCTAGTTATATGGGTTATTTAAGAGTAAGTTACAAAAATGTTTCTCATTTATCATTTAGCCTTTATATTCACAGCTAGTCGTAATTATAATTATCAATTCTTCTTCTTCTTCTTCAGAAGAAGAAGAAGCATAATGCTCTAAATCTAACTAAATCTGTATTTCCTGATAACAGGATCTAGATCAAGGATCACGTTTCCCTCGAATCTGTCAGTTGTCATTTAATTCAGAGGTTTCTAGGTAGTAAACAGAATATGCCTCGACTGATGACTGCCTCGTTGGCCTAGTGGTTCTAAGCGCGACTGCTACGCTTGAGGTCTTGGGTTCGATTCCCAAGTCGACCAAGGTGTTATTGGGTTTTTCTATGAAATTCTCAGTCGCAGGTCGGAGTTTGTATTTGTGCCCGGTAAGTGGCAATAGGCTCGCCCCCTATTACATGGGACCTAAACATACCGGCGAACTGTGGGTGTACATTGGTACACCTCTGCCTAACCCTTCGGGGATACAGGCGTGATGGTATGTTATGTTATGTTAAACAGAATATCCAATTATGGGCGAAATAGCCAACGAGGATTTTTTTTTTTTAATTATTTGTTGAGTTTTACAGTTGGATTAGAGCTAATTGTTTTACCTTTACGAAAGAACTTTGAACGCATATGATATTTAATAACAGTTTTGAAATAAATTAAGCATGCAACAAAAAAATTAAAAACCGATTACCGAGCTGATGTTTCAATTTTGTTACTCTTCCGTCTGTTTTGAAGTCCTTGTCCCACTGCGGGGCAAAGGCCTCACTAACTTCATTCTGTATAATATTTTCCGTATCCCAAACCACCTCATTTCAGCCCTAAAGATAAACAATACACTACTTAACTATTATTGTCAATGATAAGGCTGAACGAGCGTATAAAATATTTGCCATGAAATACTAAATCATAATCGTAGGTATTACATATAACATGATATCTGTTAAGCAGCTTGTTTGTAAGGCCTACCTAGCTTAGGTCCAATATCCAAAGGCTTTACTCTAAAGGCACTCTACGACCGCACTAATGGATAGACTGAAGTGGATGCAAATTTTAAAATGCGCTCCAGTAACTAGTCATGTCAATGGGAATGCTTTTAGGATAGATGTGATTATATTCTATATTAGTAGTATTATAATAGTAATGATGACTTTTTTTAGTAAACCCTCATACCAATTTTCTCGATGTTTATTTATCACTAAATTTCGTAATTTAAGTTTAATGTAAATCTTATAATTTGTGTCAAATGAAGTCTTTACAGTTCTTACCTAAATACAGAGTATAGTATGCGATAGCCATAAAGCAGTTATTATAAAAAAAAATATTTATTAAAATTATAAGCTTTCATTTTTCTCGTTACATTGTTTATGTGTGAAACTCGATGACGATTATTATTCTCAATTATCACTATTATAATTATCTTATGTAAACCGTACCTGATTTAAGTTCAAAACTGAAGCTACAGTTCTGAGTACAACGGTACCAACAAATAAAATTACAATCTCCTTCCTTCCAGCTCAAATAAAACAAACCGAGCTATAGAATTACATTCCATCAATAATTGACCTACATTGTGATCCAACGTCTTGATTCAAGTATTAAAATGAGTTACTTCGAGAAAACTCCGAATAGGAGTCATTTTTCAATGCATTTCGAATAGGACCGCACGTGACTTCCGACAAAATCTGGAGCAATCTATACTTTCAAACTGTTGCTTTGTAGAACTATTTCAAGTGAATTAATCTTCAGTTTTATGTCCATTGACTCGTATGTTCGTGAAGACGAAAAACATTTTCATTGATAGCCGTCAATGTAGCTGAAATTAACAAGAAGATTTAGATTGTCATTTTATAATAAACAAATTTTAATTCTTTATGCCACTTAGACTGTGAAGTAATTCAAAGCTCCGTTGTTAAAAGGATTATGTTTAAAAACAATATGCTCAATTTATTTACTTAAGTGTCGAAAAAGATAGCACAATATTAACTCTTGCAACGCAAAATTCACACCTCATATTTTCAACGTAATAATAAAATCCCATTTTACGTTTCCCCGAAAATACTCATATTTTCAAAAGCCGCACGAAATCCGTAGAACAGTGTAAAAGACATTATTGACAGCACAGATTTGCGAACTATAAAAATATCGAGAGGGGGCATTAGCATTCAGTATGCTTGCCAAAAGATCATTGCATGCCCCGAAATAAACTGCAATTTTTGATATTACTCTAGCTCTTTCACGATTTTATCTCTGTCTCTGTACCATTAACTCTTAAAACACAACTGTCGCTATAGCAGAAGTGGGATAGCACTACATTGTGTATGGCGGAGTCTCGCTCCCACACTGACGACAGTCCTGGTTAGAGATGTCGCAGTAAGGGTGGACCGTAATTCCAAAGCATTACATTTGAAAATTGTTAAAACATTGTCTTGAATTTTAAAATGTGCACGCGTTGGATTTATTGTTGCGCTTTATGAAATATTTCGGTTTTAGTTGTTTGGTCTGTAAAGATACTTCTGTAATGTGTTTCGTGCGGTTTAGAGATTTGTGGAGCTTATTTTATGCAACAAAGGGCTTTTAGCATAAATTAATAAGTGTAAAATGGATTGTTTTTAGATAAAGATCATTTAATTCGTTGTAACATGAGTGTACATACACATAAGCATGCAAGATGTTAAAGTAGACGTTTACTTATTGTTATTGGGTTGTGGTTTTATGCAGCTGGTAAATAAATAAAACATTACATTTTTTTAATTAACCCTTTACATACATTAAGAATTATATTTTCTGTTATATGACAATATCAAATTTCCTAAAAGGAAATAAAAAAAAAACCTACAGTTTCGTCACTTAAATCATCTGATTCAATCGCAGATTCGGTTTGATATCAACCTTCAAAGGCAATGGTTATAATACCGAGTATAATATTATCAGAGTATTCTATAACAATTACGACAAGCTTGACTGTTTGGTATAATAATTGCATCTTAACTATAAACGCTTGCGTACAAAGTACTGCAGGTATTGATAGTCGGATAATTATAATAATTGTAAGTATGGCTTCTATATATTTTCTAGTGCCATAATAAATACTAGACATGAAAAGAAAACGTTTAAATGGTTTCCATTTATGGGTTGTCTATTAATTATCTCACTGCTGGCTAAGACCATCCTTTGACCAGCAGTGGGAAAATAAACAGGTTGCAAAAACAAATCTGTATAAAATTTCTTGCAGATATCTTGAGAACCAAAGACACCTACTAATCAAACGTGATTTATGTTCAAGATCATAAACCATATTCCTAATAATACAAATTTAATTTATGGTTTCAGTAACCATCATAAATCTAAAAAGAAATAGACGGAAATATCAGTAAATCATAGAAATACTAAATTGCTATTTCAAAGGCTCAGGCGATGCGCGATTCAAGCCATTAATTATTTTTATGTAAATATTCAGGAAATGTTTCTTCGAACAAAAGGAGGCTAACGAAGACAGTTAAACTACATTGTGTTAACTGGACGGGTTTAACTAACTTAGTTATTTTCTATTCGTTGAATATAATATTGTGGAACAAACAGTTGTAGGTGATGACGTTTTTGTTTGTCAACTTGTTAAGCAATATTGATTGCAAAAATGGAAAATTATTTACTCATCTTATAGACTTCTAAAATTATCAGTTTCATTTAATTACGTATATTATTTCGGAAATAAAGCATTAGGAAATGAACATGAGAAGACATTAGAAGAGATTATTGTACCTATAAAGTCAGTCTTATGTAAAGGCTGCTTCTCAAAAAGTGATGTAATGAGCATTAATTATGAAACTCGTTTATGTTGACCGAATTATTTATAGATATAAAAATAAATAAAAGTATAATATTCAATACATAGAAGTGAGCTTGTTTATTCCAAAATATTAATTGAATAAAATACCAAACAGATTACTTTTAATAACACTCTGCAGTTCTCAGCCCCGCTAAATTAAATCCCCAAAAGTTATACAAAAATAAAAATGTTGCCAAAAAATTTCACTAACAACTAAAAAAATCTGTGCATTCAGTACGAGTACCACTTAATTTTCAGAATGTACATCCACGAACAAAATCTGTATGCGGGAACGCGTCTATCATTTAAAAAACGTGCCGTCAAAAACCGAAGGGATTTTAAAATGGATTACAATAAAAAATGTTTGGAAAGCCTAAAACACAAAAAGCTGGAAATCAGTCAAACGTAGTTCGTTACAGAAGGGTAACTAGAAACAATGAAAAGTAGCCCAAACTTTTTAGTCCAAAACTTTGTGATTTCTTCTTTCTACTTAGTTCCAAATTTTTATCCATAGACAAAAGGATTTCGTTCTTAATTCAAAACGAGCTAAATAACTGTTCACTTGTTTTAATCACAAATTATCTACTTACTAGACTATTTTTTTTGTGACTTCACCAAACCTGCAACTTCAATGACTAAAAAGTCCGCCCTGACCAAGCAAACATTTGTAAATTTCACAAATCACACATTTGTGAAATTTACAAATGTTTGCTTCATGCGGATATCATGCAATAGTCAGCATGTTTACCTGCTTCAATAGGCTCTCCCTGCCGTCAATCATCAACACACATAAAGACAAATTATGGGCGATAATTCACGCACCGATTCATCTAGCAAAAATATTTTTCTTCATAAAAAGACAAAGTTTGTATCGTCCCCCAAAATTTTAAAGCAGACACTAGCAATTATATTCACACCTAAAGACTAAAGTGAGCCTTCTACATATCACTTCATACCACCCAGGTAGAAACGTGAGCGTTTGAATTGTATCTACACAGGGAGCTCGAACAATAGGGTTCCGCTCGATTACTTGGCGCGAGCGATGCGTTGCGTCTCTTGTGCCTTTAAATATTGTAGCAGTTTGTTAAGAGCTTACTACAGGCTTGTGTTGTGAATGTTGTTGTATCGTGACACGGGAATTGCTTTGTAGCTTGCGAACTTGATTTAGAAGTCGTAAGTAGTTTAACAAGGACGCTGAATTTTCAGACAGACTTTTTTTTGTTTGATTTTGAAAGCAAAAATATTTTTGGAAGATTTATTATGAGTTATGACGAGATTTAGTCTAAATATGTAACTCTCAAACTTTCGCGAGTTTAATAAGGTGTTAAATTAACACCCATTGACCAAAAAACTAATAAAGAAGTATTATTTAATTCGCTCACTTAAATTGCAAATTGTTCCAACATTGTCGGAATAGTTACTAGTAGAAAAACCCAATAACACCTTGGTCGACTTGGGAATCGAACCCAAGACCTCTAACGTAGCTGTCGCGCTTAGAACCACTAGGCCAACGAGGCAGTTATACATAATACTAATAAACATAAAATATTTTAATCACGCCTGTAAAACGTATTTATGCATAATAACAAATAAATAATCAATAAAAAATTATGAAATGAACACC
This sequence comes from Autographa pulchrina, assembly GCA_905475315.1. NCBI lineage: Eukaryota > Metazoa > Arthropoda > Insecta > Lepidoptera > Noctuidae > Autographa > Autographa pulchrina. The sequence goes on from FR997780.1 coordinate 10,305,522, forward strand.
ATAGGTAGGCAGTCATAACAACACCATGTCAAGTTACAAGTTGATAATCAATGAGTAACCTTGTTGAATATTACATCATTATACAGATACCAAACGAACATTCAATCATCATCTAGTTCAATAACAAACAGTACTGGCTATCTAGAAAACAAAAGTGTATCCATATTTTTTTAAAGCGAATATCTCTTAAATTAAAAGTTAAAACATCCTGCGCATGTGGTTTCCTTTTTCGCGTGCAAAGTGCATAGGGGATATAGCTCAGTGGCAGAGCAATCGACTGCAGATCGATAGGTCCCCGGTTCAAATCCGGGTGTCCCCTTCAAAATTCTATTATAATTTTTATACGAATTTGCAACAATCTTCATGTTTATAATTATATTTTATTTCAATTTCAAAGTATTTTTCAATAACAATGGCCGCCAGTCTTTGGGCACACTTCCAGTCGACAGCTATGTGGACGAATTATTTGATGTCATGTTTTAAGTTTTAACAAATTAAAAGTCTACTTTGTTTTTTTATAAGTATATATACATTTATAGTTAAGTTTATAAATAATGGTAATAATTATTTTTAAGTCATTAATATATTAGTTAGTACGTAGTTAAGATCAAAACATTATTTGCAACCATGTTATTAAAACTAGCAGGTTTTAGTTTAAGCTTAACAAACCTTCTTTGGGAATAAGAAAACAACAAAAGAAAAATACATACAAACACAAAAAAAAACATCTCCTCAAAAAATTTTAAGTGGCATCAGAAAAACAGAAACAAGCAGTTAAACTTTGTTACTTATTTTTCCTGTAAAATTATCTGTGTAGTTAACTTAGTTAGGGGAAGTAGTTATTTCCCTTGTAAAAAGTCTTGGTAAAGCAGAAATGAAGTCTTTTTAAAACTGATGTTTATTGGTCTAGTTTAAGAGCTGAGTTATAATTTTTAAAGATTCCAGATAGCCAAAGAGTTGTAGATGTTGTCCAATTCTTTTGTCCTGAATAAGTGAAAGTTAAAAAGTGTCGCTTTCTGTTTTTGCGGAAGATTGTTTTAGAAAAGTGTGGTATTTGGGAGAGGAATGTTGATCAAAAAAGTGTTGAAACGAATTAGATAGGTACAATATTGGGTCGTGAAAATGAAAAGTTAAGATTAAAATACATTATTAACTAACTACTTAAATTCCTAAATATCCACCAAAAATGTGAAAATAGTTAATTAAAATATACTAAACAATAAGTTACGGCAACACCAAAATAATTCAGAAACACAAATCGAAAACTGGACAGAATAAATCCGACAAAACAACGTTTTATTTTCGAAAGCCTTCCTAAAATACGGTGTCGTATCCTCGCAAAAACACAGAAGTTATACCTAAAAAAGAATTATACATAAAACAACAGTTTCACTAGTAACGATCGAAGTTTTTTCCGAGTACTTTTTCCCCACACTCCGTAGGCTGGGGTGGCCAGCCGATACGTCCGTCAGACCCCAATGAATGGGGTTGCCACAACGAAATATTCACCCGTAGGTACGGGTTTAGACGGATTCTAGAATTGCGGACGCTAAAAAGCTATTTGAAGAGAATACCTTTTGAAATAGTTTTGTAGAATGTGGAATTGTTGTTTTTAACGGTCGTGTTTACTTTGAAATATACAGTATGACTTTGAAAGAAGTACTATTTATGTGTTTTCTTTATGTAATGTTTACGCCTACAATTAGTTGGCCGGAGTTAAAATAATTTTGCTTCTGTCTCAGTCGATCTAGTTTATCTAACAGTTGATTTTATACTACATTAGTCTTGTGTTTTTTATTTACGCTAAAAGTATTTTTGGTTGATAAATAATCCTTTCTATCAGAAGAATTCTGTAAAAAAAATATTACTTGACCTTTTTCTTTTGTAGTCAACGTAAATTAAAATAACAATAATCCCAAAGGCTTGTATTATGTATTTCAAAAATATTTACCTATACAAATAACCTGTTAAAAGAGGTACGGATCACAAGAAATTCCAGTTTAAAATCTTAAAATCAAACAAATGCCTACTTCCTTAGTTCTCAGCGCCATAATATCCAGTAATTTCATTACACTAGATGCAACACGACAGCATCACGGTAGATACACTCTCACTGACTCCCGACACCAAACCATCCCTATGTTGCATAATATATGACTACGCTTCCTGTATTCTACATTCTAAGAGCACATTCCACTATTTTCACAGATAAAATACTTACTGCATAAATCCAAAAGTTTTACTTGCTGTTAAAATAACAATCATGCCCAAGGCACGTATATTATTAAAAAAAAAATGTACCTATTCAAATATCCTGAAAAATGTAGAGGATCACATAAAAGCCAAAATTTTAGAATAAAAAAATGCTTGCTTCCATAGATAGCGCTATAATATCCATTATCCAGTCATGTCATTACACTAGATGCAACACGACAGCATTACGATACACTCTCGCTGACTCACGACTTCAACCTCCATGCAAGCCATCCTTTTGTTGCATAATATATGACTACGCTTCCTGTACTATACATTCTAAGAGCACATTCCACTATTTTCACAGATAAAATACGCGCGGTTTTATATTTTACGAGTCGCTATAAAGTGTTAGAGAATTGTGTCCGTTTTCAATGGAGACGTCTTGAAGTTTCCATTTTGGAGTTAATAGCTTATAGATGTTCTTTTGTTTTCAGTGTTTTGACCTTTGAGTTCGGTTAGTATGTTATGCGTTTATTAACCGACTTCTAAAAAAGGAGGAGGTTCTCAATTCTGATGTTTGTATTTTTTTTTAGTTAATTTTAATATTGTATATTGAAGTGACAGTAAAAAGGTTATGTTGAGATTTTTACGTTTATCAGCAACTAGGGTTAGGGTCTAGTTATAAATATAATGGACTCAAATGGTACCTATGCAACATTGGAGTTGTATACTCTGAGTTTTCTATTTAGTATTATAGTCTGACACATTCGTAGATAAACTGACATAAGACCTTTGTATATCAAAAGTTTAAAAACACAATTTATTTAGTATCATATCTATTTACCTAGTTGTAACTTACTTTAATACCAACTGACAAAAGCTACAGCCAACAAAGACTTTCAATAATCTTCCCCATATAAAACGAAGAACCCCAACAACTTTACATTACAAATAAGCAATTAATAACATTCCATCATTTCCACGACAATAATTAATACGCTATACAAGATTAATCCATTAAAGTTTTCCAATTAATAAAAATTCAATACATTAATCATACGTCAGGAGCTGTAATCGCCAGCGGTTCACAATAAACTTATATTTTCGCCGTTATTAACCCTCAAATGAAAACATCGGGCCGATACTTGATTTAGTGTTATTAACCTGTCATTCGCCAGCCCTCAGGCCCGAGAGACCGGCCGAACAATGCCAGTCTATTAACGGGTTAACATAGTGTAACGTGTATGCATTCTATGGTAAAGTTAAAAGGATTTTGTTGGCAAAATCGGCATGATTTTTGTTCAGCTTTTTCCAATTTTATTAAAATTCTGTAACGGGTTGGAATTGTTTTTTTTTTTGGCGATCGTCATTTTGATGGGGTTCGTTTTGTTTTTTATTCATTTAAACGAAAGCTTGCAACCAAAAGGTTATGTGCCTGTTGGTAATTAGATACCTACGTAGATTAGATAGATTACATATTTAGTTATTTTCAAAAAAAGCCGACACGCAGCGCCTAGAAATGTACAACACAACAGCCACCCCAGCTTTCCTATTTTTTTTTCTCTAATAGGTATTTGTCATTAAAAAAACAAAAGATTTATTCCAAAACTCATTTATTCAAGCCATTTATTGTGCCCTAAAGACAGCACTAAACGATTTACATGAGCAAACTAAGCCGCGAAGTTCGCTCCAAACAAATTGGGTCATTTAAGTTAAAAGAATAGGAAAAAAACTTAATTACGTTGTTAATTAATTCATTGTTAAGGTTCAATCCCTTTGCGACTTGCTCTAAACGTTTTACTTACTGTTTAACCACCAGTTAGCTTGATTAAATAACTTTAACTGTTTGTCTGGTATGTTTTATTTACGTTTTTTAATAACCGCTTCCCTGTTGTGCAGTTTGGCGATATTTTATGATTTTTTTTTTCTCAATAATGTTTATTTTAATAAATAAACTTGGTTTCAGTCAAATGTTTATATTGCTGTAGACTGAATAATAATGTGTTATTTATTATTGTTGACAAAAACGAATATTTGCGAATGATGCAAATGTTTATCTAGTACAATCGGTTGCACATAGGGTGCGAACTTCAATTATTTTTTTCTCCTCCATTTCTCTCCCGATGCAAGGCTACAAAATTAACATAATAAATATATTAACTGGCATTTTCTCCTTACTTCAGCTTCAAAACTACATTTGCTAACATAACTCTAGCTTTACAGACAATAAGCATTAATACTAATAAACTTTGATTTCAAATGAAACCATTATCCTAAATAGATTCATATCCAACTTTGGACAAAAACAAACCACAATTTTCCACAAAATACTGCTAAAACAACATTTGCATGGCAACATTCATCATCATTTGACTTGCAGCAAACAAAAAAAGCAAACTAAATCAATATTTTATATCTGGCAACATTGTCCGCACTGTCGCCGTTAAATAAATTACGGCGGTATGAATTAAATATTCGAGTTTGCGGTTCCCTTCCCCGTTGTGCTCTGAATTAATATAATATTACATTTGTACTGTTTTTTGGAATAATTCTATTTGTTTTTAGTGACCAATTAGAGTCGTTTGCGTACCGTCGAGTTTATACAGACTTACTAAGGTTAAATAGATTAGTCGAGTTGTGGATTTTAACAGACGAGCTTGTGTTTAAGGCCACTGTATTATATTATGTAGCAAAAGCCAAAGAAACGCTATGTTTCTATCAAGTATATTTCCAGTACAGCTTACAAATATAGTCAGATTATACAATGATATTATTATTATAGCATGACAATTACCAAATCTTGTATATGAAACTGATGAATCTATGCAATTCTGAAGATGTCTGTAGTTATTCAATCATGTGCTATTCAACAATTTAATGAATTAGGTAAACCAGGAGCATTTATTTTTATCAGATCCCTAGTAAAACTTATTTTAGCTTATATAGAGAATGTTAAAAAAAAGATTTTAATGTCAGGTTAAGTAAGCTTACAAAATAATTGTAATCTTTAATAAGAAGCAGAAGTTACAGGCTGTCAGACAGATCTTAACAACTTTATTTTAAAACATCTAGAAACAACACGGCGCTAAGTTAAGCCTAACAACTCAGATAATTTACCGTCGCTTTACAAAGGCCTATCTAGGTAGGGTACTACTCATTGTACTTTGTTAAAGTTACAGATAAACGGGAGACACGATCGTTTATGTGTGTGTTTATTTACAAGAATTATGTGTGTAATGCTAAGGACTTAAGACTTTATTACTAGATCTTAATAAAGACGATGTTTATTTATTAGCGTAAAGATTCGTGTGATGATTTTCCGTCTATATAAACGTTTTCACGCAAGAAAATTCAAATCCATTTCCACTTTGGTCAAGCTATAAGTATAATTTTTAAGTTCTTCTAAGACACAGCGATATATTTATCAAGAGGATTACTAGCATAACTAATAAAAACTGGCCAAGTGCGAGTCGGACTCGCGCACGAAGGGTCCGTACCACCGTCGTATGAGAGCCCCCCTTAAATATTCATTTTATGTGGTTTTTTGTATTTGTTGTTATTGGTTTCTGGGTTATTTAACAATGAAGCGATGGTAAATAATAAATATACTGATTTTATTAAGTAGTAAGTAAATGGTACAGCAAGAACAACACGTAACAATTAATCATGAAAAGATATTGCAGCGCCATCTAGTTTAATTTTCTAGAACTATACATATCTGGATATCTGTCAATATTGTTGCTCAACACTCCCACTAAAATTAAACTAGGTACAAGAAACATTTTCTTTTTTTTTTAATCAAATATATATGTTTAAGAAGACAAAATCTGATCTCTTAAATAGTTAAAAACTTGAGTTGGTAATGCTTTAGTTAACATGTCTGCTAATTGACTGTTACTAGGAATATAGTTTAGATTAATTATACCTAACTCAACTTTTTCTCTTATAAAATTAAATTTTACATCTATATGTTTAGTTTTCTTGTGATAAACAGGATTGTTAATTAACTTAATTGCACTCTGATTATCAACATACAATGGAACACATTTTACTTTTTCACCTAAATCTGACAATAATTGCTGCAACCACAATATCTCTTTTGCAGCTTCACAGGCAGCTACAAATTCGGCTTCAGTTGTGGAGAGAGCAGTAGTCTTTTGTTTCTGACTACACCATGTTATTGGTCCCCCATTCATGTTAAAAATGTAACCAGTAGTAGACTTACGCGTATCTACATCACCTGCAAAATCTGAATCTGAATAGCCAGTGAGATCACTACTTTCTCCATAACATATACATAAATCTTTGGTATTCATTAAGTATCTAATCACACGTTTAATGGCATTTACATGTTGCTGACTTGGATTGTTCACATATCTACTTAACAAATTTACAGCAAATGAAATGTCTGGTCTTGAAACAGAGCTCAAAAATAACAACGAGCCTATTGCTTCTCTATAAGGAAAATTTACGACACTATCGTCCATTTTCTTTGAAATAATAACATTTACATCTGCTGGGGTACCGGCAGGATTTGAACTACTCATACAAAACTTATCTATTATTTGTTCTATGTAATCTCTTTGATGAATACAGATACAATTATTTACTCTCTCTATTTCTTTTATTTTAAATGCTTGCTTCAAATATTCTATTATCCTTTTAATAATTGAGGAACTGGAAGAGACTATAAGTGCATCATCAACATAAATTATTATAACCACTTTTACCCCATCAAAAACACTTATATAAACACAATTATCAGCTTGAGACTGTACAAAACCATATTTAACTAAAAACTCAGTGAATCTTTTGTTCCAACAACGAGATGCCTGTTTAAGACCATACAATGATTTGTTAAGTTTTAGAACACAATTATTTTTGAATGAAATTCCCTCTGGCACTTCTATAAAAATATTTTCATCTAGATACCCATTCAAAAAAGCAGTTTTTACATCAAATTGTTGAATTTCTAAATTATATTTAGCTGCAATAGAAAGGATAATTCTTATTGAGTCATATCTCGTTGTTGGAGAGAATATTTCTTGATAATCAATATCTTTAATTTGATTAAATCCACGTGCACATAAACGAGCTTTGAACCGTTTCTTTTGATCATTATCATCCTTTTTTATAGCAAATACCCACTTTGTAGTAAGAGTACGTTGACCAGATCTATCAACTGGAGTCCATGTGTTATTTATTCTCATCGTATGCGAGCAATTCTTCATTAATAGCATGTAACCAGTTATCTCTTTGGGGACTCCTCATAGCTTCATCATATGTTTGAGGCAATGACAGTTCAACCATGTTCGCTTCAAACAATCTATTTCTCCTAGGTCTCAAATTCATAGTCCTCTGGTTTACAACCTGATCTAATTCTTGAGGCGGTTCATATGGAGGGTCATTACTATTACTGCTCAACATGCTGTCATCATTCTCTGATGATGAAGCTTCCACAAAAGTATCCTCGACACTAGTTTCTTGTATTTCATTTTCTTGTCCTAATGTCTTCTCTTCATCATTAATATATATTTGTGTAATATTTTTCCTTATTTCAGGTATGTTGTACTCATCAAAAATTACATTTCTTGATATTTTCACCTTTTTAGTTTCTGGGTTGAACATCCTGTAGTTATTATTATCATACCCTACAAGTATCATCTTCTCACTCTTCTTTTCAAGTTTAGTTCTTAGTTGGTCAGGAATATGTACATATCCAATGCTTCCAAACACCTTTACATGGCCTACATGAGGCTTGATGCCATTCCATAATTCAAACGGTGTCTTCTGAGGGGTCTGGCTAGAGGAAGTCCTGTTTAACAAATATACTGCACAATTCACAGCCTCTGCCCATAAATTCAGTGGAACATCCCTTGCATATAACATAGAGCGTGCACTCTCCGCAATAGTACGGTTCTCTCTCTCAGCACGACCATTTTGTTCAGGTGTATAAGGAGCTGTACACTCATGAACTATACCTTCTTTATTCAAGTAGTCTTTGAAAGCTTTATTTACATACTCTTTTCCGTTATCTGTATGCAATATTCTGACACTATGCATATACTTATTTTTGATCATGGCATTATAATTCTTGAAAATTTCTATTACATCACTTTTATGTTTGATAAAATGTACATGCCTGTAACTTGTAGCAGCATCCTTGAATAATACAAAGTATCTCATACCTTGGATAGATGTTTGACTAATTGGTCCACAGACGTCGCTATAATATACAAGGTCACCTGGCTGTAGTTCTCCTCGTACTGATTTGTGAAATGAAAATCTGCACTGCTTTCCATATGCACATGCTTCACACACAAAATCAGTTTTATCACTGTCATTCAGTTTCAAGCCTTCTACCACATTATTAGTATTCATGTTCTTGATTTGCTTTAGGTTAACATGTCCCAGTCTTTCATGCCACATTTTAATGTTATCTTTATCACTATGAACTAAGTTACAGGTTTCTGGAATCACAGCTTTTATTTTCAACTCATACAAATTGTTTTCTGTTATTGATGCACACATCACCAAGTTGTTGCCTTTATAAATAAAAGCACTAGAATCTTTCTTGATAATGATATAGGATCTACGCATAATCACACCTTCTGAGAACAGATTTCTTCTTAATTTTGGAACATACAAGACATCCCGCAGTTCACTGTTCTCCCACTGTCCATTGACATATCTCTTTATTAATACCTGACCTATGCCAGCCACTTCTACTGACTGTTTGTTACCCAATGTCAATGATTTCTGGTCACATTCAAATAGTTCTACAAAGAACTCCTTCCTGTATGTCATATGGGCGGAGGCACCACTGTCTAAAATCCAAGCATTCTCTTCAGCTTCATTGAAACTGGTTTCTACATTAAATGCTAACAAATCTGCACCTTCCTGTTGAGGTTTTCTGAACTTAGACTTCCTTGGAGCACGACATTCTCGAGAAAAATGTCCTCGTTTTCCACAATTATAACATTCAAATCTGTGTTTGGTGGTTTTATTTTGATTTGAACCACTAGCATTTCTATTCTGCTCGCTTTGTTTTGGACTATTTTTCCATCCTTTGTTAGCCACAAGAAGAGCGGTTTCCTGCTCTTCTTCACACTGTAGACTAGCTTCCTCATCTAACAAACGAGCAGTGAGATTGACAAGAGTTTGTTGCGCTGGATCCAATGACATCCACGCTTGACGGAGTGATCTGTACTTATGAGGCAGTGTTCCAAGTATTTTTGTTATCACCGCCATGTCACTAACACTTTCGCCGCTTTCTTTCAACTGCTTGGCCAAGGATTCCACTTTAGAAATGTGTTGAGCTACACTATCATTCGTAGTCATTTTGTATTGATAAAACTTCTCGTGGATCAACATTTTGCATAGTTCACTCTTTTGTTCGTATATTGATTCGAGTTTTGTCATTATTTCCATAGCAGTTTCACAATTTACTATTAATGTGATTTGCTTGAAATCCATTGAAGATGTTATAATGAACATTGCCATGCCGTCATTCTTTGACCACTCAACGCTATTTTCAGATGCTTTAGGCACTGATATGTCGATCCCTTTTGCTTTTAGGGCACACTTTATCTGGAATTTCCATTGTCGGAAATTATTTCCGTCAAATTTTTCTAGACTCATTGACCGCATTGAATCCATTTTGAGGTTATCTAGTCAATTTCTTCAAAAAACCCAATTGTTACTTTTCTTCGCTGATATTTCTTACAACTTCAATTACGATACCTCCTGGGCCCATAACCTATTGGTTTCTGGGTTATTTAACAATGAAGCGATGGTAAATAATAAATATACTGATTTTATTAAGTAGTAAGTAAATGGTACAGCAAGAACAACACGTAACAATTAATCATGAAAAGATATTGCAGCGCCATCTAGTTTAATTTTCTAGAACTATACATATCTGGATATCTGTCAATATTGTTGCTCAACAGTTGTTATAGCGGCAACGGAAATACATCATTTGTGAAAATTTCAGCTTTCTAGCTATCACGGTTTATGAGATACAGCCTGGAGACAGACAGACGGACAGACAGACAGCGGAGTCTTAGTAAAGGGTCCCGTTTTACCCTTTGGGTACGGAACCCTAAAAAGAATTGGGGCTGATCCAAACAAGCTTTTAGTTTTGAAAAAGAAGTGAAAGCTCTCTTTTCTTACACAAAATTAATTAAGACTAGGATTTAATCAGGGTCAATCGACAACAGAACTAGACAAGATACACTAAACCTCGGCTCTCATTAAAAATACTTCGCACATTGTACAGCATTCGCATCGACGACCTCCGTGGTCGAGTGGCGTACGCACCGGTTTTCAAGGTGCCGCTAGCTCTGAGGTCCCGGGTTCGATCCCCGGCCGGGTCAATATAGAAACTCAGTTTTCTACATTGTCTCGGGTCTGGGTGTTTGTGGTACCTTCGTTGTTTCTGAATTCCATAACACAAGTGCTTTACAGCTACTTACTTTGGGTTCAGAGCAATGTATGTGATGTTGTCCGCATTTATTTATTTTTATTTATTGCAGGTACATCGAGAAATACACGGAATAAATGTCTGTAAACATTTCACTTCCCGCCACATGAGGACTAATCCCCAAGCCGGGTTTCAAACTCAGACTGAACGACGTTATAGAAGAAATACCCAAGAATTCTCTGCTCTAGAATATAAGAATTTACCTACAATACTGTAGGTAAGCGGGAAATCATGGGTATGTAAACATATTTTCAAGGTTGGGATACTGGATTGTTGCGTGACAGCCAAGCGGTAACAAAACCATAGGATTTGACAATGCATTTACGATTACTCGTGTCAAATTGTAACTACTACTGCTATGACGATATGGCGATAAATTCATTTTATTTAATTGTTTTTATATTCTTTTTATTTGAAATCATTACTTATATAACGCCTTCCTTGGGAATTGGCAGGAAGAAGCACAAGATCGGGACGGGAACGATGGAAATAATGGAGGGGGGCCTTTGCTCAGCAATCGGATCATTCAGGCTAAATATAATATTTATAATATAATAACAATAATTATATAACACCAAACAACTAATCCTAATCGCGGTTGATTACTCAAAAAAACAGAATAAAAACCAAACATTATACAAACATTTCCTATTTTAGTGTACAGTGAGCGGATGGTACACCAAGCACTCATTACTTTTCTTTACATGGAATAAAAAAAAAACCCGTAAACCAATTAAAACATACTAATTATAATAATGTTATCTATCTATTTATATATAAACTTTAAACAGTCCACGACTGCACTGGGAATTGTGATAATTATTTCACGTTGTTAACAATGAATACGGTTGGCCAGCTCGTTAGCGGCTAACGTTTTAATATAAATATATAATACATTAATTACGGAAACATCGAACATTATGCAAGGATAAGTTTGTACGTTAATTTATTTGTTTAATGGTTTTTATCGCTGAAATTCTGAAGCGATTTTGGTTTTATTTAATTGCTAATTTGTATTCACAATACCTACATTGATTTTTTTTGCCTCAATTTTTCTTTATATAACAGCAACAACAACAGATTAAATTCATTTATCAGTTTAGTCATGAGAAATACAAACAGTCCCCTTACATGTTTATTGGGCCATGGATTTTATCATTTCACCTGATTCATAACAAAAATTTGGTGATCTAACAAAACCAAATTCACCCGAAAAAAATCTTAGTTCAGTAACCAAAGTCCATCCAAACACTAGAACATCCTAACACCTAATCATTTCAGCTCTTCCATAACCACTTACCACAAAATTTAATACATTCTTAAGTACATACAGCATTTTGAGTGTAAATGTATGAAAGGAATCGTTTCGCGGGATCCCACGTGCGGAGGAAATGTGCACAATAAAATGTAACGTGCGTTTGCCAATCGTCTGTAGGTAGCGCCACCTGGTGCCTTGAATATGAACATCCGGAATCCTGAATTGCCGTAAACTTCCTTCCTAACTAATCTGAGGAAGCAAGGTGTTTGTAAGATGCTGGGGAAGGAAAATGGGTATTTTGTTCGTTAAATATAAGGTGTGGTTCGATTAAGCATATATGTTTTTGTGTGTAGTCGCAGTAATCCTGTTCAATATAGGTAAAAAATTTAAAAGCCGATAAGTGTGCCTTAAGCCAGTTTTGTGCCTTGGGTGATCTAGTTGATCATCCATGACATTTACATCTAGTGTAAATATCTTCAGCAAAAAAAATGTAGAAACTAAATGCGTAAAATATACTGCGAAAGACTACAATTTTATTACATTCCTACAAATCGTCACAAAAAACTTCTCGGCGAAAATTCAATAAAAAACTTCACAAACAAGTTAAGAGATCATCTCCTTCCCTTGCGACTGGAGAATCAACAAAAATCAAGAAACAACACTAACAAACAATGCTGTTCCTCAAGAGACTACTACCAAAATTAATCAGAGGGAATCAAGACAGACCAGTGCCTGTACCACGAACTCTTAATCCATCTCCGTCGCGTGAGCGAGACACCGCTATACGGAGTGTAGACCGCCATCTCGCTCCCACACTCGCAACGGTCCTCCTTTCTGAGAGATCTCATAGTACGCGCGTAGGTTCCTTTACAGTAATGTTACCCATTTCTATGTGTCGCGTAACTTCCAAAGGGGATACTGACATCACTTTTATTTCGTGTGTGACTGTAATATAAAATGATTTGATTTTGGAGGCCGTGTTTTATGCTGATGATGTTATGTTAAGATAAGTGATAATGTACGGTTTGGGTTTGATAACGAGTGTGTTGACATCTTTGGAGATGCTTCTGGTTATGATTTGATACTAAAAGTACTTTTTTTTATTAAATCTATGTAGAAGGTATATGAATACATAATAACACTATCCCTCGTGGTATACTTCCAGACTTGAAGTTCTTCAATTACTAGACCATACATAGCAGCAAATTCAATATAGCATTTATTTTTATGTGAAAAATCAATTCATATCGGATTTTGTCGCAGTTAATTTTAAATTTTAGGTCCCGACATTTCGACACCTTTTCAGGTATCATGGTCATGGGCAGAATGAGGTGGCTGTAAAAACTAGTTATACGAGTATTTCAATGTCTTACATTCGCGTAAACCTAGGAAACCAATAATCAGTATATTACCTTTGCAACTTTAAAGAAAATTGTCATCTAACTTTTGGTATCAACATACCCAAAAATAACTCTGTTCTACATAATTTTAAACCATAAACAGTGGTACATCTCCCAAAAACGACACACGACATAACTACACTCCATAAAAGAATCCCATTTCACCGGTCTCTTTAAATCCTCATAATAAACCGAAATAAAATGTAACAGGTAGACGTTTCATATCTAAATCACAGTTGATTCTGTAATTTTAAAAATCCTCCCTTGTATAGTGAGGGTTCGGTTATAATAAATAGTATAATAAACAAGATTAACGATGCATAAGGAGGCACGTTTCGTGGACAGTGATGTAAGTGCACATGGACCGGTTGGCGGATGCATTTACACCGTAGCGAGCATGCGTGTTGGAATTTATTATCTATACTTATAATAAATCTGTAGAAAGGTCAATTCTGTACATTAAATATATTTTCAAAATAACTATCAGGGGGTGATTAGTGATACGTGATATGATATGTGATACGATACTGATGCCAAAAATGCAAATGCAAAAAGTAAAATTTTTGTCTGTCTGTCTGTCTGTCTGTCTGTATGTTCCTTATAGAAACAAAAACTACTCGACGGATTTTAACGAAACTTGGTACAATTATTCTTCATACTCCTGGGCAGGTTATAATATACTTTTCATCACGCTACAATCAATAGGAGCAGAGCAGTGAAGGGAAATGTTGGGAAAACGGGAGAAGTTACTCAATTTTTTAAGCTTCCGTCGCGTGTGCAGCCTTCATGGTTAAAGACTCATTGATAAGCTTCGTCATCCACGCGAACGAAGTTGCAGGCACAGCTAGTTTTAAGTAAATTTTAAGAGTTTTGTAAAGGAAACGTTCGTTTTAATATGGATTGAAAGGACGGGGAAACAAGAGTATTAAGTATTTTAAGACAATGGACTACTAAGTACATCAAAGAAAAAAAATAAGTATTGCAAAATGACGCGTATCGATGCTGATAGTAAAAACTGAAAAAAAAAACAGTCAAAAAGAGGGTAAAAAAAGCATGGGTAACCGTGTGCTGTCTGGAGATAATTGAATAAGAGAAAATACGATCTATAGAAGTTATTTACATAAAACATTTAAGCTTAATGCATATTATTATAGATAATTATTTTTACATAAAAAAACAAAAACTAATCTATAATTCAATGATATTGGCCAATTCCATCCTACCAATTCGTATACACGCGCCGTTTAAACACACCTTCACCGCGAATTGGTTCTGTATACTAATAGTTTGGGAACATCTGTCCCTAGTCGTCCCGGGAGTGTTGTCGTCCAATCACTAGCGCCGGTGTCAAGCCCCTGTAGTTAACGGTGTACGCGAGGGAATGTTCGCAGTTGTACCGATTGTCTTTCAATATGTAGCTCGTTGATACAATTAGTTTTATGTAATTATGTGTTTATTTATCTTTCTTTTTGGATTCTACTGTGTTAGCTTTTACGGTGAGTTGGTTTGTGAGTACATTAATATGATTGGGAAAATTTAAGGTTACATTTCAGCTTTTCAAAGTGCTATTCATTGCCAACAAGTTATTGGCCGTAGCATGTTGCCATAAGAAGAGCACATTTAACCAACATTAGTTTATTTAACACAAGAATTGTCACAACTATTTACATTATTAAATATCCTTGGCTACTGTTCGTAGCTACAGCAAAATTCATACATAAATAACGTTACATACAATGAATAATTCCCACTTCTGTGTGACAGGCGGCCGTACAAAATCCGCATAGCGCATGCCCAGTATGCACTCGGCTTAAGTTCAAATATTTATACCGAAGCCGGTTGCTTTTAGGCAATAAAATTTACATTTTTACAAACGTTTGCCTTTCCTTCCGTCGCGTCAGCAAAGAGTGTGTTTTTTGGCAGATACTCCATAAATGGTTTATTTGGGGATTACTTACTCGTACGTAATGTTTGTGTTGTCGTTTTGTTTAAATAAGCTTGACTATACAGGGTACTTTTAAAGTGTTTTGAGTGGCACTACTAAAAAAAAAAGTTTGCTAACAGATGTGGGTTCGTTTGGTAGATACTAAAACTTCTCAAAGACTTGTAGTTTGAAATAAAGGTAAAAAATCTTTAAGTCACTTTTAAACAAACTTACAGAAAAACAATTTTATACTTCTAATACTGAAAAGAGCTGAAAAGAAAACAGCTAAAAGCCCTATCCAACGCCACAGTCCTCCTAAAACAATAACTGTTTTACCTCCACAATACCTTTCGCAAACGATACACAATTTGCGAACGCGAATCCCATGGTTCGAAATCCAGAATTGTTCCATGTAATATTAAACACTCGAACAATAAGGATGAGAGTTAAATTCCCGGGATATTGTATAGATCCCGGATTAAAATATGTAAAGGAAAATCCTATGACGACTGTACCTCGAGTGAATATTGAAACAATAGAGGTGCGTGTGAATGAATGGAACCTTTGAATTAGGTTTATTTCGTTAGGTTTTTGTGTGGTGTTTCTATTTTTAAAGCACTTTTGTTTCAGTTGTTTAGCTAATCCTATTTAAGTATAGCCTGAATTTAATGAAAAAGAATTGCATGAATTGAAGCCTGGCGAAAATAATAATTGATTAAAAATTAAAAACCAAAAAAACTGATGTGTGTTTCGGGCAAATTATCTTTTATCTTGATCAGCAGCAAAAAACTTTTTTGTAGGAAAAAAAAGTTCTATATAATTATGATTAACATTTTCGGACGAGAATTTTTCTAGACCAGAGTAGTCGAACCTGACATAAAAAGCCTGTCAATACGCTTCCAAGATAATAAAAATTGGCGATATTTACACTTAGTGACAGTTAATTTTGAGCACAAGCTTAATTCTATATTTTCATGTTCTTTCTATTGGAAGTATGTAATTACTATTATTTATTTTAGACTGAAGTATTTCTCCAGCCTAGGCAACTAGTTTGACCTTTAATCGTATTTAACATATAAATTAATAATTACGATGAAAGTTTTAGACGCAGACTGTGTTAGTATTGTTTGAGTAGGCCGGAATGTATGCTCAGTTACTGTTTCTAGGCATATTATATTTAACTTACAGCCCGTTAACATTTACTACATAATAAGGAAGATACAAGGTTTTGTTGTGAGTCTTTGTGAAAATACAGTGAAATAATAATAATAATAATTCCGGGACAACTCACACACGGTTATCTGATCCCAAGCTAAGCAGAGCTTGTGTTATGGTAACCAGGCAACTGATAAACATACTTATATATTTCTAAATACATACATATTATAGATAAATTACACCCAGACAACCAGAACAAATGATCGTGCTCATCACACAAACATTTGTCCTGGGTGGGAATCGAACCTACGACCTCAAGTATAGCAGTCAGGATCGCTAACCACTAGACCAACAGGCCCGTCTGCCGCCAGAAATGACATAAATGTTAATTTAATTTGGTAAATTTATTTTCATTTGTGATGCAAAACACTTAATTTTACTGACTTTACTCAAAGTCAATCTTTTAGCGATAGATGCTACATCTTATAGATGTTTGTAGCGACGAACTTATTATATCCATGTATAATTAGCCAAAACATTTGTCGCTTAGATACTACACTGATGATGGATGACAGAGCCTCCGAAGATTTATAAAGTCAATCCACTAGTTACATTTCTCAACAATGTATAGTCAATACGTGGATACATACTTAACCATTATTAATATAATGAATATTTAGTGAAAATGTCAAGCACAGAAAAGGCAGGTATGCAACTATTATTTACCAATTGCCTAATTGCTTAGACTCTGTATTGTTAGGTGTACAAAAGCATACCAACAAAATCCACTTAACAGAATGCTAGTTCCATTCCAATTACATAATCTAAAAGAAAATAAAGAGTAATATACTACTGTTAAGATAGATGTACTACTGTTAAGATAGATGATAAATTCAGTAAGAAGGCTGTTACCTCAAGGGGCACGGCCCAAGGCTCAATAATTGGACCTACCGAATATCTACTATATGTCAACGATATGAGTCACGTCATAAAATCGGGATTAGTATATCAGTTCGCAGACGATACATGTTTATTGGTTGCCAATAAAAATATAGAAGAGGCTCAAAAATCATTACAAATAAATTTCACTCAGATGTGTAAATGGGCACATGACGTCGGCTTAGTAATAAATGCGCAAAAAACAAAAATCATTCATATACATTCTTCCCACAATAAAACTGCTACCTCACCTACCATTTTAGCTCACGCACACGATTGTTTACACAATACTACTGACAGTTGCCAATGTCCTATATTGGAAGTTGTAGACAACCATATGTATATAGGTTTGATAATTGATAGCCGATTCTGTTGGGGTCCACATAAAGACTACGTTTGTAATAAATTGAGATCTGTTATAGGAAAGATGAGTATATTAAAATACAAGCTGCCGTATAAAACACTTAGAATGCTATACATGGCCCTAGCAGACTCGGTTATTAGTTACGGACTCAGTAGTTATGGCAGAACTTACCAAACATATTTGTCTGATATTTATAAACTACAATTAAAAATATTAAAAACTATTGTACCTAAAAATATTAAAAAGAAATTGAATAACAACGACCAAGAAATATTTAAATACTGCAATGTAATGAGTGTTTACAATAAAGTCGAATTTTCCACTCTCAGTCAGATTAATAAACCTGAGTTTTTACATGAAAAAACACGGCCGAATTGGCTAAGATCAATTACATTCACAGATAAATACTCATTACCTAGAATTAATAATGTATATGGCACGAGAATTGCAGATTATCTAGTTCCTCAATTTGTAAATAAACTTCCTGATAACTTGCAGAACTTATATAAGACGAACCCGAAAAGTTTTAAATACAAGTCTAAAAGATATTACACACAACATATTATGTAAACATGGTCAGCAGTGTAAGTAAATGAATATAATATGTAAAACAGGATACCTACTGATACAGTGTAAACTACGAACGGCTCATCGGTACCCAGATAAATCCTTTGAGGTTTTCGTGGTACGATATTTATCATTGTAGAAATAAATTAAGAATTTTGGATAAATAAATAAATAAATAAATAAATAATAGAAAATAAAATTAATTCCATAACGTACAGAAACTTACGGTCGAGATCATATCTTTTCTTAATAAACACTGAAACAAAGAGCTTAAGAATAAACAGCGAAGATATTACATTCTGAGAACTATACAGCCAGTCTTAGAGCAAATTGTGTCCTAGTTATGATTTACAAGGACATTCGCGAACGATAAACCAGCGTAAAGGTTTATTTATAGGCTTCGCCGCCATTTTGCGTCTTAAAAATGCTGCGGAGTTTATGCACCTGCATTTTGTTGAGTTGGATTTAAGTTTTAAAATTGTATTTTAGTAAGTGCAGGTATACCTACATTTTGTTAATGTTACACCCTTTAAGTTGTTTAAATATGTAAACTTAATTAACTTCATATTTAAAACGGGACAAGTGCGAGTTGAACTCGCGTGAAGAGGGTTCTGTACGATGTTACCTATCATGTTTTTTAATTAATATCATGGACTTCTTAAAAGTTTTCCTATAATCTTTAAGTAGAAAACTAGTTACTGTATTTTTTTAAAAATTTTAGGTTTACTAGCTTCGGAGATAAGCGGGGGGGGGGGGGGGGAGAATGGTCAATTTTCGCCATTTAATATGTCACACAATAAAGATTTCATTTTCTTTTTTAATTTTCCCGCTTCCCCCCAGACATGACCTTCCATATAAAAATTTAATCTATTCATGTCACACCTCTGCGTTTGGGTCACAGAAATTGATATGTGTAGTAAATTTCAACTCAATCGGTCCAGTAAATTCGGAGATAATTGACTGTGACCGACGGACAGACGGTCACACGAGTGATCCTATAAGGCTTCCGTTTTTTTATACGGACGTACGGAACCCTAAAAATCATGATGGCTAAAAATTACCTCGATAGTTTAGGTACTTGTATAAGATGAGAGCATATACCAATACTAATTTTTATGAACATATTGAATTGTAACATTATTCCCAAATAGTAATTTTAAAGCGAAGTAATGAAAGTCATGATGAAATGTGAATGAAATGAAAAAAAACAAGTAAGAGGGAAGCTAAGATGTAAGAAAAAACATGTTAAAAAAATACCAATTTAAAACTTTGCCTACTTACTTTGCTATTTAAATACACAAATGTAGAAGGCAATTTCAATCTAGTATACGTCACACAAATGTCTCATAAATATGTATAGATCGATTCGAGAATATTGGTAGATGGCATTAAGTATTCAAATTCGATGCTATCCGATGCAATATTAGAACGGAGACGATCGTATGTAGGTCTATGTTGGAGTTTTGTTTATTCTATAGGTGCAGGCTGGTGATATTAACGTGGAGTGCATAATGAATGTAAGAGTGTGTGGAGCTATTTAGAAGGAAACAAATTCTACTGATCATTTAAATACCAGGTGTTTTAAAAAACTGGCCAAGTGCGAGTTGAGGACTCACGCACGAAGGGTTCCGTCACACCGTCGTATGAGAGCCCCCCTTAAATATTCATTTTATGTGGTTTTTAGTATTTGTTGTTATAGCGGCAACGGAAATACATAATTTGTGAAAATTTCAGCTTTCCAGCTATCACGGTTTATGAGATACAGCCTGGAGACAGACAGACGGACAGACAGACAGCGGAGGCTTAGTAATAGGGTCCCGTTTTACCCTTTGGGTACGGAACCCTAAAAACGCTACACAAGAATGCTTAAAATAAAATGTATTCGTTATTTGTTTAGTGATTACTAATAGCTCCGAATGTACCTAACACTGAATTTCATGAAAGAAATTTTGTAATATTATCATCTGAAATATTTTTCTTTGCCGAATTCATTCCGAACTAGTAAAAAGGCAACGTATTTACCTTCCACGTTTTCCAACCCTAGGTTCCCAGTATATAAATAAATAAATCATTTATTTCTCACTAATTGTACACAAACACTTACATGTAATACAGTGATTATTCCTATTTTTATATAAACAATACAGATGGTAAGTATTTTTGTTGAACTCTGGTACCCATTTTAAGATTAAACTTGTGTTATGGGTACCAGCGCTCGTGCTCGTCGTTGAAACAGAAAATTATATAATTCAATAGGATGGACGCGGCTCATAATCATATAACTTCAGGTAGGTATCTATTTTTTTTTATTTATTTATACAATATCTTATTATTATATTAATTTGTATGTGTGTTTGTGTAAGGGAGGGTGTGTATGTGTGTTTTTATTGTGATGTGTAAGTGTGTGTAATTGTGATGTATGTGGTATGTGATGTGTAAATGCTACTGGAATTATAACCTCTAATGTCTGTTATGTTTAATTTACAGGCTTGTCACTTTAATCAAACTCTCTGTGGCATCATAGCTTTGCGTCAGTAACCATTCAACAACTATTTCCTTGCATTTCTTCCTACAGAGCGGATAAATATTACATGCCAGGTTAATTTTATTATATAGATGGCCACTGATGAGTTGGAAGTGTCTTTGAGCAACACTTGTATTTGATTTGACAGCGGGACACACTTTATAACATCTTCTTTTTTTCAAGGTATTACTATCATAGTTTAGGGAGCTATGTTTCCGGAGTATTGTGTTAAGTATAAATAGTTGTCTGACTGAGAGAACTTGAGACTCTTTATACAATAAGTTTGTGGGATATCTGAAAGGTTTGTGCTGCATTACCTTCAAAACAGCCCTCTGAGCACGCTCTAATTGCAAGAGATGGGACTTCGGTGCACCACCCCAAACTGTGACTCAATAATTAACTATCGATTGACACAATGCGAAATACACAGTTTTTAGGGTCACGAGGTCGGCCGGATTTCTCAATTTTTTAAAAATATATATGAGCTTTCTGACTCGCGCGGTGAGCTTTTCAATATGTGATTTCCAGTTAAGACAACTGTCAATTTGGACTCCAAGATACTTAACAGAAAGTGATTGCGTGATAAATGGACAGTTACAGGTATTAGAAAAGTGCGTCGAACAAGTATGAGCTCGGAGAACAAGGAAATCGGAAGAAGGAAGTGTATTTGCTTGTAAGCAAAAAGGAAGGGATAGAGTTTTCGAGGGGTTTAGCAGCAGAAGATTATTGTTCAGCCATGTTGTCACAGAGCTTAGTGCCTGTTCTGCATATTTGAGAGTCTCCGGCCAGTCTTTTCCATGGATAAGTAGTGCAGTGTCATCCGCATAAGTAAAAATGGAACAATTTTTG
This sequence comes from Autographa pulchrina, assembly GCA_905475315.1. Taxonomy (NCBI): domain Eukaryota; kingdom Metazoa; phylum Arthropoda; class Insecta; order Lepidoptera; family Noctuidae; genus Autographa; species Autographa pulchrina. The sequence goes on from FR997780.1 coordinate 10,327,186, forward strand.
AGGGATAACTTAGAAAGACCACTAATGTATATTAAGAACAGCGTTGGACCCATTATGGAACCTTGGGGAACTCCGTAGGTGACTGATTCAATGTCACTAGTCGTGTCAACAATTTTAACACACTGCGTGCGATCACGGAGGTAGTCTCGGAAAATGTTGAGAGTGTCACCACGGATGCCTATAGCTTCTAGTTTGGCCAGAAGGTAGGGAACAGGGACGGTATCAAACGCTTTCGAAAGGTCGAGAAAAACTCCCATGCACTTCATTTTATTGTCCAAATTTACTACAATTTGATCAACCAATGCAGCAACAGCATCCTCGGTACTTTTTTCCTTTCTGAAACCGTACTGGTTAGTAGGGAGAAGGTGAAACGTTTCCAAAAAGTGTACTAAGCGTTTGTTGAGTAGCTTTTCCAGAACCTTCGAAATTACGGGTAGAATAGATATCGGTCTATAATTGCTGATAACGTGTCTGTCCCCAGCCTTGAAAATAGGGTGGACCACAGCTCTTTTAAGTACTTTAGGAAAGCATCCAGTGGATATTGCAGTGTTACAGATGTGAGTAATGACAGGCAGTAATACAGGGAGACAAGATTTTAAAAGTTTGGGTGAGATACCATCCCATCCCGCAGAAGCATCTGCATGTAATTCTACTATCAGTCTTTTGACTTCCGTTTCATCCGTGTCTAGAAGTACCATAGAATTAACAGGTTTGCGGTTACAGGGTAAGCACTCAGAGATAGGTTTGACCGGAGTATTTTTTTCTGCTAAATTTTTACCTATGTTTGCGAAATATGTGTTGACTGTATTAAGAGAATCAGCGTCACTCCCCGTGATCTTAAGTAATTCAACAGGAGCATTTGTGTTGCGGTGGGTGCTAGTGATATTTTTGATAACTTTCCACATCGCTTTAGGGTCATGTTTCGTTTTATCAAGTTCACTTTTTTCATAGGCTACTTTAAGATTTTTTAGCAGATATATATGGACGCAATCGTCAAAGATGACCGACAAAATGAGAGCATACAGACCAATGGAAATTTCCAGAATGCTACTAGAGAAGGAAGCTCACCAGATACATTATACATTCAACAAACCACTGTACATTTTAGCCGTACCCTCCAATCCGGGACAAAAGTCGACAGTTATCACAAAACCTAATCCAAATAAGCAACTTGACAACTTCTATTATCCATAACAATATTTTCTGCTTCTGTAATACACGAATGAAACGCCCAAGTTTGCATATAACAAACATGAAAACAAATAACAAAGTTTATAATAAGGGTATTCGCCCTTTGAGCAGCCCAAGCTTAAGGCTGTTACGCAAGACGCTCTAAAATTTAATTCTACATACAAACTTTACAAAGAACATATTGAAATTAATCTCGTGAAATTGTTTCTGATGTCTGTTTGAAACGGCTGAATTATTTTCTCGTTAGTCGACAAAAAAATATTGAATTCTGTTTTCCTTACGCTTTCTCGAAAGAAAAGAAATAAGAAAACCGGAGATTTATTTGCTGATTGTTGACTTGTTTTTCGAATATAAATAAGTACTTAGGGTTCATACGCACTATGCGGTTACCCGCAATGCGGCTAGCCGTCCGGCTGACCGCAAGCACAATTATGTACGTAATATTCATTTCTATGCGCACTGCGATGCGGCTAGCCGCTGCATGAACGATTACACACATATAAATAAGTACAAGTAAAGACTTGCAAAACCTTGAACCCAAAACCAAAATAAATATTTTTACCAGAACACTAGAAGCTCTCTATGAAAATAACGTGTATTTATTCTCATTTTCCAATCCAATAAACGGAGCGAAAACATCTGAATAACTGTCACCTACGTCACAAAAAGTGTAACACAATGGTAATA